>OY720684.1:1077889-1783857 GCA_963170755.1 Amphimallon solstitiale | reverse complement strand
GCTCATACGTATAAGAAAGTCGTGTGGTGGCCACACCTCATTTTTTATTTTTACTTTCTTATACGTAGTGATGATGAAAATTTTCGACTTCGAGATTTTTGCAGATGTCCACGTTTCGAAGTCCACTGATACCGAAAAAGTGGTTTTTAAAAAATGTCTCTCTCTCTCTCTCTCTCTCTCTCTCTCTCTCTCTCTCTCTCTCTCTCTCTCTCTCTCTCTCTCTCTCTCTCTCTCTCTCTCTCTCTCTCTCTCTCTCTCTCTCTCTCTCTCTCTCTCTCTCTCTCTCTCTCTCTCTCTGTGTGTGTGTGTGTGTGTGTGTGTGACCACGATAGCGGTCAACCCGCTGTAGATATCAATTCCAAATTTTGTATTTACGTGTATAATCTCCCTCTTGAGATCTGATTAGGTTTTCAGTAAAATCAGTAGACCGGAAGTAGCAGTTTACTTCAGCGAAAAAATCGAATTTTGCAAATATTTCGTCAACTACTAAGTTTAAACAAATTTATAAAGAATTCATATATACTTAAAATTAAAATTGAGAATAATTTTATTTCAAAAGATTTTCGAAATTCCTACCGGAAGTAGGTCTTTTACTCTTATCGAAAATCAGTTTTTTGCGAATATTTCGCAAGTCATGCCTTTTAGACAAGTACGTTACGGGTATAAAAGGATTTAAAGCATAATTTTCAATATCTTTTGTATAAAAAAAATTTCAACATTCAGACCGGGAGTACCACTTTTACTCTTATCGAATAGCGATATTTTTCAAATATGTCGTAAGTTATGCATTCTATATACATTTATAAAGAGTACAAAAGTATTTAAAACTGTATTTGTAATATTTTTTGTATATATGAAATTTCAAAATTCGGACCGGAAGTAGCACTTTTACTCTTAGCGAGGAGCACTTTTTTGATAATATCGTGCAAAGTATGCATTTTATAGAGATTTATTAAGAGAATAGAAGTACTTAGCATAGGATTTTCAATAATTTATGTAAAAAAAATTCTTAAAATTCTATAATTTGAAACGCTCATACGTATAAGAAAGTCGTGTGGTGGCCACACCTCATTTTTTTTAAATAGAATGACAGGTCATGTAATACAAAAAAAATCACTAATCACGATAAAACTAAAATAATTCGGATAGGTCTTTTGACAACTAAGTCGCCATCTTTAAATTTGAAAACAGGATTGAATGTAGCGGTTCTTGGTTGTTTTGTGAAAAGCATATTTTCAAAAGTTATATTTTTGCCAAAAAAAAAAAAACAAAACTCCTCATTTAACTCCAATGAACAATTTTCATCACCTTATTAAGTTTACGCCAAGGTTTCATAATTTGGTGATAGTAACATTTCGAAAATCTTCATAAACAAAATTGTTCATTGGGACACTATTATCAAATTTATCCACCGAAGATGGCAATTTTTTAAAGTTTTCAATTTTTTTTTGCTGAATAGTCATTATGTTCTATTATCAATTAAAAATGTATAGTATATTAAAAAACAATTTCAAAGATAGGTTTTTTGCATGTGTTCAAATTTAAAACAAAACGAATGCATTTGACATTTGAAGCAAGTTTTTATATTGTTTTTTTTTTATTTTGTGCTCCTCTTGTGATCTTCAAATAACCTAATAAGCTAATCTTAATAAAAAATGCTCAAGATACACCTAAGTCGAGGCGTGCACCGAAATGGTACGTACGTGGCGTGGTGACAACGTGGCATGTGGCAAATTTTTAACTAGTGAAATCAGTTGCCACAGCGCCATATCGATGCGCGCTGTCGCATCTGATTTCACTCGTTTAAAAATGACCACATGCCACGTTGTCACCACGCCACCTCCACGCCATCGCCACACCACTTTGGTGCGCGCCTCGACTAATGTAACCATCAATAATTGTGCGTTTTTAGGTCATAATATAAATTAAATATTATTAATAGACTGTTAGCGTAGTTTATCATTTTTTATATGACATCTTTTTTGGATTTCAGTGCATCTTGACAATTCACATGGTATTTCAATGCTAACAAGTTAATTGTGCTATTAGGTTATTAAGTCACTCAAGTATATATTAAACTACTCTTTTGGATGCTTCAAGAGATTTATTGTAGATACACACAAAGAATTATTAATTTAACATTTTTTGTTTTATGTTTTAGGGCCACTGGCATTGCAATATCTATGGTTGCAGCACGTTTGGGCGGTATCATTGGCAATATAGTTATAGCAACACTGCTGGACATGTATTGTCCTGCTCCAACATTTATCGTCGCTGGTCTTCTGATTGGTGGAGGTTTACTATGTCTCCTTCTTCCAAACACAACAAAAACACCATTGTCTTAGGAGCTTATACTTTCTTGATAAATTCTCCTAAAATGTATTAATATGATTTTTATGTCTTTGATAAAGTTTTATTAAAAAGGAAAATTAGTTATTATCTAGTAGATATAGTAGTAGCTTGAATGTTTGAACATTAATAATATTATAATAAAGAACAGACATGTGTATATATTGTTTGTTTGAATTCTTCATTACTAATCCTTATAGTATACCAAGTGCTTGCCGGCAAGCTGCGGATGGCATTTACTATGCGATAAAACGACGACACCGAGAGTTTGTATGAGTTAGTACGAGAAAGCAATATACAAAGTGTTCTATTGGTCGAGTGTAGTGAGGGTAGACGGACTCGCGTTTAGGATAGCAGCATATGAAATGGGCAAGTACCCATTTCATATGAATTTTGTTCACGCTAAATCTCTAGTCGACTAATACATTTTAAAATCGCGTTTCGTCCATCTAATTTAGAACAATTACGCGCCAAATTATTATTTTTAAGTCTTTAGAATTAATGATCATTTCTTTTATTTACTCATACAATTTGGGAAGCGTGATGAAATCCGTTACTAAAATTGTTTACTGCGATTATTTGATGCTTCAACAAGTTTCTACTTATAAATTATCCAGATAGTGATTTTTTATTGATTAATATTATTTCCATCTTCTCTAAAGCAGTACAGTAAATGACTTTATTCTTGGTTAAAGAATTTGTTATTAACAGTAACAGTAGCAATTTTCACGGACTAACGCAGTAACGATTTCTGCGGTGTCGACTTTAACCTTATTCTCCCACTTATAGTCGACCAGCTTGTCTAGTATATTCATCCACAGGTAGACCGCGTGCACACTGTATACTATACCAATGAAAGAACGACCAGGTATGTACATATTTCATAAACTAGATCTTCTTTTGCTATAATTGTTCTTGCATATTATTAATTCGACATAAATAAAAAAAAGACCAATTAGAAAACTCTTTTTTCATTTACAAGATACATTTTTTTGACAACTTGAATTAGTACTATTCAATAGAATTTAGGACACGGTCGATGCACCAATAAAACGTTCAGTAATAGCAGGTCGAAAATAATGACACTAATTGCAAAATTGACCCATTTCAACGTGAGATCAATTTAATTTAAAAAAAACAAATGCACATTCTTCTCATCCCGATATACAAGACTAAAAATTAAATATTTCTAATTATATAATTATAAAATTTGTAATGACTTAGATGTTATACATAACTATAGACTATAAATGGATTTCATACAACAACTTTGAACTGTTGAATATCGCAGTAACAGAATTATTTAAAGCAAAAAATTCAAACACCCAAATTTTTTATCTGTATGCACAATAAATTTAAGAAATATTTAACAAATTGTCAATATGAAAGAATATTTGGTCATTTTGACAAATTATGAATTTCTTTTATATTCGTGAAAAATTTACAATTTTAATCAAAGAAATATAATTTTAAGTTATTTTGTAAGTAGTTTTTATAGACCAGTTAATACCACTTTTTACACGATTTAAGTACAAAACCATATATCACACGCAGCTCTTTCGATATTGGCAAGAGGAACACTCCATTGTAAATTGTAAATTTGAATTTTAATTGTTTTTAAAATTCTGTTTTTCTCAGCGGAGAAATACCTAAATTGATTTTTCTGCTTCGCGCTGAGTAAATTAGTTAGGAAATTTTATCACAAAAATTTGCCCACGATGAGATTTGAACTCATGACCTTCTTAATGCCGTCAAGATGCGCTTACCAACTGCGCCACGAGGGCTTGAGTTCATATCTACTTAAACGTCTTGATATCATCAAGTGACAGATTGAAATAATACAACTATATCCGGCAGTTCGGAAATGAATGTGTAAATTTGAATTTTAATTATTTTTAAAATTTCTCCGCTGAGAAAAACAGAATTTTAAAAATAATTAAAATTCAAATTTACACATTCATTTCCGAACTGCCGGATAAAGTTGTATTATTTCAATCTGTCACTTGATGATATCAAGACGTTTAAGTAGATATGAACTCAAGCCCTCGTGGCACAGTTGGTTAGCGCATCTTGACGGCATTAAGAAGGTCGTGAGTTCAAATCTCATCGTGGGCAAATTTTTGTGATAAAATTTCCTAACTAATTTACTCAGCGCGAAGCAGAAAAATCAATTTAATGTTATGTATTGTGGTAAATGGTAAATGGAATGACCCGGGGTATTATTACACTAGCCGACAACTTAAATTCTGTTTTTAATAACTGTTGTAAAAATGGGTGTACAGTTCTGACATTCTTTAACTAAAGGCATAACCAAAAACCAAATCTTTCCACCACGTCTAGTTTTAGAATTATCATCATATTTGATTTAGAAAATTTGTTATACAGCAATTATAAAAAGAAATAGATAAGTACCAAAATCGTGACATAACAAATACTTGAATGTTTAATATATATGAAAAACAAAAACACCTAACTGCACAAAAAGGAAAATTGCTGAAATGTCAAAGTTTTGCATAAATAGAGTTATTTCTTCTTTTTATGTTGCCTGTTGCCTTCTCTAATGAGAAACCAGCAAAAATCTCCCATCATATTCATGGTACGTTCAAAATTTTCATCTTTGAACAGCTTCCTAACTTGTGGACCAGCAAATATTCCTTCGCGAACTTTCGCATCACACAGCTTTAGAAACTTATCCCTTAAGTATTTAAAATAGTTGCCTTCTTTTTCTAGTGCTTTGACAAACTGTTTAATCAATACTAATTTTATGTGTGAAGGAGGTAGAATCACCAAATTAAATGCTGAACTGCTCGGCTATCCCACAGACACAAAAAACAAGAGTATTTGGTAAACCCTTCTTGCAGTCCAAGTAATCGTAAGTCGAGTTACCATAATAAAGTAAAACGGTTTTGAGACTTGTTTTCGACAAGTCGATAAATAATCGCCATTCTGCAAGGTTATATTCAAGACTCATTGCATACAAAACTAGATTTACATCAATACAGAAACAGAAATTTCTTTCAACGGTGTAAAATGAATTGAATTTTTCGTGACGATTCTTCAATGCAGAGATTCTGGTAGTGGAATGTCAAAGACTCCATTCTTTTAATCGAGATGCCAAAATTTGTGATTTTCCTTTGGTTAAACCCAAACCCCGTATCAAATCATTCAGATCTGATTGAGTAATAAGATGTGGTTCATCAGAAGAAACATACGTCAAATCACTTGAAAATGACACATTCAAAACATCGTTTATATCTTCCTCGTCCGTGGAATTTGCAGAGGAATTTTAATGCATTGGAGTTGAAAGCTCACAACCACTTCTTCTCAACGGTTTGCTTACAGATGGAATGTCTGGATACATTACTTCGTGTTTATTTCTTTTTGAAAACCCTTCAATTTTTACAAGACAGAAGTAACAGTAACGTGACGTGATCTGCTGGTTCACGCCAAATCATTGGCCTTTCTGGCAGGACTTCAGAAGAATTCTTGTTTTTATTCCACTGAGTTAATTTGACATAACACAAAATACAGCATATATGTAGTGCCCCCATTGATTTGTAATTTTGAAGCCAAAATATTCTTCATAACATCTTTGAATTAATTCACTTAAAGATTTCTTTTGCGATTTGTAACATATAACCCACAAGCATAACAAAAACTGTCCAGAGAATTTTTACAGTCTCTTGCTCGGTTTTCCATACTTGAAAATCACACGCAACACAACTTGTGGATAACTGCTTCAAACATTTTTTAACTAACTGACAATTCAGTGACATTTCGTCTTTTGCCAGACCGCGTCAACAACTAAACAATAAATGAATCACTACGCTGGCTGCAACCTTGATATATGCACCTATCGATTCCAGAAGTTTCCAATCTCACTCCGGTCTCGAGCCGATCAAATCTCGCTGTGTCCATACTTACTAATCTCATATCAGTCTGGCTCGATCCTTGGTCGATATAGGGTGTTTTTTGAAATAATCAGATCAATTTGACTCGCCAAAAAAATGGCATTTAATTTTTCAGTTGAAGAATTAGCGATAATAGCTATTATTTCGGATGAAGAGGATACAAATAAAAAAAAATTGCAACGTAAAATTAATAGAAGAAGAATGTGGATACATCCCAGTTTAATAAAGAGAAAAGAGGAAGGCGAATATTTTACAATATTGTCGAATGGACTCAGGAACATTTGAAATGATTTTAAAAAATCCAGATTTTATTACTAGCCATAATAATAAAAAATAATGTAACGTCTCCCTTCACGAGCGATGAAAGACTGGAGTTGAAGCAAAAGCGTATTCACACTGTCGGTACAAACCATGACAGGTCCGATCTCGCTTCAGTCAAATATTCTTTTCGACGAACCGGTACCGGCGCGGTATCGGATCGGAACTAGAGCGAGACGATAGTGTGAATTCTCTGATTCTTTCGTGTTTAATAATATTTGACCGGACCGGGAACGGAGCGAGATTGAACCGTGAACGGCATCACAGTGTGAATCGACCCTTAGTATATTCCGCGATGACTAATATATTAGAATTCTCTACTTCTCTCTGGAATGCATGACGTCGTATCTTTTGTGGGTTGCCGCTGCTCTTCACGGTATAGCCGCGAACGTGCTCGAGCTTGTTACAATACTTACAGCTCACAGATTGAGAGCTGACCGGTGAGATGCTCCTCCCACAAGATGCGCAGTGGATTCTTATAATATTAGGATAAGCACGAGCAGTCTGGAAAAATTGTCAAGCGTTACACATCGAAGTGCAATATGTTTCCTATATATGTATCTCAGTTTAATGTATGCGATGATGAACAAATGTTATCACTTCCTTTTTCCGAATACTTTCTCTGTCGCACACTGACCTATAAGTCGCGCAGCGAGGACTCCCAGCGTTCAGCACTTGGTCTGTGTACTGTACGTTAATCTTAGTAAAAACAGATAAAAAATTTATTTTGAAATGTTACGTGATACCCTACGTTAAAATACATTTTTTATGATTAAAAATGCAAAATACTAATATTTTAAACTCTTAAGTCAGATAAGTTTTATACGGGATTTTTTGGGCGTATGGGTTTTGATTTTTCATGGTCATTTTCATTTGTTTCAATAGCACCTGTTATTAGTTTTCTATTGGTAAAGAAGCTGTTGAAAAAACCATTTCACTCAAGTATTACAACATAACTTTCACCTTACAAACATCAAAAGGGGCCATTAAGTTCAGTTCCAAATTTTGATATATGTAATTATACAGTGCCCGCGGAAAAGTCTGCACCATATGGAAAAAAAATTTACTCTTTTAATTTTTAAAATTATTTTTTTGTAGTTTGTTTTTGCATAATTAGAAACCTAAAACTAACCTAAAATATTTAACATATCGCATTTGCTTCAATGCGTAAATGTCATTTAAAAATTACCAACGTCCAAACGTGCCATTATTTGTCAAAATATAAGAAGATGCCATAAGAAAAAGTTGTTTGTACTTTCGCGGACATCCTAAATCCAAAGTTTCGTACAAAAATTTTAATTTTAATTTTTTTTTCATAATTTTGTAAAAAAACGCCTGTATATTTTTTAAGTGTATTTTTCTCTCGAATTCTGATAAAAACCTATGTTACCATGTAATAAACAAAAAAAAACAATTTGTATTTCAGAATAAGGTATATTTTTTTAAATAAAAGATTTCGTTAAGAAAAGTGGAGGACATTCTTGGACTATTTTCATATTTTCGTATATTAAAAATGTTTATTTTTCAAACATAATGGTCAAAAAACCTAGAAAATAACACTAGTTGTAAGATTAGAACATGTTATGTACCTAGCCTTGTCTGTTTTAAGCAAAATTTCCTTTAGTATCTCTAAAGCAGGAAATAACAAGCTTATTCTTAAACTTCGATAAATTCACAAGTAGGCCTAGAAAATAATTGCAAATTCTAGACATAAACAACTAAATAAATGTCAGTTTTGTGTATTTCTCTAATAGATTTGTTTTAAAATGTTATCCATGGAAGAAAAATAGAAATCATTTTAATTCACGGAGAAAATAGAACCAACAGGGATACGGCAAATATTTTTAATCAAAGACACCCTAACAAATTCGTTTCGCACTCTACTGTTGATCGTATTGTAGATAAGTTCAAGTCATCCGGTTCAGTTCTAAATGATTTTAAGAAGCCACATGTAAACTGGCAAGTTCAGCAGCATGAAGAACATGTATTATTAGATGTAGTAGAGCATAAAACTACATCAATTGCTGCTATTTCCAACAGAACTAGGGCAAAAGAGACTACAGTGAGAAAAATTTTAAAGAAACATAAGTATATACCGTCCATTTAAGCCAAAATATGTCCATATACTAAAAGAACGAGATTTTAACGCAAGATTTGATTTTTGTATGTGGTTTCAAGGAGAGCTCGAAGAAAACCGTCGTTTCCCCAAAGAAATCATGTTCTCGGACGAAGCAACGTTCTCTTCCAATGGAACGGTGAGTTCACAGAACTGCAGATGGTGGGCTGATGAAAACCCTAACTTTATCATCGAATGCAGGGACCAATATTCTTTTAAAACAAATGTTTGGTGTGGTATTTTTTATGGTAGATTGATTGGACCCTATTTTTTCCACGAAAATTTAAATTCGCAAAGGTACTTGAACTTTCTCATGACCGAAATAACCGATTTAATTGATGATATGGTATTGGAAGAAAGATCTGTCCTATGGTTTCAGCAAGACGGCGCATCTATACATAGTACACTGGCGGTGAGGAGTTATTTAAATCAATTATTTGGGGACAAATGGATTGGCAGATATTCAGCGTATCCATGGCCAGCGAGATCCCCTGACCTAACTCCGTTAGATTTTTCCTTGTGGGGGTATCTAAAAGAGAAAGTGTACCGCAAACGACCATTTCGAAACATTGAACATCTAGAAAACACAATACGTGACGTTTGCCTAGAAATTCCGGCCACATATTTTGTAAACATTACAAGAGAGTTCTCTAGAAGGATCATCAAATGTATTGCAAGAGAAGGGAGACATACAGAAATGTAGTATTGTTAACATTTTTTTATTCATTTAGTTTAACTGTATAGTAACGGTATTTTTGTAAAATTGGAATTGTTGACTACGCTTACTTGTGAATTTATTTAATTTTAAAAATTAGAATTGGTTTTTTTTGAAATTAACTTTGTTAGTTGAAATAAAATTACTTTTTTTTCTCATTTTTAAAAGGTTATTCTTTTTTGACCATTATGTTTTTTAATTTATTTTTAATGGTACATACGAAAATATGAAAATAGTCCAAGAATGTCCTCCACTTTTCTTAACGAAATCATTTATTTAAAAAAAATATACCTTATTCTGAAATACAAATTGTTTTTTTTTGTTTATTACATGGTAACATAGGTTTTTATCAGAATTCGAGAGAAAAATACACTTAAAAAATATACAGGCGTTTTTTTACAAAATTATGAAAAAAAAATTAAAATTAAAATTTTTGTACGAAACTTTGGATTTAGGATGTCCGCGAAAGTACAAACAACTTTTTCTTATGGCATCTACTTCTATTTTGACAAATACTGGCACGTTTGGACGTTGGCAATTTTTAAATGACATTTACGCATTGAAGCAAATGCGATATGTTAAATATTTTAGGTTAGTTTTTGGTTTCTAATTATGCAAAAACAAACTACAAAAAAATAATTTTAAAAATTAAAAGAGTAAATTTTTTTTCCATATGGTGCAGACTTTTCCGCGGGCACTGTATATACAAATGTATTGAAAAATTAAATATCTTCTTGGTACTAGTGGCATAATATGAATGAAAGTAATAACAATATGATAACTGGTTGTCATTTAGAAAATTTGACAAATATAGAATGTAAATCAAATATGTATGAATGAAATGCAAATAAACAAGTATAGGACTGTCGGCATTACCCATGCAATTCCATTAAACGGCTTGGGTCTACCACAAACTGTTCAATCAATGCAATCATATTATAACTATATTATAGTTGCGTTGTCATTATTTATATGATTGCATTGATTGAACAGTTTGTGGTAGACACAAGCCGTTTAATGGAATTGCATGGGTAATGCCGACAGTCCTATGTTTGTTTATTTGCATTTCATTCATACATATTTGATTTACAATCTATATTTGTCAATTTTTCTAAATGACAACCAGTTATCATATTGTTATTACTTTCATTCATATTATGCCACTAGTACCAAGAAGATATTTAAATTTTTCAATACATTTGTATATTTTGGCAAAGCATTTTAATATATATTATATATACATATATATTTATGTACGTCCTGTGTATATATGTTTATTTCAAATCAGTGACTTATCCTAAATGCGATACAAAGGAAGGACTAGAAACAAGATTTCGAATGGCTATCAATTCAATATCCGAATATCAACTTGTCAGTGAAATTCAATAAAATATTAATATTCCTATGGTTATAAATTTTATAAACATACTGTACATACACATGATACGATTAATTAATGATAAAATTACATTACTAAACGGTTATACAGTGACAAAAATAACTACGTAATAAAAAGTCATGTATGTACTTTATAAACAGTAGTTCAAATATTAACACCTCCTTGTGCGATGTTGTATTTTCGTATGTAACTTAAATATTGTTCTAACACAGGCTTCTGTATAATGTCAACAGCATCACTACAATACTGTAACGTTTTCGGGTTCGCAATAAACAACTCGTGCAATTTATTTATTTAAAACAGTCTGTATTTTACACACTTAAAATTAATTAGAATATAAAAATATGTAAGACTAATGTTTCACACTTAAACTACTAGGATTTAAATTAACACAGGTATTTATTTACCAGTACTATTTATATGTCTGTAATATTTATATCTTTATTGCACTATAATAAAACTGCACCGTATTTATATCACTTCTATTTAAATAACACTCTAATATTTATGTCTTTTCTTCGGCTACCACTCAAGGAACTATTTATTTATTTCTTATATTTATTTCTACTTTGGTCTGTTCCGCGCGTCGACTACTTAAGGAACTTCTTATTCCGGAATTATACCTCCATCGGTGACCCAGCCGCCTTATATATACATACGAAACATCTGGAAGCATTCGCGTAAACTCCATCTTCCTCTCGATGTTTGTAGAACATTCGATAGATATTCTGTCTCTTTGCAGTACAACGCAAATGGATGATTTATTGCTTTACGATGTTTACCAGTCGTGCCGAATATTTGCCTTTCTTTTGTTGTCGCCCGGACGTCTGCTTTTCTGTGGGCTTGTTTCATTACAATACATACATTCACAATGCATTTTGAAATGTAATATGAAATCAATACCAATCAAGGGCTGCACCAACGCTTACTCTATTGATAATATCACTTAATGCATAACAAAACCGCAATTTTGAAGCCAAATTATGAAGGCGGTATCACCATATACATTTTAAGTCTAAGCAATTTCTTGTACACGATTTTTTTGGTTTAATTTTGTGTATAAATTTACAAGAATTTTAAATAATGAAAAAGTAACTGAAATGGAGCCCAGGAACAGTGACATATATAAATTTAGAAGCAAACAATTGAAATTTGTTATAAATATATTTAATGGTGGTGATAAAAAGAAAACGTCAATATGAAATATTCAGCAATAGTAGGTATATCTTGACAATCGCGTTTCTTAATTTGCTGTCGATAGAATAAAACAGAAATTTCGACAATTTGTATTAATATACAAGAAATTTACTTAAATCTGGTAGAAAATCTATTCTAGACGAAAGAGGAGTAGAAATATTGGTAGATATTGTAGATAGTCGACATAAGCCAGCCAGAAGCGTCGTTGCTAATAATGAGTATACAGGTTATGATAAGGTACATGACTTTTCTTCAACGAATGACAATTTATAATTTTGTAAACACTGTCATGGCTAACTAATGAAAAAAGAGCTAATGCAAACAGTATGTATTGTAGTAGATAAAAACACTAACTTGCCAATATTTCGAAAACTACCAAATTTTATATTAGAGATATTTATACAAAGTGATCCTTATTTTTAATGCAGAATAAGATAAAATTATAAAAGTTGCCGCTTCCGATTTAAAAAAATTGTCTTTTGGCAATTTTTCCAAATTCGTTTTCAGGCGTATAATTCGCACACTCTGTATTAATAATTGCAACAATTTTATACAAATAGTATTTAATTGGGCCATCTGTTTGAGAGAATTTATTTCAAATTAAATAATAAATTCATCTTTATATGGAAAAGTGCTATTGATTTTCTGCCTGCAAACGTCAAATTTAACATAAGAATTTCAATAAGTCAAAAAGGGTTACACTTAGATATATGACATTATACATGAAATATATTTAGAATTTCACGTAGAATCTAAAAACCTAACAATATACAGGGTATTCTATTTAAAATTAGGAAGTTGGTGCCTACTTCTGGCATAGCCCGAACTGCCGACATCTTGAAAATATTTTAGGCGAATGGCCCCCATCGACTTTAGTATAGTGTCAAAATTTCAGATCATTCCTAGCTATAGTTTTTCCGCAATCGATCGATTCAGTTCCCGGTGAACCAACCTGTATATATATGTGTGAATTATACTGGCCAACAAAATTTTTTAAGTTAGTATCTAGTATTGGTTTAGTTCTGATCATCAAGTTACGAGGGGGGCTTTGGGAAGCTTAACTTCCCCCAAAAGCAAATTAGCAGCTCCTTCAAAATATTCCAACATTATCTCACCACATAATTTCAAGGAAGTTTGTTAACTTTTAATTAGATACAATCCCATTATTTAAAGAACAACATGCAACATATTTTCACTTAAAAATCTCTCATATACAAAATAATAATAATAATCTTTATTACCCAACAAAAACATTTATTTACAGGATAAAACACAAAAATTAACAATAATTGACAGTACGCGGTACAATAATTATAATAATAAGAAAACTTAAATATCCTATGCACAAATAAATTGAATAAAAAACTAGGCTGTATTCAATGAAAAGTAGAAAATGAAGAAGAATTTCTCCAGAAGGGGGCAGAACACAAACGGTTAGCATTAGCAAGTACTTTTAAAAAACAAGAACATTCTATTTGTATAAGATATGTTAAGAGCTTTGAAATTGAAGAAAGGTCATTGGGTTTGAATAATTGCTCCTTGGAACGTGATATTAGCAAAAACAAGAGAGAGAGAGAGCGAGAGAGAGAGAGAGAGAGAGAGAGAGAAATCCTTCTGCAGATTAAGCTTAGCCGTACCTGATTATCTGCCGAAATAGAAGGCGTCAAAGACTTTTTTTAATAACCTAGATCTGGGCCTATCAAATACTAAGTTAAATCGCTTGTCAGATACTAGATGAAACTGCCGAAGTGTTAAGTGCCAATTAATTCGTGATCCAAGAGAGTTCAAACAAAAATCCTGTGGAAGCGGTTGGGTTGCTAAAAGATGTTCCAATGACTCTAATTGACTAACTTTCCTATTGTTCACTTTTGTAATTACTTGCTATTTTTACTAAATATTAACTAACGTGAAACTTGGCAGCTTGCTTTCCTTTCGTAATTTTTGTTTTTAATTACTGTTCTAATCAACAAAGGCGCTACATCAAGATGACAGATGAGATAATTATAGTTGTGCTGTATATTTAGGTTCGTCTTCGTGTTTGGGCCACATCTTTATGTATTCAGGACAGGTTGAGGTTATTTTAGGCCCATCATGTTTTCCTATCTTTTCGACGTCATATGTGCCTCTTGGTTTTATGTTATAGTTGGTCGGTAAGGACTTATATATTTTGGTTTTAGTTTCGAAGTAGGACCTTGTTGACATCTCTTGATTGCTATTATGTCGTCGAATTGTCTTTCTTGACTTTTCTTTTTTTCTTGTTGCAATTTTTCCTGTTCTTGCTTTAAACCTTGATTAGTTGCTTCCTTGGTTCTTCTCGTATTTCTCTTCGATCCATATTGACGTTCTTTCTTCGTCTTCTCGTCGTATTCTTTTCATTATCTCTCTAATAATCTCGTTTTGATTCGTCTTCAGTATTTCTAGAAGTTCTCTGTCATCTGTGTATAGTTCATTTATGGCTTTCAGTCCGTCGTCGGCTTCTTGGTCCTTTTGATTTTTTACTAATAAGGAGTGATCGAGAGTTATAATCATGACAGGATTCCTGCTCAGAACATCTCCTTTGTCTTCTTCGTCATTTTTCTGACCTTCGACACTGTCTTCTTCGTGGCGATGCTGGTTGTTGCCCTCAAAAATGAGGATCTTCTGACTGAAGTTAGAAATGGCGGTCTGTCACCTTATGGTCTTCTGTGTATGCGTATATTTGCAAGGTTACCCCACCTTATTACTTGGCTACATCGTACTGATGACGACCAATGAGTCAGAAACACGTGTCTACGGTTTGTTGGTCTACCCGTTTTTTTGTATATATTAATACAAATGAAACAAAATAGAATGTATAGGTATATTAAACAAATGAATGAAATATAAAACATTGTGATAGAGTTGGTTGTTACTTGCTGGAATTCCATTCTAATAAAATGCACAAAAACGCATATCATATTTTTATTAATACAATTTTTTGATATTGAAACACGTTGTTTTATTTCAAGTGTTTTTGTGCATTATATTAAAATATAAAACAGTGAAATACAGTGTTCAATATTAAGACGCGCTGTACCTACTTCCGATGTAAATTAATAAATAAATAAGGATATACAAACGAAAATACGAAAATAAAGTAGGTAGTAGAGCGCAAAAGTCAAAAAAAAAAAGAAAGAAGGATGGAAAAGGAAATTTAAATGTCGTTTTCGTGTATTGCAAAAAGTCGGTCATCATTATTATTACATACAGAACCGCAGAATAAACTTTGGGCAGGCTTGAATTGGCCGGTCCACTACCAAAAATACTGTCTCGAGTGGTAAATATAATCCGTAAAAGTTTTTATTGAAGATCACATCCAGTTGCCGGTCAATGTCTAGACACTCTCGGCAGTCTAATCTCTAGTGTTCAAAATGTGCATAAACGATCTGTCGTAGTAATATACATATATAAAAAGGCACAAGTTCAGTGTTGATTAGTTATATTACTAATTTGTGGCATTACAATAACAGTGGATGTTACTTCTTATATAAATTAATAAGTTGTGGTAAGGCATTCTAATTTAGAATGATTGAAATTTAAATTTTCAAGTGCGGTATTCCAGTGAGTTAAATAATAATAATGCATTTTTAGTATATATACATATAAATAAGTATGCATATACATATGTATATTTATGCAATGGCATCATTGTACATATTGTTTCGTGTGTTATAAACTAGTTGTCTAAATGTTGGTCACTGGGACAAGTACGCATATGTACAATCCGTCTACGATATAGTCAAATACATTACTAATAAAATATATACCTGAACTTGACTTTTGAGGTTCACTTACAGTGTATTTATGCTTTAATGATTCGTTAAATGTATATGATTTACGTCAGGTCTAACTGTGTTCTACGTTATAGTTAAGTAAAGTTAGTTTAAGAGTAACCGACAACGGTAGGATGACAAGGACAATGTTTAGTAGTATCGTATTCAAAACGTTCGCGCTCAAACCGTTCAATATGTACCTTATATTTTTATTATTATTATTATTTATAAACGCAAACGCTCAAGATAGCGCTGCATATTTACATAGTGCTATTAAAGATTTATCAAAATTAAATCCGTATCACAGTCAAAGAAGGACGGATCATTTGAGAACAGTAAAATCATCTCATCTGCCGTATTTTTCACCTACCAAAGAGGAGCTCGCTCACTTGTACGAGGTCGCGTTAAAAAAAGGTGAAACCGTTCAAATACACACTGAAGATGGTGAACCTTCATTAGATGCTGCAGTATATGAAATTGAAGATGACGAACAACACGATTCTAAAGATGACGAAAACTCATCGGCCTACTATTTATATTATTATCCATTGAAAGCTTTCATAGACGAATTATCTTCTGGACAAAAACCGCCAACTACCTCGGAACCGCATTATGTGTTTGAAAATGATGTAAGTGAATATATTATATCTACAATACACGATCAAGATATGTTTCCTTCTAATTATTGTTGATGGTCATCACTTATGTTAGGTAGAACCGAGTGATACGTTTATGCATCATGAAGTTGTCACCATGAAGCCTACTAATCCTTCTCATCAGATTCATACACATACTCACCAGGTATACTTCTTATTTTTACATAGCGTATAATATTGACAATATATTAAAAGACGATAAAAACTGGATTTAACGGATCAAATTATATTATAAGGAAGTCCTAGGTATCTTCTATATTTTAATATTAATTGAGTTGGCCGATACTTGCTGGACATCCATATTAATTAATAATAGTAGACGGAGTAAAACACAATTTACGACAAAAAATTCACTAGAGATAGTTAAAAAAAAATAGAAAATATAAAACTACCCGATAACGCGAAATTAATTTCCTTTGATGTCACAAATTTATTCCCGAATATTCCCATAACCGATACTTTTAACTTAGTAGATAATCTCTTGACCGAGAAAAATATCAATATTATAAAAAAAGAAGACATTATGCAATCACTTAATATATGTTTAGAACAGAATTACTTTGAATTTAATAATAATATTTATACCAGGAATGATGGCTTAATAATGGGTAACCGGCTAAGTCCTTTGTTAGCAGAGATTTTTATGGATTATTTAGAAATACAAATTTCAAATTGTTTGTTTATTGGTATAGATACGTGGATGACATTCTAACTTGCTTTACAGGAACAGAAAGACAATTAAACCAATTTTTAGACTACATTAATAATTTACATCAGAATATTAAATTTACGATTGAGAAAGAATCAAATAAGTGTTTAAATTTTCTATACCTTACAATTTTAAAAGAAAACAGTAACCATGTATTTTCAATTTATCATAAACCTTCATACATAGACGTCATTATTTATAATAAGTTGAATCATCCGATTAAACAAAAACTCCCTTCATTTCACTGCATGGTTCACAGATTAACTTCTATACCACTAAATAAACAAAATTTTCTCATAGAATTAAATATTATAAAACAATTAGCAATAAATAATGGTTATAATCCCAAATTAATAGATCAAATATTAATGAAAAAAAATATAAGAAAGCAATAGAGATGGTTTATCGAAATAAGAAAGAAACAACCAACAATTATAAATTAATAACATATATAGGAAAAATTAGCGAAAAAATATGCACAGAATTAAAAAAAAAATTTGAAACCAGCATATAAAACTAATAAACTCACTAGGTAAATTCATAAAAAACAACAAATCAAAAACTAGCAAAGAAAATAAATCAGGAATATATAAATTGAATTGTAACGATTGAATTTTGAAATTTACATTCAGAAACTAAAGGTTTCCAATTAAACTTACTAGAGTCTCTTGAAATAAACAAACTTAAAAATTCAGACATATTACTCAATCAACAATTAGATCTTAATAATGCACCTCTTTTGAATATGCATTGTGAAAATCCAGACTTAAGATCATAAACCATGTAAAAGCTATTGTTAGAAAATACTGTTAACATAAAATAGATAATAAAAAGTCATTAAAGTAAATTACAGAAATTCCCCACAGTACTCCTACACATTGTAAGATCTGAATACCTGATTTTGGGAAAATATATAGTTTAGTTGTAATTGAATATCCGAAGAAACTACAGTGATAGCGAAACATGTCATAAACTTTGTAATAAGTTGTTTTAATATACTGGATTTGTCGTAAATTGTGATCTATATTTTATATCACTTTTATATATTTACCAAACTCAATAATATATTATGTCTTTACCAGTGGCAATTTAAATTTACAATCGCGCAAATGGACTTTCGATAAACACAACTCAATTTTGAACTAGTAATGTTATATATACGTATATAGGGTGTTTCGAAATTGCACGGCACTATTGTAGGTACTTATTCTCTACCATGAAATAAACAAAAAAGTCCATATAAACATGTGTCTCAAATTAATTTATTACTAAAATATTGGATATATCAGGACGATTCTTGATAGTTGCCGGCGTTAGATCGGGCGATCGGGAGTCATCAGAGTTTAGTAATCGCATGGTGGAAGCCTCAGCAACTATTAAGAATAGTCCTGATACTATACGAAGTGCCAAAGAAGCATGCATTTGTTGTGCTGAATGCTGCATTCAACAAAACGGTGGCCACTTTAAACAATTCTTTTGGATGTTGTATTGTTAAATAAATATCTTTATGCTCCAATATCTTAGTAATAAATTAATTTGAGACTTATGTTTATATTGACTTTTTTGTTTATTTTATGCTAGAGAACAAGTACCTACAATAGTGCCGTGCAATTCCGAAACACCCGGTATACGTAAGGTTTATTTTATTTAAACCTTTAAAAGACAGTTAATTAATTATGATTTTATATAAATAACTAGCTGAAAATGCTTCTAATTCATCTTTGTTTGGATATTTAACCATTAAATAAAATTATATTCTAGTTTGTCATGAGTACTTTTTCTCAGATTATTAATGATAGAAGAGGAATGTCATAGTGTAATTTGCACATGAAATTAAGTCGAATTTGTTAAAATAGTGAATTTAATAGATATACTGATTTTCATGTACTTACATTGGCAAAGTCAGTAATTTGTTATATCTTTTCCATTAGTTGTAAATATAAATTTTACAACTGAAGTAGAAATAAATATATTTTAAATTTCAATTGCAGTTATCTGTAATATTGTCTCACAAAGGATTTCTAATCAAAAATTTTTGCACGATGCTCTACAAAATATGAAAACACACGTTTAGTAATATTATAACAGCACTTGGTAATTATTGAAGAATAGTTAAACTATATGTTGCTATTTGGAATTCTATAAAGTTCACATTATGAAACCTCATAATACTAAAATTTTATATATATACAGGGTTATTCACGCTATACGGCACGGAATATTGTGGCCAAAATACGTGACTTTCAAAAAGTTTCACTTTTGGGATATATGGGGGTCTATTATAGTTACTTTTTAAAATTATTTTCATATTATACAGGCTGTTCCAAGAGCCCTAAAAGTATCAAAGTTGTGTTTTTTTAAATGGAACCCCCTGTATATTATTGTATTTTCGGATTCTCCGATCAAAATAAGTGTCTGTTTTAATAAGGTTTACAATACCTAAACCTTAAGGTTTTTTAAATAATTTGAATTTTGCCAAAATCTAACCTAATTTTCATGTTTCAAATACTTAAGAAGTATTTAAGTTATGTAAGCGAAATTTACAGCGAAGTGTAACAATATATCATATTTTATATCCCAATCATAATAAACTTGCCATCTTATACAGGGTGTCCAAAAATTAAAATTAATCAAATAAGAACTTTAAGTGGCTATAACTTGATTAATTTAAATAGAACGCCATATTTTTTAACTTACCAGGAAATGTACTTTTTAATTACCTATCGAATGGTATTAGGGTGTTCTATAGCTAAGTCTTCGCGTTTTTACAGAATACGCCAAAAAATCGTTTTTTGCACCATTTGGTGTTTTTTAAATAAAAGTTCTAATGTATCTAGTTGCCTATGGTATTTAGAAATGTCACATAAATTCATTTAGTCTGTCAGTTTAGTCTGCAAAGTCTGTTTTCGCTATAGTGGTATTATTTTTTGTAATTGTGGAAGTTTAGGTCGTTATTATTTGAATATTGTTGTGGTGTTGCTTAGTCAAAATGAAGATTTACCCAAAAGAAGAGCGTATTGATATGATTTTTATCCTAGGAGAATGTCATCAAAATTGTTTATTGGCTTCTCGAGTTTATGCTCAAAGTTTTCCGGAAAGAAATCATCCTAAGCCAGCCGTTTTTGAGAGATTATTAAACCAGTTTCAGGAAAGTGGAAGTGTCAGTTATAAAAAACCCATTACAAGAAAACCTGTCACTGAAGATGAAGAAAATGTTTTTACGGTAGTTGGTTCAGTTATCGAAAATCCCAATGTTAGTCAAAATCAGATATCCGAAAATACTAACATTAGTCAAGCAAGTATTTCAAGAATTCTTAAAAAACACAGATTTCATCCTTATAAAATCCAGCTCTGCCAAGAACTTTATGGAAATGATTTTGACAACCGAACTGAATTTTGCATGTGGGTGTTAGATAAAGTGGCAGAAAATAAAAACTTTTTTGAAAATGTGTTATTTAGTGATGAATGTATTTTTCATAACAATGGTTTCGTGAATAGACACAACTTCCATTATTATTCTGATTCGAATCCGCATGAATACAGAGTCATGAGAAATCAGAATAGGTGGTCCGTTAATGTGTGGGGTGGAATACTGGGCCAATATTTAATTGGACCCTATTTTTTTGAAGGACCTTTAAATGGTATGATGTTTCTCGATTTTCTTTTACACCAACTTCCAGTATTATTAGAAGAAGTCCCTTTAAACATCAGAACAACCATGTGGCTTCAACTGGATGGAGCTCCGCCTCATTATCATCGCGAGGTTCGGCAATTTTTAAATGCCAACTTTCAAAACAGGTGGATTGGAAGAAATGGATTTCAAAATTGGCTCCCCAGATCCCCGGACTTAACTCCACCAGATTTCTTTTTATGGGGATACATAAAAGGAATTGTCTACAATACGCCTCCGACAACACCACACGATATAAAAATACGCATAAGAGACGCTTTTGAAACTGTAACCCCGCAAATGTTGTCCAGAGTTACCAGTGGTTTTGAAAAAAGAATATGTAAGTGTCTGGAAATGGACGGTCGACATTTCGAACATCTGTTATAAATATTTTGCTTCTGTTTTATGTTATCGTTGATATGTTATTACCATTATTGCTGTTATAGCCTGTTAGATTATAAATAACGTTCCAAGTTTCTGAACATTTGTAACGATATTCGTCATTATTATTCTTATAATTGTAAATTATCTGACATTTCTAAATACCACAGGCAACTAGATACATTAGAACTTTTATTTAAAAAACACCAAATGGTACAAAAAACGATTATTTGGCGTATTCTGTAAAAACGCGAAGACTTAGCTATAGAACACCCTAATACCATTCGATAGGTAATTAAAAAGTACATTTCCTGGTAAGTTAAAAAATATGGCGTTCTATTTAAATTAATCAAGTTATAGCCACTTAAAGTTCTTATTTGATTAGTTTTAATTTTTGGACACCCTGTATAAGATGGCAAGTTTATTATGATTGGGATATAAAATATGATATATTGTTACACTTCGCTGTAAATTTCGCTTACATAACTTAAATACTTCTTAAGTATTTGAAACATGAAAATTAGGTTAGATTTTGGCAAAATTCAAATTATTTAAAAAACCTTAAGGTTTAGGTATTGTAAACCTTATTAAAACAGACACTTATTTTGATCGGAGAATCCGAAAATACAATAATATACAGGGGGTTCCATTTAAAAAAACCCAACTTTGATACTTTTAGGGCTTATGGGACACCCTGTATAATATAAAAATAATTTTAAAAAGTAACCATACTAGACCCCCATATATCCCAAAAGTGAAACTTTTTGAAAGTCACGTATTTTGGCCACAATATTCCGTGCCGTATAGCGTGAATAACCCTGTATATATACCGGGTGTCTGTTTAAGCTCGGCCACCGGCCATATCTCGGCAACCGTTTATCCGTACTACCTGGAGGCAAAAATCTTGATGAATGAACTACGGGAATTAGAACAAACATATTTTTAAGTTTCTTCTCATCGATTTTTTAATCCATTGCATATGTTAAGTTAGATTCTCCTTTTAAATGTTTTAAATTCTCTAGCTATTTTTAAATTTCATGTCTTCTCTTTTTAGACATTGAAATAAAATAATATTACAATAATAATAATATATCTTTATTACCCAACAGATATACATCTAATTATAGGAAAACAGCAAAAATAATTTCCATAATTTATGAACAGTCGACAATAACGAGAAAAAACAATATAATATAATGCATTAGTTATAACCAAATCATTTACTCATTAGTAACGAAAGTGGGTAAAAGAACCTGTTATTATACCTAAACATAAAGAAGAAAATATATTGACCAAGTAATATAAACGAAAAAAAATATAAATTTAAAACAGAAAGTACAAAAAATAAAACAGAAAAAACTTCAACTTAACAATGTTCAAAGTGTTCACCATTATTTTCAATACACATGTTTACTTTTCGATTAGTAGAGAGTATAGTTACTTCAATTTCGGAGGCAGCAATTGTTGTAATTGGCTTTTTGTGATCTATGTCCGTTATTCTGTCCCATAAATAAAAATCAAGAACATCTTGCAAGGCGAATAAAAACTCTACAGGAATAGTGTCTTCTTTGGGGATAATGCATTTTCAAAGCATTAATAATACATTCTGATCATGTCATAAGTTTCAACCTTAGAATATGACAGTTTACAAACTTAATAATTATGTCCAGGTGTCCAAAAAGGCCTGATTTGCTAAATACGTACAAAAAGTTTAACTGCAAGTGACACTAATATTTTTACATTTTGATTTTCATGGCCCACCTTGGAAATCTCATAATAATGTAATTTAGTATCACGGTGCATGCCATTGAGAGAGAATAGGTAGGGAGACGACGTCACGTGATCAAACCGGGTACATATCCGCCATATTGATACTACACTTACGTTAAACAGGTAACAGGGAAATTGGTAAAAAGTGGAGTGTTTGTTAAGTGCATCGTGTATTAGAGTTATATAATAAGTTAAATATTAAAAGACATTATGGTTTCTTGTGCTCTACGTAGCTGCAACAGCAGAGACGGCGTTGATAAAAAGAATTCGTCTGTAATAACATTTCATAGGTTAGTGTAGGCCTGACAGGTGTGAGATGACAGATTATAATTTTGAGTAGTCTGGACTAGGTGAGGCAGCCATATTGGTCCCACACTTAGCCCCGCCCAATGCTCCCGTTTTGAGAGTACAGCAAAAATGCTTTACTGCGTCTCCATAGTATTTTTCCTCAATGGTGCATGCGATATTCTATAATGGAAATTTATAAAATAAGCAAACTATACACTGTTCAGTATTATTATTATTTTATTTCAATGTTGGAAAGGACAAGAAATGATATTTAAAAAATAATAGCTAGAGAGTTTGAAAACATTTAAAACGAGAAACTAACGTATCTAACAGATGCAATGAATTAAAATATCGATATAAATATTTATGGAAAAGTATGATGAAAATTCAAGTGAAAACGAACTATACATAGTCCAGTGACTCCCTTAAAATTGAAATTATATTATTATTCATAATAAATAAATTAATTTATATTTAAAAATTTTTATTTTTCTGGATTGTTTTCCTATAACTATATCTTCGTGAAGAAAAAAGATATCAACTTCCAGTTTTCATCATTCTCTTCAGTTATTTATGTGCTCCAATATAGCTATATTAAAAATGTACCGTTCCATTTAAAATTTTAAAGAAAAAACAAGTAATATACATGAGATCAGCGCCTCCTGTTATTTTTTTTGACAACCACGTAATTTCGTACTACATATCCTTCAATCCTTTGTAAAATTCTCTGTCTAATGAGCCCAGAAAAATTAAAATCTGTTGGGGCAAACCGAAATTATACCTACTTTTGTACGCAGACATACCCCCTCCACCCTCCCCTTCGTATGTTGCTAGTAAAAATATTGTATAAAAACGTCCAAAAATGTTGCTAGTAAAAATATTAATCTATCTTAATCTAAAATTTAATCAAAAATTATCGAATTTTTAATTCATCTTGAGAATTGCGCCCCCTTGCGATCATTTTGGAAACTTAAAAATATTTTTGTTGAAATTCCCGTGGTCCGTTTTACTATCAATATTTTTTCCACCAGGTTGAACGATAAACGGTTGCCGAGATATGGCCGGTGGCCGAGCTTAAACAGACACCCGGTATATCTTTTTGAAGTTGGCGACAAGTATAACGAAGAACCATTACACATCAAATGTCAAATATAAACTTTTGTCAGTAACACAAATGTCATGTAAAAATTATATTATGAAATGTAATATCTGAATCAACATATTCACTAAGTGAAAGTATGCTTATATCATTATATAAATACACTTTATTAACTGATAGTTAAATAAATCATTATAAACAAAACCAATAATAATTAACAATGTTTGGTAGTTCTGAATAAAAACATATTAAAATTTTTGCCAGCTTTCATGATGTGCTTTGCTTAAAATCACAACTATTAAATCGACAAAGTGACAAACACATTTGTCTCATTATTTGAAATAATTTATTACTCAAATCAGTTTAAATTTTAAACTTAAAATGACATTATGACTATTTTCTATTTGAAATGTTCAAATTAAAAGTCAAACAGACTAAATTTCCAAAATTTTCAAGCTACATATGTTATTATACTTATTATATTAAACTTTTTAAAAATATAAAAGCCTCAGTAGTAAAAATAGCATAAAAACCACATTTCATATGACATGATTGCTACTAGTTTTTTAAACTCGTGCGCAAAAATGTCTTATGAAACTTTTATTTTGAAATACTATTTATTAATGTAATATGGACCTATATCGTAAAAGAAATATCATTAAAAGTCTAGAGACTTTATTACCAAATTACAAGAGACTCAATCTAAACTTAATTTTGTACCACTAATATTGAATGTATGTATTAATTTCATTTAATCGTTTTTGCAATTAGTACCGTAATCATACCATTTATTTCACTAGTGCTGTAATAGGGTCTATTACAGCACTAGTTGCGTAATAGAAATGGAACATTTAAACAGATTTATTTTAAGTTGGTCACATTGCAACAGAAATGGAGATGTCAATATGACATTTTGTAAGCAAGTTTGAGGTTTTTATATTGAAATTCATTGTAAGATTTGATATTTTTAATTAATCTTTGAAATAGTACAACTATTATAAACATTTATATTAACGTTTGAATTATCTTTCGAAGTGATAGTGATACCGTGTGCAGTAGAAACATTCTGTTGAAAATTATCAAAAATGTGTCAATTTTAAATTAACTTGTCAATTTAAATCTTGTGCCAAACCAAGGTGACAACCGCCACAAAATTTCCCTTGATTATCAAATTTTTCTCGTTTTGCTTTTACAAAAAGAGAAATTTTAAAACTAATTGCAAAAAATAGCATAAAAGACACGTTTCATTTGACATTAAAGCACTCATTCAGTTAAGAAACTCGTGGCTACGCCACTCGTTTCTTAAACTCTGAATTCGTACTTTGAAACGTCAAAATGAAACTTGTCCTTTAATATACTATTATAACACTGTTATTTATTGTGATTTAATATCAATAAGTAGCTGCATACGACTCTATTATTATATCAATATTAATTATTAGATGGTTTTTAATCAGTTAATAAAATTGTCTTCGAGTGTGTCATAGGTACATGCTTTTCCATGCATTACTAATAGTAGGAGAAAAATGTCATATTTACATTATTTTTAGATTATTCATTTATTATAAGGTGCAATTTTCACATAAGCATTCCAGAGTTATATCTCACTTTCTTATACGTAGTATAAGGAAGTATTGTGATGATGAAAATTTTCGACCTCGAGATTTTTGCAGATGTCCACGTTTTGAAGTCCCCTGATACCAAAAAAGTGGTTTTTAAAAAATGTCTGTCTCTCTCTCTCTCTCTCTCTCTGTGTGTGTGTGACCACGATAGCGGCCAAACCGCTGTAGATATCAATTCCAAATTTTGTATTTACGTGTATAACCTCCCTCTTGAGATCTGATTAGTTTTTCAGTAAAATCGGTAGACCGGAAGTAGCAGTTTACTTCAGCGAATCGAATTTTGACAATATTTCGTCAACTACTAAGTTTAAACAAATTTATAAAGAATTCATATATACTTAAAATTGAAATTGAAAATAATTTTATTTAACAAGTTTTTCGAAATTCCTACCGGAAGTAGGTCTTTTACTCTTATCGAAAATCAGTTTTTTGCGAATATTTCGCAAGTCATGCATTTTAGACAAGTACGTTACGGGTATAAAAGTATTTAAAACATAATTTTCAATATCTTTTGTATATATGAAATTTCAAAATTCGGACCGGAAGTAGCACTTTTACTCTTAGCGAATAGCACTTTTTTGATAATATCTTGCAAAGTATGCATTCTATAGCGATTTATTAAGAGAATAGAAGTACTTAGAATAGGATTTTGAATAATTTTTGTATAAAAAAATTCTTAAAATTCTATAATTTGAAACGCTCATACGTATAAGAAAGTCGTGTGGTGGCCACACCTCATTTTTTTTATTTTCAATCTATGGATAACTAAAAATAAAACAAAAAATGTTAGAAAAATTACTTACCTAAGCATATACAAAATAAGTTAAAGTAAAAATAAATGTCACTTTCAACATCTATTGTGGATTTTTTTGCTTATTATTAAACTTATTTTTCAACTGAAACAATGTATATTACGTTATTTGTACAAATTACAATAAACTGATCTGCCAATGATATCCCATAACTCTCATTTATTATATCAACTTAAATTTGAATTAACAAAAATTCATGAATTTCGTCTATGATGATATTCAATCGTTAGAGAAACACAAGTATAAAAATAAAAATATTGTCTATGTACTTTTACATTCACAAATATGTATCTATTTGTCTTGCAATACGAACCCAAAAGAATCTCGTGAAACCGTACATTTACGGCGAATTTATTTAATATATGTACTTATGTACAGGGCCGGCGCTAGGCACGTGCAAACGGTGCCCCGCACGCGGCCCCGCGCTTTTACCGGCCCCGCGTTCGATCTGGTCCGGTCCTGTTTTAATTTTTGATTCGACAAAAAAAAACTTAGACTTATTATACTGGTGGACATAGAGCTCATAAAATTTTCATTGTAGGCCGAAAATACTTTTATGCAAAAAAAACCGATACAGTCATTGAGGACTGCCGTTAGAAGTGAAAACTTAAAAGTATAAAATAACAGTGATTTCTTTGTTTATTTTGGATATTCATATTAATAGTAGTATTAAAAATTAAAATTTCATA
Organism: Amphimallon solstitiale; assembly: GCA_963170755.1. NCBI lineage: Eukaryota > Metazoa > Arthropoda > Insecta > Coleoptera > Scarabaeidae > Amphimallon > Amphimallon solstitiale. The sequence continues at coordinate 1,756,365 of OY720684.1, read as the reverse complement.
ATTTGTAAACTAAATTATTAACATTAATCTGGTTTTCATATTTATCAGCACTCCAAGCAACAATTATAATCATTTTTATATGGTTTATTTAAAGTACTCATTTTATGCGAATAAGTATTTTGTATCGGCATTTTCAACAGTGATATATAGAAACATGGTAAACGAATGTTGAATGCATTCGGTACAGCGCATATGTTTATCCTTTTTATAAGTATTTATTTAAAGTGGTTACACTTTTTCTTAGCCAATAAATACTCGACCGCACTGTCTGTTCTGCAGCTGCACTGCAACAAAGCTAGTCAGCTAATGCACAGCGTTACCAGCAGTCTAAAACAAAACGTACAACGCGCCTGCTCAAAATGTACAAATTAATTGCTTTTTGTACAGCAATATAGAGAACGAGAACATCCTATTTGTTACTATTATTATAATTTATGTAAATTTATTTAGACAATTGAAAAGAAAAACTATAAAATACAAAATATTTATTTATAAATATTTTAATTTTGTATGTAATACATTTGCTTTGATTTATTTTGGCACATATTTCAATAAATACAATGTTCTTGAAATATATAATACCGGGTAATTATTAATGATTCTGATTGTTCTCTTTATCTTATATAATATTTTAAATGTTTTCGTTTTATCTTATATATCTTACATAGTTTTCTACTAGAATCTATGTATTTATAAGTATATACAACTCTTTTCGAGATTATGGCAAGCCACGTATTTGATGGTATACATCCAAATCCAACCTTATTGCTTGTTACGCTTAAAATTGATTTATGATATACAAAAGGGTTTTACACCCCCTGCATTCAGAGAGACAAACTCATTGAAAACAAACTTCTAATAATAGCAGTTTCTTAGCCATAAATCATGATAGGAATTTTGTAGATGTACGTTTAAAAAACTAGTATATATTTGTTGGAGTCCCCTTTTTTCTTTTTTCTTCAGATTCAGATGTATTCAATCCTTGCCCTTCTGACGATGACCGAATTAGGTCAAAATACATATTAAGGGAAAACAAAATTCAGTGAAACAATACCAAGTGTAGGAGCTACACACCTAATATTACACAGAAGTTGGCAAAAAAACAATAATCAGTAATGTGCACGTCTTGAGAGTGGAAAAAAAAACTATTTACGATCGACAATTTCGCAAGAGCGGCTAGTAGGTCTATCTTTTTTGTCAATACAAAAAGAAATTGCTCATGATCTTGACTACACAAAAATAGTAGATACATTTGCCTCTGCAAAATCAAGAAAAACATATATTACTTAGTCTTCTTTTTATTTTTAGAATTTTATCTTTTTTCTAGGTTTTTTAGAGTTTTGTTCTATTTTTATAGTTTTTAGTTTTATTGTTATTGCTTTTTTTGTAGAGAAAATACATTTTATTTAATTATATTTTCTAAAAAGAGGTCTGTTTTACAACCTACTTTCCAATTTGGCAGATTGTATACCCCTAATTCCAGCCTCGCGCCTCTCATTTGCACGTGGCCCAAAATAAACTAGCGCCGGCCCTGCTTATGTACTATAAATAGTATTCAATATCTTGGTAGAATTTTATATGTGATGACCTAAAACAAAATTAAATATTTATTGGTAATTTTTGCGTCATTTTTCATGATTTAAATTGCTTTACATTTATTTATGGTAGATTAATTTATATTTTTAAAATTCATATCTTAATGTGAATGATTTCAGGACTTTTAATATTATACCTAAATTAATCCATAAATTTTTCTCATTTCACATAACACATACCTATCTACTTCTATTTGCACAGAAAATGCTAAAACACTTTTGTATATATGCCCAATAGATAGCAATAAAAAATAAGTTCACAAGTCAATTAAAAATTATATAGATGTGCATTTATATAGAAAGTAATTTCCTAGTAATGGCATGTGTTACATACACATTTATTTAAACATATATATATATATATATATATATATATATATATATATATATATATATATTGTAACGTTTTCGGGTTCGCAATAAACAACTCGTGCAATTTATTTATTTAAAACAGTCTGTATATTCATACACTTAAAATTAATTACAATATAAAAATGTAAAACTAATGTATCACACTTAAACTACTACGATTTAAATTAACACAGGTATTTATTTACTACTACTATTTATGTCCGTATATTTATATCACACTACCGTATTTATTCACTTCGATTTATATAACACCGCACCACTCAAGAACTATTTATTTATTTCTTATATTTATTTCTACTTTGGTCTGTTCCGCGCGTCGACTACTTAAGGAATTTCTTATTCCGGAATTACTCATCCATCGGTTCAAGTGCCTTTTATATACACATACGAAACATCTGGAAGCATTCGCGTAAACTCCATCTTCCTCTCGATGTTTGTAGAACATTCGACAGACATTCTGTCTCTTCGCAGTACTATTGAGACCACTAAAATGGATGATTTATTGCTTTACGATGTTTACCAGTCGCGCCGAATATTTGCCTTTCTTTCAACGTCGCCCGGACGTCTGCTGCTCTGTGGGCTTGTTTCATTACAGTATATATATTATATAAACGTTTCTTTCCTAGTCATTTGATAAAACAATTCCTTTTTGTTATTCTAAAATAAAAATTAAAACGTTTCGATAATATAGATATTTTATTTGTCAATTGATAAGCATTAAGTAACTAATTAAAAGATTGAAATATTATCAAACTATTAATAGTTTGTTAATATATTAAAGTATAGATTTACAAATGACCAGTGGCGACGGCTGATCACGAATTGCAGACACGGTCAGACGGTGCCTTAAGATGTTGCATGAGTTGCAGACGGTTACACGTATCTATCTGTGAATTTAAAATACATTGTAAAAAAATATGAATATTTGGATGTGGCGAAGGCCCTGCTGCATTAAATTTGGAGTGGAATGATTCACAACCGTTTGTAGTTCTCCAACCACTCGCGTCATATGCGGCCCATAAAAAGGGTGGGAAGCAAGACTGATTATCAATATAATTGTCTACCAAATAATCACAATATTCGGTAAGTTTGTCACTATTAGGTTTGTCGGCCATTAAATCCACGAAGACATCTTCTGCCGGTAAATAAGACAATCCAAACGTATGGTGTAGCCATTTTCCAATAGCAGATTGTGGATCTTTGTAGTGCCGTGTCTGTCCAAGGTTCTGAATCTTTCGCCACCTAACCAGACAAATAAATTATGTAATTACGTAAAGCGCTTGCATTTCGAAAGAAAAAACAAGATAAGGAAAATAAGATAATAACGTTGCTTACCAAAATTGGCATAAATGAAATCTGCATCCGACCATTGTTGCCAAAGGAAACGCCCTAGGTTGCTAGGGCGTTTCCTTTGGCTGAGTGAACAACCTTCTCAAAGTCCATGACGACTATAGATGGTTCCAGTAAAAATTCAAGCTTAAACATTCGGAATGCATCAAACGAAGCAGCGTGTAGTAGGAGTTCTCTTTTTTATCTTTCAGTAAGCAATACTCTACCGCTACGTACAACTGGTTAACATAAGAGTGCACAGTGAACAGTTGCAAAAAATATTTGGTGCAATAATTAAATGTAGCATCCATAAGAACAATTTTTTGCTCACACAAGAATTTCAAATTATTTGACGACGAGAATATAATGATGTTATTTGTTTTATCATTACACAATAAAAAAAATTTCGTTTTGTACGGTTTTTACTTCCACCGAATTAAAATATTCATGCACTTCAAGCATAGATTCCGATAGTGCAGGATATTTCTGTAGTTTTGCACGATTGATATTGTTCGATATACCGGGTGTCAACGAGATCATGTATCAGCACGCCATTTATTTATTAGTTAAAATAAAACTTTGAAATTCGGACCGTATATATGAGTGATTGGTGGGCTTCTTCAGGTACACTCAGTTTTTCTATAGCACTTCCGGTCAAACCGGAAGTGACGTTAATTTTGAATTTTTAAATACAACATTTATTATTTCTGTTCATATTCTGTTTCTTCTGAAAATTTGCCATCTAGTGCAGGTTAACTTTTGACATTTCTGTCAAAGATGGCGCTATCTGTTAAATTTATCCATTAAAGTGAAACTGCTTCGCAACGATTGTCGAAATGTAACAACCATCAAAGTTAGCTTTGAAAACAATTAAGAAACGTATTTTCACATTTACACGCATTGGCGAAGGAAACGTATTTCACGTTGAAATTACTAAAGAAAATAGAAAAAAAAAAAATTTTCATTTTCAAATGACAGGTACTCGTTTTTTTAAATAGTAACACCTATTTTTTATTACAGTGCCATATTGGCATAATTTTTAGCTTTCAAGTGATATAAAATATGCTGTGGTTTAGTGGTAGACAAGTAGTACAAAACATAAAATGTTTTAAAAGTAGTCTAATTCCAAAGACTACTTTTAAAACATTTTATGTTTTGTACTACCTGTCTACCACTAAACCACAGCATATTTTATATCACTTGAAAGCTAAAAATTATGCCAATATGGCACTGTAATAAAAAATAGGTGTTACTATTTAAAAAAACGAGTACCAGTCATTTGAAAATGAAAATTTTTTTTTTTCTATTTTCTTTAGTAATTTCAACGTGAAATACATGTTTCCTTCGCCAATGCGTGTAAATGTGAAAAATACGTTTCTTAATTGTTTTCAAAGCTAACTTTGATGGTTGTTACATTTCGACAATCGTTGCGAAGCAGTTTCACTTTAATGGATAAATTTAACAGATAGCGCCATCTTTGACAGAAATGTCAAAAGTTAACCTGCACTAGATGGCAAATTTTCAGAAGAAACAGAATATGAACAGAAATAATAAATGTTGTATTTAAAAATTCAAAATTAACGTCACTTCCGGTTTGACCGGAAGTGCTATAGAAAAACTGAGTGTACCTGAAGAAGCCCACCAATCACTCATATATACGGTCCGAATTTCAAAGTTTTATTTTAACTAATAAATAAATGGCGTGCTGATACATGATCTCGTTGACACCCGGTATATTTAATATCACGCACAGACAAAGTGTTCAAGTGTTGTTAGAATTGCCAGAAGTAATAACCTATTTACTAAATGTCAATGTATAATTATTTTAAATAAATATATTTTATACATTGCAATCTGCAATTCATGCAATGGATAATATAATCTCTCATTTTAAACCTGGTCTGCAAATCAGTTGAGGATTACAACGATAGTTATAGGATTCTACAGAGCAGGTAATCTCATCTGCAATTAGGGTCCGCCGGTGTCGACAATTTTATGAATTGACATAGACGGTAAAGTGAAACCAAGCGTCATCTACGAAGAATGTAGTGTTCAAGAAATTATTATCAACTAACAATTACAAAATTCGTAGCTTTTTTCAAAATCTATTGTACACTTAGACACTTTGTATAGATGTTAATGTAGTCTCTTAGTTGATAGTTATTAATAAAAAATATTAATGATATTTGTCTGTAATTAAACACAAACAAACAAACTACAATTCCCATAACAAAAGACCTATAACAAAATCCTAGTAAGGTTCAAATATCCGTGATGTAGCACGGTCGGTGTTAATCCATCTCACTGTATATTCACTCATACGCAAACATGTTTGTGTGTATGTGCATGTATGTGAAGAAAATCCTGTTATATATCTAATATTTATTTATTCTGTGCTAGACAGAACATGTCCATATTTATATTAATAATGAGTCCAACAGTGAGAAAACGAAAGCACATTATAGAAATGTAAATAATATCTAATAGTAAAAATTAGCATGAGTTCTCGAAAAAGTAAAAGTCTTTTACTCTATTATAGGAGTGAGTTGATTTATTGCTGCTATATGTATAAATATGACCTGTCGTCAAATTAATTTGTTGTCAAACATGTAAATAAAATGTAATATCAAACACATGCATATTAATATGTTTCATATAGCTACAGCCAATCTCAAAAGTTTTGGTACACTTAAATTTTTAATTACCTAACCCAAATGTCATAACGAACAAGGGTAGCGTCATTTCTTTAATGTATTAACTCAACTTTACTTGCAAGTTTATTTATCACAATTCAGCAGAGGAATGTATTTACTTCCCTTTAGTACAATTACTCTAAAATGATGGCAAAGTCAAATGTCAATATTTAATAATAACTGCCTTGGTAGCAGATTATGTCATAGAATAGAAATCGGTCAATCGGTTTAGAAACCAACACGGCCAAAGTAGGTACGAAGTACAAACGATGATTCACTGCCACTACTAATTGACATTTACCGTAACAATGTCAGAACAAAGATTTTAAACTTTTTAATTAATATTTAAGGATGTACAGTTTCCGCTACTAAAATACTTTTGAATGAAAACCAATTTCAAACTGAATAGTAGTAGTAATGTTATCTATGCCTAGGTATATTTTGTTTAATACTTGGCTCTTCCGCATTGTTGAGTAATTTATATTGTTGTGCCGACAATTAGGTATAACAAACGTCAGAAGGTAATTATGACAAACGTCACAAAGTGCATGCGTATTATTATCTATGACAGTCCTGAAATGGCTTTTATAGGTTATATTACTTGACAGGTAAAATTTTAATTTGTTATATTTCTATATGACAGGTGCTAATGATATTTTTGTGACCCAAAAATTCATAGTGAGAAGCATAATAGTTGCCTGCTATAGGGATTCTTATCGACCATCCTTTCACCACTATTTTACTTCTTACACTTCTTACACATCTTCAAGAATAAATATCTCTTTGACAAAATATCAAACATCCATGACTATAGCAACAGAAGAAAAAGTGATTTACACCTTACAAATTACTAGCCATAGTCCAGATAAAATAGGTCTTGGCATACTTAATAAATTTCCACCGAAAATAAAGGAACATCAACTTTCAACTTATTCACGTTCAATCTAAAAAAATGTGGTATACCTATATATCACATATATTATTATTATTATTATACAGGGTGTCTCTAAAAGGTGCGGAAAAAACGCTACCACACATTTCTGAGGGCGATCTAACCCAACTTACCTCAGTCCAAAAGTGGATGCACCATTGCATTGAATTGCCACAAGAATAACACCCAAATTACAGAAGCATATGTGTCCATATACGGAATGAATTTTTTATATCCAGATTACTCATAAACGGCTGCTCCAATCAACTCCTACCAGGTATACCTTTTCTAGGTAAAAAACATTGGAGAATAAGAATTTTTATTTAAAAGTTAAATACAGTGTGTCTCAAAAAAGTTATTACGTTTTAAATGGATACAATATGCCGCAGGTGGCGCCCTCTACATTTTGCAATGAATATGAGAGCAGATTTAAATTTTTTACCCCACGAAACCCCCCCTACCCAAATATTGTGACAATATACCAATTATTACAGAAATTATTTATAAAAAACTAAAACCAAATTGAACTTTTGACACTCTGTATCTCCGAAAGCATCCACTTTTGGACTGAGGTAAGTTGGGTTAGATCGTCATATTTTGCCCTCAGAAATGTGTGGTAGCGTTTTTTCCGCACCTTTTAGAGACACCCCAGTATATTAACTTAGATAAGTTTACGCATACTTTTATTACTCTTTCCATTTTTATTTTGTTTCGTATTATTAAATTTCTTTTTGTAATTTTTATTGTGACCTATTACGTACGCTTTTAAGTGTCTTCATAATAAAGTATATTATTATTATCAATATTATGCTGGACTTCCTTATAAATAATAAAATTGATTCTATATAATAATAATTACGTATCAATTACTCAATTATTATGTATTTTTGCACATTTCATGTTAACCTTATATTTTCAGCATAATGTTCATATCATGGAAAAAAAGGCCGAACCACCAGCTAAACCCACTAAACATTTCGAACCACTGTTCATGGCTATATCAGGATTTATTGGTATGTCAGTCATGTTCGTTTTGTCTGCATTTATCTTGCCAAAGTTGGGCGACATGAAACCGCGAGATGGCAAAGATTCACCGGAAGTAACGAGCATATTGAAAATTATATTTCAGGCTATTGACGGATATGATTGTTCCGAAAGATTCGCTTGTGAATTTGGAAAGACTGCGAGGGCCTTCAACATGCACAATAATCGTTTCGTAAAGTAAGTCTATACTTACCGTAATATATTTCTATCCATTTCCGACATAAAATTAAGCACGTTAGATACTGTAGGCTGGATCAGACTAGACATACGTAGCTATATAAACAAGCAAACAAAAAAAGCACATAATAGTGAGCATTATGTGATTCGCAAGGACTGTCTTTTAATTTAGTCGTATTATCCAAAATACATAGGTACATGTAAAACTATTACATAACTCATACTAACTAATAACGACGTATAACTCTAATTCATTCATTAATCGACCATTTGCATTTTAGCCAATTTTACATTTTGTAATTTATGTACTTGCTTGAATTCGACATGTACCTATACAGATTTCTCATTTTGGGTTTTCAGATCTGCTGCTCAGTTTATTACAATCTTATTTCTATCAGAGAAAACTATACGTTCCTTATAATGGATATAAATGAAAATCATTGGTACTACAGGGGTACCACAGAAGTCAAACTTAGGTCCGCTGTTATTTTTGCTTTTTATATAAATGATCTGTCAGATTATCTGTGATATTTGCGGATGACGTGAAGTTATTCTTATTTGTTACATCTCTGAGTGACTGTGTTAGCTTGCAGAAAAACTTGGAGTGTCTAGGCAAAACACTCCCAAGCAAGTGTGCGGTGAACTGAATGGAAGTACGGTACCTGTACCAAAATGTAAGATTATAACCTATAAATAAAATAAATAATCCTATTAGGTATATACGATTATGAGATTGTTGGGGATGCCTGGGATAGGTTTACTAGTGTCAGGAATTTAGGGGTAATATTTGATAGTGAACTGTCATTTTGCAACCACGTACAGTGTTTGGTGTCATCATCTAAACAAATGCTGGGTTTCATACTTCGAAACTCGAAGCAGTTCCAATATAGGTTCCACAACTCTCAAGATTATTTATTTTTCTTATTATGCAATTAATAATAATAGAATGGTTGAAGATGTTCGAAAAAAGTTCCTTAAATATATTTGGTTTAGAACTTTTAATTATTATTCTCTTAAAGGTTTGCCATATGACACTCTTCTTACCAATTTTTGGCTGCCAGTCTCTTGAATTGCGACAAAAAAATAATGGAATGGCTTTTTTGTACGGTATTACCCGTAAGGCCAATTGCTCTTAAGTCCTAGGGGAAGTAAATTTCGTGGCTCTCAAAGTATTTTCGCGTAATGCTAACAGTTTCTGCACTCATACTGCCAAAACTATTTTGTTACTTAAATCACCAATAATGTTCATGTCTAAATTATACAATACTGTAACTAATATTTGTAATATTTTCCGCTGTACATTGAAGTACTTACTTAATTATTAAATATGTATCTACTAGTAATAGAGTGTAAATTGGACAAATAAATAAATAATCGTCAAATTTGGCATTATAATCTTATAACTACAATGTAATAGCTATGATTTTTCAAATGATCGATCTAAAGTACAGAAAGTTAATTTAAAATTACAGATTATTTCACCATACTGGCAATTCAATATTTACATGTAAGCATGGTCATATGATTATAAAATGATGTACATTTTGTAAATTAAATATTTAGGCACAACTTTGGAGGCACAACAAAAGAAGGTAAACGCTTAGAAGTTACCAATTTAATAACATGAATATTTCTATATGGCAATGCGAAAATCAATTTCAAGGACTTACGTTTTTAAATAGGCGGCTTCTCTTATAATTACTTCTTACTACTTTACAGGTCCGGTGAAAATCAACTAAAATGAAAAATTGTTTCATTTCTAGATGTCATTGCATCTACTTCACAAATTCACAATTTCTGTATACGTATGATGAATTGTAATGTACTTAATCGCAGAAAGACAGCGCCCTCTACCTATCATCTACTAAACTTAACTCCTTTTTCTACCTATCTCTATTAGTACATTCACTCATAGATGTCTCATTAAACGAATAATATGGCTATACAAGAGGTCATAATTATGATTATTATAATTATTTATGTAAAACAACTTTTTGGTGATAAAAGCAAGCAGGAAACTACCCTCTTTAATTGACGTTTTAATTACTATTACTAAATAAATAAATCCTGTAGTACTTGAATTGTCTTTCTTGTTTTATTATAACCTACATTATGTACACGTATTACGCTGGAAAATGTATGAAAGCATTACAATCTGATTAGTGTTTATTTTAGGGAGTCATGGGTCTAGGGATCGGAAGTCAGGTTTACATGACATCAATTCCAGGGACGCATCGAGGACATCATGAATTCTGATTGATATTTTTCACACGCGAATCAAAATACGTATACGACAGTAATATTTAACGTCGAATGCTAGCGTAGGCAAATTTCTTATCCACCTTTCAACAGTGTCTCGCGGCGAATGTGAACAGAAAATTTTTACGCGAGGTTTAACTAAAATACTTTCGGCGTAAAAACCCGCACGCCCTACAACGTCGTCTATCTCAGAACTTTACATACGTCATGTAGAGCTTGTTACGTATTATTGTATTACTGTGCCCAATTTCGAATTACATTATTCATTTAAGTTCGGTCCTGGAACGTAAACCACACCTCCGACTCCGAAGTCACTACTTTTTTGTATTTATGAGTTCAGTAAATTAGGGTTTTTTTCTACTTTAAAACAATACCTAACAATTGAAAATATATATTTTAATTTTGTTATAACATTCTTTTTAGATTAATAAGACGTATTGGTCCAGTTTCCCTCAGCAAACAATTGTACGATATAAACAAATATTCCAACAAAAAATATAAATGTGCTGTAATTCAGTGCAAAATGAAAACAAACGGGGAGAAGCCAAAGAAGCCAATTTCAAAGAAACATTAGCTAGATAGAAATCCATAAGAGTCAGTAATTTAATACCATAGCCAGTAGTAATTTATTGTAGATTGGTGCTGTGAATAAATAAAAAATAAGTAAACAAATTGAGTTTTCTTTATTTAAAAAAATGTATATATGCAATATAAAACAAAAAAAATAAAAAATATACAGAAAAAATAAATATTTTAAGTTACAATGCATGTACAGTCTCAGATTCAAATACCCTTACATAAAAGATATTTTTTTTCTCTTTTAGTTCTAGAACATATTTACACATTTAAAACGTATGCATGGTATTTTTTAAATACCAGTATATGTCTGTATGTATATAGTGTATATAATATAAACATACATACATATACACAGGTGATTATATTAGGAAAATATACAACCTACCTTTTAAGTGACTATTACTTGTTTCCTTATAAATATCATTACTTACACTAGAAATATATTAAGTGATATTATTCCTAAGTGAAATCACCCAGTTTCACGTTTCTTTTTTCTTTTTTTTTACTGGAAATGTTTCATTGGAAGATTGAGTTATTATTTATAATAAACTATCAATTTTCATCATGAAAATTTTGATAAATATAGAGATACAAAATAAAATATATTAAATTTCGTGGAAAAATGACGGTTGCATTGTGTACCTTAAGACAATAATTTATATTTCAATATTTAAAATCAGAAAATAAAAGAAAAGACTCATTGCTTTTCATACAATGAAGCTTATTTATTTTCATAATGTGAACAATTTTCAATGAAACATCTAGTAAAAACACAGTTACAGATATACATATTTTGTATACATTATATATTTGGAATTGACAATTACAAAAATAAGAAAATACCTTTACAATTATCACAATGAAAAAGCAATACATAAGCACGAGTTCTGTGTTCTCTGTATGTGTGTGTAATTTGTGTATGTGTATGTATATATATATATAGTATTTATGTAATATATATAAAAAATGTTTCTTACACAATAATAATATTTAAATACTAATAGTAATAAATGTATTTGTTTTGTTCATAACCGTCATTGATTTTATTGAGTGTAAATTCTATTTAATAATAATTGTTTTTCTTAAATATCATGTTCCACTGGTAAGAAAAATATGTGCGTCTGCATTTTTGTGTATATAGATCGTGAGTAGACTATTAAACAAAAATCATAAACATATCTCATTGTTACGGAGAGCAGAGGTAGAGTTAGATGTTTCAGATCATGGCACTTTTTTTAAAGAATAAACTCTGTTACACATCTAGTGAAATAATAAGATTCATAAAATAAAGAGTAAATAGCTGTCAATTAAATTAAGAATATAATTTGTGTAGTGTTCGAGATTCTTCTTAACCCAAATATTAAAAATGTAGTATAAACCGTTTAATTAATTATTAATTAATAACTACACAAAATTTTGATTGATTAGAGATTCTGATTATATATATGTGCAACAACTTATGGCTATTTAAAATAAATCAGATTTGTTGTGATGTTTTTCAACATTTGCACAGATTTATTGATTTATTATAAATTCTATTTGCAGTTTTTAATAAATCTATCATACTTTAGGAAATGATAAATTGTTCACACTTTAATTTTCTGCTTGTTGAAATTTACTTCTTAATACTTATGTTGCTCAAAAAAATCAATAAAACGACGAATCTAACGGAAATTCCATTTGTTTTAGTTTCATTATCATAGTATAAAATATATAAATAAACAACTGAAGTTCAAAAAGATTGCAAGAAAATATTAAATATTTTTTTTCAGCCAAAAAAAATCTTAATTTCAAATAAAAAAACTTTTGGAATGATTTTTGGTTATGGTCAAATTTTATAGTAATAATATCATAAATGGAGTTTATTTCAGTGTCTTACAAACTAAATGTCTTAATATTTTTAATGCGTGTTTTCTTTGGATGAATTTTTACAATTATCACTTAAAACAATAAATAAATAAAAATTAACAAAAATAAAATCACTATTTAAATCGCACGAATATTTTATATTATTAATTTATTATATATATATTTCCTTTCAGATGTAAATAAATTATCTATGATATGTGTAATTTAGTGTTAAAATAATTATTCGAATCGTTGCTACACGAAAATTTTGTTTAATCATTTATATACTCGTTTTTGGTAAATATTTATATGTATGTAATATAAAATAGATAAAAACAGTTTTCCTTTAATAAAAAAAAAGAATAAAATGAGATTCCGAAAATTGTGCGCAAAAGTTAATAAAAAAATAAAAAGTACAAAACAGTAAAGAAATTTAAGAAAATTACAAACCACACATAATAAATATACACATTCAATATTACTGATAAAGTGTAGACATATGGCAGACATAATATTTGTTAGTAATACATGGATATAAAATTTCATAATACATATACTGAAAAAAATCAAATTTATGACAAGTAGAAAATTCGCGCTATATTCTGTTAAAAACTAAAAATATATGCACATATAATTGATAAAACTTAAATATCATCTATGCCAATATAATTACTGTATATTGCACAGACAAATGATTATCAATACTGTAATATAGTAGGTAGACAATGAATTAAAAACTTTACATATTAATAATAAACTAAAATTATATAGAACGAAAACGTTTTACAAACAATTTCTTTTTGTAATGCTACACACAGGAATTTTTTGCTCGATTTGGTATTAGCAAAAGAAACAATGTATTGTTAAATTCTAATAGTTCTCTGCTTGTTAATTATTTAGCAGTATAAATAAGTATTAAATACACAAGCTGTTAAAAAATCCAGTATTTTATGCATCAAAAGTAACAAAAAAAAGTCATAATGAAATGCACTAAAAATAATGAATAATTCTAGAATGAAATGTCAGTAAAAGAACAACTCTCACAAAATAATTTCTACCAATACTATCTTTAGCCCCCTTACTTTGATTTCAACATAAATACTTTTAAGGAGTTGTGTTTCTCTTGCAACAATATAACTATTAGTTATTACATAAGTAAAATGCAAATGTACAAACAGGTAATGTGAAATCTAAATTATTTGGAAATTATATACATTGAAAAAATGATTAGTGCGCATTAGCCTAATACAGCCCTGTTGTGTTTGTAATCACAATCCCATATTGTCTTACCCGATCGAGTTTTTCGTCTTTGTACAGCGATTTAGATACAAATGTATCGAAAACAAAGTCGTTGTTTATTCCTGGTAAGTGTCATTAATCATTTTTGCTATTTTATACAAGTTCCAAAATGATAGATATTCATTTTAAGTACGGCCGTGTTCATGGTCTCACTTGAGACTACACACAAAAGCATTTCGTAGTCATCTATTTAATAAATTACTTATTTACGAAATTACCACAATCACTTAGTGAAAATGATTTATTTCATGTTAGTAAACATGGTGTCGGAAGGCCAAAATCACAAGCACTTCTGAAATACAACAATATTTACGAACATTCGTATCATTTTCTACTGAAGCACCTTCTTTTAGGTCTTGATTATGATTAGAAAAATTTGCAGAAATTCCACACTTTTCTGATAATAGTTTACTTACAAACAGTAGTATAATCAACTGCCACAATAAGCATATTTGGGTGGATGATAGCCCTCGTAGTGTTAAGAAATCAAGACATCAAAATCATTTTTTTTTAATGGTTAGCTGGGTATTTTTAGAGAGCTTGTAATTGCAGAAGAGCTTTTATCAAATCATTTAAATTTGCGAAGTTTATCTCCACTTTATAAATAACATTTTGCCACCATCAATTGTAAGAATTTTCGGTAACAGAAAGAGTTCACTATTGGATTTTTTACACGTTTCACTATTGTTACAAGAATTTTAAATGGTACATACCAACAGTGTCTGATAAGGAGGTTCAATGAAATGGTTTCCCCTAAATCCTTTGACTTAAATCCTCTTGATTTCTGCACATGAAGGTATTTAAAATCACTGTTACATTTGAAGCTTTTATCGTTATATATTTTAGAGAACAATATTGTTAATTGTTTATTGATTATACATAATAAACTCCATCTCTGAAGCATTTGATTTATAGACCTATATTATTTATGATATTTTTGTTTCTTTTGATGAATATTATACATGGAGTAGTAGTAGTCAACATTTTCTTTTAAACAGGCTGTATATCCCACTAGTACTATACTATAACGTCAAGGTCTACCTGTGTCAGGTATCATACTACTAAATGAGCAAATAAATCCCAAATATCCATCTTGATTTTTGTTAAGGAAGTTCATCTTCGCATTCACCAAATTACAAAGTACCTTTATTATATTTAGAAATGATGTAATACGGCGCAATGATTCTGAAATAAAGAAAATGACTAGCAGTTTTATTAAGAGCATACGATAATCTGTGTATAATAAAACTGGTAAAAACTAAAAATAGAAATACTTAAATTAAAAATTATTTTTAACGTTCAAATCAATTAATTTCTGATATCCAAAGTTTTCTAATTTATTATTCACCTACTGTATTATATTATTTATACAGCGTGTCCCAAAAACAAACCGACAAACTTTAAGGGTCGACTGAGGACACCAAAACAAACATTTTTTGTTCAATAAACATATGTCCGCAAATGAGCTATATTAGCATAAAGTAGGAAAAATTCTTTTGGTATTATTTCACAAAAAAAAGTTTAGAAGGACATTAATAAATCAGTTTTTGTTGATTTCAGCCATGAACAGAAAAAAAAATTTTTTTGGTGCAATTGGTATTGAAGGTAATGGTCGACATTTTCAACAATTTTTGTAAACCATCATTTACTATTGGCAAGTAAATGATCAAAGACTAAGATGAACAAAAACTAATTTATTAATGTCCTTCTAAACTTTTTTTTTTGTAAAATAATACCAAAACAATTTTTCCTACTTTATGCTAATATGGCTCATTTGCGGATATATGCTTACTGAACAAAAAATGTTTGTTTTTATGTCCTCGGCCGACCCTTAAAGTTGGTCGGTATGTTTTTGGGTCAGCCTGTATATCAATATTATCAAGTGAATTTCAAATAACTTCTCTTTATTTTATGATTAACGTGATGAATTTACTATGAAAAACTTAAAGTACAAATATATATTTTGACTAGTTTGAAGAATACAAAACAAAATAACTTTTCCATTTCCACTAAGTTAAATTTTATGAATATTAAGAATAGTTACTTGAAATTTTGTTGGAAATTTTCCACAATAAATGACACAATTAAATACCTATATGTATATACCTTGTAAATTTAACGCTACTTAACCTGTTTCACCTTTAAAATGTAAATAAAAAAAACAATTGAGAGTTAACGTTAATATGACACTTTAAACCATGTTTTCATCACCAAGAAAAAGAAGCTATATATAAATTTCCTACGTTGCCCATTAAAAACTAAATAATACGAAACGAGTGACAATTTTAAATAACTTAAATGCCTAAGAACATATTTTCTATACATTCGTTCGTTTAAAACATGTATTTTATCATTTATTTATGTAATTGAACATGGATTTAAATCTAGGAGACTAAAAAATTGCTCCTTTTTCGTTTCGTTTTCAAAATTTGGTATTGTTTCACTCTAATTTTCTTAATTTCTTTAATGTATAAAATCGTATGCTTTCGGTCGTTGAAAATACCGGCGTCATGACAGGAATGTAAATGGTTGCCAGTTCTGCCACCACAACAGTTATATATCACATAAACCATGCAACTCCGCATAATTCAAAATGGCGCGATATAAAAATTCGTATTGACCCTGAAAAAGAAGAAAGAAACAGTAAGATAAATAAACCAATTATAAGATATGTATGTATATTCTTAAAAATAATAAGAATTTTCATTTTTAATAATAATAATAATAATATCATTTATTGTCCAACAGCCAAGACCAATTACAGGACAATTTACAATAATAATTAATAACAACAAAAGAAACGGTTAAACAGAGAAACACACGCACTATATTAACTACACTATATTAACAAAAATGGGTCCGGATAACGCCTATTGAAATTACGAGCCATGTGAGTTAAAGGGGCTTTTAATAAAATATTGGTGTTGCACCTAGCCACATGAACAGTATCAACTGAGCGCGCATTGTATGCAGGTACAGAAAAATTCATCTGCGAAAGTAAATAAGGTGACTTTATGCTGTTTCGCAGAATATTAAGAAGGAAACGAGAGCTGTAGCGCTCCCTTCGCTCTGCCAAGGAAACCATTCCATGCCGTTCCAGCAGCTGGTTATAGTCTGAGCCTCTCGCTGGATAGGTGTCATCTATTTTATACGATAAATATTTCAAAAAGCGCTTTTGCACACGCTCAATCGTTAATTGAAGGTAAGTATAAATGGGATACCATATAACTGATGCATACTCAAGTTGGCTTCTAACAATTGTATTGTATAGCGTCTTCAGAGCGAGCATATTTCGAAAGCCACGACACGATCTGATCAGAAATCCCAGAGACCTGGATGATGCACGGCATATGGAATTGACATGTTCTGAAAATGATAAGTGATTATCGAAGAGAAACCCAAGATCCCTGACTATATCCTTTCTTGCAAGAGGAGTACCACCGACATGATACTCGAACACCACGGGATTACGCATCTTTGCATATGACATAACTACACATTCTTCAATATTAAGTCGTAGGCCATTATCCGAACACCATTGATGTATCAAAGTAAGGTTGCTCTGCAAATCTACACAATCATCACCACCACTAATCCTCCCAAAGATTTTCAGATCATCAGCATACGCGAGCACATGACAGTTTATAGATGTTATAAGATCATTAATGAATAGATTGAAAAGAAGTGGGCCTAAATTAGAACCCTGAGGCACGCCGGAACGTGCGTGAAAACTATTAGAAATGAAACCATTGTAATGGACATAATTAAGTCTATCAGTAAGGTAAGATGTCAATAGCATAGTCAGGTCATACGAAAAACCGAAGGAATCTAATTTTTGTATTAAGAGTGAGTGATCTATGATATCGAAAGCCTTAGAAAAATCTGTATAGATCACATCCACTTGTTCTCTCCTGTCAAGGGCTTCACTAATAAACTGAGTGATATGAGCCAAATTCGTTATCGTGGATCTGCCAGAAGTAAAACCATGCTGATGCTCTGAAATCAAATTATTTACATTTCTATATATGTTTGTATACAAAAGATGTTCAAATATCTTAGAAAAACTAGGCAAAATACATATAGGCCTGTAATTAACAACGCATGATATATCACCCTTCTTGAACACCGGTGTAATTCTGCCTACTTTCCACACACCTTGATCATTTGATATATTTAAATACTATAGTTTATTTAACAAAACAGACGAGCTCATTCTTAACAGTTACTTCGGACCAAGTAACATTAAATTACAAAAATGACTATTAATTCTAGTAATATTCATAAATTGAGGAACTTATTATGTTACCTGACTGTGTGTAGTTGCAATTTAGTTTGCAAGCATTTTATTCTGTCAAATGTCATTCGTGAACGAGTCATTTTCATATTTACTGATTTCATTTTAACCGTATTTATATAAAGAGCAGTTTTCACAAATAAAATAAAAAATTTTTACTCAATATGCAATTAGAATAAACTAACTTTGAGTCTGTGGCTTGAATCATCAGTATTGTTCTGTATATGCTACGGTGTATAAACAACGCGGTTTTTAGTAAGCGCTACTGAAGATGACAACACAGTTGTCGAAATTCGTATTTAGTTCTTTGTGCTTTAGTGTGGTAAAGGTGTTTTAGTCTTTATGCAATTAGAAATACAGTATATAGTACATATATATTTTTAAACAGTAAATTTAATGATGATCAAAACAAGCATTAATGGAATTCCCACAATCTATATTAAAATGAGTTACATTTTTGAGATAATATACTGCTATAAAAAAGTACATCAGTTTCTCCCTAGTGACAACTGAGTTTTTCAAGGTGAAATTCTTGGCAAAATTATTCTCTATAAACTGTAAAAGCAACAAATGTGCTTGGTGAAATGTAAAAATTTATTTTTAACACTTCAATATTGGTATGTTATGTATATTTATCTCATTTTAGATACATTGTATTACATGCAGGTAGTTATAACAGATTTATGCCTGAAGTTCCTTCATATAAAAAGTCATTATAGATATGTAAGCAATAAAATAACTTCTTTCTGCTGCAAATAAAATTGTACAGAGGTTACAACCATATTGCAAGCTTCAAAAAACACCCCATTCAAAGTGTATATTTATCGAAACTTTCATAATAAATTTAAAAAGCAGTTTACATTTTACCTTAAATTTTATTATTTATTGAATCATTATTAGAAATAACATTTTACTTTTTTATACGTAGTATAAGGAAGTATTGTGATGATGAAAATTTTCGACCTCCAGATTTTTGCAGATGTCCACGGTTTGAAGTCCCCTGATACCAAAAAAGTGGTTTTTAAAAAATGTTTGTGTGTGTGTCTGTCTGTGTGTGACCACGATAGCGGTCAAACCGCTGTAGATATCTATTCCAAATTTTGTATTTACGTATATAATCTCCCTCTTGAGATCTGATTAGTTTTTCAGTAAAATCGGTAGACCGGAAGTAGTAGTTTACTTTAGTAGAATTTTGCAAATATTTCGTCAATTACTAAGTTTAAACAAATTTATAAAGAAATCAAATGTACTCAAAATTAAATTTGAGACAAATTGTTTTAAAAGAGGTTTTTGAAATTCCTACCGGAAGTAGGTCTTTTACTCTTATCGAAAATCAGTTTTTTGCGAATATCTCGCAAGTCATGCTTTCTAGGCAGGTACATTATGAGTATAAAAGTATTTAAATGAAAATTTTAGTTTTTCAGTAAAATCAGTAGACCGGAAGTAGCAGTTTACTTCAGCGAAAAAATCGAATTTTGCAAATATTTCGTCAACTACTAAGTTTAAACAAATTTATAAAGAATTCATATATACTTAAAATTAAAATTGAGAATAATTTTATTTAAAAAGATTTTCGAAATTCCTACCGGAAGTAGGTCTTTTACTCTTATCGAAAATCAGTTTTTTGCGAATATTTCGCAAGTCAAGCCTTTTAGACAAGTACGTTACGGGTATAAAAGTATTTAAAGCATAATTTTCAATATCTTTTGTATAAAAAAAATTTCAAAATTCGGACCGGAAGTACCACTTTTACTCTTACCGAATAGCGGTTTTTTGTAAATATGTCGTAAATTATGCATTCTATATATATTTATTAAGAGTACAAAAGTATTTAGAGTTGAATTTGCAATATTTTTTGTATACATGAAATTTTAAAATTCGGACCGGAAGTAGCACTTTTACTCTTAGCGAGTAGCACTTTTTTTCGAATATCTTGCAAAGGATGCATTCTATAGCGATTTATTAAGAGAATGAAAGTACTTAGAATAGGATTTTGAATAATTTTTGTATAAAAAAATTCTTAAAATTGTATAGTTTGAAACGCTCATTCGTATAAGAAAGTCGTGTGGTGGCCATACCTCATTTTTTAAGTTGTGTTCCAGGTCTTCAAGAGAATTCTAAGCACTCAATTTTATTCCGAAGTAACTATTTGCAAGCAACAGCTTACTTAAAGCACTGTAATTTGTCAACACTGTTATGACATCAGACTGACGTTGTTTATGACCTAACTCGTCTGTTTCCTTAAATAAACTATAACAGTTATAATTCATATTTAATCCATACTACTTTCGGGGTGATACAAGAATCTAATCTAGGCCCTCTGTTGTTTTTTGTTATTTACTTATGATTGAATTAAACGTACTTATTGTAACAAATGTGCTTTCACGAATGATTTAAAGATTTTTACATCAGTACCAATCAAATGATTGTTCAGACTTATAGAATTAGTTAACTGTTATGATCATTGGATGGTGTGCATATTGACACAGCAAAAATCAACCTTGTATTCTTCAACTATGCTATTGATGGTGTATATCTTATTTAGATAATCATATATCCTAAATAGAATACTTACATAACTACTAATCATTGCCTGTCTTTGAGATCGTAATTTTCTAGTAACAATAAAGACATCCACGCGATGTTCTACCCGTAATTGTTGAACTAAAATACTTAATCCGACGAACATAGAACTTCTATCTGCACCCAGATTGCAATGCACCACCATAGGAGTGGGAGTGCCATGTTGAGAGACTGCTGTTTGGGCGAAATCCACCAACTCAATTAGGCCTCTCGTAACTTCCGGCACCTGTATAAAATTCATAGTAAATAAAATTAATAAAAAACAATTAATATTATAATTTACCTCGCCATCAACAGTTGGCCAACCGTGATATTGCAAATGCGTCACACTGAGTTCTTCCCCTTCTCTATTTCTAACGTAAATTTCCCTTCTGGTATAATATGGACAGCTCTCGGCCTGTACATAACGTACAGTGATGTGCTCATAGACGCATTCGTCTTCTGGCCAATATCTAGGACATTTACCGTCACCTAATTCGGATAACATAACGATTACGGTAATCCCCTGTTCAGATATCATCCGCCAAAAGTCCGTGATTGTAGATTCTAGTGGATCCTGCGTGATTATAAAGGATTCTGAATTATCGTAACCTTCAATGAAGGATGCATTGATATAGGTGGAATGTTCTTTTCCAGATAGTGGTGTGAGAATTACTCTGTTTCTGTCATAAGGAATTACTGTGTCATCTCGGTTTTTCTCGCGATTTTCTTCACCGCTTGCCACCGAACACGATTTTCGGTCTTCTAAAGCGTTCTTGATATTCTGTTGGGAAAATAAATGTTTTATTTAAAATTAATAAACAAAAAAGGTAAATTTATTTTAACAACTACTTAAAAAAACACATAATGTAATATACATGCAATAAGCCCTAATGATAAAATTCTAAGAGTGGTTCGGACAGGGAGTATTCTCTTTAATGAAAGTCCACAGACACAACTTTAAGTTACAGTTGGGGAAAAACTCTATAGATGGCCTGTGCATCTCATGTGCCGGGACTCGAAAGTACGTATTTGCAATTTTAGTTTACCTGTATGTTTCCAGTGCAAAGGTTAATTCATATACATTTAGTGCTTGTCAGTTTTCATTTAGAAAAAGCAAGGGGGCCACAAAATTCATATGCATATTTGTAAGTCAGTATTTGTTTTTTATGGAATTATACTTTTTTATTGTAATATTCGCAGTAAACCTATTTTATATTCTAAAATAATTTCTTGTTTATAAATTGTACTGATGCTTAGTTATCTAAAATACTTCTGACGACTGCTAACATATTTTATTACCTTACTTTATACATTGTGTATATGAGAAAGCTTACTTGAAATTATTTTTACAAAGTAAAATGCAAATCAATATTTTATAAATAATTTTTAGTTTGTCTAAGAATAGTACTAGATATCGTAAGTTACATAATAAAACAGATTCTATGTATAAATACTGTTCATAGATTTTGTATTATACTAATAAATATAATGTATGCAACAAAACGTATTTTTTATTATCAATTAACTCGCATAAATAGTGTGAAAAATGAAAAATAAATATACTGCACCAAAGCTATTCAAATTACGTATAGTTGGAGAAAAACTCCCTAGGTGGTGCTTGAGAAATGCGTCCATTTGATTATTAAGGAGTTTCCTATCTTTATACTATTTTATCTATGGGTTCGGATTAGCGAGGAGTATGTCCTTGCGTTCTGCTCTTCTACCAAATCTTTTACTATGGTTAAAGTAAAACATTTACTTTTGATTTACAAGAAACAATTCCATACTATAATCTAACCACCATACCGCCTTTTCGGTGATTTAAACATTTAAAATTAATGTGGATATCCAAGGGTTTCTATGGATATCTGGTGGACACATTTTGGTCAGCTATTTACCCCTCCATAATATCTGATAACTTCCATTAAGTTATCAGACACTTATCCTTAATAATTATAGACCGGATGCATCGGGCCGAAATTACGACGGACAAAAGAAATAATGTATAACATCACGCAGTTACCGAATAGGACTATTCATATGGTGAACTGCAACATCTGTTTTCGTCGAGAAAACCGATAGCAAATAACTCGATTTTACTGTTAAATTCCTTTCTTCGTGGGCGTAGGTAGCGTAAGAAGTTTTTTAAATTTATGCTATTTACTTTATATTTCAAAAGATAAATAAAGTACGGAGAGTAAATTTCGTTTTTCAATGCTTTGACTGTTAATTACATATTTCGTAATTTTTGTAATAGTTCCTGTTTGATACCGTTTCATTGAATCTATTTCTTCCAATTATCTTGACGTAAGTGTGCATTGAATTTTGTTTCAATAACATACGCATACATTTTTAGTTATCATTTATTTAGATCTAGAACATTGTTTATGTTACTTTTTCAGATATGATATGGAAGAACGTCGAGAATGGTGTTGTGTGAAACAATGGCGAGTTGGATTAAGGGTCATACTGATTGTATGTCCATTGTCAATGATTCCGAAATTTATTGCAAAGTCTGTAAAATATCGTTACAGAATGTCCAAAAATCGCACGTACAAGGTCACTTAGCATCGCTAAAACATGCCACTTTGAAAACATTTCTCCAAAAATATACTGGTCGAAATGTTCCTGATGAATCCACCTTATGCAAATATTATGTTTCTAAGTGCTTAACAAAAACAACAGAATGCATTAGAAGACATCTTTCAAATCAGTCCTATGGATAAGTACCGACGAAACTGTCGATATACTATAGGACGCTGTATGGTAAATCTTGTAGGTGGTGTACTACATCCAACTATTCCACATAACGCATATGTAATAGCATCTAAATTTATAATATAAATACAGTTGTTAAAATCATTGACGAGAATTTGCACAAAATGCTTCATTCGGACAGGTACAAGAAAAAAAATACTTTTATTTGTTAGTGACAGTGCCGCATATATGTTAAGAACAGGCAGACTATTAAAGGAAACATATCCTTATATAAGAGATGAAATTAAAACAAGGTCCAAGGTCCCACAGATTCTTTATTTTGATTACGGCGACCGGTTTCGTGAGTTTAAATACTACACTCACATCCTCAGGCCAAGCTTAAACATGAAAAAAGCTTGTGACACCAAGGTACAAATTACAAAATAGGTGATAAAATGTGTTAAAAAATGTGTTTAACAAATTAACTAATTAATATAACAAATTTGTACAAGTCATATAATGAAAAAAAAAATTTTTTTGTTTTTTAAAACAAATTGTGAGAAAATTCAAATAGTCAAAAACACAGTGAAAATAGTATCATAAGAAGGAGACCAATCAACAGTTACAATCCCAAAAAAGACTACCTTCCCTGCACCAGCAACCACATCCGTGTGAAAATCGTATGCCTCAACAGACAGTACCGATAATAAATTTTATTCAAAAATAAAAAGGAATAAATCAAAAGGAATAAATATATAATCTATAATTTACATACAAGTCTGTTATATTTAAAATAAGACATACAACACATTAAAAACTTGTATAGGGGACAACACTAACAGACAAACGGTCAAACGCAAAGTGACCTTATAATTCAAAAGTCAAATTTGTATATATATAGGTATAACAAAATATCACCATTTGGTTCTTATAATGTAAAGTTGTGGTATATCTGACACTTTTGTTGATGAAACTTATGTACTATATGATTTATTTATAATTATTTATGAATTATTTATTTACTTACAAATTTATTGATATATAATTCACAGACCTATTGAATATATGAGATATACAAACTTAGCAATAAATGAACCTTTTTTGTTTTTAATAAATAGATACATTGATTTTGTCAGTATTAAGTTATTGCGTAACGTGTCTTCCTAAAAAACTACAAAAATATTCAAAAGATTGTATCATAGTCTAAACGAGCTAGAAGAATCAGTATGGTCTTAAACTTTAGCTACCTACCTCTACTATAAATGCTATGTCAGACTTTAGCGGAGAATACACCATTTACTTACTATCGAGCAAAAACCGATTATAAATTTTTATTTTGACATTTTTAAAAAAAAATCTCTAATTTCAAAGAGGTCTATCTCGGGAAGTATTGAAGCTAAATATTCCGTTTTTGTATTAAATTGTAGAAAATTTTCTCTAGTTTAATAAGAACGTAAACGGCTTTTTTGCTCAAACTAATACTTTAGGAGATATTTTGTAAAAAGAGGCTAAAAAGTTTAGCGGTTTCTTCAAGATGGCGGCGTCTGCGGTAGTGGGGGAAATAAGAAAACTTGGGATTTTGCAACAGTGTACCAATCCATACACCATATCAAAAAATCAAAAGTACCCTAATTAATGTAACCATGCGAGATTTTTTAGTATACTTTGACTGGGCTATATGTATATTCTCCAAGGATATTACATCGGTGGTGTTTCTATCACAGAAAGTTAATATTCTGCGTTTTACATATCTCTTGAAGGTACTAGATTTGGTAGACCATATAAAAATATGGCACAATAGGCTTAAATTATGTGTTCTGTATGTTCAACCATTTCGTCAGGTAGGTTCTTTTTCGGTGGTTTATACCAAAAATTCTTTATGTTGTCATTAATAGTGAAATATTAGGTAAGTCTATTAAAAGAATATAATAGTAGTTAGTTATGTCATCTTTGGATAATATGAAAAATCTAAACCTTATTTTGGCAAACTTACTTCAGTTCGGTAAAATATATTTAGGTACGTTTAACAACTAAAATAATTACTTTCACTTCTGAATGTTGCGCATCTCCAATATTATTTAAGAAGATAATAAAATATGACTAATGTTAAGTACAGAAGCGCAGTTGATTTTTGCCAAAAACACTAGTGTCACCTATAGACAACCTATAATTAAACAGATTTACTATGAAAATTAATTGTGGACTAAAATACAAACGTAAGTACCTATTGATCTTTTCTGGTTACATTCTGAATCATATCTCCTAAACACACAGTTAAAGCTACGAAAATCACAATATAAGCTGTATGTTTTAGTTCATATGTTCAGAGACCGGACACGAGCGGCCGATGACTCATCACCCACGCGCACTATTGAAATTTTGTATTTTTAAAAAAAATTTAATTTTATTTATATAATTGGCTAACAAGTGGGTGGTGGTCTATAAAATACAAAATACGTTATTATTTGTTTATATTGTAGTTCAAATCGAGTAAATTCTCCGTACTTTATTAATCTCACGAAATATAAGGTAGGTAAATAGAAGTAGGGAATTTAACATTAAAATCGACTTTTTCGCTGTCCGTTTTCTCGACGAAACCAGATGTTGCATCACCATACGAATAGTGCTATTCAATAACTGCGTGATGTTATACATTATTTCTTTTGTCCGTCGTAATTTCGGCCTCATGCGTCCGGTCTACATTCATTACACAATGTTTAGAATAAAACTGCAGTCCACACACACACACACGTGTGTGTGTGTGTGGTCGACTGTTCTACTTTTTCTACCCTTTGTAACACATCACACAAAATGTCACTTATAATATTTTATTTTCATTAGTTTTTAACAGTTTTTGTGCGGTAATAGAAGGTTGATGGCATTGTCCATCATTTTGAATAATGAGTGGTGTCAGTCGACGAACAAGCTGTAGAGATGCATTCATACGAATGCACATAATGACTACCCTGCATTTACTTATTTCAATTATTTTTATATACAAAGAAAAATGCAAACAAGCATACTAAATTGAGCAGCTTTCATACATAGAGTAGGTACACGGAATAACCTATTATTAGAGATACCACGGCCAAATGCGCTCTCAATGAGATAAGTCCAATGTACTAGTCCAGGGGTTCCCAAAGTGTGCGCCGCGGCGCCCTGGGGCGACGTAGAAAGTAAAGAGGGGCGCCGTGAGTCGATTCTCTATTATTATGTCATTTCTTTTTTCCGAATACTTTCTCTGTCTCGCACTGACCTATAAGACTCCGCCCATCGGCCAAGACTCAGTCTGTGTACTGTATCAACTTACGTCGCGTCGCTGTCGTTCACTCGCCGAAGAGTATCTACGCGCTTGAAAACCGTTGATACCCTACCCCTCCCACGTCTTTACCGCGAGCCGCGCGAAGAGACGGACGTGTCATTGTGTTGTTTAGCTTTGTTTTTCGACAAAATCTCACTCAAAATGGACAGATTTTTATTAAATAAACAAGTCGGTAGTTCAAATGATAGTGATAAAGCATCTACTAGTGGCGGCGGGGAAGCAAAGAAGCGAAAATACCGTAAATACGATATCTACGTTGACTTTGGTTTTACTTCAATAGAAGTAAACAATGAAGAAAAACCGCAGTGTGTGCTTTGTTTGAAAATACTATCATCCGAAAGTATGCTTCTGTACTTCCAAGTAAGTTAAAGCGACATCTCAAGACAATTCATCCAACTATGGCTGAAAACTCCCGTGATTTTTTTCACCGGAAATTACAAAATTTAATAAAAACAAGAAACGTGTTCACTCAGCAAGCCTCAGTACCTAACAACGCACTGTTAGCATCATTCAAGGTGGCATACAGGGTGGCAAAATGAAAAAAACCTCATACTATTGCAGAAGAGTTTATTTTACCAGCTGTCGAGAGCAGCTGAAAGTGCGAAGGCCCAAGACTTGTTTGAAATTCTTGACAAGTTTATTGCAGAAATTGATTTGGATTGGGAAAAGTGTATCGGTGTATGTACTGATGGTGCTCGATCCATGTCTGGCAAGTATCGGGGTATACAAGCGCTTGCTTGTATACCCATTGCATCATCCATAGGGAAGCTCTTGCATCAAAGTCAATGAGCTCTGAACTGAACCAAGTACTAGAATGTGTCATTGGTGCAGTAAACTACATTAAAACTAGGCCGCTAAAGACCAGACTTTTTAAAAAAACTATTCATAGATATGGAAGCTGAACATACGGCCCTGCTGTATTACTTTACTACAATTCACGATGGCTTTCACGTGGAAATGTCTTATTTCGTGTGTTCGAATTACACGAAGAAATTCGCCCTTTTTTACAGCAAGAATGTCATGAAAACGCCAAATATTTTACGGAACCAGATTTTTTGCTAAAACTAGCATATTTTTGCGATATATTTGAGAAATTAAATAATTTGAATCTGTCTTTGCAAGTCAACAACATGCACATTCTAAAACTATCGGAGAGGATTGCGGCGTTTCGAAAGAAACTGCATTTGTGGATAAAAAAAATGAATGAAGGCGACGGTCAAGATTGCTTCCCACAATTGTATAAATGTGCGGCATCTAATGAACTGGTTGTCTCACAAGACCTGACGGCGCTTTTCACGGAACACCTATCGAAGCTCACTGAATGGTTTTCGAAGTACTTTGCAGATGTTGATGTCGAAAAATTTGCGTGGATCCAAGATACTTTCCATGCACAAGCTCTGCCAGGATTCACATCACAAGAGGAAGAGAGTCTCATTGAACTCTCTTGCGACAGCAGCCTTAAAAGTAGATTCACCAGTTCCGATTTGGTGGAGTTTTGGTTATCGATTCAAAATGAATATCCAAATTTAACTTCAAAAGCTTTAAGAATTTTCATTCCGTTTTCAACATCATATTTATGTGAAGCTGGATTTTCAGCTGTAGCTGTAATCAAGAACAAATATCGCTCAAGGATCAATGTGGAGCAAGAAATGAGAGTAGCAATGTCAAGTCTTATTCCCCGCTTTGAAAAACTGTGCGGAGATCACCAAACTCACCCGTCACATTGATTTGACTAAGTAACAATCGTATTTTATTTTAGTTTTTTTTAAGTCGTTTTTGTTGTTTTCTGTTTCAATTCTGAATTCTTATAAATATAGTAAAAAAACTCAATTTGATATTGTGGATGTTTTAATTGTTGTGCCTATCTAACCAACTACTGTTATTGAAATTACCTATTTCTTTCGACTGTATCTATTTCAAATAGCTAGCTAGGGTAGGGCGCCGTGACAAAATACTAAACTTGAAAGTGCGCCGTGGTCTGAAAAAGATTGGGAACCCCTGTACTAGTCTATAAGAATCTGCAATAAATGATTACCAAGCAAATATAAAATGATGCCATACACAAGGTTTAGAAATGATATTAAAAAGTTCGGCTTTTAAAAGGTTACTACTCTTTGGATGAGTATCTCAATGACTCCTCCATGTAATCAAACAGTTTTTTTATATGTACAACTATTATGCTGTTTTTTATGTATCCCATACCGAAAGGTGACTGGGATAAAATGTTTGTATTATTTAATTTTTATACATATATCACTGACTTGTTCTTTACCATGTTTATAGTCACATGAATTACTAAATATTGTTATTATTATTACTTCAATAAATGTTTTTTTCCAAACATGAATCGTTTTATTCCTATTTATTTTATAAGGTGTACCTACTTGAAATTTTATAAATTGCTATAAATGAATGCTTGTATTTATTGATGCTTAACTGTTGAGATTATTTCTATATAGTCAGCTTCGTAATAAATACCAGCATAAATTTAAAATACTATGTAAACAAAAACGTGTTGAAAGCGTTTCTTTAATAATTTTTTGTGCGTGTTAGTTTTTTGTCTCTGTCTATGTTCGAGTTCATTTAAAAGCCGGAGATATAAATTTGTTGCTGTAATAGCAATCTACATTTCTATTTCTTCATCTCTCATTCTCAATTAAGTTCGACTATTTGCCAACATGAACCGTCACATTACCGACACCTAATCCTACCCCCCCCCCCACATTATATTCTTCATCACCACCAAACTGAAAACTAAACGCCAGCCTTAATCTCTCTCTGCAAGGAAAAAGCATACACCTTTGAAGTCAACGGAAAAAATATCAGCTTTTATAAGAAAACTCAAACTATGGAGAAGAAAATTGAATGAAAATGCAGGCAAAGATTGTTTTTTAATTTTGCAGCATTTTTTAAGGTCAAATGAATTTGATCTTTCTCAAGATATAAAAAACATGTTTGAAAGGCACTTATCACAGCTAATTATGTAGTTTGAGAGATACTTTCAAAATGAAAATTTTGGTAGGTTTGCATGGATTCAAGATCCATTTAACACTCCGTCTGAATTTACTTCTGCGGAAGAAGAGAATTTTATGAAGTTATCTTGCGCGTTATGGAATTGACAGAATGTTAGATTTCAATAAAAGATGAATATACCCTTCTAGATAATAAGGCTCTGCGGATTCCATTTTCGACGTCGTATTTGTGCGAAACTGGCTTTTCGTCAGTCGCTGTGATAAAAAGCAAGTATAGAGCAAAAAATTAACCCGGAAAAAGCAAGTGTCCAGTTTAATTCCACGATTTGAGAAAATGGTGCATCCATCACATTAATTATTAGTTTAATACTAATAAAGTAAAAAGACTGTTAAACAATGAAGAAACACGAGTTTTATTTATATTTATTTTTTGCTTACGGTCAGTCATACTTTTACTTAGGATAGGGCGCCATGGAAAAATTTTAATTGAAAAAGGGCGCCGCGACTCGAAAAAGTTTGGGAACCACTGCAGTATACAATAATTTACCTCAAATTCCTCTTCCATACGTGGCCTTGTTTTATCTCTATCAAGTCTCTTTAGTTTTTCTAATGTGGATTTAAGGTCAGAAGACAGTATTTCTGTATCACCATATTGAGCAACTTCCATTAATGCACGATATATAAAAATATATTGTTTCTAAAAAAAATGAAATGCATAAAGATTAAAATTAGATATACAAATAATATTAATTTCACATGCTTCTTACCAATGACTGAACTAAGAAATTTCTTTGGTGTCGTAGATCACAAATTGCGTTGAATATAGCCACTTGTCCCTCCTCTTTCAATTGTTGCAGTAAGCAATCCAGAGCCACCAACGTTCCAGTTCTGCCAACCCCAGCACTGCAATGAACAAGAATCGAACCACGTTCTTGTGAATAGACTTCATTAATTCTTTTAATAAATTTAATAATTCCATGTGGGTGTTCGGGTGCCATAAAATCCTTCCAAACCAAATAGTGATATTGCGTAATCTTCCTTTCTTCCGTTTCTTTAATACCTTTCCTTGTTAACTTAAGCTCCCTGACAATATAATCGGAATATCGTGTTTCTTGAACATGTGTGACAGATATATCACCGAAAACCTTGTCGATTTCCGACTTGTCAGGCCAGTATTTAGCACATTTTGTCTTACTGTATTCTTCTAAATTGGTCAGCATTAATATCATCTCTAAATTTTGTTCCCATATCAACCGCCAAAAATCATTAACCGTTGTATCCATCGGTCCCTGGGCACAGATAAATTTTTTTCGTTCTTTATAGCCCAAAACATAGTTGGCATTTATATAATCTGAACCGGCGATACCATCAACTTGATTTAATTTCACTCTTGTTTGATCGTATGCTTTTATATCGGGGTATCTATTTTTGTAAACGTTTTCTCTTGCATCAGATGCTCTAGTTGTGCGATCATTAAAACGATCTGGTAATAATTCGAATTCTTGTTGGAAACCATAATCGGAATCCCGGTGTCTTTCGATAAAAGCGGATGCCAAGTCTGCGGTCATTATAGGGCACATATCAGGTGGATTTAGAGAAACCAGGCGTTGCCTGCCTCGAAGGTTCCTGCACAAGTAACTGCTGACAATAATCTTTGCAAAATTACACTAATTTATAATAAAATATTAACGCATAGTTAAGATTTGCCTACGGGCTTTATTTGCGCAAGTAGTCATGAAGAAAAATATATTTCTCTAAAAAATTGATGCTGTTACTATTTTACGTATAGCATATTAACGAATGATACAAATAGAACACGTTCTTACTACGTTTTTTAGCACTTTTATAATGAAACACCATTTGAAAGTGATTCACCAGAATTGAAACAAGTCATGGACAGTACAAAATAAAATTGGTAAAAATAGAAGTGTTTTGTTTATATCATTTGTTATATTTCTCTTATTTTAAACACTATGAAAACGTCTATCTAGCCGATATTTGCCATTCCAGGGTTGCCACTCATATCTTAAGTGAAATTCCCTGACTTTTCCAGGTTTTCCCTGACCCAACAAATTTTTTTCCATACCCTTTACTATAAAGTATATATAATATATACATATATACTTGTAAATCAAGGGTAAAAATTTTACTTTCAAATTTATAAAAAAAACACGTTTTATTCTAAGTTTAATATGTATATATATTTTAAGAAACATGTAATATTTAATAACACAAAATAAAAAATATACTTAATAGGAATTATTCGTATATAAATAAACAATATATGTATACCGATTAGGCATACAAGTAATATAAAACATGTGAATGAATGTTTTAACCTACAACTTATTTCCCGTAACTTTATTAGATCTCTGTCTATATCAGCCTTTTCAAAATCTGTACAGTCCGTTATCTTTTGTTTCTTATTTTCAAGAATTTTTATGTCTGCAAGTACACATGCTTTTTGTTTTCGAATTAATTCTTCTTCTGTAGTTTCTTTTACTTTCTTATACGTAGTATAAGGAAGTATTGTGATGATGAAAATTTTCGACCTCGAGATTTTTGCAGATGTCCACGTTTTGAAGTCCCCTGATACCGAAAAAGTGGTTTTTAAAAAATGTCTATGTGTGACCACGATAGCGGTCAAACCGCTGTAGATATCAATTCCAAATTTTGTATTTACGTGTATAATCTCCCTCTTGAGATCTGATCAGTTTTTCAGTAAAATCGGTAGACCGGAAGTAGCAGTTTACTTCAGTGATAAATTCGAAATTTGCAAATATTTCGTCAATTACTAAGTTTAAACAAATTTATAGAGAATTGCAATGTACTCAAAATTAAATTTGAGACAAATTATCTTAAAACAGTTTTTCGAAATTCCAACCGGAAGTAGGTCTTTCACTATCATCGAAAATCAGTTTTTTGCGAATATCTCGCAAGTCATGCTTTCTAGGCAGGTACATTACGAGTATAAAAGTAGTTAAATTATAATTTTAAATATCTTTTGCATAAAAAAAATTTCAAAATTCGGACCGGAAGTACCACTTTTACTTTTACCGAATAGCGATTTTTTGCAGATATGTCGTAAATTATGCATTCTATATATATTTATTAAGAGTACAAAAGTATTTAGAGTTGAATTTGCAATATTTTTGGTATACATTAAATTTCAAAATTCGAACCGGAAGTGGCACTTTTACTCTTAGCGAGTAGCACTTTTTTTCGAATATCTTGCAAAGTGTGCATTCTATAGCGATGTATTAAGAGAATGAAAGTACTTAGAAGAAGACTTTGAATAAGTTTTGTATAAATTTCTTTTTAAAATTGTATAGTTTGAAACGCTCGTACGTATAAGAAAGTCGTGTGGTGGCCACACCTCATTTTTTTCTATGCAAAGAGAGTCTCTTTATAATTACTGCTTGATCTTCTTATGTATTGTCGCAATTTTTCATTGATATCTTACGTTTAGTGATCCGCCAGCTTTTTAATGCCGTCATAAAACATTCATTGAGTAATGATAGAATTTTCATGAAGATTCTCCACTAAAAGTTCTTTATTTATCGAAAAACCGGACTCCACAGTTGCATTTCCAAGGGAAATGATTAGTATCAATTTAACCACGGACCATAAATCCATATACTCATTATTTTCTATCAACAATAGCTTGGCGTATAAATCACCCAAATTCAATTCTTCTTCAAATTTCTTCAATTCATTAAGCATAGCTTCGTTTTGTATAAACTTTTGAAATTGTTGTTGGCTTTTCTCAGTTATGAGACCATTAATTTTGTCAAGGTCATGAAGCTCTTGCAGTAATAATTTAAATCTAGTAAAAGCTTCTTTTCCATTGGACAATATTCATTTGGTATTCAAAGCAGACATTCCTTTCACAAGCTTGTATTTTAAACAACATCTTTCCAAGATTTTTTGTGTAACATTAATCAGAAAGTGTTGACAATCTACATAAAATAATAGCTTCTTCTTTTCAAAGATATTGGCAAGTTGAAACTTCTATATCTGTATTCTTAACATGCTTCATTATTAAATTCGATTTTTTCTTCAAATTCAGTTTCATTATTTGAGAAATATCATCCATTTTTTCTTCTTTTAAAAATCTGCCTGCCAGGTTTCTAACAACCCTTTCTAAGTCTTTATACAGAAATGGTGCCATGGGTTTAGAACACTGATACTTTCGGCAAAAGGGTTCCAGAATTTCAGCAATTGTGGCAAAAAATGCTAGCTATTGTCTGTAATGTATATATGGACACTGTCTACAATCTCTAACGCTCTCAAAGCAGCAAAGGCGCTTTCCACCCATCTTGTTTTGCCAATTTTTTTAGGAGATTTATCATCATGCATTTATATTTTAAGATTCTTGATTGAAACTTGCTGCCTATTTATTTTTTTAATTTTTACTATTTGTATAACAAACAACACTAATAAAAATATTTTACTTTAATTTATCATCTTTAACATTTTGTTGAATAAGATGTTTGGAATATTACAAATATTTTGCAATTCTTATATATATTATTCAAATATACTATTATGAAAAGCGTAAGATACATATATTGTGTCTAAATTCAATATAAGGATAATAGTTGAAAATGTGTTTGATGACGGCTCCACAATACAATGCATTACTTTATGGACGGATTCGCAGCTGCGGGGTACGAGGATAGTTGTGCGAAAGAGAATAAAGAGAAGCGTCTATCTGCCACACATTTTAGGCATATCTTGCAATTCTTGAAATATTCATTCAGTCAACTAGTTTAAGCAATTAATTTATACTGTAGAACAGAAATAAATTCCCTGACGTTTATTGATTTTTTGCAGTTTTCCCTGACTTTTTAGAACTTTTCAAATTCTCTGACTTTTCCAGGTTTTCCAGATTAGTGGCAACCCTGCATTCTCAATTTAACCATATGAATCAAATCGCTATTCCCTGGTCAAATTGCAAAATGAATTAGTGAGAAAGACAAACTTTTAGAATTTACTTGAATTGTAAAAACTAAATAGTCCTGACATAAGCCTAATAAAATGTTGATGATTTTAGTATGCTAACATACTGAATATTTAAGTTCATATATAGAAACATTTTAGGTTAAAAAGTATTCTTTCACATATTCTTGAATGCCGAATGTAACTGGTAATAATCCCTTTGATTTTCATTCCATCTTAACCTGTTCAGACCAAACAAACATTATAATTTATCTGTCAATTTAATTAGATATTACTAAATTTAATATGGAATACACATCTATCATTGATAGAAACATATAATGAATATGAATATTTGACATTTCACACGCAATAAATTTCAAACATCTATTGTATTATTTCCGTAGCATGACGGTTCCTAATTAAATAAAACAAATTACGATTGTTTAAATATCTTCCATCTCCTTTTAACTACTCTATATAGACTCCATTTCAAAACTTAATTCATAAGTTAAATTAGATACACTTTTATTTAAATTGTGATTTTTGTATGTAGGATGGTTCACCGGGAACTGAATCGATCGATAGTATAGTTACCTAAATTAACGGAAGAATGGTAAATATCGCCTGGAAATACGGTACGTATTTCGACTACTAAATTACCATCTTCAGCAGTTTTTAAGGTTTTCTACTGAAGATGGCAACTTATTTAGCGAAATACGTATTAATTTCATTGTGGCTTGAAATTATTATTTAAGAATGTTCCAAGAAAACTATAACAACAACAAATAATCCGAGCCTTAAATAATTACATATGCTGGAGTAAAAAGTATTTAATACAAAAACATATTTTTATGAGTTCTATAATATACTAATTGAAATATGTAATGAGTAAAAGTAGATATAAACGCCCACAAAAACCTATAAGCTAAATCTATATCATAGATATCTAGTAATGAAGTATTTATTGTACCTTAGGGAAGCCCTAAATGTGATCATTTCAACAGCTTGAGCATGAGCTTGCTTAGTGTAACGATGTAGTAGACATAAAGCTACTGCAAGTAACAGAGCAACCACTAAGAGACCACACAATATTTGAACGACAATTCCAACTGAAGCAGACTCTGGAGCAGCCACCACTTCAGGTCCTGGATTCAACATCATCAGGTAATTACTGTAAACGGCCATCGTATTACGATTGTTGTAATCACGCACTGAAATTTTAATATAAATTATAATACAGATTTAAAGAACATTTTATGTGACTAACCTAATATTTCCACAAATCCTGTATAGTTGCTTGCAATGTCTAAAACTCCATCATTAGGTAGTAATGGATTTGTTAAAATGTTTTCACGCCTGGCTCTGTTCATTACAGAATTATTTAGATAAGGGTTTTTCTCACTACTGGAACTTGTATCAGATCGAGAACCTATGCATTCTTCACAACCTGAATTTGTTAAATTAAGCACCTCTTCATCACCTAGAAACACCTCTGGATGAAAAGTAGAGCTGAAAAAAATTGATAAATTAATTGAGGCTTTCAAAAGTTTTTATAATAAATTTACCTTGTAAACATTTCTGCTATATAAGCACCTCCTCTGGGCGTTCTATGAGCTTGTCCATATGAAACAATTTCTAATTCTTCTGGTGGTGGGAGTTCAGCAAGCTTTTGTTGTGCCTCCATTCGAACTAAATAAATTCTGTAGCAGCATATGGGCCCATTACGCTCAGATATTCGTGGCATAGACAGTTTAAATACCCAACGACCACCTTGTTCTTCAATTTTTCTCCAAATAAATCTTGATAGTTTTTGTTTATCTGGCACTGTCGGTGGCATACTACAATATAATTCTACTTTTTCACCATATTTTTTCGTTCTAGTTACAGCAGACACTGTCACTGTATAGTTTGTATTAGCAGAAACATTATAGAAACGGGTATTTAATGTGTTTTCACTAATACTTTTTGCTTTTGGTCCCCAAGTTGTATTCTCCAAAATACCCATATCATTTATAAAAGAAGCACTGCCTTCTAGATTTACATTATATGAAACTATGGTTCCATGTGGATTTACAGGTGGTTTCCAACTAACATAAATAAAATTTGTATGACTGATGTTCTCAAATTTGCATTCTAAAGATGTATTTGCCACTGGCCCAGCAAAGCCATCCATTGTGGTACCATTTACAACCATGGACCATGGACCACACTCTTTACTATATTCAGAACAAGCTTTAACTTGAAAATTGTAATCTGTTGCAGGTTCCAAATCATCAAACATATGATACTTTGTAGCAACAGATACCACAGTCTCTTCTGGGTCACTCAAATTACCTGTTTTAAATAATTTTAATGTATAATATTGAACATATTCAGCTAGTTCCTTAGGTGGTTCAGTCCAAGAGATAGTTATTGAGACCATAGCAACACCATTAACTTTAACTTCAGGTTCAAAAACTGGATCCTCAATTAATGTATGTATTAATTGACTTTCACATTGCAGACTTTCTCCTTCTGAATTTTCTGCTTTTATACGTATTTTGTAGCTTGTATTGCCTTTAAATACATCACTCATAACATGAGATGTTGCATCATTTTCAATTGGATGTTGATAGTAAATCCAATTGGTGTCACCCAAAGCCATATATTGTATGCTATATTTTATATGATCTGGATCATTCCCATCATTTATAGTCCAATTTAAATATACTTTTGATTTTCCTATTGCCTTTACTTTATCTATGGTAACTTCAGGTTTATTTAATACTAACACTTCTGTCACGGCCTTTCCAGAATTGCGAATTGTTCTACCTTCACATACATATGTTCCATTATATTTGTTTGTCACTTCCGTTAACTTTAAACTTGACTTAAAATGCGTTTCATTTATTGATTTTGTGGTATAAAGCTTGTGGTCAAGCTTTTCATCATCTTTATGCCAAATTATTTCTACCAATGGATACGCAGAAATGATACAGTGTATTTCAACATTATTATGCAGTTTTGTCTTGACTTTATCTGATATTTCAACAACCTTTGGCGGCAATGTAACATTAAAATATACTTCATCAAAATCCAATTCAGACTTATTTGTAGCATGGCACTTATAATATCCAATATGTGTTAAATTCACATTAGTTATATGTAGAAAAGAAACCTCATATTTCTGTGCATCATTAATGTTTTCACTTTCTCGTTCAACAATAAATCTTTAACAAAAATAAATTAAACAATAATAATTCAGGTCTTGTTATACATACCCATCATTTTCTGAAACATTATGCTCTTGAAACGTCCACCACATGGAGCTAGACACCAATTTAGTTTTACATATAACCGTAACATTACTACCATATAATAGATATTCTGGCTCTTGCCCATCTAATACATTAATTGTTGTAATTATTTCATCATTGTCTTGAGGGAAATCTTAAATGTAAGAGGAGTATTAAAACAACAGTGTGCTTGTTTTATATAAACTACAAATACAAACCTAAAGCACTTCCTTGAACATACTGTCCACAAATAATAAACAATATAAAAATAATTAAAAAACAATGGGCTTGGCTATTGAACATGGCGCCCACTCCCGGTATTCTTATTTTACGGATATTGTTACAAACACACTCTATAACACCATTCCTTTCCTTCATATCATCCTTATGCAATTCATTTTTCTATAAATTAGTACGGTATCGGTCATATTTTTCAAAAATT
Organism: Amphimallon solstitiale; assembly: GCA_963170755.1. Taxonomy (NCBI): domain Eukaryota; kingdom Metazoa; phylum Arthropoda; class Insecta; order Coleoptera; family Scarabaeidae; genus Amphimallon; species Amphimallon solstitiale. The sequence goes on along the minus strand of OY720684.1, from coordinate 1,717,728 downwards.
AAACTGCTTCCTAAACAGTAAACAACTACAGTTTGAGTTTAACATGAACCATTCTAGAATTATCGTAAATAACTAAACCACTAAACTTGACGCATTGATATGATTTGCATTGCCAACATAAGTTTCTTTTTATCATGTTTATTGATTATTAACAATTTTGTTAAAATATATATTAATTTTATAAAGCCTCTTTTTCATATGTATCTGACTTGCTGCTTTTTAAAATTACATTGCATAAATTATTTAATTACTGTTTATTCTTTTCCTGGAATACAAATATGTAATTTACCTAATTTGAAACGTAAAACTGGTGGTTGAACTATTCAAAACAAAAAACAAGTATTATATTTTTATGTTTCTAATGGATTAAGTAGTGATGGTACACTTTGGTAAATAATTTCATCAAAAAATAGTATATTATGCAATGAGCATTTAATGGTCCCATTCAGCAGACGCAACTGTTGTGGAACTGTTGAGGAAACGTCTGCTGGATGCATACGCTACATCGAATTACGTCACGATTACATCGACTACTTTACGGAGCGGACGGCCATCTTTTGTAGCGCATTCTATTACTGCTACGTATCGGCCTTGTTTATAAATATTGTAGTTATGCAACTGAAGGTTAGTTCGGGTAGGTAGCCAACAGAGGGGTTGGGCAGTAGGATGTGCCCATTCATAAATTTCTCCCGCTAAATTTGTTATAGTAAAAGCAGTCTTCTCATAGTAGTAAAGAAAAGCCAATAGGAGCTTAAAGGAAGTGATGCAATTATCCAATTACACCAATCGTGTTTGTTACAATTTTATAGGCGTTTTGCTTTAGATTTAAATATCTTAAAAAATTTTCTATACAATTGGAAAACATTCTTAAATATTCTGTTTTGCTTTCTAGAGCCTGAAGTTACAAACAGTATTATTTTAAAAAATATATTAAAAATATTAACACAACAGAAAATTTTGAATGATCGGTTTACCAGCATAGAAAGATATATCAGTCAACATATTGGTATACCCATTAATGCACAATCTGATTTATCCAATTTAAAATCAAAGGAAGATTAAATGATCTAGAAAAAAAAATAGAAAATGAACAAATTAAAGCAAAATTTATACTATTTAGTGTTAGAAGAGCGCTTGCTAGAATTTTTACAAATTCATTACGTATGAAATGTTCATGGACGGGTCAGAAGCAAAATATTAGATTAAAAGACTACAAGATTATGGAATTTATTAAAGGTAGGTAATTAATGGATGTTGATTATTAATGTCTAAGCCAAATATATTGACATTCAGATATACATTTTATGTATTTTTAATTTTGAAAATACTCTAGGTATATAAACTACTGATATATAATTGTGTTTAAATTTGTATCCTTCAGTCAGCAATTATTAGGCACTTGAATATTAAATTTAAATGTGATAATTTTCCTTATTTTAGAAGGAATTAGAACGAACGTGGTAATTACAGATGCAGAGTACGAAACTATATTAATGGAATGGTTTCGATACGCGAAACTTCCGCTTCAAAGGAAAAACCAAGAAATAAATTGATTTTTGCAATACATATTACTTTAAAACAGAATAAGCTTTTATTTAAAAATTATTTTAATGATATATGTATACGTTATATATTAACAAGTTTAATAATAAAATCCATTTTTTAAAAGATTTGGGAATATTTTTTGGGTCCTCTCTTTCAGTCATAATGTTCAAATTGAACCTATAACGTAGGTACTTATAAATCAGGCAAGAGTTTTTTGTGTTTACTGGAAAAGAACGTTCGCGAATTTGTAGTGTTTTATGCATCTATTTATACCCCTCATATATTTTATGTATGTGTGGTAGATGCATGTTCACAAAGATTGAAGTTTTTCCTTTTTTTCCTTAAGTGCATAAAAGCACAGTATAGAGCTGTATAGACACAGTAGTTTCTCTCGCCGTCGGCACCTTTGATGTTTGTGTCCCAAAATAGCACTGCGCATTCACGCACTCGCAACCAGAGGCGTAGTAAATTTTTCTATTCAGGAATAAGCCAGTGACGCAGAACCAAATCGTTTATGAGATAATTATGTTAATCTATTTTTAAAATTATGAAAAAGCTATATCAATAATACAAAAAACGATGATAAAACACTGCTTTTTATTAAGTACATATTACATACGCATTTAAAATGTAATACATTATACGTACAACACAAAAAAAGGCTCCTCTAACCTAAAGATTACTTAAAATTCTTGACACAATTCATCAATGGTGTTGTAAAATTGTTATTTTATTTGAATCGCCACTAACTTTGAAATTTCTATTGCAAAATTTCAAAATATAAAAAATTCTTACACGAATAAATAGCTTTATCAAAAATTCAGTAGGAAAATTTTCGCAGGGATATTTATATGATATCTCCTCCAACTTCTGTTTTAATTTAAAGCTAACATTTGGTTCGAAGGAAAATGAAGAAAAAAATTCACAGAAGGCTTTTTCCTAATGCGGTATTTATATGTATATAGGTATACTGAAATTATGGTCGGGCGTTGCCAAATTAGTAAAGCTGTTTCACAAAGTTAGGACATGCCTTAAAATAAGTGTAAAATTTGAATTCATTCATTTCTTGTGTTTTAAACGTATAATTGTTGGAAAACTATGCTTTTCAAAACATTTGTGTCCCAAATAACCTATAAAATAAGTGAAGGCATTTTGTTCAGTTATATTTTCCCATTGTCGGTAATCAATCTTCGAAAATTAAATTTTGCGTTGGTGGTGGTGAATTTGTCATGAAGTTTGAGTAATTATTCACAACTACAATACACAATATGCACATTTTAACAGTTGAGGACATTTTAATGCGCCTGGGGATCTTACCGCATTGGTTCTTTCGGAAACCTGAAAAAGCTTAATTTAGAATTGTTCGAACTATTCTTGCACCGAGGTGCACTACAATAATGGGGCATTTTTGTTCCAAGTATTCGCGAAACGAAACACTACAATTATTGATAAAACGTTATGCTGCGTGCACACTAATTATAAAAAACAATTTGTTTGTTAAAAATGTTGGAAGTACGTCAGCATCCATTAAATTATATGGAAATGTTTCAAGGAAATGCACAATAATCAAACAAAAATTTTTGACACACATTTTAAACACAAATTCTAAATTAATAATGTGTTAATAAATTTATTTGGCGTTAATTATAAATGCCAAAAGAATGTATAATTTAGTTTTACAAATGCCTTGTTTAATCTGTGTACAACTACCCATTAATTTGTAAAATTAGTGTTCATAATAAATTGTTTGTCAAACATTTTGTATAATTGGTGTACAGCATAACTTATATTAACGGCCATTCACAAATCGCATGCCCAGCAGTCGCATCAAATAATCCCGCCAACTCAACAGCTGATGGCTGACTACTGCGCATTCAGAAATTTTCACGCACGCGTCGGTAGGACAATTATTTCCCTCGAGAGAAACTACTGTTTCTATTACATAGCTACATACTGTGATAAAAGTAAGTACACTTGTAAAGTGAAAATAAATGAAATTATCGAGGGATATACACATACAAGCCATTGACTCTATAGAGATATTCTCATATTTTAAGTGAATACAAACTGAGTTATTTTTTGAATATATAATAGTTATTTACGAACCCAGTGCGTGAAATCATATTTCGCGAATGAGTGACCAGTTTAAAGCGCCAGCTGTAGGCGAGCGCTTTACGGACACGAATTCGTGAAATGTTTCACGCACGAAGTTTGTACAATATTTTTTGTACGAGAACTATAATAATAATACATATTGTTAAATACGTTATCGTTTATGACACGTTACTAATCTCTTGATATTCATTTAAAAAAATTGAGTTGGCAGTACTGATTATTTGAAGTGACATTTAATTTAAAATTATGAAATTCAAAAAATTCCATACAAATTAAAAACCTCACCAACAACATGAATTCTGATAATGAAATGCAATGTACACCGCCTGAAATTCGCGAAGCTGCCAATATTGCAGTGGATAATTTATTACCAATAAAATCAAAAAACGTATACAAAAACACTTATACTAAATTCGTAACTTGGGCTAGATCTAAAAATATACAAAAATACTCCAAAAATTGATTATTAGTTTATTTTCAAAATTTACAATCAAATAAATCATTATGGTCCACTTATTCTATGTTAAAATCATGCTTAATAATATATGATAATACGGATATGCAAAACTCATAGCGTATTTAAAACAGATAACGAAGCAACATCAGCCTAAAAAAAATACTCCATGGTGATGGAAGGTTGATTATCACATAATAACTGGAAGATAGCCCTTTTAAAATGATTTAGAACTCACAGATAAAGCGGGAAAATATTTCATACTCGAATAAGCCAGACTACCTTTCTTCAAAACCTAGTAGATCCGAATTAAATGCTTTCTGCCGTTCATAAGTAGTTGCCATACGTTGTTGTTTCGCTACGCAGTTTTTCACTTGCTACGGCAACAAGCCATTGTAAGTCTAAATATTGTTATGTACATCTATGAAAGTGTTTTGCATGTACGAATATAATATGTTTTTTCTGTTCTTTCTAAGAATATTGGGAATCAGCAATATTTATCTACGTAGTGAATATGGTTTTATTTGAAGTAAGTAGTAGATCTAGTGTATTCTATATTTGACTGATATCAGTTTGTTTCACGATAGTGTCTTTTTATTTTGATATACCAATATAGAAAAACTAAATTCTTTGAGTGGTTTGTATAAGACGATTTTTGCGTTATGTTCAGTCATTAAGGTATGAAGGCAAAGAATTAAAGTTACTACTTAGAATTAGATATTAATTAAACAGGAAAACAAATTTTATGTAACAAAGAACACTATGCAAATACATAATACATTACCAATGTAATCTAGTGAAAATTTAAAGAGAAATAATGCAGACACGAAGATTTCAGAAAAATCGCATACATGAAAATTTGAAGTAGTTCAAGTTGGCAATGAAAAATTTCTATCTTACCCATAGATGCTGTTGTTTTGGGAGGGTTGTCAAAAGATAGATATTGAATAATACGTCAGTGAAAAAGACGTTGAATTAAAAAGTGTGTATAGTGTTAAAGTTGTGTAATGTTCTAATACATTACATACATATAGTGTACAGCGTGATAAATAATAAAGTATTAAGTACTACTATTACTGTGCTCAATTTCAAATTACATTATTAATTTAAGTACAGTTCTGGATTGTAAACCTGATTTCCTATCACTGGTAATTATATATTTTGTTGTATTTTAGTTTATAGAGCTATTTTATCAATCTTATGTTATCTACTCATTCAGCACATCCTTTAATTATGTACCAAATGCATCACTAGCATAATTCGATTTAGTGATTTTTGTTCAAATAAGACTTGGTACTGCCCAAAATGCTACAGCTACACGATACCGACATCGAGAAACTCGAAAATCTGAATTTCTTAGTAGTACCTCATATCTGAATCCAACAGAAAAATATCAAGCAAGTAATTCTAGCAAAAAGCAGCAAAACTGATGATTAAGATATATTTTATCCGATCTGCAACGAAGAATTTAGCGATCAAACAAGGATACTATTTAATGTGAGAAAAGTTGTGGCATGAGGCATGCGCAACATGTCCATGTTCATAATTTATTTGTGCACTCTAGAGGATAACGATTCATCACCATCCCTAGAATTCGTAAAAAATAATCTTGGGTAAAATCACTTATTGTACTGCTTAACTAAATGATTTTGCGCGATAAGTTGTGAAGACGTGGTCCTGTGTCGAAAAACCCGCTTTGTGAATGTACCATGCCTGTGTCAGTTTCTTGGTATTTTTTCGTATACATACTTTGAATACATACTATATATATAAATAAAAATGAAATGCTGTTCTTTAGTAAGCGCACCACTTTAGAAGGGCTGGACCAATTTCACGGTTTCTTTTTTAAAAAAAATCGCAATAGTTCGAATGTGGTTTTTAGGGAAAGAAAACTTGGAAAAGTTGTCCGAAAATTCTGAAAATTCGGGAAAAACTGAAAGTGTTTTTTTCTATAGGATTTTTATATTAACTCAAGACCATAACTGTTGATTTCAGGAAAACAAATCGAGACAATTACAAAAGAATGTCGGAAAATTCGGAAAACTACTAATGTATAAAAATTGAGTACTTACGGAACTGTCCACGTATTACTTTCATATACCTATCCATATTTTGAAACATGTAATTATTGTTTTCGGATGCCAACAAATTAAATGTGTATTTTCACCTCGTTTTAATGCACATCTCAACTCTTTTTAATTTATTTTCACCCATCACAATAGTACAATATATTCTTATACCAAACACAAATTCAAATTCAAACATTATTTCTCATTATATTGTACAATTGTAATGATAAATAGATCTAGAAAGAAATAATAAAAAAAATATAGAAAAACAATGTCAGAAATGAGGAATTTACTTTATTACAAATAATTCATAGATATACAAATACATACATGTGTTTTTTTTTTTTTTTGGTAGGTGGAAATCCTTTATGGACACCATGTGCTTATGTCTATCACAACATGGTAGTGTGGGACTTCAGTATAAAACGAACCGCCTACCCACTAAAACCACCCTATTCCCTATTCCCCTTAGTGCATTTCGTTAATATATAACAAATTGTGTACACAATCAAGTATTCTTGATTTTTATAGAGAACTTCTTATGTTTAATATATTGTTCTCGCGCAAGTAATTTCAGTGAGTCTGTTGAATTTACTGTGAGTGTTTTACCTTTCAATATTTTGTTTATGTTTTCCGTGTAAGTAAATAAATGAAATTGAATAAGTAATTTGATAAAAGTATTTCCGGTATCATGCATCACACATTTGAAATGACTTATGTCCACATTTGACTTTATTATATAATGCTTCTTGCCACATTATTCTGGTGGCAAAACTCAGGTAAAACTTTTTTTTAAGATGTACATACATTCATGGAAGAGGTTATTCAGATTAGATGTTCGAGAAATTAAAATATTCGGTCTGTATGTTCTGCTTTCTATTACAAACCTATCTTTTTCTGAGAGTGCAGCATTATCTCCTACCATGTCATTCTTACAGCTTCTTAGAGTTGTTAATATGTACATCAGTCAGTTTATGACACATTTTATATTCCTCATCTGGATCTTCTAAACTCTATAATATCCGAATATCATTCCAAGATGCTACTTGCACTTCCCCACTTTTCCATTTAAAACGGCAGTTATAATCAAACAGATTATTTCTAATTCCTTTCAAAAGGTGTGGAGGATCATAAAGCGGTACCACTTCTTCATCATCCACCAAGAACCCAAAGTTTCTGTTTTCTTTTCCCTCTTTTATGTAATTCCTATTGGTCTCAAAATACAAATTGCTAATAGCTTTCACATTTGGACTACCTTGGTCGCAAACTGTGGCCACAACTTTTAATCCAATTGATCTAATTTTCCGAATAATTTCGCTTACAGTTTTGGTAATGTAGGAAATATTCAGGAAATATCGAGATATTTTTAAACAAATTAAATGAGATTGTATTCCTATTAAATAAAGAAGAAACTTTTAGAAAGGTTTTTATAGCAGAAGATTTTAATGTGAATTTCATGCTCGAGACAAAACTTAAATAAAGAATAATCGATGCATTAAATGCATATAATTTAAGCCAAGCATTCGAAGAATACTCGAGAATAACAGACACTACAAGCACATTAATTGATAACATCTTCACAAATGTCGAACCTTCTGATTTAACGAAAGAGACTGTTAATATGCATTTATCAGACCATATGGCACAGATCTTGACATACGATTATTGGGAAACAAAGACTGAAAATAAAATTAAAACTATTAGAAGGATTGACAATAAAAGTATCAATACTTTCAAAAATTTACTAGAGACAAAACTTGAATTATCTCACGTATCATATGACGCTGACAGTCTATTTGAAAGTTTTCACGATAGCTTCATGACATTATTCAACAGCTGTTTCCCTGAGACAAAAGTAAAAATTAGAAATAAATCAAATGGCAAATATGAGGCAAATGGTGAAATTATTGAGTTAAGAAATGCTTTAGACGCTTGGGCAACTGCAGCGAAAGTATCCAAAAATGAGGAGTCTTATAGTATCTATCGTGAATTGAAGAAAAAGTACTTGTTGAAAATAAAAGAACTGAAACAAAAGTCTAATGCAACTTATATTGAAAGATCAAGTAACACAGTCAAAGCAATATGGACGGTGATTAACAGCGAAACAAAAGTCATTGGCTCAGGCAAACAAGTAGTTGAATCTAGTTTGTTAGTCGATGAATTAAATGATTATTTTTGCGAAATAGGCGAATATACAGCAAATACTATACAATCATCGTATTCTTCTGAAGATTTTCTACGAAACCTTAACTTGGAAAACACACAGTCGCTCTTCTTTTCTCCTATTACTGCTATGGAAGTTCAGAAAATTATAAGTCAACTTAAGGACAAACACACAACAGATATATACGAAATCTCAACTAACTTGTTGAGACAATTAAGTCAGGAATTAAGCACACCCTTGGCAGATATCTTTAACAAATGCCTAGAAGAAGGAGTGTTCCCAAGGATACTTAAAGTAGGAAAAGTTTTACCGAATTTAAAAAAGACGACATAAATAAATGTGAAAATTATCGCCCCATCAGCATCTTACCGACGATCTCGAAAGTATTTGAGCGGGCTATTTTCACAAGGTTAATTAATTACTTAGAAAGTAATAAATATGTTACCTGAACAACATGGCTACAGAAAAGAACGCTCAACGTCTACTGGAATCGCACATATGGTCAAGCACATATACCAAGCTTTTGATTCTGGTATGTGGGCGGAAATGAATATACTAGACTTAACAAAAGCCTTCGACTCAGTGAATCATGACATCCTACTGAGTAAACTAAACTACTACGGAATAAGAGGCGAACCGTTCAACTTATTAAAGTCCTACCTCAGTGATAGAATCCAGTTAACTGAATGGAACAAATCACGATCAAAATTTAGGAAAACAACATGTGGAGTTCCTCAGGGTTCAATTCTTGGCCCACTGTTGTTTATATTATACATTAACGACCTTCCATCAAACGTTGACAGAGCTGAAATTTGCCTATACGCAGATGATACATCTCTACTTACAAAAGCGAATGATTGCAAGACTCTTAAGCAGACATCAGAAAATGTTATAAGAGAAGCTAATAACTGGTTCGCAGCAAACAAGCTAAAAGTCAACCTTAATAAGACGCAAATTCTGACATTCACAACAACTGGTATACCATCTGAAGCCAAATTCTTGGGGATCACTATGGACACTAATATGAAATGGCAACAGCATATTGATAGCTTAGCAGCCAAGTTATCATCAGCACTATATGCTATAAAGAGGGTGAAACACGTGGCAACCTACGAAGCTGCCAAAACGGCATATTTCTCCTACTTCCACTCTCTTATGAGTTATGGAGTGCTCTTTTGGGGTATAGCGACGGAGGCAAGTAGAATATTTGTCCTGCAAAAACGCGCTATCAGGTTCCTTCTTGACCTAGAAATTAATCAAAGTTGCAGGACACATTTTACATCAGCAAAAATTCTTACACTGACGTCAGTTTACATCTTATCCGTCGTCACATACGTGCACAGCAAGAAAGATATATTCCCAAATAATGGCCATCTCCACGAACATCAAACACGCAGCAGGGATGATATTCGAATACCATACCACAAATTAACATGCACACAAAAATCGATGGATTATTGGGGAGCTAAATTATATAACCGTATTCCGAACGACATAAGAAGATTGCCACCCAGAAGATTCAAAAAAGAAGTAAAAAAGTTACTGTTAGAGCGAGAGTGTTATACCATAGGGGAATTTTAAATAGACTAGTCTAATTCATATATGTATATAGGTGTTGTTTGTCTAATATTTGTAGTAGGGTCTTATACATTTTTATATATACCGGTAAGTTTTCGGGTGAAGCAACGACAGAGGAGTGTCCAAGTCCCCACTATCACTCGCTACAGTTATCGTATTCCCCGACGCGAACGGCTGTTACCCAAGCGTCTCACTGTATTGAAATGAAATGAGTCGATACGCTTCGAGGGGAGTACATATACGTAGTCGTTCAGTTGTGGGGACTGATACATGCGCTATACAATCGTTGCGTTACCAGAAAACCTACCGGTATATTTATTTGTAGTAGTGTCTTATACATTTTTATATATATATATATTTATTCATTTTTACAAATTTTTTGTCTGTTATATTAATTAATTTTATCTATTATATTAACTATAGTCTTTGCGACTTGTAAAAAATACTATGACAATTTTCTGTAATGGTTATATTACAAATAAAGTATACATACATAATCAAGAAATACCCTAATATAGGGATTTTTAAAATACCATCGCTCTTGGGATTGATTTGATTGATTAAAAAAAGTTTTATCCGATTGCGATCAAACTTCAGGGTTGTTTTGAGCACGCCCGAGAATGTTTTTGGTTTAGTAGCGGGTTAGGTTTCTTAAGGTCCAAAGTTATGTATTACTTTCCATAAAATCCATTTCCTTTTCTTGGTGGAGTCGTTCCACTCTACGGTACATATTAAAAATCGTTATCTTGAAATGGCAGTCTGAAAGAAGAAAACAAAATTAGTTGTTCTTCCAAAATAACTTATGTAGTCTAGTCTTAATGTACTGGTTTGTAATATGTATACATCTTCTCCTATATTAATAAATTCTATAGCAATTTATATTACATAATTTGTCGTAAGTTATGGTCGGATTGTAGCGCCATTCGTATAGGTTGATTATTGTATTATTTCCGCAGTATGATAGACCGTTGTTAAATAAAAAAGAGTTGCAATTGTTTAGATATCTTTTATCTCTTTTTAACTACCATAGAGTATGTAGTTCTCATTTCGATACTTATGTCATACGCTAAATAGACACATGTTTTGAATGTATATGTGCTTATGCTTAATATATAATACTGGAGTGGATGTTTTAGTGATCAAGAGGCACGGTGAGTGGAAATCCGCGACGATTGCAGAAAGTTATGTTACATCAGGTTATCACAACGGAATAGTCAGTCAATATTCAGCCTCAAGCACAGCCTCAGGTTATTGTAATAGCGCAGTCAGTTCATATGTGGTAGTCAATAGACACGAGGGAACATACACTGCTCAAAAAAAAATTAGGGGAACACTTTCTTCAAAACCTGTAATTTTTTAATTAAGAGGTCAAGGAAAATCAAATTTGGTATACTTCAACGGCATATATTTAACTAAAGAAAATTACAAAAACAATTTTACAATTCTTAGTTACTTCTAGGTTACACTTAAAAATGAAGACTGGAAACAACTGTCATAGTATCGATGAGAGTAGGGCTTTCTGTGGATTGGTGAGGTTTAATACCGTGTATGCCCTCCACGAGCACGAATCACTTCATCACACTTGCGTGGCATGCCTGGCACTAGTCTGCGAAGATATTCTTGGGTATGCTTATGCTTTCCCATTCCTCAATCGGGGCTTGTGTCAGTTCCTGTATGGCTAGCGGTGGATTAGGGTGCTTGCGAACACGTCGGTCACGCAAATAATTAGGATGCCATTATTGATATGCATTTAGTCTATTAGATCAGTTCTGTTGTCCACACCGATTCCAGCCCAAACCATCACAGATCCAATACCAAATCTATCCACTTCCTGTATAGTAGCGGCTGAGTATATTACACGTACTCGACCGTCGCAACGAGTTAAACGATATCTGGACTCGTCTGTAAATAGTACAGGCGTCCAGTGACGAAGTTGCCAATCTCTGTGATCCAGAGCAAACTTCATTCGCTCTGCTTTGTGATGATGCGTAAGATGTAGTGCGCGGACAGGTCTTCTTGGTTTCAAATTCGCTTCTTTTAATCTGTTCCTAACAGTTTGATCAGAAATTTCTATTCCACGTGCTCGTTTTAGGCCGTTTAGGAGGTCTCTTGCTGTGGCAATACGCTTACGTAGAGAGGAAATGACAAGAAATCGGCCTTGATTTTGAGTAGTTTTTCGATTTCGACTTTGTCCAGCTCTTCTGACATATTGGCCAGTCTCCCGAAACCGATTCCACAAACGCTGAATAACAGAAGGGGAAACTCCAAGGTCCCTGCTAACATGTCGAGTCGAATAGAGTGGCCGTGCTGAATAAGGGCGACAGCACGAGCAACTTGCACATCACTAAGATGACAACTGAATTCACTTGTCATCTTAGTAGGCTTCATACATCAATTCAAAGCATACTTGATTTTTTTTTCATTTCGTTTTGCGTTATTAATTTACATTTTTAAGTGTCACTTAGAAGTAACTTAGGGTTGTAAAATTCTGTTAGTATTTTTTTAAAGTTAAATATATGCCGTTGAAACATACCAAATTTGATTTGCCTAGAACAATTATTTAAAAAGTTACAGGTTTTGAAAAAAGTGTTCCCCTAATTTTTTTGAGCAGTGTAGTATGTAAATAATGTTACCAATCATAATAATTGAAAATTTGAAGTTCAACATCGGTATTTTATTATTTGCATGACTCGAAATTTACTTATTTACCCACCCGTTGTGGTAAGTAGATCACTTACCACCCGTTGTCAATACAACTAAGACTCTCGCGGTAAATTCAACTTACTTGCTTGAAAACAATTTAACAATAGTCTACTTATCACAATGGGAGCAGATAAAATGATTTTAATGAGGCTAATCCTCGTACGGTAGAAACCTAAACAACACATATCGCTACTTATTACAATGAATACACTTACCAGTGCCAAAAAAGTAAAATTTTATTTGCTACATTTTGCTTCACTTAAGTAATGTTTGTTTGCTTTTGTAGCTTTTTGTATACTTTTAAGACTTGCTGTAAATTTTAATGTGCTCTTGCTTTCACTAAGGCTCCCCTGGAGTGGCGAAATATTCGCAATCACCAATATTTTGCTATTCCCTCCTAAACTCGGTTGTAATATTGTAGTTAATTTGGAGTCCCTATATGGTAAAACAGCTAAATTATTTTCTGCTATAGCGGACATTACAGATCTTAAGGTAAATAAGCTTTTATTTATTTTTTTGCATTCCTTTAATCTTGGCTCAGAACTGATGTCGGCGGATTCACACCCTGCTAAATCAATTAGTTGCAGTGTACTTGTTAGCTCATAATTCAAATCCTCATTTATCCCTTTAATGTATAATGTAGTCACACTGTGTGACCTGGAACTCTGTTCATTATATTGGGTGGCTGCTACAGATCTATTTTTCTGAGCGATATCATTATACTTTTTAAATTCATCGCAGCATTGTATTTGTTTGATCTGCAATTCCTGTGCTGTGCTGTGCTGATCTCCTTTTTTTTCTGCTTTCATTTTCTTCGTTCATTTTTTCTATTTTACCCTCTAGCTCCCTGTTTCTCCCGAGGTGGGTGTCGTTGTCCTTCTGGAAGATATAAAATTACTATACATCTGACATTAAATTGGTTAACTGTTAGTATTTAATTGGATGATTTAGAAAAGCGTTATGTAAAAATAACACTAGCACGTTCAGAAAGTCTAATACAAAATGTATTGTTCAATAAATGTATACATTCGTAACTTGTTTACTTCTTGCTGATTGCATTTGCAATTCTTCTGCATTTTGTCAACACGTTATATATATATATATATATATATATATATATATATATATATATATACACGGTGGCCAGAAAAATGCGGACAAACGCCACGCAGGCCAAATCTTTGTTTAATTCTGAGTTGACAATCTTAATTGAAAAAAGTAGTAGTGCTTTTTTTTTTTTTTTTTTGTAAACCATTGGTATTAATCGATTAGTTACATCAATGCATTTGAGATAATTCCATTTCTAAATTTCACCACAATGATTTTACATAGATAAATTTGACGAATTTTGCTAAATTTTAGCCGTACAACTTAATGTTTGATGGTCTCGTATGCCGTAAGGAAGGACCGTATAACTTTTTTGGATTAAGATTATCGCCTCAGAATTGAACAAAGAATCGTTCTACCTGGCGTTTGTCCGCATTTTTCTGGCCACCGTGTATATATATATATATATGTCAAGTTGTTCTTTCGGGTGTTGCGCCGTGTAGGTATTCTTGAAGCCTGAGAAGTCCTGTTTCTTTGTTGAGCTTTCGGCAATCTCTCTGTTGCCATTTTCAAAAAAAGTACAACTCGAAGAACAGCAGCAGCAGCAACATCGTTTTGAAAATGGCAACAGAGAGATTGCCGAAAGCTCAACAAAGAAACAGGCCTTCTCAGGCTTCAAGAATACCTACACGGCGCAACACCCGAAAGAACAACTTGACAGATTTCGGCCGTGAAAGTCTACGTATTAACATATATATATATAAAATATATGTTTTATATATATATATATATATATAAATTGATTTTTCTGCTTCGCGCTGAGTAAATTAATTAGGAAATTTTATCACAAAAATTTGCCCACGATGAGATTTGAACTCATGACCTTCTTAATGTCGATAAGATGCGCTACCAACTGCGTCACGAGGGCCTGAGTTCATATCTACTTTAAATGTCTTGATCTCTTCAAGTAACAGTTGAAATATACATCTTTATCCGGCAGTTCGGAAATGAATGTGTAAATTTGAATTTTAATTATTTTTTAAAATTCTGTTTTTGTTGTTTGCCTCAATTTTAAATCGCGGCATTGTTTTCAATTATATCAGTTTTAGTAATAGCATGTGATCTGGAGCTTTTTTCGTTCTGGTTTGTTGCCGCCACGCATCATCCCATCTTAGGCTAGGTTCACACGGCATTGTACTGCACGTTTTTGTGCAGGATGAATTTTACCGAATAAGCAGTGGCGCATACATTGTGTATAGAACCGTTCACACGTCGCTTGTCCTGCAAAAAAACGTATATACGTTTACACGTCTATCGAATACTCAACGGACTTGTCAAGCAAACCGAATAAACTCAAACGTATTCGGTCTGCAGTGGCGCATAGTATTTACATTAGCTCTTTCACATGACAGCATGCCACACGTTTTTTTGTCGAATAGCAACTGAAAAAAGCGTCTAGTGTTGAAACATTTCTTGAAAGGACCGCACGTGTTTTCATTGTATTATTACAAAATGACCGACGAATCTTCTATAGAAAATGAATTACTGATATCTTTGGTGGAACAAAAGCCCGTTTTGTGGGACAAAACCATGGAAATGTATAAAAATCGCGTTGAAACTCAAGCGGCTTGGAAAGAGATAATGATAATATTATCCAAATTTCGAAACAACAGAAGAGAAAGCAAGACAAGGTTACAAAACTTTCTCTGGACATCCGAAAGTAATTGAAAAACTTTTTTTCATCGTTTCTCAGCTTTTCGTAAAATCCATATCAATATACACGTCTACTCAAGGAGATCGCTGTAATAAACTGGGGCAATTCGTTTTTTAAACGAATAAACACCGTGTGTGTGTGAACGGTCCGCACCGTGTACGGTTGAAATCGAATACTGCTAAAAACGTGCAGTACAATGCCGTGTGAACCTAGCCTTAAACAAGAAAAGAAATATATGTATATATTGCTATGGGGGGGGGGTCATATAAAAATACTCTTGATTATAATATTTAAACTGATTTATAATTAATTATGAGGGAAAATGCTGATAAATGAGCTTTCAAAAGACTAAACAATAATAAGTTAAAGGTTAATGATTATCTAACTGCTCCCTGTATATGGTAGGTCCAATTTATCTAAATGAATCAAAACGTGATGGACTCGTTAATATACTACTTTCAAATCTTTAATCTTTCGCGCTTTTATTGATTCCTAACGTCACTAATTAAATCATTCAACTTATATTTAAGATATTAGTGTTTTGGGTCACTTAAAATTTATTTATATACGAATTGCAATTTCACTTGATTTTATTGGAAATTAAGTATTCTTAGGGCCAGTTGTACGAAAGATTCTTGAACGTTAGATCACTTGATCGGACGATCACCGCTGAACCCAGTTCAAGAAAAAGCGAGTTGTATGAAAGATATTTCACATCGGTTCAACAGAACTCTTGATATTGTGAATTGGTAGCGCTGACATTCCGTTTAAGCATGCGCATTTAAAAGATTTTTTTTGGCGCGGTTTAATGTTTAGTTGAAATATAATCTGAATGTAATTATAATGGAATAGCACATGGAATAGATGGAAAGAAAATGTGTCGTTATTAATTTTTAAGCAAAATTGCAAACGGTAAGTATATATGTCTTCTTAAAAAGTAAGTTTTAGGGGTATATTTTTATTTATAGCATAGTTTGGTGGTGGTTAAATTTTTATCAGATTCTGATTAGCAATGGAAAAAATTTCTGTAGATCATGCAATATTAGAGGATTACTTGCTAATAACGCTTATTAAAAAATATAAAATGAAGTGGATTGAAGCGATCTGGTACAAACACTAACTGACTCAAAAACCAAGCGTAGGAAGAAATAGAAAGGAAATTTAATGCCTTAAGTGGAGAGAAGTATAGGAATGCACAAACGCTGCGCAATAAGTTTGACAATATTAAAAAAAGGACAAAACAGAAATTAGGTGATATAAAAAGGAGGTATTGGAAACAGGTGGGGGGCCTGCACAAGAAATCGTATTAACAGAAGTAGAGAAAGACATGGAGGAGATAATTGGTTCCCAATTTACTGGATTTCCTTCTGAATTTGATAAAGATGTTGCAATACGTATGTTAAATGTGTATAATTTGCATACCATTTTGTTACAAGTACCTATTCTTTACAGAATTTGTCCTACCAGAAGTATCGAATGAAGTTACAGTAATGGATACATTAAACAATTGGGAGTATTGTACGTAGATCTGTATTGTTAATGAGATACATATATGTAAAATTGTAGCTACTCGCCAGGAATTTGTAGATGAAATGGATATGAATTCTAGTGAGAATGGTGAGTTACATGAAACAGCTGTAAATGTTATGGACTTTGAATTAGTTTTTTTTCAGATGTAGTACGCACTCATATCAACTAGGTACTCTTATAAATCTAATTTTTTTTTGTAATTAATAATTATGTAGCATTGTACTTATTATTTTTAGATTCTAAGTACCATATTTTCTGTTTTATTTTCAATTGCAAAAATGTATAGTGATTATTATTTTTTAAGATAAATAGCTGTAGTTGAATTTAGAAAGTAAAATGTATATATTGTATTATTGTACTATATTTTCAATCTTCACTGTGTATTGTATCAAAAAAAATCCATTTTGTTTAATAAATTATTTTATTTATACTCCAAACAACCCTGTGCAAAATGATTACAAAACGTAGAACTTGTGAAGTGTGTAATAAGATTTATATAATTAAAATACAACCTTTGGAATCTATCGCCTTATTGCTCAGTGGATCAAATAAATTAGGTATTGCAGTAACAATTTAATTTATAGGTATTTAATAAATTTTAAAAGTAATCATTTATTAGCACATTCCTTATAACACTATTGACATTCTAGTAATTCTACAAAGTCTTCATCATCTGTTATTTCTTCGTAGGGATCCATCACACTATATGATTAAATAAAACATCACGAAGGTATAAATATTTATAGACGGATGGCACGGATGGTAACTGTCAACCTAACACACGTATAAGGTTATGTTTATCAGATCACGACGTTGATCTGCCCTTGAACGGTCCTCATCGGTCGTTCTGTTGAACGATATCTAGATCGCTCGTTCAAGACTGATCGAGCTTTGTACAACGCAATTTTTTGCCTTGAACCGGGTTCACCATTGATCTTGTATTGAACGGCTTTCGTACAACTGGCCCTTAATGTTGTTTATAATATAATATTAAAAAAATTGTGTATCGACTTGGGAAATTAATACTTTAAGTCGGATATTGTACTATCATTTGCTTACATTTGTGTCTGGATACTCAAACTGTCATTCGTTACATTGGGAACCTTTTTTTTTGTCAATTAAAGTTTGTTATTGAACCTGAGTGTGTGTCTGGTCTTATTATTCTTTAAACCTGGGGTTTACAATATTAGACTTGTTCCGGGTCTAGCTATCAGTTGCTGGTCAGTATAACCAATCGGAACTGGTGCCCTTATTACATAAAACCTTCGCTTGTTTAGTGAACGAACCTACGCTGCCCGACTTGCTAGCGACAGTACTGACCATCATTTTCGACACCGACCTTTGGGAAGAAAGAAGGTAAGACCCTAAGTGATTGATTAATAGACAAGCGTCTCTTAATAAATTTAAACAGTTTTTGGAAAGATTTTGTGATAAAAATGTACCACACGAAAGTATATTAAGAAAAAAAATATGTATGTTCAATTTACAATGATGTAATTCGACAGTTAAAAAGCTATATTAAGGATTAGTTTCTTTATATTATTGTTGATGAAACGAGTAATGTCCGTAGTCGTTTCTTTTTGTAAAAGTGTCACTTCAGGTCCGAATTTTTAATTTTTTTTTATACAAAAATTATTCAAAAACAGACATTAAATACTCTCGCAAAAAAAAAACCAAAGATTGGGCGAGAATCAAGACCATCTGGTAAGAATTTAGAGAAACTTTTCTTAATGGTTGGTGACAGTACACGTAATCACACACAAAGGCGTAATTCTGATAGTTTGGTTATGTCATATAAGCGTCTCTAATTTGAATTTAAGTATGTCAACTGTCAGAAATTGAAGTTTTCAAAAGCTTCGCATGTGCACCAACATTGATTACTTAAAAACAGCCTACTCCAATGAGGAAAGTACTTGAAGGCACGGTATTATGTAGGTATTTGTGTGTGCATAGGTCATAAGTACAGTAAATCTAGTAGTAGAATAATAAACCCAAAAAGAATGACTTCGATCAGCTGATTGTCGGCTGCTGTTTAATAAAAATGTAATATATTTCTGGGCACATCTGTGTATTGTGTATATATAAAGCTTAACTTTACTCTATATTTTTGAGTGTATCTTACTATAAAATATTTTATACAATTAACAATATAATTTGAAATAGGTAGGTATTTCAGGGTACAATCTCATCATAAATATACGTTGTACAAAATTATAAACACTACCCATCCCTGGCGCAATATTATGCGCAGAAATATTTCCAAAACATATATTCAAAAAAATTATACCAATAACTTTCTTGAGAGTTTGTCACCCATCTCGAATGCATAAATATTTTCAATATATGTTTTTATTCGAGTTTTGAAGATTTGCACAATGTAACACAAACTTATGCACATGCTCTTTTTACAAGAAACTATTATAGGCAATGACATCATTCGTTTTTATCCAACAATCAATATAATATTACTTATGTACAATTCTACTTACAGTGGGTTTCGCGGGGGCCCCCCAATTTTCGTTGTGTCAGGGGGGCCCCTCTTCAATCTTGCAGGCTATTGTGTAACTCCTCTTCCTTTCAGCGGGTCTCTAGTTCTATAACAAAAAGAAAGCTAATATGTACGTCAGTTTAAGAAAGTGTCAGTAAAATTACTTCTTTACAACAACGTATTTCGTCGGCATCTTCAAAAACAACAGATCAATATGATTTCAATTCGCGGGTTTGTGAAGCGCTGTTAAAGTGCAAATAATAATTCCCATAATTAACGTACAAAATCATAAATTTAAACAGATTTTGTGATAAGAATGTACCACACGAAAGCACATTAAGAAAAAAAATATGTATGTTCAATTTACAATGATGTAATTCGGCAGTTAAAAAGCTATATTAAGGATTAGTTTCTTTATATTATTGTTGATGAAACGAGTAATGTCCGTAGTCGTTTCTTTTTGTAAAAGTGTCACTTCAGGTCCGAATTTTTAATTTTTTTTATACAAAAATTATTCAAAAACAGACATTAAATACTCTCGCAAAAAAAAAAAAAACCAAAGATTGGGCGAGAATCAAGACCTATTTCTGGTAAGAATTTAGAGAAACTTTTAGTAATGGTTGGTGACAGTACACGTAATCACACACAAAGGCATAATTCTGATAGTTTGGTTATGTCATATAAGCGTCTCTAATTTGAATTTAAGTATGTCAACTGTCAGAAATTGAAGTTTTCAAAAGCTTCGCATGTGCACCAACATTGATTACTTAAAAACAGCCTACTCCAATGAGGAAAGTACTTGAAGGCACGGTATTATGTAGGTATTTGTGTGTGCATAGGTCATAAGTACAGTAAATCTAGTAGTAGAATAATAAACCCAAAAAGAATGACTTCGATCAGCTGATTGTCGGCTGCTGTTTAATAAAAATGTAATATATTTCTGGGCACATCTGTGTATTGTGTATATATAAAGCTTAACTTTACTCTATATTTTTGAGTGTATCTTACTATAAAATATTTTATACAATTAACAATATAATTTGAAATAGGTAGGTATTTCAGAGTACAATCTCATCATAAATATATGTTGTACAAAATTATAAACACTACCCATCCCTGGCGCAATATTATGCGCAGAAATATTTCCAAAACATATATTCAAAAAAATTATACCAATAACTTTCTTGAGAGTTTGTCACCCATCTCGAATGCATAAATATTTTCAATATATGTTTTTATTCGAGTTTTGAAGATTTGCACAATGTAACACAAACTTATGCAGATGCTCTTTTTACAAGAAACTATTACAGGCAATGACATCATTCGTTTTTATCCAACAATCAATATAATATTACTTATGTACAATTCTACTTACAGTGGGTTTCGCGGGGGCCCCCCAATTTTCGTTGTGTCAGGGGGGCCCCTCTTCTATCTTGCAGGCTATTGTGTAACTCCTCTTCCTTTCAGCGGGTCTCTAGTTCTATAACAAAAAGAAAGCTAATATGTACGTCAGTTTAAGAAAGTGTCAGTAAAATTACTTCTTTACAACAACGTATTTCGTCGGCATCTTCAAAAACAACAGATCAATATGATTTCAATTCGCGGGTTTGTGAAGCGCTGTTAAAGTGCAAATAATAATTCCCCTAATTAACGTACAAAATCATAAATTTAAACAGATTTTGTGATAAGAATGTACCACACGAAAGCACATTAAGAAAAAAAATATGTATGTTCAATTTACAATGATGTAATTCGACAGTTAAAAAGCTATATTAAGGATTAGTTTCTTTATATTATTGTTGATGAAACAAGTAATGTCCGTGGTCGTTTCTTTTTATTGTTGCACTTTGAATATACTAAGATTTACTATTAACTCACCATAACAATTACGTAGGTATTATTAAGCAGAAAATGTGTAATATCATTTTGTATTATCGAGTTCATATCTAATATAAAATTGGTACATTTGTATTTTTGTAATGATTTAGGTTCTATGGACATAAAAATTAAAATGTGCCTCTGTTTTGGCAAAGGATATCCGACAACGAATATTCTTTGATACCTAACAGTCACGTACCTTGCAAAATGTGTTTATGCAGTTTATGTCGTAATGACATCTTTAGTGGTTACGCAGAATAAAAATAAAACCAGTGTCCGCAGTATTCTTAAATTATAAGCTACAAACGATGTCTTTAAATAGTAGTAGAAAACTTCACAATGGAAGATGTAATAAGGTCAGAACATTACAACTAATAGGTACACTTACTAAAGAGGAAAAAACTTAAATAGCTAAATGGATGCTTATTACTTTCGTTAACTACATACTAGAAGTTCTAAATGAATTAGTATTAATAATCTAGAAAATAAACTTCCTTAAATGAAGACACATTCATTCCAATAAGGTAACAAAGGCTTTTGAAAACTGGAGCTAGAATATAAATATAAGGGTAAGATTCGTTCACTTTTCGTTAAGTTTTTGTAGTAACTGCAACTGACTATTTTGGTACATAATTATCGAGTTTGTCAATACTAACTGTGTCAAATGTATTATGAAAATAATCTGTTAACTTACGATAAAGTCTTTTCATCGATTGGTATGTTGGAATATTATCTACCAATAAATAATTAAAAAGTAAGACCATGTTCCTATTCAATCAATGTCGTTTATAAATAATGTGATGTTTCTTGTTTTGCTAAATACATATTTATTTACTATCACTAACTAAAATCTTTTAGTAGATATATTCCAAGAAATATAATGCACAGAACATCAGTATTGTGAACAAATTAGTGCAACATAAACTGAGAGTTACAAAACCTCAAGCACAAGTAACTAATCACGTTGTATATAAGTTCAAATATAGATTACGCTTTAAAATAGAAATATTTTGTATTACGAGTAATTAGTCCTTAAAATTAATGATTTTCGACTTATTTATGATTAAAGTTAAAAAGTGACATTTACACCTGTATTTTTAATTGCATAGAAATCAAGAAAGGTGTGCCAAGTGATATTTATATGCAGAACCTGTTCTAATTTATACTGGGTGTTTGCGAAGGTCACGAAGGTGCTGCATAAGGAGTTGTTGTTCTTCGGATGAACGTATATTTAATCTTGATGTTTTGAGGAAGATACGAAGTTACGGTAAGTTTTGTTTGGTGCAGCGTTGTGGATAATAGTTTTCCCTTCGTTTAAGTGCTTCTCCTTCTGTATAGTGTTTCCGTACACAGTACTGATAGATGATCCGTAATCTATGTATATGTAATGCGTTTGTCGAGGTAGGTTCTGTTTAAATCTTGCGCCTGTAAAAGCTTATACCGTAGTCGACATATTTTAAATTCTGATACGAAAGTAGAAAGAGGAAAAGAGGGCGAAGAAATAAACTAAAGATAAACATAAGCGAGGCTGCCAAGACAGTACACTCGACAAACGTTTCCTATGAAATGTAAGGCGTGAGGGTCCCCCGACACTGCGTTGCTCTCCCACCACTGTTAGCAAGCAGGCATCGCTGCATATTATAAGGTCATCTTCTGCATGGGATAGAAGTGTAAACCGAAATTAAAATTTGACGACTACGGTATACCATTCGCAATAGAGCGATGAGTAAACATAAGCTTAGCGTCAGAATTGTCAAGTAAAATTTGTAAATGTATTTTACTTGATAATTCAATTGAAAAAAATTTAGCCAAAATATAATAAATTAAATGTGTTTGTGAAATTAAATTTCATACTAAATGAATATAATAACAGACTGCTATTTTTGCTGCTACTACTACTATACATATAAAATAAAATCTCTTCTTCTCCTTATCGGGGTACAAAATTTGAATTTTAAATCGCCGCTAATGCAGCCGCTTGCCGACCAATATTTTTGAGGTGATCAGTTATCCATGTTGCGCGATTCGCTTGTGCACCAAGTTGCGCAAGCTTGGTGTCTTCCGAAAGCGATTTTACTTTTTGATCTAATAATGTAATATATGGGAAAAAAACTTACCAGTGGATGTAGACTTTATTATAATAGCATGTGAGTTTTCGCCCCCTCCCCCCAATTTTCCTTGTCTCAGGAGGAGGCCCTTCTTAAAGGGCCTCCTCCCGTCGCTGTAAAAAGGAGGACCCTTCCCTCTCATGCTGTCCGATTAGAATTCCAAACATGGTTCTAGAACAAAAATTAAGTAAAAAAAAATATAACCTTAGAAGGATAATATTTTGTAACATAAATACAAGAGACCCACGAAACAAATTATTAATCTTCAGAGTGTGTGAATTCTGATATTTCGGCTCTTCCAGGTCGACAATGTATATTCTCATTTTTATACATCAATATAATATTTATCATATTCAAACTTTACATTAAATATAGTAATAAACTTAGCAGAGTAAGTCATGGATCTATTGTATTTTTTGAATTGAAAGTCTTTGAATTACATACAACTCTATTCAAATTCTACCCACACTTTAAGTATCCCTTTTTTTATCTAAGTGTATACTAATTACAAAAGTAGTTAAAAATAAATTCATAGTTTAACACTTTAGATGTCGTTTGTCTAAATTACTGTTAAACGTTTTAAAGATTGGTTTTGATATGGTCAATGGAATAACAATTTTGAACAACTACAATCAGGTTTCTAATTAATTAATCACTCTTCTAATTATACCATTTCCAGAAAATTATTTTACGCTAATTGTACCTGAAAAAACATATGGCAACATTGTCCTAAACTTACACATTGTCTCTTATTCTCATGGATGCGGGCAACTCTAGTACCTTATCCATTATTAGGATAAATCAAACGTGTTGTCAAATTTACGTTTACAAAAAAGCCCAATATCTTCTAGAATGAACAATGTGGAATTTTTTAAATATTTTTGCCGTGTTCCCTTATCGCTACTTCAAAACGCAGTGTGGAGCTGTTCCGCGAATTTTCGGGCACGTTGTATATAAGTTCAAATATGGATTTCGCGTTAAAATAGACATATTTTGTATTACGATTAATTAGTCGTTAAAATTAATAGTTTTCGAATTATTAATGATTAAAGTTAAAAAGTGACATTTACAGATGTCTTTTTAATTGCCTAGAATTCAAGAAAGGTGTGCCAAGTGATATTTATATGCAGCACCTGTTCTAATTTATACTGGGTGTTTGCGAAGGTCACGAAGGTGTTGCATAAAGAGTTGTCGTTCTTCAGGTGAACGCAGATTTATCTTGATGTTTTTAGAAAGATAGGAAATTTACGGTAACTTTTGTTTGGTGCAGCGTTATGGATAATAGTTTTCCCTTTGTTAATTAGGTACTTCTCCTTCTGTATAGTGTTTCCGTACACAGTACTGACACTGACAGGTGATCCGTAACCTATGTATATGTAATGCGTTTGTCGAGGTAGGTTCTGTTTAAATCTTGCGCCTGTAAAAGCTTATATACCGTTCGCAATAGAGCTATGAGTAAACATAAGATCAGCGTAAGAATTGTCAAGTAAAATTTTTATATGTAAAAAAATAGGACAAGCTATTTTTTCTATGTGAATCTGGTTCATTCATATATGTCAATACCTTTAAATTTTGTTGACAACTACAATTTGACTTGTCACTTAAGTAACTAATTGGATTGTCAATGTGAGAGTTTTATTATAATGCCGAGAAAATTGTGTAATCAACTAAAAATTCGAATTATTTTCGAGCTGCAACAAAGGCGAAAAAGTAGCGTTTATTTTCGAGATTAATAAAAGCACCATATAAAATGTCAAAAGCCCTTGGGAGGAGCAAAAACAAACAATTAATAGGAAACAAGGAAGCGGTAGAAGAAGGATTTCTTTAAAAGATCATGATACTGCTCTAGTGGCTTTCTTAAGAGAGTATCCGGAAATTTTGTTCTCGATTCACCACACGACTTTCTTATACGTATGAGCGTTTCAAACTATACAATTTTAAGACATTTTTTACACAAAAATTATTCAGAATCATATTCTAAGTACTTCTATTCTCTTAATAAATCGCTATAGAATACATACTTTCCTAGATTTTCGAAAAAAAGTGCTACTCCCTAAGAGTAAGTGTTACATCCGGTCCGAATTTTCAAATTTCATATATACAAAAAATATTGCAAATCTAGCACTAAATACTTTTGTACTTTTGATAAATATATACAGAATGCATAACTTACGACATATTTGCAAAAAATCGCTATTCGATAAAAGTGGTACTTCGGGTCTGAATTTTGAAATGTTTTTATACAAAAGATATTGAAAATTATGTTCTAAACACTTTTATACCCGTAACGTACCTGTCTAAAAAGCATCATTTGCGAAATATTCGCAAAAAACTGATTTTCGATAAGAGTAAAAGGCCTACTTCCGGTAGGAATTTCGTAAAACTTTTTAAATAAAATTGTTCTCAATTTTAATTCTAAGTACATATGAATTTTCTATAAATTTGTTTAAACTTAGTAGTTGACGAAATATTGGCAAAATTCGATTCTTTCACTGAAGTAAACTGCTACTTCCGGTCTACCGATTTTACTGAAAAACAAATCAGATCTCAAGAAGGAGATGATACACGTAAATACAGAATTTGGAATTGATATTTACAGCGGCTTGACCGCTATCGTGGTCACACACAGACACACACACAGACATTTTTTAAAAACCACTTTTTCGGTATCAGGGGACTTCAAAACGTGGACATATGCAAAAATCTCGAGGTCGAAAATTTTCATCATCATAATACTTCCTTATACTATGTATAAGAAAGCAAGAATGTAGGAACGTCATTTTAGACCAAATAACAGAGAAGAGCTGTGGAATACAATCATTGAAGCATGGCAAGAAATAGCAGAAAATCTTACAAGAAACTTGTATGTATCTATTCCTTTGCGATTGAACAATAGATTAGATGCAGATGGTACCATGACAAAATATTAGTTTATATATATATATATATATATAATTACAATTGGTTATTTCTTTGCCGTAATTTCAACAATACAAAAGATACTTTCTTGGGAATAGCGGCATGAATTAAGAAAACTACTACATATAACTGTGACGTTTCAACATTTTATTTCATGTTTTCATCAGACATTCTGAAATTGTTTAAAAAAGGACAATTTAATTTTTTTACTTATACTTTACAAATAATTAAAATTAGATCTATTGACTTTCATTAGTTTGTATAAAACACTCTGTACAATAAATAAAAACAAGTTTCACATATAATATATAAACATTGTATGACCGATGAACATATACTTATAAAATCAACTTACATTTAGCTTTGTTTATCTTCACATTAATAATCGGGTTTTAGACTTATTTGTTTTTCTTTTCTTCATTATTACCCTTAGCTTTCTCTTTTATTTTCTTGTTAGTATCGTTTTGTAATTTCAAAATTAGTGTATTCTAAAATCTATTCGTGGTCGATGTTATTTTTGTATTAAACCTTGAACAGAGAAACCCCAACATCTGCATTTGTGTCAAAAACATAATAAAAGAAAAAGAGAAAAAAGAAAAACCAGACAAAAATAAACGCACACCGAAATATTTATTCGTATATACAAGGGTTACTTAAAATAAGCCGTTATCAACTTAGTAATTAATACAATAATCAAATAATTCCGAAATAAATGTCGGATAGTCCATTGATGTCTGTTCGATCATTCACCGCATGTTTTTCCTTCTTTATATGTATCATTTCCAACACGTTTCGTACTTTGGTATTTTTTGCTTTGCTCAATATACTTGTTTTGTCAAAATTAAAACCATGTCCTGTGGTGTTACAATGTTTTTTTAGTGACGTAACATTGTTAGCGTATTTATGACCCTTTAATCTCTCTGCTATATGCTGTTGTGTTTGGCCAATGTATATACCATTGCAATTAGCACAAGGAACTTTATATACAACATGTGTTTCTTGCATAATTGGTACTTTGTTTTTGGTTTTAGTAAACAAATGTTTTATATTATTATGGTTTCTATGAGCTACTTTTACGTTGTATGGAGCTAAACTTTTGTTTAATTTTTCAGTTAAACCTCGAATATAGGGCAGACAGACATATTTGTTCGTGTTAGATTGAGTTTTGTCTTTCGTTTTGTATTTGTTTTGGTTATAGAATTTGTGTAGTCTGTGTTTTATTATCTTTTTAATGAAGTTTAGTGGGTAGTCATTATTTTGTAACATACTCTTGATATTATTTAGTATGTCTTTTCTGAATTTTGCACTTGTCAATCTGATTGCTCTGTCAACCAAAGCTGTGACTACATTTCTTTTATATATATCCGGTTGGCAAGAATTGAAATTTACATATCTGCCTGACGCCGTTGGTTTTTGAAAAAATTTGGTTAAAATAGTATTATTATGTCTTATCAATGTCATATCTAGAAAATTCATTGATCCCTGGTTTTCGATTTCTAAGGTGAATTGCAGTTTACTATGAAAACTGTTGAACTGTTTCAATATGTAGTCGATCTTGTCAAGGGGTGCAACCATAACACAGTCATAAACATATCTCATATACAATGTTGGTTTAAAATTTAAATTATTTATCACAGTTTGTTCTAATTCTTCCATTACTAACTGAGCGATGACACTTGAGATAGGTGCACCCATTGCACAACCGTAAACTTGTCTATAAAACTTGTTTTTAAATTGAAAGTACGTTGTTGACAAGGTCAATTCAATTGCTATCAGAAATTCCGTTAGAGGCAACTCAGTGTATTGACCAATTTTATCCCAATGTTTTTTTATGGTATCTTTTGCCAGGTCAATAGGTATATTTGTATATAAAGAAGTGACATCCATTGAGATAATCCTTTCATGTTTATCTAATTTAATTTTATCTACTACATTTTTAAATTCATATATATATATATATATATATATATATATATATATATATATATTGTACGGTGTATTTGTAGTTCTTTATTATATTAAAGTTAATTCATTTTATTGAAATGTATCTCTATACTTCAACATATAAATGAAGTTTTACTCATATATTCGACATAATATGCTATAATTCGGGTTATATGTGA
Organism: Amphimallon solstitiale; assembly: GCA_963170755.1. NCBI lineage: Eukaryota > Metazoa > Arthropoda > Insecta > Coleoptera > Scarabaeidae > Amphimallon > Amphimallon solstitiale. Next base: position 1,689,293 of record OY720684.1, on the reverse strand, counting down.
GTGTCAGTGCACGACAATTTTTTGAGATGTGTGTTTTCTCTGCACACAACTGTACCACTATACCAGATGCTAGACTATTAGTAATAAAGTCGTAACTTGTTTTGAAACGTAATTATCAGCAGTTGTAACTTGCTTCCCCCTTCAGGGCTGCTGTCAGTTAGAATTAAGATGTACTGATTGTATTTTATTTGCTTTCTTGTTTACACGTTGATGATAAATTGTAAATATCATTCCATGGATGTTTTAGCCTAATTGTTGATACGTTATTATGATAGCTGGGCGATTACCACCGCACTCACCAGTGTTGACTCTATGGATGAAATTATTTTGTATATTCAATGTACGTGTTAAGAGATCTACGTCCAAATTCAAAAATATTGATAACTAATTACACGCTTAATTCTATGTTTAGTAATTTAACGAATGTAATAAATTCCATAGCTCAGTCTATGAAAATTCTTGCAAAAAAAATGTAATGTTTACTTGCAATAAAATGACTATATATTATTCAAAATACATACATCTTATTATATTGGGTAGTACAACATTTCCCTCGTTAATAATATTTAGGTAGATTATTGTCTTCAATATATCCACCTTCATCATATAGTGGTATATCATAATTGTTTTCCTACTATGCATCTATATATATACACATATGATGCAATAAATATAGAGCACATATTAATAATTAAACCAACTGTATTGGGATTGAGGCGTAAAAACTCTATCTTCTTCAGCAGCAATCACATTGTTGTTGTGAATAGATAACATCTAAGTAGTAAATAATTACGCTTATAATAAATTTTATAAGATATTTCTCCACTTATACTTGTCTTGAATTTTTTTGTGAAACCGAATTCAATACATACTACAATTAAACCAGGATTTTTGTATTTATTCAAGTATACATTTGAAATTTTTATTAAAGGTGATTTTAACGGCTTTCAACTTTTTTAAGACGTAATATTTACTAAAAATTAAGTCAATACTTTTAGAAAAGGTAATAAATAACCAAACGTAACCGAATGCCATTAATGAAACCCTATATTTACTGTTGTTTTTAATTTTGAATGCTAATATAATACTGTTGAATAAAATTATAATACATAATTCATTGTCAAAGCTGGAACAAATGACGCCTAAAATGGTGGGTTTTAGTATTTTAACTCTAGCACTTTCATTTGGACTCACTGACTAAAACTATAAACACATTATTAGCCCCAATTACAGTGTTTTATCCATTAATATACTCTAAATTTTTAAAACTCGTTTTAATGTCGGCAAATGAGCCATATTAGCATAAAAGAGCAAAAAATTGACTTGGTATTATTTTACAAAAGAAAAAAGAAAAGAGGATGACATTAATAAATCAGTCTTTGTTCATGTTAGCTATGGCCGACATTTTCAACAATTTTTGTAAACCATCATTTATGTGTCAATAAAATAAAAGATAACATGAACAAGAACTGTTCAATTTATGTTTTTGTTATCTGTATATTTAAATCTTGAAATACTTATCTATCCACAGACCAACAAAATTTCAAAACCAAAAATTGCATCAAGAAGGAAATGCTTTTTTAATTCTTTTGTGCAGAAATCTAAAGGTATTTGCAAAACATTATTTTGTCACTGAAGCAAAGTGTTATGTCCGGTCAGGGGTCCGGTCTACCAATTTTACTTAAACTTTAATCATTTATTTATGATACGGCGTTATTGCTCGAAGTTTACTATAAGTTCACGTAAGATGCTGTTTCCACGCATATTAAAATAAAGTTATTAATTTTGTTTGGTTTGGTTTTAAAATTTGTTTATTCTGTCATATTCTATATATTCTTTGAATTATATAGCTGTATTCTAAATAAGATATATCCATTTTCTTTGTCATTACCCCAATACATACAAAAATCATATATCTAAGTTCATTTTTAGAAAAACTTTATAATGTATTCATCAGGCTTGACAACTCAAAAGCAACTTATTAAATGTCATCTATCCACTGTCAATTTGGCGGCAAATGTCATGGCTCACTATACCGTATCAAATAAAAAACGTAAAGTTGGCAAAGTTATATCAGAAAACGACAATAGCCCAGTAATGGTCTCTTTTAAAATAATTACGTTTTACATGTTATTGGTGTGAAATTTAGTAAGCAATCCAAAAATGAACCGATATACAAGGGGGTGTTCCATTTGAAAAAAATAACTTAGACAAAAATATGTCATGTATGGCAAATTCAATTAGTAATTGCAAAAAAATAAAATATGTTTGTATTAGGTCATAGGGATGAGCTTAGCAGTGATTTTTTAATCGCTGTGATCACAGTAACAGTGATTTTAAAATATCAGTGAAAATTAAAGGTGATTGTGATCACGACTTACATCCATATCTAAATATAGGCAATATGCATGCATATTAAAAAAATATATAGTAATATAGTAATAATTCCTATATGCATACGAAATTAAAAACCACCCCTCAACCCTACTTGTAAGGACTGTACTCTCTTCGGCTGCACACACACCAATTATACAAAATATATCTAAAACTATACATTCATTTTGCCTTTATAATTAATATTAATTAAATTTATTAACATCATATTAATTAAGAATTTGCCAGAAATGTGTTTAAAATGTTTGTCAAACATTTTGACTGGTGTGCATCTCCTTTAAACATTCCCATATATTTTAATGGACGCCGCCGTACTTCAAACATTTTGTTTGACAATTAAATTGTTTTGTATAATTGGTGTGCACCCGCCTTATAAATTTTAAATGACAATGTCTTACCCGAGAAATTATTTGGATGGGTTTCAGATATAAGCAATATGTGTGCATGTTAAAAAATGCTAAAAATTCCTATACGTATATCAAAATTAAATAACCTGTCATAAGTCAAAATAAAAATTTATAAAATTTAGATTTAAGTTATTGCTAAATTCAATACACGAAATACGAAAGTATAAGCAAAGTATAAATAATATACTTATGTAAATTGTTGTATAAGGTGCTTCATACCAACTGTAGTACTTGCATATTTCTCAAATGCTTTATTCAATAGATAGTCTTAATGTTATGCTATTGACATATTAAATTAAAGTAATAATCAATGTCCTAACATTTTGCGACAACTGAATGTGAGTAATAATATACAACTCAGGTTGGTTAATTCAAATTGCACCAAATTAATTGCTAACTGACACAGCGATATTTTAAACTTGATTGATATTTGATGTTATATGTAGTAGGTTGTTTTAAAACCAATATATTGAATTTGGCTTAGATTATTTCAATAAAACCAACTACAATAAGACGTTAAACTTATTTAATTCTGAAAATAGTAAAATAGTTTTAGAGTAAAAATGTTTTTAAAATATTTTTTTATTGGAAAATATTTAAATTATGCTTATACAATTAAGAACTGGTTAAGTAATAAATTTTTACAAAGACTAAAATATTAGAAAATATATTGAAAGCATGAGCAAATAATATAGTATTTATTGAATGTATTTTGACATGTTTCACTCAATATTTAATATGTAACTGTTTCTTAGTTTATTTCGTAATATCAACCTTCCTATAAATGCCGGACAATATTTTAAGAACAGCCGATATATTAAAATGTTAATAGCATATAGATATTTTAAGCGCGACTAATCTTAACTGCGATCACCGTTAATATCAATCACGCTTTAAAATATCTACTTGATAGACTAACAGCGATCACCGTCAATAACAATAACGCTTAAAAATATCTACGTGATTTATATCAAGTAGATATTTTTCACCGCTACTGATATTAACGGTGATCACGGTTAAGATATATTAGATATTTTTAAACGTGATTGTTATTGACGGTGATCGCAGTTATAATTCACTGCTACCGAAGTGTGCCGAATCGTTACGATCAGAGCCGAATATCAGTCTGCACGTACACGCTCTCGCCGTTGAATTGTACGGTCGATATCCAAACGTTATTTCAATCACTGATACTTCTAAAGCGATATTAACTGTGATCACTGCTACTGTAGAATAACAGTGATTAATAACTGCTACTGGATATATCGCTCATCTCTAATTAGGACCTTGTATTATCAACAACTCTACTTAAAATTGTATCCATGTAAAAATGGTAATAAGTCCAAAACCTTGAATTTTACGCCTATACTATTTTATAACTTTTTGACTAACGGGAACTACAAAAAATGTAATAATATATTGGGTGTTCCATTTAAAAAACTGTAACTATGGGCAGCCACCTAGTTATGGAATACTCTGTATAATAAAATATAATTTTAAAACGTGCTCCTAATATGAGGCTATCATTGGAAGAAAACTGTTTCGAAATATCTTTTCTCATAGTTACAATCTGCCTTCCACGCCGAGATGATTCACCCTGTATATATTCAACAAAATTGTAATGGACACTTTTCTAATTTAGATCCCTTTTGGCGCCATTGATATACCTACTAAAGCACGAGTTTAATTAAGCAGTCAATTATGGAGATTATTGCCGCCATGTATAAGCAATTCATTGGTTCCACGTTTATTTATTTAGTTTATAATAAAATCATTCGAAAGTCTGAAACCGTTTTCAGAAATATACAAGACATAATTTGTCAGCAATTAAAACTTGTGAATCTAAATGAAGAAGTAATGGTATATATAAATAACTGCTTTAAAACGTATATTACCGAGTTCGGTAGCTCTTTAATACAGAATATAAAAGAATGAAATATGAAAACTCCAATAAGTTAATTGTGCCAAAAGATTATAGTATTGGCCATGTTTCACGTCTAAAAAATATTAATAATGTGATTACATCTACACATGTTGAAATAAAAGACAAATTTATTCCAATTAGGGAAGTACTGCAATGTTTATTATTTTAGGATATGAACAAAAGAAAAATACATTAATTGCAATATCAGGTTTATACGTGTTTTGTCTAGGTACACACGTATAGGTACCGAATTATTTTCAAATAAAGATCGTTATCGAAGTAACATAAAATTATTAAAGTTTGTTGGAGATATATTCCAATTTAAATATATTAATTCTAAATTCATCAAATACACTCACCCTGCACACTCCACCACTTAGTTCACAAAAGAGCAAATAGAAATACCTAACCTAATAACACAGACGATAGCCAAATGGCAAGATTAACATGTGGCACACACTTGAATAAACGTCATTCGTTTTTAGGGCGTTTTTTAATTTGTCGACATAGGTACATAATGCAAATTATTTACAATGTATTATTTTGTTAATACATTCGTTGGATTTCAAATCTTATCGAATGCACTCTATTTATTACCTGTAGAATATAGATACAGGCTGAATTAATTTCATGAATTTATAATTACATAATTATATTTAAATTGAAATATATCTGTAACGAATTTTAATAATTTGTGCTGCTTGTGTAATGGAATTTTGAACAAATTAAAACGGAACACCATTATGTACCTATAGTTATCATTACATTTGAAAACCCATATTTATTTCAGATAATAATCGTAATCATTTAAAATTATTTGTTTGTAAATGAACAATTTAATATACCTATTAATTAATAGATTCAGTTTAATTAATTAAGCAGTATAGTTATATATAAAGGACATAACATTTATCTTACTTTGTTCGTATAATCCATTTAAATCTATTATAGTAAATTTATTTTCAAATACCTAATTTGAAGTATGATTAGAAAGATGTTTAACAAAATAAGGTGACCAGACGTCCCGCATTTGACGAGACAATCCCGATTTTTAAGCATTTGTCCAGCGTCCAGCAGCGTTTTAAAAGTCCTGATTTTTGGCAAGAATGCAGGGCAAACTAGGGAACGGCGGGAGAACGGGAAAGGTATATACGATTTTCGGCGGCCATGTCACTATTTCGCCAGAAGATGAGTTTTATATTATTTTTGTTAATTTTATAATGTTAAACTTTAATAATAACCAATAATTGTTGAGAACTGATTGTCGAGAACTAAACAGTTCTGGACAATTATTGATCAGTTGTTAGAATTCGACCACCATTGTGGTCTATTTTGGGTAAAATTTTTGCGTTCTGTGAAAATTTTTGTTGCTCCATATAGACCTAATTTTTAATCAAGAACCCCCCCCCCCCCCCCGTCAATGGTGCCCCGCTTTACCAATGTTAAAATCCAGGGTTCCGCGGATATATATCATGATATTTATCACTTTATATATATCCGCGATATATTCAATAATTTTATTTATTAAATTAAAAATGTTTTCTACCATTCTAAACATCAGAAAATTTCTTAATACGCTCCCGTACAAAAATATAAGACTCTGTAACGGTAAAGTATCGATCCATTTGGCGTCTCTTAAGCATTATGGCGCCGACTGGGGATCCCCTGTTTCAGACCTGGTAAATCCCCAAGGATTTGTTTTGTTTTTTATTTTCCCAGATCAGAGCCATTAGTGTGTTTCCCCTCTATGTGGACAGTAGAGTTTTAGTAGTGATTTTTATTTGATATGCTAAAACCAAAGCATTCAGTTTGACGATATTTTGTCTGTATAATTAAAAAGAAAAATAGTACTGGAAAAAGCGCAAAATGTCGACAGTGGTCAAAAGAGATGCAGGGTATACCATTACGAATGGAAAAACATATTTTAACACATAAAAAAAAATACATCCAGTGATATGCCAAGTGTCGGTGAAACAACACAACATTCTGTTCCTGAAATGTTCTGCCTTCTATTTCTACTACAGAAAAAAGAATCAATACATCAGGTAATTGCTATATCATAGAGAAAAAAATCTATCTAGGCATTTTTATTGTGGAGATTAATGATGGGCAGAATCGAATAAAACAAGTACTTTTGTGGAATCGAGTATTTTTAGTATTTTTTGATGAGGAATTAATACCTAAAGAACTTAACCTTCAAATAGGCAGATATTTCTACGCAACCAATACACCCTTTCTGCATGCTGATCATGCTGAGTTTAAGAAAATGATGAATGCACTAAGACCCGTATATAATGGTCCTACTTCATATCACATTGCAGGGCCTATTCTAAATGAAGTGTATGATGATATTTTAAAGGTGTGTAGGAATACATTAGAGGGACAAACAGTTTGTATGTCATTGGATGGATGAAGTAATGTTCACAATGAGCCTGTGGTATGTTGTAGTATTATTACCCAAAATGGTGAGTCATTCTTGGTAGCTACTACTGAAACGGGAGCAGAATCACTTAGCACCCGTTGTCAGTACAACTAGGACTCTCGCGGTAAAATCAACTTACTGCTTGAAAATAATTTAACAATAGCCTACTTATCATAATGGGAGCAGATAAAATGATTTTAATGAGGCTAATCCTCATACGGTAGAAACCTAAGTAACACCTATCGCTATTTACGCTTTTATTGGTTAATTTTTAGGGTATTGTTTTTTCAGGTGTTCTTTGTGGGGTGATACCATCAACAATATCTTGCACGTCCCACCTAAACTGGTTTCTAATAATCGATTCAATTAGAAGATCGGTATGACACATTCGCTTTCCTTCTTAACTCCTGGATTACTGTTTGTAATGCTAGTTTAATAAATCCGCTTACAGTAATTCTATCTTCAGGAATGTTGTTTAATCGAGGTCACCAAATGTGACCTCGAACTCTCGCTGTTTTGTTCTATTTTTCATTTAAAATCATCTCCAGCATTCTTAGGAGAATGCCGGCTGCTTCGGTAAAAAAGAAAATAAATATATAAATATTATAATAAACCCCACTGTGTAGTAATGAATAGCTGAATGTATTGATATGAGGCACCACGTTCGGTTGCACTTTATAATAAACCGGCCTGTACTTTATCTAAATGGAAGAATATGTAATAATGAGTTTTAATATTGAAAATTAATCTTTGAGTACAATTCCTATTGACTACAATTCCGGAGTTATTATAATTATTTTTGGCTAGCTCAGATGGACTCCACTTAATACTGTCTATTTTTGGAAGTGATAAGCTAATAAACAATGATCTGAAAAACTGTTCACAATTCTCAAACAAAGGTGAAAGTTGCGTTATTGATTTAAAATTCGCGGGATTGTTGCGTAAAAAGTATATTGGTCTTCCATTAAGGGTAGGGGAAACAAGCTACTTGTATTAGCTCGAAAACGTTCAAGTAAACAGGTGATTGTGAGTTCTTTCGTGTGAATATACAGTTAAGTGTTCTTAAATTGATTGAAAACCGTGATTGATTTGTGATAAATAAAATTATATTTCTCGAAAACGACGTATTAGATGGACACAATTTTTGTGTCCAGCGTTGTTCATAAAAAAACATGCATTATTTTTTTGCAATTACATACTAATTGAATTTGCAGAAAACTGGATTAGTCACATAACATATTTTTTGTCTAAAAGTGAATTTTTTCAAACGGAACAACCTGTATATCGGTTTATTTTTGAATTGCTTACTAAATTTCCTAAAAAAACATGTCGGACGTAATTATTTTAAAAGTGACCATTACTGAGCTATTGTGGTTTTTCGAAATAATGTTTTTTTATTTGAATACCGTATTAGAGTGAGCCATGATATTCCCTGCGAAATTGACAATTGATTGAATGACATTTTTTATGTATTGGGGTAATGACAAAAAAATGGATATATCTTATTTACAATACAGCAATATAATTCAAAGAATATGTAGAATATGTCACAGTAAACAAATTTTAAAACAGAACAAATTAATAACTTGATTTTAGTAGGTGTAGAATCAGGAAATGTTATGTGAATGGATGAGTAATTAGTGGACAGAAATTATAAAGTAGATAAAAATTGAAATTCAAATGCTTCCAAAATAATAACTCGACTTTAATAAGGAATTGAGTACTTATATTTCTAAATATTTGTCGAATATGTTCCCCCATAACACCTTTTTTGGTTACAAGTATACTTTATATTTGCTCTTTTACGGATCCCTATAAAAAGAAACTAATTTTGTGATGTCTGAAGACCCAGCTGGGTCTTCACAGCCTCTATGCGCTAGCCACTTCGTTGAAAACATTTCATTAAATTATTTTGTGTCTGTAGCATAGAATGTTGGGATTCGCCGTCTTATTGTATCTACATCTCTTTGTAAATTTAGCGGAACATCTTTTAAAAATTCCACTAAACTGCTTGATAGAAATTAATCATAAGCTTCTCCGTTAATACGACCTCCAAATAAATGCAGGCCTATTATCCAATCACCACGAATGCCACCCCATACATTTATGCTCCACCTATGTTAATGATCTATTTATTACTGAAGTAAGGGTTTTGCTTTGATCAGTAAATAAAATTACCTTTGTTTACTATTCCGTTACTATGGTAACTTGCTTCATCCGCAAATAACACACTATCAAAAGGATTGCCCGGGCGTTCATTTTAATTATTTCCTATTGGCAGAACATTCTTCTAGCTTTAAAATGATGGGTGCGTAACTCAATATTTAAATTTAGTCATTATGGACGATATTTCATTTTAGGTCCTTGCAACGATGGTTTGGATACTGACGTGTTGATTTTCTGTTATTGCCATAAGAATTTTTAACTAATTTTTATCATTAACCACATATTTAAGCTTCCTTGCTTTTGAATTAGCAACACTATCAGTAGTAATGAAGGCATCCATTACTCTTTTAGGGGCATCTGTTTTGGGACATCTTCTGTCAGGGTAACGCTTCTGGTAAACTCTTTGGGCTAATAAATAATTTCTTTGACATTCCTTCAGTACAGAAAGACCATATTACAATAAAAAACATAAAGTTGGCAAAATTATATCAAGAAACGACAATAGCTTAGTAATGGTCACTTTTAAAATAAGAACGTCTTACATGTTTTTGGTACGCAATATAGTAAGCAATTCAAAAATGAACCGATATACAGACTGTTCCATTTGAAAAAATTACTTCTAGACAAAAAGATGTTATGTAACTTTAATCCAGTTATCTGCAAATTCAATTAGGAATTGCGAAAAAATAAAATGTGTTTGTGTTTGAACATTTTATTATGAACAGCGCTACCAAAAATTGTGTCCGTCTAGTACAGTGGTTCCCAAACTTATTTTGCCTACTGCCCACTTTGAGAATAAATTATTTTTTAGCGCCCCCATTTTTTCACCTACTCATGCTACTGCTGCATGTATACATAATTTAACTTTTATTCTGCACATTAAAAGTACTATAAATTTATGTATTTAATTATATATTATTTAAATATTTATACTGAGTAATATTTAAAAGAGCCTAAAATGAAATATTCGAATTTATATGATATAGCACTGTGTAATTTAAATACTTCTTTTATTCGTAGACAATTTTACATCCTCGTAGCCTGTATGTGAGCTGTTAATTTGGAAACATTTTTGTATTTGTCAACAGAGGACGCTGTTTTATTTTGTGATTAGTGCAAATACATTTTGTCAAGCTTAAAAGTTCGATGTTCACTATATTTCTTCTAACATCGATAGTTTATCGATAAATCTAAATTGCAAACATCGATGCAAAAACATCGAACATCGATCCTAAAATATCGATGTTCAATGAACATCGATGTTTATCGCCCATCCCTAGTCGAGAGCTCAGTCGGTGTCTAAGAGTCCTCCTAGATTCTAGATGAAATTACAAATCGCCCCCTAAGCCTTTACACAACGCCCCCATTTTTTTTCTGGGTCTCTTACCGCCCCCCTTTAGACCTGCAGCGCCCACAAGGGGGCGTTATCGCCCACTTTGGGAACCTATGTTCTAGATGAAATTACAAATCGCCCCCTAAGCCTTTACACAACGCCCCCATTTTTTTTCTGGGTCTCTTACCGCCCCCCTTTAGACCTGCAGCGCCCACAAGGGGGCGTTATCGCCCACTTTGGGAACCTATGGTCTAGTACGTCGTTTACGAGAAATATAATTTTATAAAAACATTGAATTAACAATAGTTGAATTACTCTGGCTATAATAAAATTTTTAAAAAGATTACAATACCAAACCTTATATCTATGAAATCAAAAAAAAAAAACATTTTTATGAAGTCATGGCCAACTATGATGCCATTTAAAAAATAAAAAACAAGTTTATGTTATATCTTAATAATAAAGTATGCCATGAATTTCCAGCTAAGATTATTAAATTCTACGTAAAAATTACTACCAGATACCATTTTTATATTATTACTGTCTTCAAAAGTTGACAATAAATTTTAAATCTGAAAATACGATCAACTACTCCTCAAATTTCTTAACAACAACGCTAATTTAGCCGATCCTGTGGTGTCTTCAATATTAAGAAAGTTACTCATGGGCATCCTCTATAGGGTGAGTCATCTTCCCGGGGAAGTCAGACTGTGACTTTCTGAGAAAAGATATTTTGAAGCGCTTTTACTTTCTTATACGTAGTATAATTTTACTTTCTTATACGTAGTATAAGGAAGTATTGTGATGATGAAAATTTTCGACCTCGAGATTTTTGCAGATGTCCACGTTTTGAAGTCCCCTGATACCAAAAAAGTGGTTTTCAAAAAATGTCTGTGTGTCTGTCTCTGTGTGTGTGACCACGATAGCGGTCAAACCGCTACAGATATCAATTCCAAATTTTGTATTTACGAATATAATCTCCCTCTTGAGAACTGATTAGATTTTGAGCAAAATCAGCAGACCGGAAGTAGTAGTTTACTTCAGTGAAAAAATCGAATTTTGCCAATATTTCGTCAACTACTAAGTTTAAACAAATCTATAAAGAATTCATATGTACTTAAAATTGAAATTGTGAACAATTTTATTAAAAATGTTTTTCGAAATTCCTACCGGAAGTAGGTCTTTTACTCTTATCGAAAATCAGTTTCTCTTGCAAATATTTTGCAAGTCATGCTTTTTAGACAGGTACGCTACGAATATAAAAGTATTTAGAACTTAATTTCCAATATCTTTTGTATAAAAAAAATTTCAAAATTCGGACCGGAAGTATCACTTTTGCTCTTACCGAATAACGATTTTTTGCAAATATGTCGTAAATTATGCATTCTATGTATATTTATGAAGAGTACAAAAGTATTTAGAGTTGGATTTGGAATATTTTTTGTATAAATGAAATTTCAAAATTCGGACCGGAAGTAACACTTTCATACGTATAAGAAAGTCGTGTTGTGGCCACACCTCATTTTTCCTATGATAGCCACTCAGTAGAAGTGCCTTTTAAGTTTATATTGTATTATATACATAATTTGGTTAATTTGGTGATTGACCATAGCTATAGTTTATTAAATGGAACATCCTGTATATTATTACATTTTTGTATTCTTCGTATAATTCTTAGTTAAAAAGTCAAAAAGATAGTGTAGGCCTAAAATTTAAAAGTCTTCGATTTATATATATGTACTTTTAAAAAACTATTACTATGGTCAACCATCAAGTTATGGGACACTATATATTATAAAATAAATTTAAAAGGTACTCCTAACGAGTGGCTATCACAGGGAAAAACAGCTTCGAAATATTTTTTCTCATAAAATCACAATCTGGCTTCCCCGCGGAGACGACTCACTCGTATACCTTATCCTTACAATCCGTACAATATTTTCTGTTATGTCTATTAATTTAGACAGAAAAGAAAATATATTGGCTGCAGTAAAACTATGCTGCACAAAAACTTCACAATCCTCAATAATCTGAAAATTTCACCTTTCTCTTAAACATTATAATGCAGTACTGGTACTGCTTTTACTGTTCACACTAGAAAAAACCTTATACATCTCAAAACTGAATGTGGATCAGAATGGCATTATCTTATTAAAATATATACAAAGTGGTTCAGGATAACGTACAGATATTGGAGCAGGATAGTATGAAATTCGATTTGGCTCAGTATGGATATAAAGAAAATATGTTAAGTATTGGGAAATGCGGTCAATTTATAGAGTAATTAAGTGCTCATTTGTTCTTTATTCCTAATATTTCGGTACAATTTGTAACATTCTCAGAGGAAAGCTAAAAACATTTTATTTTCAAGAATACAATGAACAAGCCAATAATATTTTGTAACAAATTACAACTTGAGTCAACGAAGTAGTTCATTTAGTGAACCGAGGCAAAAAACTTTAAACATCTTAAAATTGAATAATTTGGGTTGTTTAACACATCATGATAAAATTTACAAAAACAAAAAAAAATAACACAATTGCTACATTTACTTATGTCAGGAATGACATTCAACTTGACAATTAGGTTTCCCAATAAAAACCATTTCAGGACAGTCATAAATAATGTACGTGTACGTAAATGATTGAAGTTGACGTTTGTCAAATTTTAGAAATTTTCTTTGCTTAGCTTTTAATGCACTGAGAATTATATTATCAAATCAGTTGGTTTTGTCATAGTCGTGCGTGTCTCTTTTTCCGTGAATGATTGAAGTCTTGACGTTTGTATTGACAATAAGTTACTTCATAACTCCAAAAATAAGTTTATCAAATTTGGGTAAGTAACATTTGATATTTAAATACCAGATTATGTTTAAAAAATGAATACCAGACTTTATTAACGACCTTGTAATGGTGTTTACATCTGAGCAAAACGGCTGTATTTTAATAGCCTATTTCCCGAGTGCCACGCATAATCCTGATGGAAGCTGTGCACTTATTCTTTCGAATCGTGCATTTAGAGAAGCGTTTCCCGATGCAAATATTCCTCATGATGTTTTTGTCCAACATAAGCGAAAAGTGTTGGATCGCTTTGCAATAAAAAATGTATTTGTAATAGCAAATCAACAGGAAAACATTCGCTTCTTACACAAGCAGTTGTTCATGATATCCAACAACGGATGGTAGTTACTTCCAAGAAGTCATTACAAAAGTTAGCAACACAGACAAGTATGTTAGTAAATAATATAAAAAATGCATTTTGATGTTAGTTTATGTTCTTTGTAGGAATAAGCAAAACGACTTGCTCAGTAGCATTAAAGAGCCTCCAATGCATTCATATAAGGTTTCTGTAATCCATCGGTTATATACTATTGATTTTGAATCAAGAATAGCATATTGTAATTAGTTTAATGATAATATATACAATAATGATGCATTAGATCTAACCTTCTTCTCTGGTGAAGTTTGGTTTCATGGGCAACAGAAAATCGTTACACCTTTATTGAAACTGACCTGCTGTCTATAAAAGTTGGCATTTGGGTAGCAATATCACGTCGTCGAATATTTTAACTCAACGTTATAAATTTTGATGTTGATTTTTCTCTCTAATCAATAATAATAATAATAATCTTCCCGTTTCCAATACGACAGAAAAAAAACCATATCTGCCATATGATTTTATAGTAGACTTTTCTTAACATGAATATGTTTTACTATTGTTAGTTCTTTTTATTATGTCCCCACTCATGGCGTTGACTAGACATATATAATATAGAAAATATATTGGTCCTACCAATATAGATGTATCTAACAAAGAAACGAACATACAGGGTTAGTTAAAAGTATGGAGACGGCGATTTATTGTCGTTAATATTCATTTTAGAGAATTATGTTCAATATAAAAGTTTGTTAGGATATTTTGATCTACATTTGAGAATACATATTTGATTTTTTTTTTCTTCAATTGTTTTTTAGTTACGCCTGTCCGCGCAGTTTTTTTAAATGGGAACTAGTAAATTTTACTCTATCATTCGATAGAGAATTTTTTTCTCTTTACAATAATATTTTTGTTTTATTAAAATTCATTTTAATAACTTTTTTATAAGAAAAGGCCGGTTCAAGTGTTTCACAGATGTTCGGTACATCGCAGATAGACAGAAGCGATGCGATAAACAAACTTGAGTGACATAATTTTATCAATGGTTATTGTGTACGTCAAATCTTTGACAGAAATAATTCATTTGTGCAATTTGTTGCTGTTAATATTAACAATGGCAAGTTTAAGTGAACATGAACGAATTGAAATACTTATGATGTTGGGTTATGGAGATAGACGCACAAGTTTACAAGACGTTTGTAATTTATTTAATGATAAATAGAAATCCAATTTCTAAATCCGTTGTTGGTAAAACTTTAAGACGCTTTGAACAAACTGGTAGCGTTAAAGATTTGCCAAGGAGTGGTAGACCTAGAACAGCAAAAAGCGATGATAACAAACTGGATATTTTATTGGCTGTATCTGAAGATCCTCATTTATCAACCAATCAATTAGCGGCCAATTTCAATATTTCGCAGTCATCGATCGTGTCATTTTTAAAAAGTGAAAAGTATAAACCTTATAAGGTACACCTTGTACAGAGTTAACGGAAGATGATTTTGATAGGAGATTACAATTTTCTGAAGAAATGTTAAATATTTGCAATAATAATGAAAATTTTGTCAACAATATTCTTTTCTCTGACGAAGCTACTTTTTGCCTGACCGGTGAAGTAAACAGACATAACTGCAGATACTGGTCATCGGAAAATCCCTTTTGGTTTTTGGAGCACCATACGCAGTACCCCCAAAAGGTTAATGTTTGGGTTGGCATTCTTGGCGGTCATATTATCGATCCCTTTTTCATCAATGGCAATTTAACTTCGGGTCTGTATTTGCAGTTATTGCAAAATGAAATAATACCTGCTTGTGCTACGCTCTATCCACATGAAAACAATGAACACCTGCCCAATGACAGTATCTGGTTCCAGTAAGATGGCGCCCCACCACATTATGGTGTAAATGTTCGTCAATATCTGGACGTTTTTCCCCACAGATGGATTGGAAGACGAGGAACCATTGAATGGCCAGCCCGTTCGCCAGATTTAAGTCCTTTAGATTTTTTTCTTTGGGGATACGTAAAAAACAAAGTTTACGAAGATAAGCCCGATAACGTCGAAGATTTACAAATCCGAATTACCAGAACGATACAAGAAATTCCCCGAGATTTTTTACAGAACTCTGTTCGGGGTTTTGTAAATCGATTGGGTCATTGTCAAATTACTAATGGACGACAATTTGAACACTTACTTTAATTTACTTTGTTATTAATTTGTTTAATTTTTCTTGTAAAAGTTATTAAAATGAATTTAAAAAAAAACAAAA
The DNA here is from genome assembly GCA_963170755.1 of Amphimallon solstitiale. Classification (NCBI taxonomy): domain Eukaryota; kingdom Metazoa; phylum Arthropoda; class Insecta; order Coleoptera; family Scarabaeidae; genus Amphimallon; species Amphimallon solstitiale. Next base: position 1,673,227 of record OY720684.1, on the reverse strand, counting down.
ATATTATTGTACAGAGAAAAAATTCTCTATCGAATGGTAGAGTAAAATTCACTAGTTCCCATTTAAAAAAACTGCGCGGACAGGCGTAACTAAAAAACAATTGAAGAAAAAAAAAATCAAATATTCTCAAATGTAGATCAAAATATCCTAACAAACTTTTATATTGAACATAATTCTCTAAAATGAATATTAACGACAATAAATCGCCGTCTCCATACTTTTAACTAACCCTGTATATAAAAATATAACATAACAGTTGCCAAAATGATTCAACTATAGTATATTTTTCTTAATAATCTGATTTTTTGTTTTCTTGATAAATTTCCAAAAAAAAATTCGCTTCAGCTTTAAAAACCTACATAGATATTTAACTTTTTAAAAGACACGATCCATCGTGGGTAGAAAATTATATTGCTATAGCCATATTGTTTTTTCAAAAGTTATTGAAAAAATAGTTGCCAACAAAATGTATCACTTTCTTAACAAGCACGATATTACTCCATGTCAACTGGGGGTTTTCGACAGAGCTTTTCTCCTAAAACCGAAACTGCAGATTGTATATATCATAATATTATCATAGAACAGATTCCGGTAATTTATGTAGTTCTACTATTTTTGTTTGATCTTACAACAAGGTTTCGACTCTGTCAATATGTATAGCTTTGATATCGGACAAAATTGCGAACTTTCCAATTAGATGTACTCTCAATTAATGTGTAAGTATGTATGATAATATAACACTATCTATAATGAAAGATTATATTAAAATAGAAAAATGTCTAGTCCGGGAATACAAAAACGACCCCTCGTAACTACAAGTAATAACAAGTGAGGTACTGAAAAGAATCATGCTAGTTTTTTTGACTAACTTAATTAATTTATTTATTTAACGAACTGTGCTATTTTGGAAAACAAAACTTTTTCGTAAATTGATCTAAATACGTATTTGTGAGGTAAATTATAATAACTAATTGTTGATTTCTTTTTTTCAGGTATAACCGGCGCAATTTTACTATGTGCATTCTTTGTTGACGTTATCGTATGGTATAAAGCGGGCAGTATTAACTTCGTCGAAGAGCAAGCACAGTGGAGATGTTTCCTATATATGTATCTCTTTTCAGTATATTACAATTTCTTATCTGCATTTACTCCTTCCTCCGGCTAATGTATGCGATGATGAACAAATGTTATCATTTCTTTTTTCGGAATACTTTCTCTTTCTCACACTGACCCACAAGTCGCGCAGCGAGGACTCCGGCCAGTGTTCAGCACTCGGTCTGTGTACTGTATATACCGTGCCTTCAAATACCTTCCTTATTAGATACGACCATGCTTTTCTTAATGGTTCGTGACAGTACACGTAATTAAACACAAAAGCGTAATTCTGATAGTTTGGTTATGTCATATAAGCGTCTCTAATTTGAATTTAAGTATGTCAACTGTCAGAATTTGAAGTTTTCAAAAGCTTCACATGTACACCAACATTGATTACTTAAAAACAGCCTACTCCAATGAGGAAAGTACTTGAAGGCACGGTATTATGTAGGTATTTGTGTGTGCATAGGTCATACAGTACAGTAAATCTAGTAGTAGAATAATAAACCCAAAAAGAACCACTTCGATCAGCTGATTGTTGGCTACAGTTTAATAAAAATGTAATATATTTCTGGGCACATCTGTGTATATATAAAGCGTAAGTAAACTAATGAATACAAAATTAATACATAATATTAGCAGTTAATAAAGACTTAGTAAAATGTGGCCGCTTTTGCAAATTTAACAAAAGCGCCCACTTTACTCTATATTTTTGAGTGTATCTTACTATTATAAAATATTTTATTCAATTAACAATATAATTTGAAATAGGTAGGTATTTCAGATACAATCACATCATAAATATATGTTGTACAAAATTATAAACACTGCCCCCCATCCCTGACACAACATTATCCGCAGAAAATTTGCAAAATATATATTCAAAAACATTATACCAATAACTTTCTTCAGAGTTTGTGACCCATCTCGACTGCATAAATATTTTCAATATATGTTTTTATTCGAGTTTTGAAGATTTGCACAATGTAACACAAATATTTATGCACATGCTCTTTTTACAGGAAACTATTATAGGTGATGACATCATTCGTTTTTATCCAACATTCAATATAATATTACTTATGTACAATTCTACTTACAGTGGGTTTCGCGGGGCCCCCCCAATTTTCGTTGTGTCAAGGGGGCCCCTCTTCTATCTTGCAGGCTATTGTGTAACTCCTCTTCCTTTCAGCGGATCTCTAGTTCTATAACAAAAAGAAAGCTAATATGTACGTCAGTTTAAGAAAGTGTCGGTAAGATTACTTCTTTACAACAACGTATTTCGTCGGCATCTTCAAAAACAACAGATCACCATGATTTCAATTCGCGGGTATGTAAAGCTGCTGTTAAAGTGCAAATAATAATTCCCCTAATTAACGTACAAAATCATAAATTTAAACAGTTTTTGGAAAGATTTTGTGATAAAAATGTACCACACGAAAGCACATTAAGAAAAAAAATATGTATGTTCAATTTACAATGATGTAATTCGACAGTTAAAAAGCTATATTAAGGATTAGTTTCTTTATATTATTGTTGATGAAACGAGTAATGTCCGTAGTCGTTTCTTTTTATTGTTGCACTTTGAATATACTACGATTTAGTATTAACTCATCATAACAATTACGTAGGTATTATTAAGTAAAAGTGTCACTTCAGGTCCGAATTTTTAATTTTTTTTTATACAAAAATTATTCAAAAACTGACTTTAAATACTCTCGCAAAAAAAAAAACAAAGATTAGGCGAGAATAAAGACCTATTTCTGGTAAGAATTTAGAGAAACTTTTCTTAATGGTCGGTGACAGTACACGTAATCAGACACAAAGGCGTAATTCTGATAGTTTGGTTATGTCATATAAGCGTCTCTAATTTGAATTTAAGTATATCAATTGTCAGAAATTGAAGTTTTCAAAAGCTTCGCATGTGCACCAACATTAATTACTTAAAAACAGCCTACTCCAATGAGGAAAGTACTTGAAGGCACGGTATTATGTAGGTATTTGTGTGTGCATAGGTCATAAGTACAGTAACTCTAGTAGTAGAATAAAAGAATGACTTCGATCAGCTGATTGTCGGCTGCAGTTTAGTAAAAATGTGATATATTTCTGGGCACATCTGTGCCCATTTGAAATAGGTAGGTATTTCAAGGTACAATCTCATCATAAATATATGTTGTACAAAATTATAAACACTACCCATCCCCGACGCAATATTATGCGCGGAAATATTTGCAAAATATATATTCAAAAAAATTATACCAATAACTTTCTTGAGAGTTTGTGACCCATCTCGACTGCATAAATATTTTCAATATATGTTTTTATTCGAGTTTTGAAGATTTGCACAATGTAACACAAACATTATGCAAATTTTGGGTAACATTTTTGCGTTCTGTGAAAATTTTTGTTGCTCCATATAGACCTAATTTTTAATCAAGAGCCCCCCCCCCTCCAGGTTAATGGTGCCCCGCTTTACCAATGTTAAAATCCAGGGTTCCGCGGATATATATCATGATATTTATCACTTTATATATATCCGCGATATATTCAATAATTTTATTTATTAAATCAAAAATTTTTTCTACCATTCTAAACATCAGAAAATTTCTCAATACGCTCCCGTACAAAAATATAAGCCTCTGTAACGGTAAACTATCGATCCATTTGGCTGTCTCTTAAGCATTACGGCGCTGACTGGGGATCCCCTGTTTCAGACCTGGTAAATCCCCGACGATTTGTTTGGTTTTTTATTTTCCCAGATCAGAGCCATTAGTGTGTTTCCCCTCTATGTGGACAGTAGAGTTAATAGTGATTTTTATTTGATATGCCAAACCCAAAGCATTCAGTTTGGCGATATTTTGACTGTATAATTAAAAAGAAAAATAGTACTGGAAATGCGTACTCTAAAGAACTTAACCTTCAAAGAGGCAGATATTTATAGGCAACCAATACACCCTCTTTCTGCATGCTGATCATGCTGAGTTTAAGAAAATGATGAATGCACTAAGACCCGTATATAATGGTACTACTTCATATCACATTGGAGGGCCTATTCTAACTGAAGTGTATGATGATATTTTAAAAGAGTGTAGGAATACATTAGAGGGACAAATAGTTTGTATGTTATTGGATGTACGGAGTAATGTTCACAATGAGCCTGTGGTATGTTGTAGTATTATTACCCAAAATGGTGAGTCATTCTTGGTAGATACTACTGAAACGGAATCAGAATCACATACTACAGAGTACCTTAAAAACATGGCACTTAAGGCAATAAAAAAAAACAGAAAGTCAATTTCAAGTTAAAGTATGAAGTTTTGTCACAGACAATACAGGAAATCTACAAAAAAAGCGTTCCGAACTAGAAAAACAAATCGGCGTACTACAGTATGGATGTTCAGCTCATACTCTGAATTTATTGGCAAGATTTAGTAATTCCTTCGGCAACTTCAATATTTTAAGTCATAAAATATTTCCGGATCAAACATGTACCATCTGGACTCTACAGAGAAGCTGGAGGCAAAAAATTGGTAATGCCTATAGAAATAAGATGAAGCACAATGAATAATGCACTTAAGTCGTTTTTAGACAATAGGGGAGTATTGGTCCAGTTATGTCAGGATCATAAAGATGTAATCGAAAGTGATATTATAAAAATTGTGAATGATGCTCAGATTGCATTAAATGCTAGCGATTTTATTGCTCGTCTAAACACAATAGTCATAGCTCTCGATAAAGTCCAAAGAGACTATACCACTATAACCATGTGTAGAGGCGTGGCATAAATTTAAAATGGATATGTCTGGACAGACACTTTCAGTAAAAAAAAGTTTCTTTAGAAGAAAAAATATGGCACTTGGACCAATGCATTGTTTGGCAAACATTATGGATCATCGATTTTTGGGACGACATTTAACACTACTCAAAAAGGGGGGAATCTTTTCTTCTTTTGGTTTGATCTAATCTGATTTACGAAATCGCCTAGGAAACCAAAAAGCCAGTAAATTGGTTTTTATGTTTAAGTGCATGAATCAAAATATAGACAAAAAGAAAACCAACCTTGAATGGGAATGGGAACCAGCCATATCTCAAGACTCTGAAGTTAATGTCACTAACAATACCACTGATATTAATAGTTCATCAGATGAGGATATGCCAATGTCAATGTTAATAAAATGAAGTAAAAATCTGTTTCCTTAATATTTATTTAGGTTTTGCTTTTTAGAATATACGTTTTTGTTAATATGTTTGTGTTAAAATACAGTTTATGCATAAAACAATGTTGCTTTTTTATTAAATAATAAAATTTTGAAAATGATATATCTTGGATATATATCTGATATATATCCGATATACCGTAAGCGTCAAATTTTAATTTCGGTTTGCACTTCTATCATATGCAGAAGATAATCTTATCACATGCAGCGATGCCTGCTTGCTAACAGTGGAGGGAGAGCAACGGAGTGGCGGGGGACCCCCACGCCTTACAAATGTCCAGTGTGGCAGCCTCGCTTATGTCTATCTTTAGTTTAATTCGTCGCGCTCTTTTCCACTTACTACTTTCCTATCAGAAATTAAAATATGACGACCTCGGTATATCACGTGATATGATATTTATATAAATATCATGATATTTTCGAACCCTGTTAAAATCTGGTCACTTTAAATTAGAGTGATATTTTATATTTCTCCAAAGTTTTATTTGTATCTGACAATTACACTAATTAACATGACTCTGAAAATACTACGAATATGGAAACACCAATACGTAAAAATGTAATAATCTTTAATTTTTCAGGAATTGGTGGAAACCGCTTTACGAAAAAAATACACCGATCGTAGAGATTTTTGTATATCTTGTGAGAGAGACGTGTCAATCTCATTTTACGAGACATATGATTAGGTGGCATAGACACTGTGAAAATTATGAACGACGAATTCTTTCCTTTAACAGAAATTTCATAGAAAGACGGCAAGCATTAGCGATTTTAAGAAAACGGTTTAATTTTGTGAAAAACAGAGCGAACACAAAATTGAGACACGTCCAAATTCGTCAAAAGTTTACATTCCCAAATAATTTTCTTCCATGTAAATATTGTTTAGCTTTCTATAAAAAGAAGAATCAGTCCTTTTCTTATGGACTTCGTTATACCACAGATAAGGGAGACTACAAATAGCCGATGTAATGACCATTATTGGCAACATATACTGAAGACGACCGCTAGCCGTTCGGCCTTAGTTTGGAGACAAGGCACCAATATGGAAGGCGATAGAAAAAAATATGTATGTGCAGAGATGTAAGAAAATGAACATATCGAAAGGGGCTTATACAAACTGTTTGATAAAAAAACGCTCCATTCCGTAACTTATTTATTTATTATCCGATTTTAATAATTCGAAAAGATATAAAAATGGTTTGACAAACTATAAAATTGCGCTAATCACAAATTTTTTCAACGCTATCTTGAATACGTAACGATAGTAATTTTATTTCTAAATGGACATTTGTACTTTTTTCCTTTAGTCTAGTAGATAAATTCTTTCTGAATCTAGTAATGTTCATTTCGTTGATCTTTAATTAAAAAAAAAAAAAAGAATTGTCTCCAACCTTTATCCGCTTACTATGAAATTTTCAAGTGTACTGTTAAAAATCAAAATACAAATGCGACAAATGTCAGTCATTCGAAAATTACTGTCTTGCGATTTTAAATCATAGTTTCTTATAAAATAACGATACCACCGCAATTATAAACAGTAGGCTATTTTGTACACATAACCTACAAATAGCACATATTCAAGTAATATCAAAATATAGGAATTATCCTCGTATAAATAACAAATTTAGTAATATAGGGTGGATTATAATAACTATATCTAAATCCCTTGCCCAGTCTAATGGACATGTGGAAAATTGATCTTAAATACCTATGTGGTCTAAAGCATTTAAATTAAAGAATGATTTTATCTTATTTTATTAAGTAAATCTATAGATAACGATGACAAGCTATGCATATATATAAAATATCAAGATACTTTAAAAATTAATATAGAATTTGTGCATACTTGTTAATCCCAAAAAATATATTATGGTATACATGCAACTTAAATAAAAACCCAGACACCTTTCGATTTAATATTTCATATATTCATCTCCATGGTCTAATTCGGCTTTTATCTGATACCTTTTGTTAAATATGCAATAGACACAAGTTTTATATTAAAAGAAAGAAAAGAATTACAACATGTATATATATTTGATATTAAACACACACAAGGTACAAAATAAGTCACATACCATCGCTTTTCTAGCATTCCTAGAACGTCTCTAGCACGCTGGACTTGCTGTAGTCTTCTTCGTAGTACTTTTTTGGTAGAGGTCTCTTCGGCAGAAGCCACATCAAAAACTAAAACAAAAAGATAAAAATATTGCTAAAATTTAAACAAACATTAAATATATATTAAAAACCTTTTATTAGCTTACATTTCAAGTCGGCCATTTTGACACGTCTAAATATGCGTCTAAAGCAGTCTAAAGTACTAATTCAGTGGCGCGCTTTTCAGTCCAATGGCGTAGAACTGCCGAATATTGCCAAAATAAATTATCGTACGTTACAATAGTTATTCGACAATTATTCTACATGGATATCCAAATAATACTTTTGTAAATATTTTGTTTGGATTGTTTTGAAGAGGACAATACATTAAGAGGCAAAATTTACAAGTAATAATAAAATAATTAGATATAAAAATAACTACAACTACAAACTAGAAATAGTAATTATTTTTGTAGACTTCCGCGGTGTACTTTTAAAATCTACATTAGCTCTTTTGAGAGTATAAAAAAAATTTAATTTACAAAATAATTTCATTAAGTACAACCTGGAGATGTCTTCACATGGCATACAACAAGGAATTTGTTCAAACACTTTAATGAAATTTAATCCAACATTAACTGTAATTGCAAAGGATTCGAAATGTTGTACAAAACACTTATCCATTTCTCTGATATACTCTACAAAATCCAAGGCAGGCATACATAAATTGCCAAATGTTGATTTTTCTTTGGTTTCATAGGCACATAATTGTGCTTGCACTTAATTCCTTAATATACCTATCATATTGTGAACATTTATTATATGTACCTACTGTAAGGGTAATATTCTTTGATTATAGATAGCCGATGTACCTACCTAATGACATTATTGGCAACATATTTTGGAGACGACCGCTAGGCGTTCGGGGTTTGTTTGGAGACAAAGCACCAATATGGAGGGCGCTACTATAAGTTTTGCTACAATATTCGGCGTGCTTTCTCAGGGATTGTAGGTAAATGTAACAAAATCTGGGTTGCTATTTTAATTTCCACATCAAATAAAGCAGCGACACACTTCTTATGTACCTGACTCTGATAGACATAGAGACAAATAGTCTTTGAAGCAAAAAAATATACATGTCGACAAAGAACGCGAAATAGAACTAATGCTCCTTTGTTATGCTTTGTACAAGTGCATTTACAAGTAGAAGTTTTAACAGATACCTACTTATTTTATTAATAATAGATCCAAAAAACATATTTACAAATAAGTCATATGTTACAATGGATGTTTATATATTCCTAAATAAAAATAAATTGACCAATAGCTAATAACCGATATATAATACTGTAACTGAAAACAATTAAAACGTCAATCCATCTTCAAAATTTAACTGAATTTGTTCTTAAAATAATTAGGCACGATTACGTGAGAATTTAATATTCTGTCAGTGTATATACATTACGAATATACATACAAATAAATGCAAATGAAATATAAGTATTATTCCTATGAATGAATGGTATTTGTTCTTTACATTGACAAAATAAGTAATTCCTTGGTTTACACACAGTTTACACAATTCTCTTTGAGCCGACCCGAATTTGGCAAGGCCCTACATTTTCAGATTTATGTATTCATTGTGTTTATAAATGCTTCTTTCTCGTAAAGTTGAACGTAAATAAAATATTATTTAAATACTATTAGTATATACACATTTTAGTAATGACACTGCACAGTAAGTATATGATCAGAATTATTATCAATACGTAGATGAAAATCAAATTAAATTTATTTACTTTTTACAGCGTCATCTGTTTACTGTAAGGTGACCATATTTAAAGCGGGACACCATTGACTATGTATTCCCTTCCCGTTCCCTTGCTTGCCGTGCATTCTTTCAAGAAATCAGTACTATTTTAAAACGTCGCGGGACGCTGAACAAATTGTTAAAAATCGGTGACCGTCCCGTTAAAAGTGGGACAGTCTAGTCACCTTAGTTTACTAAGAACAAAGACCCCGCCCTCCACTTGTGCACACTTTGACAACTAGCGACTACTGGCGGTGACGTCCAAAATGTTGATTTTTGGCACAACCTTTCAACCTTTTTGTTATGGACTTGGAATATCTTCTTATGTATAATCAATCTATAAGAGATAAGCAGAATCTATGGTAGTATAATTTGCACCTTCTTTAAACCTAACATATATGTGCTCTACATAATCGCAACTAAATGATCTTGTTATGATAAAATAACTTTCTTGTACAGTATACTCAAATATTACAATAAACTGATATACAGGCATGTACTACACTTATTAAAAGAAATATAGAATATTTCCAAATAACACGGGTTAAAAAGGTAATATGAATTAAATCCTTTTTTGTGTATTTCAGTACATATTTGATATACTTTTTTCCATTTTGGCACAATTACAATTTGCTAATTTAGTTATTTACAGTGATGCACTTTTTGGAGCTGCCTATACCAAATCCGTGAGTATTTTTATTTATTTGCTCATCTTTATTTATCCAGCAGGTGCAAGTCTAATTACAGAACAAACATTTGTTGAAACATTCATAATAAACCCACTTGAATCCTTTTTAAAATTGTACTAAATCAGCCCTCAAATACCTTAGAGTTCACATACTCAGACTTATTGTTAATATTAGTGAACAAATAGCGTCTAGCAAGCTTGCTTTACTTCAGCCCGGCAGTTTTTCCATTAGAATTTTATACATCTACAAATATTAAGATATAAATTTAACCTAAAAATATAAAAAATTATAGCTATTTACCAAGATTTTTCCATATACTACATTTAGAATACTCAGTTCTCATTTTCAGAAGTACCTTGCGAATTACTTGCCTTTTAGCGCAGACTATTTTGGTAAGAGCTAAATGACCCAGAACAGCTACGTTTTTTTACCGTGAGAAAACTGGATATATAGTTTTCTATTGGTACTCGACGTAACTTCCAAAATATATTATAGTAAATATGTGGCACACATTAAATGAAACGAATAATTTAAGTAGAAAAGAATATGGAATAGACAAAATAAATGTCAATAACAGTAGATTTGATATAATCCAATCATATTGCATATATTTATCACGTGATTTTAAAAATACTCATCAGTTTATTGTGCTTTGGATAGATGGCGCCACATAAGGATCAATATTTTGAGGTTATCAGAATCAGAAAAATCTCGTTATATGACGGACATATATTGCGCAGCGATAGCAGATACAGTTGGCCTTGTTTGTTTTACTCCTAATGCATATGATATCCCTCCTGGTCTTTCTGCTTGCCTGATATTACGGACGAAATTTCAAATGATTTTTGCTCAAGAGTTACGCCTGCAGAGTGCGAGCGAGCATTCTGGATTTCTGGCACTCGTCTTTCGGTGCACACCAGCACAAGTAGAGTTAGCTGCACAGACAATCTATCGCTATCGGTGTTTGGAATGCAAAAAAGAAAGAGTGTAAACCTTCAAACTTAATTTTACTAAAAGTCTCAAGAACAAAAACAGGAATATACATTATAAATACAAGGTAAACATTTTAACAATTTATTACAACACAAATTATGTTATTAATAGAGATACAACATTAAGCACTGTTCAGATACTTGAATCTTAAGTAGACTTGATGACTTTAATGCTGGAAAAGTAAACATTCTGACAACTTATTACAAATTAAATGATGTCTACATATTCTTTGTAAAATCCTTTACTCCGATCGGTGGTGGTAATTAGAGAAGACAAGGGTGGCCATTCTCATTTTTCCAACGTTTTAATTTTCAGATATATGAACATTATATTTCAATTTATATTTTACTTGGCAGAGCGGCCTACCGCCAGCCACACACCGGTACAACTTTAACGGCCACCACTGTAACAGATATATAATAAAACTAAATAATATTTATAATTAATATTATGTAAACGGTAGTATCACAAACAAAATAACTGGATTACATATGGGGGTAACTACATCTGTTTGGCATCTTTTGTAACAATATACAGGGTGAGTCATCTCCGCGGGTAAGGCCGATTATGCCTTTTTTCTTTTGATAGCTGTTCACTAGGAGCACATTTTAAAAATATTTTGTATTATACAGAATGTTCCATAACTTGGTGGCTGACCATAGTAAGTTTTTTAAATGGAACACCCTATATATTATTACATTTTTGTTTTCCCCGTATATATTTTAGTCAAAAAGTTATATGATCCTAAAGTCTAAAATTTTCGACTAATTCCCACTTTTCTAAAAAATTCAATGTTTGTATAAAATTATATTTCTCGAAAACGACGTATTAGATGTACACAATTTTTTGTGGTATTGTAAGTTATCCTCCCCTCCCATGCATTTTTCCTACAAAGTCAACGGCATTTTATAAGATATAATAATTATAGTCTCTTAATTATTTTTCAAAGCTTTCGGCACTTGAAATCTTGTTTATTGTTTTGCACTCTATATAAAGTTTTTCTTTTTCGACTTCCTGCACGAGCAACAATTCTTCCTTCTTGCTAAAAGTAGTTCCTCTATTCTTCTTTTTTCCCTTTTCTTTGTGGTCACACATTTTGTACAATATATTTAATAATAAACTGTCACTATCAATATCGAAAGCGAATTCAAGCTATAGTTAGACAATACTGTCAAACAGAAAAGGTGCGTAAAACTATCAGGAAAGCCAATATAAATTCGCAAAATTGAAAAAGAAACTATAATACATTGCAACCAACACAGAAACATTACATGAAAATTAACTTTAGCTAAAGTGACATCCCAATACCATTATGAAACGCATTTACTTTAAGTCCACCTTGAAGTCAGCTTTAACTCAAAGTAGACTTTGGTTAAAGGGACTTTGACACACGTATTATGAAACCGGGCGTTTGTCTTGCTTTAAAAATAAAAATTTGTTATATTGCGGGTAGGGATAAATCAAGGAAAATGTATAGTGATATAGGGATTTTTAGGGGAAAATTTTGTTATATATAGGGAATCTTGAATGTCCGAAGATGGCAACACTGGTCTGAGTATGGTCCTGACCGCTATTCTGGAACTCATGCGGATGGAGCTGTCTACGATTGAATCCGAGTGGTTCATATACGCATGCGAAAGATATTTTGTATTCTCGAAACCCTTCGAAACGGAAATTTTAAATCCGCATGACGAAACGTATTATCGTCACTTGTTCCACACTACACCCCGCTGTGAACCAATGAAACAAAAGGGAGCCAAATATAAAACATGTGCACATATGGCATTTTGTCTTTTAAGATTTCACTTGTTATTTATTGTTTAACTTTGCGAGAGGAAACATCCAGATGGAAGGCAAAAAACGTTGCGGGACCATGTCCCAAGAACAAAAGTCTATGTTAATACACTATTTAAATAATTCACCGCAATTATTATGTGGTAAATTTACCAACGAATTTACTTTTAAATCCGCACAAAATATGTGGGAGGACATAAGTAACAAATTAAATAGTATACCAGGCGCGAAAAAAGATTGGCGTCAGTGGAGAAAGGTGAGTGGATATAAAGAAAAAAAATTAAACAATATTATATTGAAAACGTTACTTGCATTTATTTTTATATCTGTAATTAATAATGTATACAAAATATTTTAGACTTGGCAAGACATAAAAACGTCAGTCAAATCAAAAAATGCTGCAAAAAATAAGGACTACAATTCTACAGGAGGTGGTGGTCCATCATCAAATGGTGATGAAATGACTGAAGTAGACAATATGATTTTGAATTTAATAAAACCAGTGTGTTCAAATGGTCATTCTTCTGTGGCTGAATCAAAAGTCCAATTTGTATGTATGAAATATGGTCTATATTTATATATATATATATATATAAATAAATTAAAATATAATTACTGATAAGTAGTTAGTATAATATAGTAACAAATAATTACTAATTTAATAAAAGTAGAATTCTGGGTAGGGTTAATTAAAACACATTTTTTGGCTAAATGGCGTTTCGAAATATAATTTATGACACTTTTACAAAAATTTTTACATAAATATAAATTATTATATTTCTCAAAATGTTAGGATTTTACAACAAGTACGGAAGATGTGGACGAAACACAAATAAAACAGGTACAGAATGAAGAAGAAAATTTCCATCTACAAATAAATGAAATTAATACGCAAAAAAAATAAGGTAAAATTTAACTTTTTTTGAAAAGATACATTACGTATACGACGGGTCGTTTTTTATATTCCCGAACTAGGCCGGAAAAAAGTTTCGAACAGCAATAAAAATTTATTTTCCTCTGTTTCCCTTGTTTTGTTTTGATAAGTGACAACACAAACTGACAGATATTAAAACTAATACTCCTGCAATTGTTTTGTAAATAGTCAATGTCGTTACCAAGGCAATGTATGATGAAACACTATAATGAAAAATTATATTAAAATTGAAAAATGTCTAGTCCGGGAATATGAAAACAGCGCGTAGTAGATGTATAAAATTTTCCGGTGATATTTGTAAAATAAAGGAATTCAATGTAATGAATTGTTGAAGTGAAATATATGTTTTTCTAATAAATAATATATTTTTCTATTTTAACAATGTTCTACATATTTTGCAATAATTACAGGACTTGCTCAAAAGAAGCATTCAAAAGCAACTGCGGATGCAGCAGAAGCATTAGTAAGAACTTCAGAAACAAAGTTAGCGATGAAAGAAATATATTATGAAAAAAAGATTGAAATACTGGAACGTATGGCAACAGCAAAAGAAAAAAAAATAAATTAATAGAAGAAAGTACACAAGTATTAAAAGATATTAAAGATATCTTGTACGAATTAACATAAGATTTAATAAAGCGCTTTTTTATGAGTATATTCTAGAATCTGATTTCATATTCCTCTGCATGTTAAAATACATTAAGTGAATTTATTACCAAATTTGCCAAACATGTATACTTCCAAAGAATAAAATACAATAAATTTAATATTACAATATTTATAACTGAAATTTAATATAATAAAGACGACATTTTTAAATATAATTACTAAAAATAATTCCTTATAATTCTATTTCGGAGATTTCTCCCTTCCACCAGGTCGGGATCCACTCGGCGATTATGTTCTACAACATCAACATGATCATTAAAAATCCTACCATAATCCACACCATTTTCTACATCCTCATTAAGTGGAATATTATTTGCAACACACATATTATGTAATACAACACATGCATTAACAATCTTTGAGCATGTTGCTGGATCATAATGTAGTACACGGTGTTTTAATAAGCACCTGAACCTCATCTTTAACACACCATTGCATCTCTCAATGAGCCCTCTACATCTCTTGTGAGTTTCATTATATCGAGCTTCTGGTGTTCCAGGTTGTGGTTCATCAGCTATTGGTGTCAGTAACCAAGGCCTTAGTGGATATCCAGAATCACCTATAAAACTTGTTTTAATTTTATGTATTATGCAAGTATTTTATAAAAACAAACCCAACAAATAAAATGTATTATGTCGTTGGCCATGCAAATTTTCCAAAAGTTGTTGTACACCAGAATTTCTCCATATAAATGCATCGTTTGTGCTTCCTGGGTATCTAGCATTAACATTTAAAATTCTCATATTGGAATCGCATATCTTAAAAAGAAAGTGTAATTTAAAAGTTTCGATAAACTAGTTTTCATCTTACCAATTGTACATTTATGGAATGATATCTTTTTCTGTTGACATATACAGCCTCCGGATATTGAGGATCATTTACTTTTGGTGGATATATGGCAACATGCGTACAATCAATGCACCCAATAACTCCAGGAAATTGGAAATGTTGGAAAAATCTAGATAATATTTTCAGTAATAAATGTTTTTAATCTATATGCTAACTTATACCGATTCCGAACTTGTTCCAGCTCACCAATATTTCTTGGAAACTTGACCCATTCATTAAAAATGTGAGGCATATTTAATACATCAATCACTTGATGTATTGCACGAGACACTGATGACTGACTTACAGCTAAAAAGAAATTGCATGCCGTATCCATTTGATAGCTGCCACTAGCAAAAAATCTTAATGCTATTAAAACCTAAAATATATATTTCTGTGGCACATGTTAAATAATAAACCATTTAACTTCTTTACCTTACTTTGTACATCCAGTGAGGATTTCCTGGATCCACACATTATATGTGGCCTAACTACATTAATAAGTGAAAGAACTAAATCTTTCGAGAGTCTAAATAATCTAATAAAGGCTTCATCAGTCAATTCCGTAATGGGCTCTAACTTTTTATAAAATTTATTTCTTCTAGGGCCTTCATTTTGTCGGTTTTCATATTCTAACAACTGCAACATTATCACTTGTCCAGCTTCATCAAAATTTGCCATTTTTTGTTTTTTTCAATTACTGAGTGTATTCGTTCAGTCGGATTCAAATTTGATTACCTTGAACCACTCGATGTAGATTAATCGTATACGACCACTCAAATTCGATTCGAGCGAGTCAAGAATACCAACTATACATTCGTATACGAAAAATGTGTAAATTCGTATACGAAAAAACTCCAGAATAGGGCTCCGGTATGGTCCGAGTTCAAAAAAAATAAGGATCTGTCCGCCGTGCTGTTATTACATTTTATATTTGTAGGTAATGTCTTACGTATTTTAGAACATATTTATACACTTTTATATTTACAATAATCTATATGCTTTAATTTTTTCAACAAGTTATGGAAGGGTTCTACGACAGAGAGGCCGGAGTTGCATGGGGCCCCGTTATAAAAGAAGAAATGATGGATGACTTATTAATTTATGGACCTAAATATGTAACGAGACGACATTCTTTGGGGTTAATATACTTTCTCACAATAAAATTTTCTAATAATGAAATGGCTACCTTTTACTGTTGCATCAGAGATATTTCAGGGCTTTATGCATATACTTGAATGAGTTTTATAGAGAAACACAGGAGGCGGAAGCTAACGAAATTAATCTCTCTTCAGATGAAGAAGTCTTTACGAAAAATCATTATTTGGCCAAGAATAGTTCAGCATTAAGTGACAGTAGTCACGATGAAGGTTGTTATAGTTCTGGTAAATTATTAATTGCAAAGGTATTTTTTTCCTTATTGTCTGAAATATATTTGTAGAAATGCAATAGTTACATGAAGCATCACAGAAGAAACAATCAAACAAATTATATGAATTTAAACAGGTAAATAAGAACAAACCTTCTCCTTGTCTTCGTCCGTCCTTGGACCTTTCAAGGGTATGTTGCACCACGGAAGAACATCGGGGTCCCACCAGGGTAGCTTTTCGCCATTTAATATTTACATTATTATATAGTTGTTTTTTGTCGTCAGCAGTTATTGATCATACACCTACCTCACTACTGTACTGTTGTACTATAGATAGATGCAAGATAATTTTCTAATAAAAAATAATAAATAAATTGTAGTTAAAGTATTTCTGTTTCTCTGATTTCACTATAAATGCGATAACGAGGAATAATATTACTAAAATACTGAAAGTATATTTGAAATTGTTAAAGACGTTAATCGAAAAATTAAAGGTTAAAGTTATCAATACCACACCTTATAGCGAGTATATCCACAGAGATATATAAGATGATGATATGATGTAAATAGAGGACCAATTCAATGGTTGAAAGTTGTGATTAATTGAATCTGCGCAGGATGGAATGGAGTTTGCGCAATAGTATCATATCATGGTCGGCTCCTTCAAATTAAGGCCTTGTGACAGGTCCGGCTCTTACAATTTTGAGCCCTTCATTATTTTTTGTGAAGGGGTGCAAAAATCAGTCGTCCACATTCCCCCATGCATTTTTCGAAAGAATAAAGTTAAAAATTTGTAATTACTGAAACTTTCATTAATAAATTACCTAATACGTAGGTAGTGCACTTTAATTTTTGTCTGCAGGTTTAAAATTAGTTATTATAGAATAGCCACAGAGAATGACAAAAAGAGTTGAAGGTTAGAGATGTAAAAATTTTTTTTTTTATAATCTGCTTGTTTTAATTGAAATAAAAGTTTTGTTTGTTTTTTTTTTACATTTTTTTGCAACTCTTGTTAAAAATAAGGTTTTTGATATAAGAGACGTGTTGGCTAGATTGACTTATGCTCTTTTTGATTGCCAGATCGCTTTTGGTAAAAAAAGCGTTACATACTGAAAAAAATCTGCAACCACGTCAAGATACCGTACCTAACTCATAACCTCAAAGTTATTAGTGTACTACATCATGTGATAGCGTAGTAATTGATCGATAATTCCGAATTAAACTGTTTATGTTTTTACAAGAATTTTGTTAGTTTATATTTTTGTTGTTACTGCAAATAAGTGTATTTTCTCGTAGTAGGTAATTAATGCAGTTTTTTGTTATTAAAAAAAAACACGTCTTTAAACATTAACAAACATATTTTAAATCCTTCACATCATTATTTAAGATGCGAATTTAGGGGCATATATATCATAGGAGGCGGTGAGAACTCATTAAAAACACACAATATAACATTATAAAGAATCATAAAAAGATTTATTGATGGGAAAACAATATGGCTTTAGAGAGTGTTGTTCTTATTAAATTCCCTCGTACTCTCTCTGTTTGCCTTTTCGCAACATGAAACAGGCGTATTTTCATGTAGCACAAGATAGCAACTTTCAACAGTCTCATAATATGATTCTCTTCTTGAACAGAGCAACGTGCAACATGATCTGTTAAGCAAGAAAATATTTTGTTTGTAGCAAATATTTTCATAGCCATTAAATGGCTGAATATTTGATAGAAGCTATCTTCCGCTGGTAGCTTCTCATCATAAATGGTAAGTATTTTCTTAAGATGCTTTTCTGTCTCCAAAAGAACGGATAAGACATCATCGGATGGTCTTATAAGCCCTCCACGATCCTTATGGTCCACCAATAACAGAGCGTCTTCCATATGGGATGATGATGAAGCGACCGAATGCAGTGAAAAAATGCACTCATCGCATTTAATCCGTCGTTTCATCATCCTCACAACGAATCCGGCTATATATCCCACCACATTTTGAGTTAGGAGGGAGAGTGGAGGCAACTGAGGAATTGCGTAATCGTGTTCCTGGATTTCCAACTCTCCCACATCAAAACCATATTTTTTTATCATGTGCACATCATCAAGAGAAATATTTTGCACTTCACGGTGCGCAGAGATGGTCATTGTTTGAGACAAAACCTTTGTGTTGTCTTGCATAGTACAATTTCCCTTCAAGTTTCTAAGGTCATGTCTCACCAATAATCTTTTGTAAGTATGGTAGAACTGGAACGCAGTGGGATTATTATTCCAACCATTTGTGCCCTACAACATGAATTTTACAGTTATTCATAGTTACAATACTAGGAAAATAATGACATACCGGATGCTACAGAAAAACAATTCCAAATGGTCTTGGGACACTTTATATGTCAATATATATTTCAGCATAGCACTCTCCTTAACATATTTGTCAAAAATCCCCAAAAGAGATTCAATTGTGATAACAAAGCCTTTAATTGGGGTTTTATACTGAGTCAGGTACAATGGGCGACCTTCTTTAGTTTTCAACCCTTTCAAATATATCATTGTCTGTATCAGTATAGGCCTCCAATAATGCTCATTAACAGGTTTCAAGGGTGTGTGGCATCCTCTCGCAAAGGGGTTTCGAGAATTTAATAAATCAAAACAGTTATTAATTCTCAACAAAATCTGTATAGTAGCCCCACAATCCTGGAAATCGGGATGCCCCATTTTCTCTTTTAGGAACTGCAGAGAATCGGCAACACTTTTACTGAGTGTTTGAGCAGCTAGATTCACCTGAAAATAATATTTTTCATTAGAATTTTTACATTTTAATTAATGTTAAGAAAACGCATACCTTCATCTTTTGACGTTGCCACTGTATATGTGCACGACTCAATCTATTGCCAAAACGTAGCATCTCCTCGTCCTGCAATTCATGTAATTTTTTAATGTAATTGAAATTAATTGCACCTCCTTCATCATCACTAATTATTTCTTGAGTTGCCCAGCAATTCCTCATAAGCTTCAGCATGTGACATGCATCAAGAATCACATAGACGTTCTCATTTGTTGTTGGATGTTTGAAATAAGGTTTAATATTGTTCACATCATTCACTTCTGCACCTAATGTGGACATCATTGTGAAGTTGGCATTTGGTCCATCACACGTTACAGATGTAATTGTGACACCGGCTACATGAAGCTTTACCAAGGCCTCCTTTACTACGTTGGCTTTAGTAGTTCCAGTCAGTGATTTAATTAAGAAATAGCCAATCGGTAGTTTCCAACTGTCATTGACGCCTACAATCATTAGCACCAAGGCTTCTGTAGCACAATCCACGTTGTCGTCAGTAATGTCACTAGCAATGTCAACATAGCCCCAACATTTACCACCAATAAAATCAATTTGTTTTTTTATAGCCATTTCATCTAACATAGGGAACAAATTGTAGGCTTATTTTTTTCCAAATTTTCGTTTACCTTCGCCATAATCAAATCAAACGACGTTTGGGAAAAGCCAGGTAAGCACTCTACATTGCTCATCCAATTTCTTATGGAGGAGAGTGATGGCAAAGCAAGTTTGAATGTGTTTCGAACATATTCATAGGCCTTGGTCGAATAAAAACTGAGTGTCATAGCAAAGCTACGCAACTCCACATCATAAGATTTCCTGGACACCTTCTTTCGCTTGGTGTTGTCAAACATATGTTTGAGAAGGGCTGCAGGTATCCCAGAGCAAGATTTCTGTATTGCTGCCATGGCTTCCTCATTGATAAGTTTTTTGTTCCTTAAATGTGCAATAAGACCACGAAGACTTCTGACCTTGTTTTGCAGACGTCCAATTTGTTGTTTGGCAACTCTAATTTTTGTCCTCAAGGCAGCTTTTTCACCTTTGGTCTTTACCAAAACTAATCTCATTTTACGAGGGCTCAAACTGAACATACAACATAAGTAAGTAACTTGAAAGATGAAAACACTCAAACAATTTACCTGTAAGCATGATCCAACCTCAATAATCGCCTTCTCTTCTTCGCACTTCCCAGTAATCCCATGGAATCACTTGAAGACTGTTGCGAAGGATCAATTTGCCTTTTTCTAGAACACCCTCCATTATCTTCTAAAGAAATTGTGCTTGCAACAGATGCAGTGTCGCCTACATGTTGTCTATCATCTCTTTCGGTAGCTATATTTAATTCTGATCTAAAAAAAATTGACTGTTAATCCTGTATATACACTATTATGTAATACTGACTCATCTATAACTGAAATAATACCCAGATCCTCATCCATAGTTTGCCTAGATGTAGAAGGTGCATTGATTTCACTTTCAGAAAATCTATAATGAAAATGTTTTATCACCATATTTAATAACATAACTAATTAACAGCAAACAAACCTGCTTTCTAACGGACCTCGGAAAGTAAATGCTGGTCGTTCTGGTTTTAACTTTAAAGATGGTACAGCTCCATCTCTCAGCTTTCCTGATAGCAAAACATCTTCCCTTGAAAAATGCTCAGAACAAATCACGTTGTGTTTAGAAACTTCGTCGTTGGGGTTTCTTCCTATTGCTTGAAGCCAAGCCACTCGCCTTTTATCAGACAGCCTAAACATATTTACCCAAACATCAAAAATGTTATATCAGTAGTGTATTAGAAGGCTTTCAAACGCTATTTCAATTTGAAACCGGTGCTTGTAATAATAATTCATCAAAGGTACTTACTTGAAAAAACGTATCCCAGCTATTTGGCCACGGTTCTTACAAAAAGGAACTAAGCAACTTCTTGGCATTTTCGGGTGTTTTAACAAAAGAGCTAACAGCGTGAAGTACTAATATTCTGATAACAAAGAGTTAAAGCGAAAGCGAACAAAGCAAATAATACAACGAAAAGAGGGTTCTGTTTTATGTTAAACCGCGTTTTATAAACAACTGAAGCCTTCTAAAGCGCATGCGCCATTCTACCTATTATGGGAGTCCATTTACCTCCGTATGCGTATCATTTTGCCGCGCGCAGGTCCTTATGTATTAAGCCTCTATTTACATCTTATATATCTCTGTGAGTATATCTCCCTCTTGAGATCTGATTTGATTTTCTGCGAAATCGCTAGACCCGGAAGTAATACCCTTACTTCATTAAAAAAATCAAAATATGCTAATATCCCATCAACTACTAAGTTTACACAAACGTATAAAGAGCTTACACCGAGTGAATTTTTCGTTATTAATTTTTTTTGTTTGTTATTTAATGTTGATTATTTGATCTTCTGTGCTAAGATCGGGTATATCCGGGTACATACTGCAGGTACTAATAAAAAATGCAACAAATACTTTTTGATATATGTATATTTAATATTATGTAAATTTCACAGAAGAAATATAAAAAAAATATATGTATATATTGCTAAAATACAAATTAGTTTCAATTAAGTATATTGTATTTAGTCTTAATGACAATCAACGCTCTTGAGTTTTCTAGAGGAAAATTGATATTTATACCTATGGCTTTTCTGGTAATGTTCTAAATTGGCTTGATGCAAGTGTCTGGTTGCAATACTGTGGATCTTAGGAGGGCGTTCATCAACTGTATCAATCACAAAATCTTCTTAGTGAAATAGTCTGTTTTAGCTATATGTTAACAACAGTGAAACTTTGCTTCAGATGCAAGTATGTACTCATTTTAACTTATATGCTGATGATACTTCCATTTTCCGACAACAACAAAGATTACTATAGAGTACAAAATGTTTGTTATAAAACTATGAAATTAAAGCCAAATTATTTAATTAATGTATTTCATAATTACACATACATTTAAAGCTCTCATTTTGTGTCTCTGGAAATTATTTATATTTATACTATCACAACTTTGTATTTTATTAATTTTAAAAACATTTCTATTCATTTTGAATGCTTGAAAACTTGTGTGTAGATATATACGCGCAAATATATAAACACACACACACATATATATATATACACAGTTGATATTTCCATTATTTTGATAAATATTAATATTAGTTTAAAATCGGTTTGCTGTGTTGGGTTGCAAATCCATGGTCTTGCAAACCCAACCTGCTATATCGACATTTTCTGCTTCTGACCTTCGAATCCATTCATGGCCCTGAAATATAAAAGGCCATTAACATCTTATATATATATATATATATCAATTATATATTTACCATTAATGTTTTTAGGTCAGCTCGATCCTCGGGTTTCTTTTTAAGACACCTGTCAACAAAATCTTTAAATTCATCGGTAAATATTCCAGAAGGTAATTTAGGCGGTGGTTCATTAACAATGTAATCGAGCAATTCAAATATTGCCATTGGTCTTGGACCATTTGAATGACCAGGTGAATCTCCATCAACTTTTGGACCAAATATATTTGCTAATGTTTTAGCATCTGGTGGTGGAATTGGATACATTCCAATTGCCATTTCAACCAAAGATAAGCCTAGAGACCATATATCACTTTGTACTGAATAAAGGGTGCCTTGTAAACGTTCTGGCTACAAATTCACAAACTATTTGAAGACTAAATCTAAATATTATTGATATTATACATACAGACATATAACTACGAGTACCCACAAATGAATTTGCCATAGAATCTATAAGTTGACCAGAAACACCAAAATCACAAATTTTTATTTCTCCATTGCTGTTTATTAATATATTACTTGGTTTAACATCTCTGTGAATTATTGCATGTTTATCACGTAGATAACTTAAGCCTTTTAAAACAGCTGATGTTATTTTGGCCAATATATTTTCAGGAATTCTTGATGCTTTCTTTAGTATCAGATCTAGAGATCCGGCATCCATGTACTCCATACAAATACTGATTTCACCATCACTATAAAAAGCACCATAAAAACCAACAATATTGGGAAAATTACAATTATGCAGGACTTTTAATTCTCTAATTATTTGCTTTTTAATAGCAGGCTTTACTTCGAGATGAATTAGTTTCTTGGCTATAATAAGGCCACTAGTTTTATGTCTGACTTTCATAACAACACCACCATTTCCAGATCCCAACTCTCCAAGTTTTTCAAAGTCATCATCACTTAAATCAACCCCGATCTTTTCTTTTTCACAAAGAAACACTTCTATACGCTTTTTTTGTATATCATCCATATCCAACTCCTCTAATCTTGCTGTTAAATTATCAAAGCTATCACCTTTTACAAGATTAGTAGTCCTAAAATGAATAAATGTAATTTTAATGTAAATAGTAAAAAATAAACTATTTTCATGCCCGTTAGAACTATGTTTGCTAGGTGTATACCACTAATAACAGGAGATTCCTATTTAATTTTTATATCTTATAATACATACTGGACAGATGACTCCTGAAACCCACTAGTTGGGGTAACTATAGGCGTCTGGTCCAAAGAACCAGGAGGCAATGTTAGGTTTAATTTATTTTTCGACATTCCTACAGGCCACGAATACTACAAAAAATTAACAACAAATAATCATACTAAATCATTTCAAAGTAGAAATAATACTAATATTATTTAGGGTTAGTGCTTTTCTTTAATATTTTACTATCTTTACTATACGATCAAATTCGTTAATGAAATGTAGAAACTATGAGTAGAAATACAACTGTCAAAACCGGTTAAGACTTCTTTTATGAACTTGTAAATTCTGTGACCTGCATCATATATAAACACAAACTCACAGACGTAACTCCATAATAAACGGAAACACCTCGTTACAAAATCACTTTTATAGACAGAGATAGAAATATGAATTTACAATTATGTGACAATTACAGATATAGTGATTTTAATAGCTAAGTAATATAGCAGCTTAATAATTTTATATTGTGACTGGGCGGTGTCAACACAAGTATTTAGTTAAATTTGCACTTTTTTCTAGTAAAAGCTAATACAGTAATGTGTTTATTTAAATATAATGGTAAATAGAACCAGTTTTCATATGATAATGATAGAAACACAAGGATTTTTATTATGAATTATTTTTTATTGGTATATTAATATTAATATTAAAAATGTATAATCTAAGTAACAAAAAAATAGTTATTCCTCTAATTTAGAAAATTCAATAGTTTGCTAAAAATGTTTTGAATCATAAATAAGATTCCCAATATTATAAAATTCCATAAACAAATATAATTGATTTTTTAAAGAAACCTTTCATTTTTAGTTTAATTTTCTTTTAATAGAGTGCCGCCATCTATGATCTGTAAGCAGGTAAATATTTTCTGTACTTTAACCAGAAAAGTACAGAAAATATTTATATTACATCCACTGTCATCTTTCTCTCAATAGCCAATTCTTAAATGTGTCAGTTTGATGAATGCTATTCTATCATACCAGCATGGTACAAAGAAGTTAGAAGCAGTTTGAAGTACCGTGAAACCCTGCAATGGTACGACGTTGCCAAGTTAAGCTTCTTCTCGTTGTTGTGTGAACATCTGCTGTAATATACGTAGTACTTTTCCGTGTTCCTTTAATTCTAATTTCGCTTGTTCTTTATAAAAATAAAGTGTAAATTATTACAAACCATAGTTTAATCGTGCGTGATGTCCAGCGAAAATATAAATAGATTTATTTTCTTTTGCTAAGCAAAGATAACGGGTTTTTGGCGTGCAACGCATGCTCAGATGTAAGAGTGTTATTGCTGTCGTTTATGTGTACCATGTTGCTGGAACACTTCCCTATAAATGAACTAAATTGATAATTTTGTATATAAACCTGAATTAAGTTTTCAGTAATTACGTTAATATAAAATGTATACGAAAGCAAAAGGATCTACAGTACCATCTGATGCACAAGCTAGAGAAAAGTAAGCAAACGAGAAATTAAAACATTTTTTGTTATACCTATTTATTAGTATCTAGCTGTTTTCCTAAAAAAAAAAATCTGTATTACTGTTCATTGCTCTATCGACATTCACGATATTAAAAAGGAAGTTTAAAAATAAGGTTTTAATTTTTAAAATTTTATATGAGAGCAATATATGACCTGAAAAGTTTGGTCTGTTTTTATTATTATATTTACTGGATAATATCATGAAACATGAATTGTTAAAATAAATAAGTAAAATTATTATTTGAAATAGGTTGGCGTTATATGTTTATGAATATTTACTTCACGTGGGTGCACAGAAGGCGGCGCAGACCTTTTTATCAGAGGTATTTCAATATATAAATGATATTGTAAAATAATTTTAAATTATTAGAATTTTTTTACAGATACGATGGGAAAAGAATATAACATTGGGTGAACCTCCAGGATTTTTACATTCGTGGTGGTGGTGAGTTTGATCAAACGTTTAGTTAGTTTTTGGTATTATTATTATATTTATACCATTTTATTTGATTTTTATAGTGTTTTTTGGGATTTATATTGTGCCGCCCCCGAAAGAAGAGATACTTGTGAACATTCATCAGAGGCAAAGGCATTTCACGACTATGTAAATATAACATTTATTTAGTTTTAATTTTATACAAACATATTATATATGTGTATATATATATGTATATGAACAACGTGCATACGCGATCAATACGGCAGATATGTAAACATAGACGGCAACGTTGTGAGTATGCGTTTTAATCACGGTATATAAATATATCACGTGACTGATAGAGGGCGCTCTTCTCTTATATACATTTTTATATGCGCATATATATAAAATGTATATAATATATATCGAAAAAACCGAAAAAGCTGGTCAATAATTAGCTAATTGTATTATTATTTTAAAGCCTTATCAATATATTGAGATCCCGCCAAAAATTATTTAAATGAAAGCTGATGCCATCTGGCGTGTAAATACGTTATTTTTAACTTTAAACCTAGTATAAACAAAGGATTTTTCTTTTGTTTAAATAAAGTGAACTTACATTTCTTAAGACTTCCTGACTTTATAATAATTAAATTTTATATTTTTGAGTCTAAATAGCCTTGATATTGTAAAAACTGCTACTTCTTTGTTTTTTTATTTGGATTTTTCGAATTTCTCTCAATTGACTAAACCATCTGTTTTAGTCAAGTGAATATTGTAAAATTATTTTCAGATTGAATATATTTCAATAGCTTGCATAAAGACTTTGATTTAGTTCTAAATTTTAAGTTTATGTAATGAATGATACGGATTTTTTGCAATAAACATTCTTTTAGTCACCAGGTAGTGGGTATTTATATATTTTAATTTAAAAGGACTTCGAGATTATTTATAGTGACACTAAATTTGTTTAATTTGATAATCTTGATAGTATGTTTTTAATTAAGTGTTTACTACTAATAAATGAATGCATTTTATTATATTAAAAATTATGTTTAGAACCAAATTGACAGATATTACATTTACCGGGTATCATAATAATAATACGCATACTCACCATTATTCCTGCACCAGGTTCATTTGAGTATGTAAGGTTTGCTTATTTATATTAATATATCTACTCTCAAACAATAAATTTACTATTTGATTATATCAATAAAGGAAATATCACGGATACATAATAAAATTAGGAGAAAGAGTATCGAGTTATTCTGCTGTAGTGTAACCGTAGACGCGTGTTTCAGACTTGTTGGTCATCGTCAGTACGGTGTAGCCAAGGAATAAGGTGGGATATCCTTGGAGCTAGAAACAAAAGGAAGACCATCAGGAAGATACGTCAAAAAGTGTTCTGTTAAACAACATCAATGCCATTTTCTCCCACCGTCGTCTGTATTGTATTAGTTTTCTTTGCTATAGACTGTATATTTAAATTCAACTTTAAAATTGTTATCTTGTGCCTCTGTATTTTTTGCGACTCAGATGAAGCGCGTATTTCATTGCGAATGCTATTATTTTTTTCTTTTGTTACTCTTTCCACCTTTAATATTGTATGTTTCTGCAACATTCGCCCGTTACTACCTCATTTGCTGATATATTTATTTCATTCTAACTACCTGTTTCGGTGGGTATATGTAAAAAAATTATTTGATGTTACTTTATATTGATATCATTGATGCGTAGCATCATCTTTGGATTTACTGTCATTTATCCTACTGATAACAATCAAATTCGATTTATTACTCTGTATTAGAAATAATTTGGCTCTCCTAATAAAGTTGTATTTGTGTATATGTTCCGAACATTAGAAGTCGTAAATAAGTTTGGCGCGATTAGTACACTTGTGTTTGCAATTTTTAAATTTTTATATATATTTTAAAGTCTCCTATGTCATTCGAGCACCCCAAGATTATGACATAATCAATAGGATGAAACTTGGCTACTAATCCAACTAAGCCATTCATTATGCTGCTCAGTTTGGCTTCAGGCTAAACTATGGATATTGAGTCATATTTGCTGTCATCAAACATTAAGTTTTATACCATAATCATTCCCCAGTATTAATATTTTTAATTTTTTTAACTTTGCAGAAGTTTTCTTTTGTTTCTTGATGAATAATGACAGCTACATCTTCATTTTGTGTTGATATATTCATAGTGATTTCTTGTTCGGAAGACACGGTACTCTTCCGCTGTTTTATATAACTCTGTGTTTAAATATTGGATACATTCTGTTTATTTGCAATTATGCTTAAGATAGACTTATAAAAATCTAATACATTTTAATTTTGTTTAATGTTTGTTATTTTGGATATTAATTTTGCAATTTCCTCTAATAAATTATTCTTTAAGAACATTTTCTCGGTCAGTTCATACGCAAATTTCTGATTATATTTTCTGATGTATCCTTATTCTCGTCTTGAGGCATGCATTAAACTTACATAACTTGTATCTGCCAATTCTGCCTTATTTCATTGTAGAAATTCAGAAATTCTTGGCCTTGTTAAAATGTTTTTACTCATTCTCAGTATTTACCGTTAGGTACTATTTACATAAAGGGAAAAAAATAGTACAGGGTGACACACTTCACACCCTGGGGTCCGTCGGGGTGACTTACAGTTTATTAGACAAACAAAGAACTAGACCACGGAAGGATAAAAGTAGTCAAAACACGTGTACGTTTTAAATCAATTCATATATGTTGTACTGAAAACAATATTGATTATAATTTTTTTTGTGTGTTCTAGGGTTTTGTAAATTCCGGCTATGGAGTAAATGGTATAGCTCATGTAAGTATTTAAAATTATGTCAGTTATTAAAGTTTTTATATTATTTCATATTACTTGTCGTCATTTTTGCAACGATTTCTTGCTAACCACAAGTTTTGCAAGATGCTGGAAAATTTCATTTCATATGAACTCTGTGACAGCATGAGTGTTACTTCTACTTACTTCTTCCAGACCAAGACCTATCATGCAGGTTAATAGAATTGTCACTAAACATTATTCACAAACAAACAACATAACTTTTCTGGCACCCTATACAGGATGTTTCTTAATAGCATGCTAATATTTAAGAGGGTTATTCTTGGGTCCATTTTATGAAAAAAGCTTCATATGCACATATGTCCTAAATGTCTTAACTTTTGAACTGTACATGTAATGCATGTCTGCATACTCAGAATTCGTAGAATGAACCATATTTTTTTTAATAATAGTTAATGTTTAACGACTTAATACGTGACAAGTATACTAGGTAGATAAATGTCAAAACTGTTTATGATTACAAAATAAAATCTACTTTTTTACCAACTAGATCGTTTTTAATCCTTGTTAATACCTAATTTCATAACATCGTGCACATGAATGAATTTAATTTTTTTAAACGAAAACCGTACGTTAAACAAAAAAGAAACAAGAGACCACATAGCTCAGAAACGAATGGGCATTTAAAAAAAAAGTACTTTATGAAAAAGCAATGGCGTAACATATGTTTCTTCAAAAATAATAAAAAAAAAAAACGGTACAGACACCACAACTAAAAATTATAAAATTGATTGTACATCAGAAAATGCATCCATGCATAAAAGGCGTGTACAAAATTTCACAAAAATATCTAGGGTAATACCAAAGTTTTAATTTTTTTTTAAACTTTAGCATCTACAGTTCATAAGTTAAGACATTTAGGACATATGTTCATAAGAAGTTTTTTTACAAAATAGACTTATTATTGGACTGGAATTATATATATATATATATACATTATTTAAATATTATACTAGAATATTTAATACAATTATGCTTTTGCATATTTTAGAATACTGGCCCAGCACCAAGTCCTCTTAGTCAAATTCCTCCCAATGACGGTATGCCCGGTGGTCCACTACCCCCTGGATTCTTTCCGGTAAGTTTAAGAAAACAATTTAAAGTATTGCACAATATACAGGCTGTTCGATAAAAAAAAAACGCTTCATCCTATAATTTCTTTATTTTTAACCGATTTCAATAAGTAAAAAAAAAAGTATAAAAATGGATTGACAAACTCTATAAACTGCCCATAATACCAATTTTTTCAACGCTGTCTGACAGATATTTAAATGAGGTATTTATCACATTTGTGTTGCGATTTTTTTTCACGGCACACTTGAAAATTTCATAATAAGCGGATAAAGGTTGCAGATAATTCATTTTTTTAAATATCAACCTATGATAACTAAATGAACATACTAGATTCAGAAAAAAATTATCTACCAAACTAAAGGAAAAAAATTAATAGAATCTACGGTTGGTTCTTGGTGAAACATTATGAATATTAAAACGAATAAAACACTTGGTTATATTGTTTCACTTAGGGACAGATTTATTATTCTCTGACACGTGTTTCGACCTCTCGGTCATTAACGAAGAGTTTACAGACTTAAACTAAACTAAGAAAGTTACCCATACCTATTTATATGTAGTGTCTTAAGTACAGTGTCAATAATGGGGGTGTTTATGAAATCAAGTTGTGCGTTTGTGACATGTTTATTTGCTGTTGCAGCTTTTTTAATTTCAAGTATTTCTAATAAATCTAATTTTCTTCCTTTATAACTATTATGTAACAATGTATAATTATTAGTATCAAATACATGTACAAGGTCTATGCAATGTTCAGCAAAGCCTGTATTTTTGTTATTGTTTAAAATTGATTTTTTATGTTCATTAATGCGATCTTGTACGGGTCTGCCTGTTTGGCCAATGTAGATTGCGTCACAATCACTGCAACCTACCTCATAAACACCTGATTTGTCACACAATTTTGCTTTTTCTTTGTTATTGACTAAGATTTTTCCTAAATTTACTTTGTTCACTTGGATAATATTTAAACCTAACTTTTACTTTCTTATACGTAGTATAAGGAAGTATTGTGATGACGAAAATTTTCGACCTCGAGATTTTTGCAGATGTCCACGTTTTGAAGTCCCCTGATACCGAAAAAGTGGTTTTTAAACAATGTCTCTGTGTGTGTCTCTCTCTCTCTCTCTCTCTGTGTGTGTGTGTGACCACGATAGCGGTCAAACCGCTGTAGATATCAATCTGAAGAAACAGTTTTACTCTTAGGGAGTAGCACTTTTTTTCGAATATCTTGCAAAGTATGTTTTCTATAGCGATATATTAAGAGAATAGAAGTACTTAGAATAGGATTTTCAATAATTTTTGTGTAAAAAAATTTTAAAATTATATAGTTTGAAACGTTCATACGTATAAGAAAGTCGTGTGGTGGCCACAGCTCATTTTTTTATCAAACAGTCTGTATATACATATAAGTTCATAAAACATAAATTAATTTAAAAAAATATTATTACAATAAACCACACATATTTTACACTGACAAGTACAATTTATTGTCGTTTTATTATCACATTTTACTTGCTTTTTATTTTTGTTTCTTTTTTACTGAAACGAATATGTTGTTATATAAATATTAACAACATATCTGTCTAAACCATATGTGCACATTGTTACTTGTGGGTGTGTACCAATATTACCAACTACTCAATGTTGCCAACTTAAGAATATAGGCGACGCAACCGTAACTTGAGATTGATCACACTGTATGTAACGCAATGAACGATAATTACTAGTGTCTCTTACTTGCCAGATTAGGTTAATTATTGTTTTCCTGAAAGTAATGACTAATACTATTGTAACTAAACATAAAATGAGTACATAACGTAATTAATAGTTTGATCTTGTTTTTGTGTAAATGTGATGGAATCTAATAATTTACTTTACTCTTTGATCATGGTGTATGTCATATTCTATGTATTTTACTTCTCAATTGATCATCGTTTTATAATTTCGAGTTATTTTATTTTTTTACAGGGAATATGAATTTTTTTAATTAAATATCGCATGATCGTATGATCGCAAGGTGTGATTAACTGTTTTCCTTAGGACGGAGTAATAATTTTAATACAAATATTACAGAGTGTATATGTATGATTGAAAGGCGTTTGAATTTCCGGCTTTCTATTTTTTTGCTTTAAGTTTGTGCCAAGTGCCACATACTAGTCAAATCTCTGAGGCTGTAAATATTGTATACGTATACCATAGGCGTAATATACTTTTTCATAATTTTTTTTCAAATTGCAATCATCTTCATTTCAGACTTGACTAGTCAGTGAAAATTATTACAAAAGTACAACACTTATTCAAGATATTTATCATTTAAAATTTTGTAAATTACATTATTTGTTCAAAATGCTGCCCATGTCAATTCAAACACATTGTGTAGTATTTCTGGTCTAATGTCATTAACAGCTTTCGAAATTGTATGTTGTAAGACCTCTAATGTATGAATACGGTTAAATAACCAAACAAGAAATAATCCAAAGGGGTGAAATCTGGTGACCGACGAGGCCAGCGGTCTCTACTTATCAATCTGACCCCAAAAAACTGTTGCAGATAATCAATGTTCTCTGCACAGTGTGGGCTGTAGCACTATCCTGTTGGAAATAACCACGTTGCAAGTCATCATTCTGAAGTTGTTCAATAAACGGATTTAAAATTAGATTTTGATAGGTATTCGCATCAATATTTGGATGAAAGATAGGACCGATGATTCGTCTTCTTAACATCGCTAACCATACACTGATCTTTTGAGGATGTAACAAACTCCCTATGAAAATATGAGGATTTTCTGCAGACCAAATTCTATTGTTCTGTGAATTTACATATCCAGTGAGATGGAACCATGCTACATCGCTGAAGAAAAGGTAATATCCAAGATATCGTCATTGTTTAAAACTTATTCAACCATTCAGAGTACTGGGTACGACGAGGAAAATCCGGAGGTCACAATTCATGAAGAACGCTGCTTGCTAACGTTTCGGCAGGTACTAAGTGATACATTTGTTTGGACTGATAAGCACCCTAAAGATTTTTTTGTACTCACCACCTGTAAAGTGACAATTGGTGTATGCATCGCTCGACCAACAAGGAGTATTTCCCTGTCGACACGACTTGCGAATTGCAAAAGACACTGGCTCTTTGGGACATTTAAAAAAAATCGACGAACTTGATAGTAATAAAATTTAGTCTATAAAATACTACTTCCCTCGGCTATTTTTTACTAAAAGTTAGGGAAATAGAAGTAATAATTAAAAATTCTTTCAATAAATTTGTGGCCGCCGTCTATTTGACTATTTCTCAAGAAACATTCACATAGCCAGTTAATTGTAATCAACCCAACAAGCGATGAATTCACTATAAATATCAATAAAAACGTCATAAGCAAGAATATAATAACTTAAACTAAATTTAAATGTGAGTAATAGGTATGTACAAGAAATGCTTAAATTAATTAGGTAATCTATTTTAGGTTAGGTACGATACTAATCACGTTAATCAATAATATATTTTTTTTAATTTAATGCTCGTACTAAAAATATTGTACAAACCACTTACGTGAAGACATCTTCCATGCATTCGCGCAATTAAAAGTACGAATGTTGATTATATTTGTACGCATCTATTATACTAGATAGTAAGACGATACTGATCATTACCGGTTTATCTTCTAAAAGCACCAACTTTCCGGCATAAAAAAAAAGCGCGGGCGATTCAAACGCCTTTCAATCATCAATGAACACCTTGCATAATTACATATATGTACTTGTATTTTATAAAGGTTATATTCTAGAATTCAACCATGAGACCATCGCCTCCGACACATCCTTCGAGTCAACCGTCCCCGCATTCACAACCTCCACCACCACACTCACAAATGATGACGTCACAGCCCTTTATGGGCGCAAGATATCCAGGTGGGCCTCGGCCAGGAGTACGAATGCCACAAATCGGTAGTGACTTTAGCGGTGTAAGTTTTACGGGTTGACACGTCTATTAGTAGTTATTAATAATGTTCGGTATATATTGGAAATATATGTATATGTATACATATTCGTACTGTATTAATATATATCCTTCCATGCGATAATCATAGATGATTGATCTGTACTACTTTTCACGATAATGGGCAATATTAATATTTATTTCTCTTTCAATACAACGCATTCAGAACATTGACTATGTGCAAGGTGAAGTTGGCATGATTAATTGATTAATCCAGGAATAAGTTTCTTGATTTCTGTTACCTTCATATGTGGAGGATCTAACAAATCAACAGTTCTTTCGCTTGGCGAATAGTAGAAGTAACAAATTCATGCATACTGCTTACAAAATTCGCAATAAAATGATTGGATTCAGAAATTTAAAAGCTTAAGAACCATTAAAACTCTTATGTCAGTGAGAAATACTGATAATTACTCTACACAGTACTAAAAATTAGAATTTAAAAAGCAATATGTACTTTTTATAATATAAATATTCAATATTTATATAAAGAGATGCAGTAATGTATTATTTATAATTAATTATTTTGATGTGGTTTTTGAATATTTATTATTGGTGGATATAACTTAAATAGTGACTTTTTTAATATACATACCTCCAAAACGTAGGTATGGAGTGACGTTAGTGCAGGTAAAACACGCTACCTAAAATCTGATATTGACTGGTCGTTACATGACATTATACAACGTGACTACTAAATTCTTTATCCATAGACAAATTTTCCATCAAAATACATGATATAGATTTAAAAAATTATTGTTAATGGTTTCTTACAATCTTTTTTAGACCAAATTCTTAAAGAAAGAAATATGCGTCACGTATATTATGCAAGCGGATATAGAGAGAATTGCAACACAACAAACACCAAAATAAAAGTCCAAACTCTTTTATTTATTTGAAAAAAAAATCGCAATTAGTTAACACCCACCCACAGAGGTTTAACAGGAGTAATAAAAAATGAAAATTGAAAAAAATTAAATCTCGTGTATTAAAGTAAGAGATTCGCATAATACAAGTTATGTGAAATATTACATCTATTAATATTTTAGACACTACGTCCGTAGAGTTAAACTTAATTGACTAATTAAATTAATGAAGTTATTATTATTATTATTATTATTAAGGCTAGGCGCGCAGACGTCCAGTTTACAGTTGCGTAATAGTTTGGTCCACTAAGTGTCTGCAAAGGATATATATACAGTTGTCCCCGGATTGATTTTACAATAAAATGCTAAAGGAATTAAATTTTATGCTTCAATTCAAATGACATGGTCACAGTACTCGGGGTAAGGCCTCTTTGCATTTGCTTCCTCCACACACTCGCTTGGCGGGGATACAGAAACAAACCATCTGGCAGTTCAGAGCGAACTAGTGCAAAAAATAATAAATTGAATTTTAATGACGAAAAAACGAAAAATTTTCAAATCGATTTTTCTAGAAAACGGTGTATCCTACCGACTTAAAGTAAGAGTACCTTTTAGTACTAGAATACCTGAAAATTTAATAATCTAGTGTCACAAATGCTTAAAAGTTAAAGACAAAAAAGTTATGCGTTAAAATAACCGTTTACCTACCCAAAACGGACGCCTATGACCGGTACTAGAAATTCGCAATTGATGGAATCGATTCATCTCTGGAGAATAAATAAGCATACCAGTTTGTGTTTTTCTAAATAGAAGCGTTCGGGAGATATTAAAAAAAAACTAATTACAAGGCGCCATCTTCAAAGAGCTCTAGCTTCCTTAGGAAGCATTTTCGGACTAGGGTGAATTGGGTTAAATTGTCTTAAAATTATCTGAGGAATCTCCGGTCTTCGTTTGTCAGGAGAGTTTCTGGACACCCTGTATATATTTTTGTGATAACGTTATCATTTTCACCAAAAATTACAGAATTACAGTTTGAAGTTATTTTTGACACATAAATTAGTGTTTGACGTTTTGAAGTCAAAGCCTTCCACCACAAAAAAATAATAGATGAAATGCAATGAAAAAAAATGAAAACAAAATTTTTGGAACATAAATAAGTGGAATTAAAATTCTAATTACGGATTTTATCATTTGAAATGAAGCATAAAATATAATTCCAATAGCATTTTATTGTAAAATCAAAAATAAGAATGTTTTCCCTCTTGTAAACTCAACCCGGGGACATACTGTAGAAGCACGCATAAATTGAGCAACACGCCATTACAGTCCGTAACGTTTGAATGAACGGTATTTTTTCACAAAAACACTAAAACACCTTAACCACACTAAAGCACAAAAAGGCTAAATACGTATTTCGACAACTACCTTTACAGGGACTACGGTTACTATACTGATATTTAATTTCTGAACTCGACCACTTATCTTCAGCTGCTTCAATTACTTTTTTAGATGTTATACAATTCGAAGTAACATTTACTTTCATGAATTTTGGAAAAACACTCTCGCGTTTGCGTTAGTAAATAAACCATGGAACTTGTTGCGCTCCTTTGACCGGACAGTCATGTTTATGAAACTAAACTTGAAGTCTGTGGCTTGATACTAAACAAAAATGTCATACATTTAGTATCTTGGTATGTGACATAAAGCCGCATCAGATTTAGAAGAACATCGATTCTCTTGACACCCATTCGAAAATAATTAAAAACACTTTTTGGATGGCCTTGTAGCTCTTCATGCAACCTATAAAATCCCCCCCGTTGGCTTGTGAGGGTATGCACCCAATTCCAATATCCCTTCTTTCTTTTAATTGTCTTTCATGGCTAAACTAGTTCTGCAAATGTGCACGGTTTAGTAGAAGGCAAGAGTTTGACTTGCCTAATTATTCTGCCAAAGTATAGTTATATTTAATATGAAAATTTTAATCAAAAATAGAAAAGGAAATCAAGAAACCTATTCTAAGACTTGGCTGTAAGTAACTGGTAACGAAAACAGCGAATTCGATCCAGTTTAAGTATATCGGTGCATTATGAAACTTCCGAGAGAAATATGCCAGCAGTATAGCTAAATTATTATTTTTAAACAATAAAATAGACGTAAGTATTGATATATTTGTGAAAAGTAGAGTAGAAGCAGGTCAGTCATAAAGCTCTCTATCTGTAATTATCTGTGCTTGTAATAATCTGTAAACAAAATTAGTACTGCCTATTAGTTTCGTAAATATATATATATACATACATGTTATATAAAAGATATATTACATTATTTTTTAAAGCCTCCTGGACAGCCTATGATGCCTAATAATATGGATCCATCGCGACAAGGTAAGGTACAACTTGAGCAATTTATTGAGAAAAATCAGATTTTAATTTATTTACATTACTTTTTAAATTAATTTATTTTTGAATATTAATAATTTTTCTAATGATACCTCGTACTTATTTATAAAATTAATCATTTAATTAGTTTTTATTAATAATGAAATAACAAATACAATAATTAATAATATAATATTAATGAGAAAATTGCACAAGCATGAAGCCATTTTTTCATGAAATGCCTCATGTAATGCATCTATTTCTGTCTCCAGGTGAAGGCGGAGAGTTTGTAGGTTGGCAAGGTAGGAATTTGCGCACCTTCACCACTTGTACACACTATTTTTTTTAGCATACACTGTATTTGCTTTGTACCGCTTTTTTAACGTTGTATAGTGCCTAGCATGCTCGTGTTGCCAATTCAACGGTATCGCGAATTTTAATGCAAGATGTACTGCCATTTCGCAAAAACAAGATTGCTCTTAATAAACAATTGTATTATTTTTTTTTTCTTTTAATAAAATAGAACCCATTTCATGAACTCATTTTTAGCATTTAATATATCATTTAAATATAGTATTTCATATGTAATTAACATTTGTGGCTCAATAACAACACTAAAGTATCATGGCCGCATGCACAGAGAGAACACATTTTAAAAAAAGCATATGTCATACAGTGGTGGTTATAATAAAGTAAAAAAGATTAAAAAATATTTTTTTTTATTATGGATATTTTTTTATCCACTATTATGTCCTCCCAATCTATTTACTGTAGCTGTATAGAGCACAAACAATAATCATAAAAGATAATGTCAACAGTAATATGAATTCAAAATTTACTCAGAATTAAAAACACAAACTAATTACATTTCTTTTCTTTGAATGGTTTGTTTATATATTAACTGCATAGATGTATGTACATACAAACAAAAATATTTATTCAAAGTTGTTTATTGCATTGTTTAGATTGGTTAAAGATTGTTTGCTATTTGCGTTACTTGTACTGAAACGAATTTTGTTTAGTACATTCCTAAAAATTCTGTTGAAGAAACTTAATTTGGGCATTCTTTTTTAAATTCAGATTTCTCATGATAGAGATTAAATATTTTAGAGATATTAGTCTTGTAATAAGAAAGCCATTGGTTTTTTTAAAACCGCCACTGTTCATCTCGAGCTTCTCAGAATGATTTTACATTTTATCATGACGAACGATTTAGTTTCTTAATGAAACTGATTGTTATACAGGTGATTTTTATTGATTTTTATTCCTTTAAGGCAACGTAAGAAATGGTAGTTCATTGTAAACTATAAAATTCGTATATGCCACACATAACAGCTGACAAAAAACCTTTTTTCCTCCGAAAAATAGACGTGTTTCATATGAAACATAATTTTATTAAATTAACCAAGGATGTGGAATACACACATAAAAATAATTTGCTTCACAATAAAACTGAATTTTATGGTAAAAAAAGTTATATTTATAGATTCACACAAAATATTGATTTTATCAATATTTATATAATTATACACACAAAGGCAATGAATAATATTTATAACAATTTTCACGATAAAAATGCATGCGTGTCAGAATTATTATCTGTTGGTACTTGAAAACAAAAAGGGAAGAAGCAAGGGAATTACTGTTGTTCGTCTTAATACATACATACATAATATAAATTAAATTATTATTCTTTGACTTTTGCGTAAATTTTATTGTGAACTCATTATTAGGCATGCCACTAAAAAACAATCTTTTCATGTCTTGGTTATTTATTTGAAATCATTTCCAAAGCAACAATGTGTAATTGGTTGATTATTTTGAAGAAGAAAAACGTTTGATTGTATTTCATTTACCATAGAAAATTTTCACATACAATTTGATCGTTTTTATATTAGCTATTACTAAAAAGAAGTAAGATGTAAGATACATTTATTGCAGTGAGTTTGAATATAAGTTAAAATAAAAACGAAATTACTTATTCAGTCATTTTTAGAAATATCGATATTTATGAAACTTAAATAATCAATTCAATTATACTGATTGAAAAAAATTTATTTGTAAAAAGAAAAATGAAGCAACTCTATTTTTACGGTGGAAAAATCAAATTAAAATAGTTCAGGAGCACATGAAATAAAATATTTGCAGGACCTCCAGGTATGAACCCAATGAACCCCAGGATGAATCCACCTAGAGGTCCGGGAATGGGACCACTGGGGCCTGGTACTTATGGCCCTGGACTTAGAGGTCCTCCACCCAATAGTAGTTTAGGTCCTGCTGGGCCAATGCCACCCATGAGTATGACAGGCGGTCGACCACAATGGCAACCCAATACATCAACCGTACGTTGACATTTAAATATCATATTTACAGAAGTTTCACTACGTTATAATTTTAAACAACTGAACATAATAAACGTGGTATGAAGTTTCTGCTTGTTTTGATATACAGGCTATCCGAAGTCTTGGGGCTTTTCTTTTACCATCAGGTGATAGTGCAAGTCAAAAATAATATTATTTTATTATCACTTCAAATGACAAAGATATTGTTAAAGCATTAGAAAACCACTTACCTGTTGTCATAGTAAATGCTCAAAGTTTCTGTCGCCAACCATGCGCTCCTCTTGACCATGAATCATAGAACACTGCTATATTGGTTACTCTAATCATGCAGTGACAGTTTTAACTTGCATATTTAAGCTTTCATCATAGATTATTTTTCATTATTATATATCATCAGACATTAGGTATAGAAATGTAATGGATTTTAATCTGATAATAGTCGAGGCCAATCTATTAGTGCTACTAGTACAGATTTATCTAACTAATCGTGCGTTTGAATAGTGGAATGTGATGTGGCACCAACCTCATGTAAGTAATGTTTGAATAATTAATGCCAGTCATATGATATGGCAAAATTAAAGGTCGGATTATGCCTTAATGAAAATAGTTTCTGATCGGTTATATAGTCAAACACAGAATTGTTGTATAAAATAACGATTATAAGTTATGATTATCCTATGGAAATTGAGTGTTTAAATGTATAATTCACAGCACAGCGCTTGCGTGAATTAGAAATTGTATGCAATTTTGGTAGGATTGCGCATGTGTGTTATTTTTATACCATATAATTCTGTGGATATAATTAACACGCAAAATTTAGACAAGAAATATAATAATTATTGTAGTTCTTGCCAAGTTGAATATGAATGCATTTTCACTTTCGTCGTAAAGGAAGAATAATGACGTCTGTATTGCCAATCTTATAACTATGAAAATAATTCCATTATATATGACTAAATTTATAATTTCAATAATGTAGGATATATGATATGTATATAATAATTACAGGATTACTTTAATAATTAATATTGATTTAAAATAATAATATTGGCGTTATTTCAACCAGTTTTACTTCAAATATTAATATCGGATGTTGGCTTCGTTTACACTTCGCTAAGTAAACTTCACAAATCGAAAATGTTATATGTCGATATCAGTGCTCAAAATTGATTTTGATGACGAAGGTGGATTGTTTCATGCGTTTTAGTATAATGAAATATTACGGCATATTTATCGCAGCAAATAAAAATCTATTAAAATTTTTATTAGTTGATATTACAATGTCCAGGCAAGTTTCCGAAACAGATAGGAGACAAATCGGCATAATACGTTGCTTTCTTGCCCGTTTCGGCGTAACAACATTGGCCGCACTTTATAATATTAAAGAAAAACGACTATAGAGAAGCGACAGAGCGAGTCCCTATTTCTTCGGTAGGCGGTGCTGGCCTGGTTGATAAAAGTATTCCAGCAATTTGTTTTTATATTTTAACATTTGCCCGTATATTATAGGAGCAACATCGTTTCAGTGTACGTTTTTTGAGTGTACTTGGTTGTTGTTTATCTCTCATATACGACGAGAAAGTGCGGGACACGAAACATGAAAAGGTCTGACAGTACTGTCGCTTCTCTATGGTTGGTCTTTGATATTATAGTAAATTATCGACTCATAAATGTTTATTTATAACATTGATAAGATTCATAGGAGTAATAGAAACATAATAATGTATTAATTTTTTTGTGTTAAATAAATAGTTTAACAATACACGGCAGGGATTTAAAGCAATAATTTTTAATATATTAAAACAAACAAAACATACGTTATAGGATACGTCAATAGTATATATGTATATCTAACTTTGAAAATACTGTTCATTTAATAAAGTACAATATGTAAATACATTACACATTTATCATATAATATAGTGTCTTGTATTCAGGAGGTAGTAAGGAATACGACAGGAAGCTTTATGTATTCCTATCAAAGGATTTTTAATACCGAAGAAATTATTTATTAAGCATACTTATTTATTTGAAACTTTCGTGTTCGGAAGGAAAATATTTGATTAGTACGCCTAATTTAATAAAATGTCTACACATATACAATCTCTTTGCTAAACATTTGGCAAAAGTTAAGGGGGCCATTTTAAGATTGTTTGTCCTGAGATCATTTTCCGAAAGATAATTTATTTCAAACATACTGGGCGAGATAGGTTTGAATATTTTTAAAATTATTAATGCACCCTTATTAAAAAAACCAAACTATGATGGTGTACTGCACTAGAACTATCGAACACAAGAAATGTCCGGAAAAACGTTTTTATATTTTTAACAGGTGGTGGCACATCAACAAAGTAAACAATTGAAAGTATCGCAGATGTTGAGGAAAGAGTAACTCGGTGTCCTAAGAAATCTGTTCTAAAATTTTTACAGCCAGCACATTTTCATGTATGGGACCAGTTAATTCTGCAAAATATTTCTTTTTGCTTGCGGAACCTCTTACCAAACAAGACTTAATTACTGTCAGTGGTTTTTGGATCAGGTGAATAATGATGACGTACTTGGGAAGTCGTTTTCTTAAATGCAACATGATGTCATTTATCAAGATATAATAAACAAACAATACTAATCTGATTTATTGAGAAAATCCATATAAAGTATGAAATCGCCTCTGCATTTCCCAATAACAAGGCTTTTGGGTTGCTGCTTGTTGCAGGCCGTTGATTGGCTCAATTTTAAGACAGATGCAAATAATTCTATGCGTCGAGTTATTGTCATCGTTATTTAAACCCGTCTTCGCAATTTCTTGTCAAAGATAATAATGTTACAATGAACTTAGTGTACAAAATCTGAATTGCTGTTTGGTTTCTACATGGATAATGTATGTCCAATCTGATTCCCACAAATTTTTTGAAATAAGTTAAGAATTCTAACGATTGATTAAATCTAAATAAACGAATATATCATATTCTTTAATATAGACGGCTTTGCGATTAAGAGACAAATAAAACGTCATAATTATAGCTCCCATATATTTCAACATGTCGCCCTATAACGAATTATATTGCCGAAGCAATTATGCTATTTAAAAGTTTTAAAATTTCCGTAATTTGGATAAATATGCAATATTTCTTTGTAAATTCATTATTTTTGACATGCATTATCATCTGGCAAACAAAATCTCCAGGACATCGGACGCCTCATATAACTCAATTTTTCGTAAGCAGAGTAATTAATTTTTGAAAATATATTACAGCCTATGAATTATTCATCATCGTCACCAGGAAATTACGGTGGACCGCCTGGTTCAGCTGGACCTCCTGGCCCGGGAACTCCCATAATGCCAAGTCCGCAGGATTCTTCGAATTCTGGTGGTGAAAATATGTACACATTGATGAAACCAGCGGTTGGTGGTAGTATGCCCGGTGAATTCCCTATGTCGGGAGGTCCGGAAAGTGGA
Organism: Amphimallon solstitiale; assembly: GCA_963170755.1. Classification (NCBI taxonomy): domain Eukaryota; kingdom Metazoa; phylum Arthropoda; class Insecta; order Coleoptera; family Scarabaeidae; genus Amphimallon; species Amphimallon solstitiale. Next base: position 1,630,500 of record OY720684.1, on the reverse strand, counting down.
GCCATGGGCTCTATGGGTCCAAATTCAATGGGTGGCCCAGTTTTAAACGGTGACGGAATGGATGGCATGAAAAATTCGCCAGCTAATGGCGGTCCTGGTACACCACGTGAAGATAGTGGTAGTGGAATGGGCGATTACAATCTGACGGGTTTTGGAGGACCGGGTGAAAACGTGAGTACTGACATGGTGCCCGGTGCTTGTGCTTCTGTAGACTGACAATTAACCACTAAAGGTCGCTTTCCTTGCAGGACCAAACGGAATCGGCTGCTATTTTGAAAATAAAAGAAAGCATGCAAGAGGAGGCCAAGAGGTTTGAGAAAGACTCGGACCACCCTGAGTATTTTATGCAATAACTCCCTCGCTGGCCTCTTTGGCTGGTGGACGCCTCTTCTTCCTTCTTAACTCTACTAACCCGGGCGGTGGGTCTGTTCAGCTCTTCCTGTCCCGAAGCAACGCTGCCCAATGATCGCTTTTTTGGCTATGGCTAGTCATGTATGTTTTCTATTTTACAGATATTTCTCTGAAGAGAGAGACAACCCTTTAGAAATTAAACAAAAATGTACAGGCCGTTTCAGAGGAAGAAGCTAAATAAATGTTTGTTTTTTGGTTCCTTTGTCAAATATTCGGAATGCACTTGTCAACGTCTATGATTGTCCACCGGCCTATTTAAAAAAAAAACAATTAAGGCATTCTTTATATTATATAAACTTATATACATATATATGTATGTGTATGTTCAATGTGATCATACATGTACAGGAACTTGCATGGATGTATGTATGTACATTCCCCGGAAATCAACTCCGCAAACAAGGTTAAAGGGCCATCATTTCAGTCACGATATTAACAAAAGTGTTAATTGATGGTTATAGGTTTTGCAATGCAGTTACTTGCAGTTTTTGTTTTTCTTCAATGAATTTTATTTCATTTATACCCATATGCTACCATTCCGCTTGCGAATGGAAAGATTAAGTGACTCGAATGACGTCCTTTTGCCTTTATGCATACATGCAAAGTCTTCAAAAGAAAAGAAAATTAATTTCCGTCTTAAGAATTTAAATATTTGTTAATTAAAAAGAAAAGTAAACGATGAAGAAGGAAAAAATGGAAAAAAAACATCACTTGCTATATTAATTTAATTTTCTAATGGATTCTCCTTGTCATTTTTAATTATACTGTTAGTATAAGAATTAATTTATAAATATTATTCTTGAAATAAATAAGTAATTTAAAAGTATGTGTATATTTTCGTATCTTACTCGTTCTTTTTCTTGATTAATCATTACATTTCACATTCACATATTCTTGCTTATGTTTACTTGCAGTGAAACGATAGTGCAACAGCATTTTATTTGACAATTTAATAATCTAATTAATGCATTAATTAATTAAAAATTTGTATATATGTATATAACAATTATTTACAAAAAAAAACATAGAAGTAAAAGAAATAGCGTTCGAATAAAAGTGGAATTATAAAATCTACGGTTTTGTTAAAAGAGAACTGTTATTATTATGTGTGGAAACAGTATACTATATCCGAGTATAATTTCTTCTAATAATCTTACATTTCATTCAACTTGATATTTTATCAAGAAGAATTTTTTTAATAATAATTGTAATAATTACAACTTCTACAGAAGTACAAAAAGTAACATAAAAGAAAATAGAATTAACAAGTATTTTTTAAAGAACATAGCTTTAACTCTCTCTAGATATGTAATAAAAAGGAAGTTATATTCTAGTTTGTATAAGCTATCTTGTTCTAATATCGTAAGTATGAATTTCTTTCAACTTATATCACTTGATTTTCCAATAACCAAATTAATGCACAAAGAAATTTAAATACGTGAATGAAAGTGAAATAATAAAATCTACAGATTTTTTAAAAACAATACAGCTATATAAGTCTGTTTACATAAGTTATTCTTATGATGTAAGTAATAACGTAATATTTCAATAATTTAATTATCACATCAACAATTATTATTAATAATAAGTATTATAATAATAGTTCTAAAAACCAAATTTTGCGTTTATTTATCTAATAATTAGTTACAATAAATTTCACAAGTAACTAACTAGTATGTGAATAAAAGTAAAATAATAAAAACAAATATTTATTATAAATTTAAACTGTCTAGATATGAAATGATAAAATCTATACATTTTTTTGTGAGGCGATAGATTTATCTTCGTTTGCACATGTGAGGAAAGGGTATGTATGTATATTTCAGACCACTTAAGCCTTTCCTTGTGATATCGTAAGTATGAATTTCACTTAACATTGGCATTGTCATGAAATCGAAAAAAATCATATACATAGGTACCAAATAAAAGATTATTATACTAATATTATTTCTCTTCTAACATAATCTTAAACCAGAAACGAGAGATACAAAATATAATTGGCGTAGAGTACAATTTAAGAGAAATGGATATTGACCAAAACAATTAGTAAAGTGTAAATGTATGCTAGTAGTTGCTGTTACATAGAATCTGTTAAATAAATACGGAGTAGAAAGACCGTTTGAATATTTAAATGAATGTAAACGATTTAGCGAAACATACCTATTCAGTCACTTGTATTGGAATATAATTAGTTAATAACTCGTAACTACAATGAATTCAAGGTATTTACATGTTTCTATAACCAATTATTCATAAATTTTATGTTATACAAATAATTTTTTAGATATAATATTTTAATAGTGCTATTACTAAGTTTTTTGTCCTATTCTAATTTGGAAAATATAGAAATTAGGAATAAAATAAAATTTCCTTATGGTGGGCCTTTTATGGGGGTATGTATTTCCTTGGGATATTTTTGTCCAATTAGCAATAAATATAAACCTCATTAAAAATTATAAGTTGTTTTTAGCTATAGCAATGCCTTTAGAAATTCCTGAACCAGAAGTGTTCCTATCATATAATTTCGAAGCAAATTATAATTTACCAGAAAATCAAAGTACTTTTGAATATCCCCCCGTTGTTTCTAGGGCTATGAACATTGCCAGGAAAGAAATATATAATCTGATAGAGCTTAAAATTAAATCGTAAGTATCGAAAGATATATTTTATTCAAACAATAACATGAAAATTGTAATAAATATTCTTTATACATTGCTGCAGCCATGGTTTTAAAGGAAAGTCATGCTTATTAAGAGCTATATGTGAAGCAACTGAATATACTTTACAGCATACTGGTGTATTAGCTGATATTTTGCATGTTATTTTAACGTGAGTAAAATAATAATATAACAACGTAAAAATATTCAATTCGTTTGTACATTTGTAAATTTTAGTCCATCTACGTCAAGGTCAGAAAATTTAACCCAATATGAAGATGCTGAAAATTATGGAAAATTTTACAAACATTGCAAAAACTACATCAAGCTTTGCCCTGTGAGCATACTGAATTTTATAAGTTCTGTTGATAAGAAATTTCATTTATAAAACTTATCTATATATATATATATATATATATATATAGATATATATATATGTTTGGAAGTAGCAAATAGGTTATTACAACATTTAATAAACCAAGATATTTTGATTGTTTTTTAATTTTTAAAATACCTTTATTAAATTTGTGTTCGGTTTTCGCTTTACAATAATTTTTAATAAAAGTCAATTAGTACCAATTATTAGTATTAAGCACTCGCATTTCTATTATAATGGGATTACGTTAAAAACAAAGTTCATGGTAAGTCTTGTTTAATTTAAATCCCTGTTATTCAATTGATACGCTCCATTTTTGCCATCAAGTTCTTGTTTCCCGCTCGAACAAACTGACATTCAACCTACATATTTACTTGAACGTATTCGGTTCAGTACTACATACATACATATAACAAACCGTTGACCTTAGCAAGGCCGATTTACTTTTAAAAAATCATAATTACTGCAACACTTATAAATCTGCTCACTAACAAATTTAAATTAATAACTTGTAATAAAATTGAACATTTAAATTAGATTCCTGAATTTGTGTACCGTTTTTAATAAATTTGATTTTTTGCTGAACGCTGGCTGTGTTTCCTAGTCGGTGATATAGACAATATAATTTATCGATTGGGATATTCTACTGTTACGTCATCTGTTGTGGAAAAACGCGTACAAGGAATAAATCAAATTTTTAAATATTTGTATTATATATGAAACAAATATAAGACATTCGTAATAGCAAATAAAATGAAATGAAACATTTTTGAAAATTTGTGATTGTTAAAAATGAATATTTGGAGTAAATTATATCAGCTTTTTAAGAGAACTGGAAACAATATACTCTTATATAGATGGCGCTCTGATAAGAAGTATGAATGCCTCTATTTTCATGTGTTGCGGTACAGCCCTTTTCGTACTCTGTTGTGAATATTGAATATATTATTAAAAAATAAAACTATGTGGTAATGAATTTTACGAAGAAAAAAGTTTACGATTCAGGTATGTCGACTTTGTCATTTGTCAGACTTTAATGCGCAAACTCGTATAATATGGCTGAGCTGAAATTAATGTCCGACATTACCAACGACGTCTGTTGCGATCGATATTTAGTAATGTGACGTATAAAAGTTTCCTGGTTGAATAGGTGCACATTTATTAGTGAAAATGTGTTGTTTGGAACGCGTTAATTGCGAAAAGTGCACTTAACATTTAAAATAAACGGTAGCTATGGCGCCATACATGTTTTTGTGTTAAATGTGCAACATACACGCAGGTGCGTACGCAGCCGTACTAATAATTTTAACTGGGCCTGCTCAGCTCTCTTGGTGGACGCGCGATTCGCTCAAATCGTCTTGATTCTGTTATTTTTTTTGTTATTCTACTTGTACACATGTGTTTCATGCATTGTATAAGCGTCCAGTGTGAAATGTTCGAAAAAAATGTTATCTAAATTTGGAAGCCATGTTACAGTGCAACCGACTACCTATAAGTCATCCCGCGTCTTTATTTGCGGGATTATTTTTTCTACCAATTTTAAACTAACTCAGTTTCGTCGTCCGCCAACGAATGTTTATACATTTAATAGTATTAGTTATCTAAATAAACTAGTTCCTATGAACATAATCAGATGGTAATATTGTAATTGCATGTGAGGGGGAAAGGGGGTTTTACATCAATTATTGATTTTATGGTAGCACACAAAAATTCATTGCATGTTCAGATGTACACACAACAAATTATTATAAATGTTTGTATTGAGTAATAACTATTCAACTAGTTTGAAATACAACTATGCCAAATTTAACAACTACCAATTTAAGTTGACAATAAAAAATGTGTGTATTTTACTTAATACATATGGCCACAATTATTGGATTGTTGTTCTAATTGCGAACATTTGCAATGTTGTTTGTAATACGTAAGCTTTTACACTATCTACTTTAGAAAATGTAAGTATTAATACTTTTTGTTGTTTCTTCTTGCAGGAAAAGGTGAGCCTGCATCCTTTGAGAGTGTGAAGGATTATAATGAACACTTCTAACGGCAGCCAGTCAAATGATCATATAGCAATGGTTGTAGGTTCACCAGGAGGGCTCTCGGGTGCCTCAGATGACGATGACGATAATTGTCCGTCATCGCCGGGTTCGTATGATGAAGGAGCTGACCTAATGACAGCCGCTATGGGCGATGAAGTGACCGCACAACTTGCAGCTGCTGGTCCTGTTGGAGTCGCCGCAGCGGCTGCCATTGTGTCCGCAAAGAAACGTAAAAGGCCGCATTCTTTCGAAACAAATCCATCCATACGCAAGAGGCAACAAAACAGGCTACTAAGAAAATTGAGGCAGACAATAGACGAATTCGCGACAAGGGTTGGCCAACAAGCTGTAGTATTAGTCGCTACACCTGGCAAACCAAATACCAGTTATAAGGTATTTGGGGCTAAACCCTTGGAGGACGTCATAAAAAACTTAAGGTCAATGATTATGGATGAACTAGAAAGCGCGTTGGCTCATCAGGCCCCTCCTCCTGTTCAAGATGATCCAACCTTATTTGAACTACCTCCACTAATTATAGATGGAATTCCTACACCTGTAGAAAAGATGACGCAGGCGCAGTTGAGAGCTTTCATCCCATTGATGCTCAAGTATTCTACAGGCAGGGGAAAACCCGGCTGGGGTCGGGAATCTACAAGACCACCATGGTGGCCGAAGGAGTTACCTTGGGCGAATGTACGAATGGACGCAAGAAGTGAAGACGAAAAACAGAAGGTTTGTTCTTAACTATACACACTTTGTGAATTTCATTGTAAATATTGAACAATAGGAAATAATTCTAGAATTCATAACGATGTGAATTAAAGATATCTTGAATATATTTTTCAAAATCATTAAATTTGACAAACTTAAATAGTAAAGATCACATTTATGTTTGTGGTTTCAGATATCCTGGACACATGCGTTGCGACAGATAGTCATCAACTGTTACAAATATCACGGAAGAGAAGATCTGTTGCCGGCATTCACCGAAGAAGACGAAAAAGCGAATGCGGCTGCTACAGCCAGTGCAAATGTCAGTAGTTCTGTTGGTGTATTAAAGATGCATACGTCAAGCATGGTCCCAACTCATAAGATTCAGATCCAAGCTAATGGTTCACCACAGATAATAGCTGCCTCACCCGATGTCATCTCGGGCTCCTCGGCGCAGGTCTGCCTAGATCCTGCAGGCTATAGTTCAGACGTTGATGTTCGTAGTTACTTAACAAATATCGATGTTGTCATGTTTTATATTTATATATATTTTACATATATATATATAAATCCTTTATAATCTCTTTTTATTTAGGTATATTTTTTCTGCTTTAGAATTTTTGCATATGATCCCATTTTTGTTGTTGTCATTTTTTTTGCGTATCTGCGTTTTTTTTTGTTGTAATTTCTTTTCTTTTACATTTTATCGATATTTTCCTTATCAGTTGAATGATCTATATGTGTATTTTGGCAGATCTAAATCAACTGAATAAAAGACAAAAATATTATATGATTTTCAGATTAACGGTTTGGAAAAGTAGTCCACATTAGAAGAAAAAATATTCTTGTATGTTTTCTAAAGCCTTTGCATTAAATTTAATGCTTCATCAGATATGGGTATAGTTTTACATGCATCATTGTAATGAAGCAATAAATTATATGCAAAAGCTTTATATCTCAAAGGGTGAGTTCCATTAATTAAATTAAATTTTCTTAAAAATACACCATTCAATAATTAATTGCTGAATAATACAGAATAGAATAATTTAAGATATGTACTCCATCTCACAATGCCTAATGTTTAAACCGTATTTTATTAATTTATTCACCTTTTAGTATTTTAATACATGAATATTTAATATAGTTTGCTCATTTAAAATAATCATATGCATATCAATCCATACCTAAATATTCAAAATCAAATAATTGATATTTTTAAAGTTGACAATAATCGTGAAGTCTTATATTATGTCTATTTAAGTTTATAAAAAACAAATCCTCCCATCTATTATTATTTTCTATTATCTGTTTATATATATTATTTAGGTGTGTTAGCTTGGTTTTGTTCTTTTGAGTTGTTACCTTGGTAGTCGAGAATGGTGTCCCAGTATTTTATTGCATTTTTAGATTTATACAATGTATATAGTGACTGTATGTTACAGATAACAACCCAGTACGCGCCTGCAGTCCTACATACAATAACGAATCCTGATGGATCAGTCAGTATTGTGCAAGTGGACCCGAATAATCCAATTATAACATTACCAGATGGTACAACAGCACATGTTCAAGGTATGGCAACGTTGCAATCCACACAAGGTGATGGTACACCAGTTCATACAATACAAACTATCACTGAAGGTGGTGCGCAGGGAGAGGTTGTTGATCTGAATTCTGTTACTGAAGCTACGTTAAATACGGAAGGTCAAATTATATTAACTGGAGAAGATGGCCATGGTGCGTATGGATTTCTTTTTGATTTATATATCGTACCAATCTACCTACTGATCCAAAATATCCTGTGCTAACTCACTGGTATTTCTTATTCCTATTTGTCTTGATCAGTTTAGAAGTTTGGGCTGTGTGGATGTGAACAGTCGATTTATGTCAGACAATGCAATTGGACAGAAATTATGTTATGAATTATAAGGTTAACTAAAGCTGCCGTTATTAACATTTAAAAAGATACAGGTTATTGTGGTGATATTGTTATCCTATATTTATTAGAAAAGGATTTGTTAATAATCTTGTTGCTGAATCTTTTGCAATTTCCCAAGTTTATTATCTTAGGAAGAAAGGGATCTATCACATTTGGAGTTGCTCTAAGGCTTGCTTTAGACTATCATATAAAATTGTTCCAAAAAATTGTATAATATTTTATAGTACAATGTAAAACGCATTACCATATTCTTGTAAATAAAAACACTAAAACACCTTTACCACACTAAAGCACAAAAAACAAAATGCGTATTTCGACAACTATGTTGTTATCTTCAGTAGCACTGATTAATAACTTCGTTGTATATACACCTTAGCGTATACAGAACAACACTCAACATATTCTTGTACAAGATTATTGTACGAATTTGAACATGGTTCTTTAACATGTCTATTACGTATATACAACGTGTCCTAAAAAACAACAGTTTGAAGTAGCGATAAAGGAACACGGAAAAAATATTTAAAAAAGTCCACATTGTTCATTTTAGAAGATATTGGCCTTTTTGTACAGGTAAATTTGGCAACACATCTGATTTTTCCTAATAATGGATAAGGTACTAGAGTTGCCCGTATCTATGGGAATTAAAAATTAAAATTTTTAATATGACAAATACGAAAAATGTCAAAAGAGTTAACGAGATGAAATTATAATAATAAATTTATAATAAATGTTGAAAACTATGTCCTTGCTGATCTCTGCAAATTTCTGCTCTTCTAATTATATTTCCCTGCACTCATTCTAGCATTTCTGCGTCTTTTAAACGAGCTGCTTCAAATATCCGGTTAGTTAAATCTGCATCATTTAAAACTAGTGTACTGTACACCAATTGTTTAATGTGATCCCAAAAGAAAAAGTCCAAAGGGGTTACATCGGGAGATCTAGCTGGCCAAAGGAACGGTCCACTGTTCGGCAAATTGCTCATTTAACTAGTTTCTCACGGGTGCCGCACCATGCTACCGCTAATGAAAGTTCATCTACCAGATTTTGAAAACCGTTTACCAGCAATTCTAAAAAGTTGTCTCCGACCAGCATGCTAGGAATAATGACTGGCGATATGTCTAGTATATTACCGAGTTCACGTGTTGATATTGTTGGATTGTCTTCTAATAAATTTAAAACTGCATCCTCTACTTCAGGGGTCCTTGTAGTTTTTGGACGACCTCTGTCCTGATAAAAGGCACCTGTTGATGATACGTCCTGTTTCTCTTATTCTTCGGTCCAAACGTCTAAAGACATTACTACCACGACGTCTTCTCAGAGGATACCTTTCGCGAGAGACTTGCAGCAGCAGCAGCATTGTTTCTGCATTCCCCCTGCACCAAATGCATGTCTGTATATTCGTCGTTTGAAAACATTTTAAGGCTGTGTTCCCAGATTGTAGAAACTTCGATTTCAAACAGGCGCGTCCTGTTTTTCTCCGATTTTTGTACACCGACGTACGTTTTGGACCGTCGTGCTAATCGCAAGTGGTGCGAAAGATGTGGAATATTTATGTTAAGTTGCAGCCGTTAGGTCCTCTGATTTATAAGTGTACCGTGCGTTTGATTTGTTGAATCGACACTAGACATGTGTCACTCAAATCCACATGGACTTGTAACCATAAAAAAGGTATAAAATACAGGCTATTTCAGTTACTAGATAAAATTATGATTCTTCACCCAAAATATTGCAAGTCTATTTCATGTCCTTCTAGTATGTAAATTATTATATAAAAATCTAACAAAAAAATGTATATAAATTCCCAAAATTACGTCTGTAATAGATATTTATTTAGGTAATACAACAAACACAAGTATTTCTTGTCTGTAGTATGTAAATTATTATATAATAATTTAACAAAAATAATAAAGTATGGCCACCACACTACTTATACATATGAGTTTTTCAAATTATACAATTTAAGAATTTTTTTATAAATAAATTATTCACAATTCTATTCTTAGTACTTCTCTTAATAAATCTCTATAGAATGCATAATTTAAGATATATTTGCAAAAAATCGCTATTGGATAAGAGTGTTACTTCCGGTACGAATTTAAATTTTTGTTTTATACAAAAGATATTGAAAATGAAGTTTATTTATTTATTTATATATTTATTTATTTTAAATCTTTTTATATCCGTAAGGTACCTGCCTAAAAAGCATGACTTGCGAAATATTGGCAAAAAACGGATTTTCGAAAGAGTAAAAGACTTACTTCCGGTAGGAATTTCGAAAAACTTTTTTAATCAAATTTAATTTTGAGTATATTTTAATTCTCGACATTACATATTCTTCTACCGGATAATTCCTTTTACTTTCTTATACGTAGTATAAGGAAGTATTGTAATAATTGACATCGATATTTTTGCAGATGTCCACGTTTTGAAGTCCTCTGATACCGAAAAAGTGGTTTTTAAAAAATGTCTGTGTCTCTGTGTGACCACGATAGCGATCAAACCGCTATAGCCATCAATTCAAAATTTTGTATATTCCCTTTTGAAATCTAATTAGATTTTCAGTAAAATCGGCTGACCGGAAGTAGTAGAGTTTACTTCAATGAAAAAATCGAATTTTGCCAATATTTCGCCAACTACTAAGTTTAAACAAATTTATAAAGAATTCATATGTACTCAATATTAAATTTGAGAAGAATGTTTATCAGTTTTTTGCCAATAATTCGCAAGTCATGCTGTTTAGACAGGTAAGCTACGAGTACAAAAGTACTTAGAATATAATTTTCAATATATTTTGTATAAAAAAAATTCGGACCTGAAGTAACACTTTTACTCTTATCGAATAGCGATGTTTTGCAAATATGTCGTAAATTATATATATTTATCAAAAGTACAAATGTGTTTAGAGCTGAATTTGGAATAATTTTTGTATAAATGAAATTTCAAAATTCGGGCCGGAAGTACCACTTTTACTCTTAGCGAGTAGCACTTTCTTTCGAATATCTCGCAAAGTATGTATTCTGTAGAGATTTATAATAGGATTTGAATAATTTATATATAAAAAAATTCTTAAAATCCCATTTATTTTTCTAAGAAGATAAAAGTATTTAAAACAATTTAGAACAATTTCGAATATTTTGAAACGCTAATACGTATAAGAAGTCGTGTAGTGGCCACACCTCATTTTTTGTTTCGTCGAAGCTCTCATCGGTAGGATTCTCATATTCAAAATGTAATATAATAATTCATAACATTTAGATCCATTTGATCTTGCCTTACATCTTGCAACTGTCTTTTCTGAATTTCTAACCCGAGGTTAGATTGATATGCCCCGCTGCGCCTGCGCAAATTCAATTTATTAGCATGGAAATAGGACAGGTTCAAATTTCCCACAATAATTTTGTACAAGAAAATGGTAAAACGTTTTAAATTGTTCTATAAAATAGTATCCAAGTTTTTGATAGAATTTTATAGGATAGTTTAAAGTGGGATTAAAATATGACCTAAATTCCTGTCTGCAAAACAGGATTATAATGTAAAATTTGACAATTCTGTTGACAGGGGCACAAAATTGTAAAACGTTAAATTCGCGACAATGCATATGGCTGATTTAGTCAATTAAATATACCTATTAGCAATGTTTTATATTCTATAGATCATTAGCTTTTATAACATAACATCTGTCTAATTTCATTATCTGATATATTTCTAAAACCTTTTTTACTTTCTTATATCTAACTTATATCATTAATTTTTGCTTCAAAGATATCATATTGGCATTGAAAAACGAAATACATCACTATGTCGGTTTATTGATACTTAAAAAAATATTTAATTGTTACAATAGGTGACAAAGTTTTCAATACAGAAAGCTGCTCTTGAGATGATTTTACGGTAACATATATTAGTTTGTGGCAAATGATTAAACACTCTGTTCAGAAATGTCTTGAATGAATATTTGTAACTCGAAACACTATGTGATAGGAGATCAACTAGACAGACATCTAAAAGTATGATAGATGTTGAGGAACAAACAAGTTTAATCACATAGGAAGTCTTGTTTTTAAGTTTCACAGCAAGCACATCTTTTATATGCGTCATCTCAGTTAATTCTTATAAATGAACTTCATAAATATCCATATAAGTTTTGTTGCGCTTAATAATCAGATACAATTAATTATTGTCAGAGATGACATTCTTGAAAAACCTTCTCACATCAAGCATGACTATATTTATCAGGATATACCAGTAAACAAACAACGCGAACCCAATCTATAGTAAAATCCATCTAAATTTAATGAAAAGCCTCTGGATTTCCCCAAAAATACACTGTTGGTTAGCTGTTTCTAAGAGACGGATTATTGGTATAATTAAAATAGACGAAGTAACATTGCTGTTGAGCATGTTTAAAAAAAGATATATAAATAAATTGATGCTTTATAGCCAATAAAGTGTTATTTTAACAAGAATGTAACAGAATTGAACTACATCAAAAATACCATATGATCGAAATATTTTATACTTCACATGGCAGTGACAAGGAATACTGACAACTCACTTTGTATATTACGTTGGTTATTGATATTTCATATGTTCACAAAAAGTCTCAAACTTTTTATCATTAAACGCAATTTTCGGAATGGTGTAAAACTAAAAAATGATATTAAGCTTTGACGCAGAATTTTGGACGGAATTGCCAATTTTGTAATAACTTATGAACTTTGAGGGATATTAATCTTTTCAGAAATTTGTGACACAGGAACTGTAATTCGAAAAACAAGAGATGATAGACCAACAAAATAGTAGATGAAAATATCGCAGATGTTGAGGAACGAGTACTAAGTCTTTTAAGAAATCTGTTTGAAAGTGTTTGTAACAGGCATGATTTTTGTATGCTGCTTACCTACATGTACGAAAACTATCTAAAATTCAATAAAACAGTGACGATCGACAGACAGATACAGAAACGCATCAGTTTTCGAGGTATTATGCCTGAAAAGAAGGCCGAATTGAAGAAAATAGTACGTGAGAAAATATCAAGCGCCAACAACCATATTTACAATTTTTGGACAATAGATTGCAAGAGCCGTCGATGACCACCATTCCGAGAATGATCGACGTAAGGGGCTCGTAAATAGTATTATTAGCCGTAAATTTAGGCGAAAATAGCAAATTCTCAACAAAGTATTCGCTAATTAAGTTGAAAATACGAGTAGCGAAACAAGAAGCAAACAACATAAACAATTTTGCGAGTCCATACTGATATATTCATAGTTACATACAAAGTTTTGAGTAAGTAGTCAACTTTAAAATATGAAATACACAAAAAAAAAGAGAAATCATATTGAATTAACATTATCATTCGAACAGGTATTTAATTTTTTATGGAACGCGTATCTATTTTTCAAGCATCAAATGTAGTTTGAGTCTCTTTGGAATATTTTACGTTTCTGACTTTTTCCCCATCCAAAGTAATATTGCAACATCCATATTTGCTATTCATCTAAATTTTGACATCTCTAAAATCACTGATGTCAAATTAAACTTGTACAGATATGTTACTATATCATTAATACTGCACTGACAGGGACCTATCATGTCAATGACATGTGTGAAAGGACGCTAAATCCATTAAGTACTATAGATACAGATTATTCTTCTCTTAAGGAAAAAAATAGATATGTAGATGATCATTTTTTCCTAAGTCCTTAGTGCCTTCGAATGTCTGGTATTTTTTTGTTGGTATGCTGAATTTTTTTTTGTTGTGCCCAAGCTATTCTACTATAAAGATTTTCCTATCGCCCATATTTCTACCAAGTACTACAGTTGGTAGAACATAATAATTAATGAATAACGTAAGGGTTTAATTAAAATAATTTGTCAATTTTACCATTAATCCTAGTAATGAATGTACTGCAGGATGATCTACCATTTAAAATATTTTGTATCCCGAAAAAATACCGTTAAAATATTTTGTTTTCTTATAAAACTGTTATATTCTACCAAAAGTATTATCAGAATTTAATACATACTCCTGAAATAGATTTATTTGATATTATGATGATATACAGGGTCCGGCAGGCAACGAAGCGGGAAGGGTGGATTACAGACTTCGAAAAGTTAATTAAACAAGCATTCCAATATCGAATGTCAGGGCCATTAAGGGCACGCTTTATTTTTTTATTTTTGTGGAGCTTATTTCAGAGGGCACTCACATTAATTTTTTTTTTAATGGAGCGTCAATATATTAATAGCGAAGTTTGTTCTGGAATTGCTTACTTCGATATATAAAGTTGTATGCATTTCTCTGTTAATAATTGTTTTTTCTTTATAAATTAATTCGTTTCAGTAGGCCATAATGTATAAAGAAAACCAAAAGATATGATGACATACTAGAAAGTTTTCTGTTAGTATGGACTATCGTGAGTATATGAAATAAATACATCATAAATCTAAGGAACTTCCCATTAAGTTACACGTTTGAAATTGTGTACATGGAAAATTAGTAAAAATTTAACAATTATCATAATTATTCTTATTACTTGTTAAATGGCAATTATGCGACACGCAACGCACGAAAAGTGGCGAGGTGAGGGCAAAGCGTAGTACTGAGCTCGGCGGCGAGCGTGGCGAAGCTCCTTTTCGGATTTTTAGGCGCCGTTTTGGCATGAACGCGTCGATGTCCTAACCTTCTCGCAATCAGGTGTGGTATATGCTAGAAGGTGGCGTGCTTCCTTTACATGTATGTTTTTGGTGGGATTTTTGCCATTTAATATAGTTCTACTGAACATTTTGTACAATTACTTGGCAACAATTGTAAATGTTTTTTTTTTTAATTTTTATTTCATCTAAAAATGAAGTTATTAGCAAACGATCTATTCTTAATGCATCAAATAATTTATGAGTAGAAAATAAAATAAAAGGGGTTTTCAATTAGGAAAAGGTATAGAAGTGTTCCATTCTATATTACTAAATCTGAACACACCCTGCATGATGTATTAAAATATATGTTTTATATAGCAACTTAAATGCATACTAATAGAAAATATTATTTATGTTGGTTTCAAATCTGTCGTCCTTCCTTAAGCAAGATGGCCTACTAAAGCGAATAAATTTATGAAAGAAAGTAATTATTTACACAGAAATTATTAAATTTCGACATACACTGCTCTATTTAATAAAAAAAAAGCACTTTAGTGTGATACCGCCTTTTAAAATAACCTGTATAAAACAAAATATTTTTAAAACGTAGTCTTGATGGAGCGGAATAACATTCAGTGTTGAAATGTTTGACTGTAATCTGGAGGAGATAATCTGCTCAGCTTAGTCATCGGCCCTGATAGTCACAACCTATGCACAGTCAGCTAGATGTAATTTTCTTTCACTAAATTTATTTTTATTGTATTGCAAGCAACTGCACTGTTATTATCTGTTTATTCAAATATTTCAGCAGCTGCACACGCTGCTGTAATATTGCTGGCAAACATAGTGAAAAATATAGAATATATAAAACAAAAACAGCAAAACAAAGTATGTCTATATCACAACAAAACATTTATAACTAGAAAAAACTAAAACCTTAATATATATAAACTAAAAATTAGAGCAATATATTTGTATAAAAGTCAACAGCCGCATTAATTAATTATAGGTAGAAGGCAATCTAATTCTTTATCTTTTAGAAGCAATTTCAAGAGATTTTCTTCGTTTAAACACCTTTAGGCAAAATAATGCATGTAACGTAGATTGTACGAGTTTTGAATATATAAAATTCGAATAAATTCCTATATTGCACATGTATAGTTCCTTACTTCTTAGTATACAAAGATAAAAAAGAATGGTTACAAAAAGACACCCTTCATTATTATTAATTACTATTGAAATTAACATATCTAATTTGGTGTAATATTTTCGTCATGATTAATACATATGTCAGATTTATTCTCAATGGTAAAAAGTGATAATTGCAGTTCGTTTATCTGGGAATAGAAACATTCTGTTAAGGAGTATGTTGGTAATTTCGACATTGGAGGTATTTCCTCTATTCTTTTACAGGGTTATTCGTTATAAATTACCCACCTTTATCATTGTTATTATGCATATACAAAAAAATGTTTCAAATAAAAGTTGTGTGGCTGAGACCGAATTTTATTTGCATGCTATCAAAAGCACAGTGGCGTGCAGATACAACGGTATAAAAAGAAAATAATGTTTTTTTTTTTTTTTAATGGAATAGCCTGTATATTATTAAATTTTTATAATGGTCTTTTACTCTGATTTCAAAAATATACCATATGATACCGGTATCTTAAACCGTTTTCGAGTTATTAAATGTCGAATATCGTAGTTACTGTACTATAGAAAAGTTAACATTATTAAAGTAAGCTGTGAAAATGACAATTATTGTGCTTGATAAATGACATTTCCATTTTGACTATTTTATTTGGAAATGTCATTTCCATAGCTTACTTTACAACAAAATTCAGTCTCAGCCACACAAATTTTATTTGAACATTTTTTTGTATATGCAATAATAACGATGATGAAAGGTGGGTAATTTATAATGAATAACCCTGTACATTTAAAATATTTTTGTTTTTTTTTTTCATGCCTGGATCTAAAAATGCATTATTTTATGAATGAATTTGGTAGCATACTGTTCTATCAAACCTTCATTTAAATAAAATTTTCACGTTTTTTTGGGTTGTATTGTAAAATAAGCAGATAGTTTTTTTAAACAAGGGTAAAATTAAAGGTAACGTGAGAATTTGACAAAAACTTAGTTATAAGGTGGCTTGATTAAATGTCTCTTATTAGATTAATTACATCTTCTAACAATTTTAGATATATACATTGAATTTTCTCGAGTTCTTGTCTCTGTAATAATAATTCCTCAACTTCATGGAAAACTAATAGTATAGATTTTAACATAGGGTGGATAATATTCCATCTAGAACGGCTTGTTACACAGATTTCTTTGATTTTTAAATGAAACCTGATTTTTTAAAACGCGTCACTAGGTTTTTGCAGTTTTGAATCAGATGCTACGGTCCGTTTTAGCCAATAATCAGGTATTAAATTTAAATTATGAGTAGCGCAAGATCTTCTACAGTAATTCTTTGCTTGTTATAGAGTGCCAATAATTTGTGGTAAATGCTATTCCATCCTCATAGAAATCTTTACACCAAACTTATGACTGGTGATTGTTTGATCAGGTTCGTCAAAAAACCTTGATTTATTGCATCATACGTACTTATAACTAACAAAAATTATAATTAGTAGTATGGGACTTGGTGTATTTCCTGTGCGAAGTGTAATATTAACGGTGTCAAATAATACACTGAATGTATATTTCTTTGAATTTATTCATTTGGGAAACTAAAGGTGATAATACAAATATCTATATAACTAATTTACTATATTTCATTCCACACCTAATAATTCGCTTTACAAATCAGATAAAGCGCTTGTGAAGAAGTTTTTTACACACGAACTAAATAGTATATCGGTTAATGTGATATGCGAATATGAGAATATATTCGTTCCTCACGTATATTCTGACTCCTGTAACTTTTAACACCTCTTTTTAAAATGTCTCTATGTATATGTATATTGGACTAATATCGAAGATAATATTTACAAATTATTATATTCAACATAATATATATATTTGCGAATAACTTCATCAGTTTAAAATTAATAAACAACTTTAGTAAAACTGAAAATATTTGAATAAACAGAAAACAGTTAAGATGCGTGTGTAATACAAATATGGTCTGACAAGAAACACAATTTTAACATATCGAGCTGATCATCCATCCATGGGTTGAGCCGGCCTGACTTGCCCAGTCGGTGCGAACAACAAATATTTGTCAGGGCCCAATTTTAGTGTAATACTTCTCTTTGTTGCCGGACGCTGTATTTTTATACCGAGTGCTCACTTATCATCTTTTGTTCAGTTGTTTATTACTTGTTTCCTATTAATAAAAAATAATAACAAAATTTAGTGAATGAAATCAGCATGACACAAAACGCTTGAAATTTTTTTTTTTGTTGTCTTACGGAAAGATTTTAAGTAACATTAATGGTTCGGAAATACTTGAACACAAGTATAAGAACAATATAGGCATTCGAAAGGGCATGTAACATATTTAACATTCCGTTAAAGAAACAAACCTGGCAGTCGTGCCAAAAAAAAAAAGCGGAACACCCCCAGTTATGTCAGAAATAAGTGATCACCCGGTATATTTGATAATTTATCATTTACAAGTTTCGAAAACTAATAAATTTACATTTCAAAATTAGTTATATATGTTCGCACAATCGAAGAAATACAGAGACGACCCATAAAGAGGATAGTAACAATATGTGGGATATGTTCCAAATGTTCCCTCGCCATTTAAGTTTGTTATAGATTTACGAAAAAAACCTTTAACATGCTTATAAAAATGTCCAAGAATAAATAAAACAATTTTTATGAATATTTATTCCACATTAATTTAAAGCTCATAATTACAACGAATTAATTATTGTTTTTTAAGAATGTGTAGTGAGATTTTGTCTCAATTTGAAATACTAAATACAAAAATGAATGAAATGCTAATTACAAAAGGTTTTCTATTATGTATATATTTATTTCTTATAGTTTTTGTTGTTTTATAGTTCTTTGTTAATTTATTATTTATCTAGTATTATAGGTGTTTTATTGTACTGTTTGAATGTGAAATTTATATTTATTTTAATCATGTTATATTTTACTATTGTTTGAATATTAGTGGATTCCCCATCAATAATTATTTAAATGCTAAGAAATCGAACAATATATATTTACATTACTTAACAGTGATAATAAATTTAGTATTTAGTAGATATGAGTGTTGGAATTCATTAAATATACGTATATTTTTGGTTCTTTATATTTTCAGTTTATTTATTTTCTGTATCTTCATATTATTTTTTATGTTTACCTTTTGTATTAATATATATGGTTTTGAAATGGCTAAATTTTATTTACTAATACACAAATGATCTTTTTCATTTAAGGCTGTTTAGAGATATTTCATTTATCATTTGATTTATTGATATGTATCTTATACTAAAAGAGTTCTTGCTTTACCTACTGAAAGTAGGGGACAATTGATTTAACAATTAACACAAGAGAGTTAATTTTATAAACAACACATTTATAGCCTTAAACAATGATAAGACATATGAAATATATACATAAAAGAAAGTACAATTAAAATACGAAATATAATTATCTCAAAAAATACAGTAAAAGAAGACATTTCTCTTATTTTGTAGAAATACCAAATATCTAATTAATATTTAATACTGCCCCTCATTCATTTATTGGCAGGAGCTAATCTTTGTTTTAACATTAACGTTTTAGTACTTAATAGTTTTACTAAGTAACTTCAATGCTATTTTCTTGTGCATTTATATATTAAATTTTTTTGCCAAATGGTCCTAATTTAACAGGAACTGTAAATATATCCAAAAGCAATATTACTGCTGTATTTTTTGTATATCACTGTAAGACTAACAAGTATGTTGAAATGCATTCATTATGCAAGCATCCCGCACTACCACCTATGGCGCTTTTTCTGGCCACAGATCGACTATTGAAAATGGATACCTCGAGTTTATACTCTGGGTTGGTGCGTAGTGCTAGTCGCGTTACCATCCTAATGTATTGAAAGACCTAACGTTCCTACTTTTACACCCCAACGGCCTTCAAGGCCTGTTACAAGGACAAATTATTATTATAGCTGCTACACTTCTACTTCTATTCAAGTACAATTGTACTTTTTGTGTCTTTTTTTCTATTGGTGTCTGAGCTTACAAGATTAATTTTCAAATAGTGGACAGGAAGAAAAATCATTCTCAAGCACCAGATGATGTTTAATACATGAGGAGTGCTTGAAATTGAATTTATACTCTTCTTTTACATACCAAAACATTAGCAGCGATTATTATTATTGAACGTGTTGTATGTCATAGACAATGAACAAAGTTTATACAAAGAACAAAATAGATTGAAAAAATCATCGATAACTGTTTTTTTAACACTCGTAGTTGCATTTGCAACGGATTGCTTAACACATACTTTTCTTGCATGTAAATATCCATTTATTTCCATTAACTTTCATGTAAGGTGTTTTTAATATGTTTGTTTGTGTTTTTCCGAGTAATAATTAATTTTTGTGTATCGCTTATACCTTTCATATACATTACTTTAGTAAATAAGTTTTGACTTGTGAAAAGCGTTGATTAAAATATCCGTTTTGGCTCTAAATTTGGTCTTACTTCACGTAAAACTATTTCTTCTAACAATCAGCAGTAACGTTTTATCATGAGATCAGTAGAGGTGACGGTGTATTACATGCTAGCTATGTGTTTTTTGCTTCGCAAGTCGTAGATTCACTATGCAGTCTTTTCTCGCCTGAAGTTGTATATCTAATTTCATTTGGAATAAACTGGTAAGTATACTGTTTCAAAAAGGGCTGTGTGGCTTGGCTAGTAGCTTATAAGATAAAGAAAGCACAACTAAGGTATATAAATATATAATCAGTTTTCTAAACATACTGCACTCTCTCTGTGTTTAATGTACAATTTAATCAAGAGGTGATGTAAAGAGAAACCTAAATCCAAAAAATGGCAGCTCGTATGTTAACATAAATGTGCAGTACTTGAGGTGAATAACAAAGAAAGCAAAGAACAAAAGCCTTGGCATATCTCAGAAGTTTATGTAATAACAGAAAAAGTTATTTTGTTTTGCTGATTGTAGATAGCTTATAAATAAGTCAATCATCTAAATCAAATTTCTTTTATTAGTTTAGGATTTTATTTCCGAAAGGTATTATTGTTTAATAAGTTTGTGATTACTAAAGATAATTTATATGCAAATTGTGTTATCTTAAAATATGTTTGATCAATCAAAATAAGACTGCTAGTGATGTATATGTCTTAATGGAAAAACAACTTTGTACTGGTGCTTACAGATACAGAGGCGGACTCAAAACAAAAAAACAATATATTGCCCTACATTAACTTACAATTGCTATATTTTGGATTTGAGTAGCTATTGACAGTTTTTCTATTCTCTAGAATCACCTGGTTTATGCGTGTTCCTTGTATATTAGAGTTTTATGTTGATATGGGTTTCTGTCTATAGAATGGTAATTGTTAGTAAGTAGTTGTATATATTATAGTACTCTCCTAGAGTGTCGAATTGATGTCTTCTTTGTTAATTATCTAAATTATATAACCATACTAATCTGTCTGAAATTATTTTACGCCGCCGCCATGTGCATTTTAGCGATATTGGCGTTTTACAACTTTCACCCGCTGCTTAAATTCAAATTAATTGTCAAATTTGACATTAGAATCACATAAGCGCAGATTAAAGTCTTTTTAGAAGTGATATTGAAAATTATCGACATAAACTAATCAGCTTTAACAGAATGTGAATCATCATGATATTGTTATAGTTATGTAAGCATGATCATATGATTATAAAATCATTTTTATATTGTAAATTAAATATTTAAGCACGACTATGATGATGGTGGAACAAAGGAAGGAAGAAGTTTCCAAGTTGCCCGTTTAATAACAAAAGTATTTAAGTCGCAATGCCTAAGTGAATTACAGACACCTATTCTACCAGTCTTAATTACTGTTTAATATATAAATAACTTGAATTTATCTTATCTTTGGTGTGGGTCTTATATATGTTTTTAATTTATGGACTTTACCAACTAAAATTATTTTCAGTTATACACTGTTTCATTTGCGTGCAACCACCAACTTTAAAATTTTTAGTAGAACAGCTTGTTGATTAAATTTTCGAATTCCGTTGGTACTTTTAATATAAGTTCGTATAAAATAATATATGTCTAATGCTTTTCGTTAGGATATTTGCATTTATTAGGTTATTTTGACAGCTGACAGTCTTCTATCTCTCTCTGTGTGTGTCACAAAGATAGCAGCCAAACGACTAAAGCTATCAATACCAAACTTTATATTTACCAGTGTAATTTTTCTGTTGAGATCTGAAGATTTTCTGTCAAATCGGTATACCGGAAGTAAATATTTCACTTGAGTTAAAAAAATTTGTTAATATCTCAACTACTAAGTTCAGATAAACTTCTGAAGATAAAAAAGTATTAATCCGACGTGTGTACTACATTTTAAATAAATTTAAAATCAGTTTTTCTCGGTGTTGAAAATAAGACTCGAACTCGCATCACCCGCGGTGGCACGAAGGAAAGCGCACCTGACTACTAGAGATCGGGAGGTTGCGGGTAAATTTTTAAAATTAAGTATACCAAATTAAATAATTATTAGTGCAAGAGCAGAAAATTATAATTAGAAAAACTGACGTTTAAGAATTTAGAAATTAAGAGGGCCATAAAGAAAAAGAAAATTGTAACAGACATCATAAATACATCCATAGACGAATTGATTAGACTAATGACATTTAATTCCTTTCATATATATAGATCCGCAGTGCACAGCTTACTTTTTTAGTCATCTCATCTCTTTGATAATGGTAAGTGGTCTTACGTCAGAGAAATCTAATAAAATTGCGAAACAATTAAAGTCGAAATTTTGAAGGCATATATATAGCTAAAATTGATTATTTTGGAGAGATATTTTTTTAACTTAAATCGTATATTATCACTCTTCCTGAAAACAAAATTTTTAAATGTGTGTTCATTGGTAATCAAAAGCTGTTCGTTTTATTACATATGCATTATATCCCAATTCCGTAATTTTTTCATAAATATAAATAAAATGTGGAATAAGTTTGGAAAGCAGTATTATTTATTATAAGATAAATAATAAATTAAACAGTTGTTAACGCCTAGAAAATGCGTAGGAAATGAAAACTGAAAATAAACTGCTAAAAAATCAATATAAAAGTATTATAATTTGTGTTTTTAGTAACAGTATAATATCTTCATTATTGTGTATGGAGTGTATCAGCTTTGTCAAAAAAACACTGCTTTAAAAATTAGGTTTATTGTTTTCAGGCATACCAACATACGGAAATTTAAAAAAATTTCATTCAAATTAAGATAATTAAATATTGCTTGCGACTAATGCATAAAAATATAGCGCTTCCGTTTAAAAAAATACGTTTCCCGCATTTCAGTTGTTTCAAAACTAAGCATATTATATTTTGACAGCTAGCGGTAAATACTAGCTGTCAAAATTTTCGAATAAATAAGATCTTGAAAACGATAAATAATAAGTTCTTTATCAACTTTCGGATAGTTATATTTATAAAATAGAGAAACATGCATGTCTAACCTGTAAAATTAACCTGCCCGTTGCCTTAATAGAAGAACTCTACTTTCAGTAACCTTAAAATATCGGGATTTTTGGTTATGGTTTATGATTGGCATTTATGGCACATACTTCTAAGCTTTTGTTTCTCTCTTATAATAAAAGAAATATTTGCCTGGGTGTACACGCAAAATCATTCACACTGTATATCAGCAGACTTTTTAAAAAATGATTCTTAAGACGAGGAAGATAACTGCTGCATTACTATTTTTTGAAAAAAAAATGCCCCTCATGTTTACAATAATGAAATGTATTTTACCGCAATGACATCTAGTATCATGTGTGCGAATTTGAAATAGAAATCTGTCATAAAATGTAGAGATAAATTATTATTTGATTCAAATTCGTGAATGTATTATAACGGATCAATCGTATATATTCAGTGTATCATCTAATAAATACTTCTCTAGAAATTATGGCCGTATCCAACCATTATTAAAATCTCTATTCTTTCTTGTTCATTTAAATGTGCTATTTTTTGGTCTTTCATTGTAATATTTTCGCTGTTCTGCATTTTCGGACATGCGCAGTTTAGTGTACTTGTTAATTCATGTAGTTGGTACTAGGTGTCATTGTGGTATAATACATATTATTATGGCAAACTCTACCTACGTAAACATGAACGAAGTCTATAAAAAATTATATTAAGGTGTGCGGAAAACATTTTTTTTTTAAATAAACATTAAGTGATAGCATCAAGTGACAAGTGAATTTCTTTTCTACGGTGGTTAATGTAGTACTCTGTCTAATAAATTTATCTTTATTCATAAAACAATGCGTAAAGCACGGCAAAAAAGAAATAAAATCGGCTATGTAAAGTTCAAAGGCACCAGCAACATCCCAATTTTCTGTGCTATAAGAATATGAATTAGAGTGTTTTAGATAACTGAATATGTCAACGTCAACGGTTTATGTATAGTAGTTTTTAGAAAACCACTTTATTGGCCATCAAGTTGATTCATCGAATATATTCGACAGCGCTATATTACACTTGTGCAGTTGAGTTGACCAAGAAGTTATTAGCTTAAAACATATATTATAGTATTCAACTTCATCAACTTCATTAACTTGTAAGTCGTTCATCAAAATTTCTGTTTTAGAGATTCTGGCTAGTTATCTTCATTGTACACAAATATTTCATTATAGATCACTCTTTGTATATTATTGCGCATGCGCTAAATACGTAAGTGTTTTGTTATTTATACAATCGTATAAATTTGAAATTGTGAATAAGTAACATAAATATATTTTTTTTAAGGTACGAAACGTTGGTTTGCATCTAAGCGTATTTCAGAAAGGATGACCGCCTGTCGGGGAATCCCCGATTTTAACATATACGCCTTCTTGTTTTTGCATTAAAATAAAATATTTGTGTTGCTTATAAATGAGAAAGTAATTATTAATAAGATATTATATGATCCCTATTGTACCAATAATAAATACAACTCATGCTGCCGTCACAATAGTTCACCACAGTTCGGACATTCCAATAAACAGTGTAAATGTTATGTTATTCTTATTCTTGATCAAACTAGATTACACTTCTACCTAGTGGTGTCACTTGTTGGCGAATTTCTAGTTTCACTTTTTGCTAAACATCACCCGTAATATTTAAAGATTATGTCATAAATGAGTTTATTATGACATAAAATAGATGGAAGTGTATGTATGTTATTGTAAAGATACATTTTATTAACTGATAATTATTATAAACAACTAATTGACAGAAACACTAAAACATCTTCACCACACTAAAGCACAAAAAACTAAATACGTATTTTGACAACTATGTTGTCATCTTCAGTAGCACTGATTAAAAAAGCCCGCTATTTATACACCGTAGCGTATACAGAACAGCACTTTTTCACAAATAATGGAATAATTAACAACATTTTGATTGTAATAGGTGACAATTTTTTTATATTTTTCCTTCATTCGTGACGTAATTGTGATCATTGACATAATAATACTAATGGACGGAGCTTTGCACTTTAAATAGCGCGCAGTAGTACTGACAACATTACAGAGAGACAGTTTATTACAATCATAACAAATATTTTAAAATCCTCAAAGAAAATAAAAAGTGACGGTTTAGTATTCTTATTTCTAATTTGAAAATATTTGAGTGATCTACAGAGAACTAACATTTCCTGAATTTAAATAATGACATATATAATACTTTATACTCACAAGTAAATAGGCTTTCTAGTTCTTCTATGAATATAATTTAAAATTAATTACTTTTGTATGAAACGTTATTTTTACTCGGTTGTGAAGGGATATCAAATTAAACACACACGAATTGTAAAATTTATTGCTAATTTATAGCTAAACAAACAAATTACACACGAACAAGACCTGTTTGTGTTTATAAGCGAAAGTATTCAAAAATAATTATAACCCCAAAAAATAATTAAGAAATGTCTTGAACTCGCATACATGTCACTATATAAAATTATATTACTATACTTAAGTTAATGATAATAAAACAAAATACATATAAAAATGTAAATAATCGTGGAAAACTTTACAGACAGTTTTGACATATTGACTATAGTCGGTCATGTGACTAAAGGCCATATCTCTGTCTAAACTCGATCTACTAACAAAGTACATACTATAATATCAATGATTATGACCAGTTACGAAATTCCAACTTGTTTTTAGTGATTTCACAGACAACACGTTTTCGCAAAGTATATACAGTACCGGAAACGAAGTATTTACGGATATTATTTGAGTTGTTAGGTGGATTATTTTGTACCAAGTATGCGTTTTAAAAGTATTTTGCTTTATAGAGAGTGTTCCAGAAGGAATGGCAAGCTATATTTTATCTTTTAATTAAATGTGTATATTATGTGACACTTTTAAAACGAATAAAACTTCTTATTATATTTAAAATGTATGACACTACTTTGTATGGTCTCATAGTGGGAATATTTTTACTTTCTGGAGACCGCATCAATTCTTGTATATATATTATATTTATCGGGTTCATTTAAAAGAATTGTTAGCGCAATTTGAATACATTATAGGTTCATGTATATTTTAAATTTTCCTTAACCGTAATTGATTATCACCAGCAATATTCTTATGTCCTTTCTTTTGTTACAGTAAGTGGAGTAATAACAGTTCCTGTATCGGCGTCTATGTATCAGACGATGGTTGCGAATATACAGCACTTGCACGCGAATAGTGACGGTACGGTATGCGTGACGCCGGTTGTACAAGTACCGAAAGTGGAACCGAGTAGTGGTGACAGCATGGAGACGTTAACAGTAACACCGGGTGGTTTAACAACACATTCCATGATGATACAGGGCTCTGGAAACGATCCACCCCAGGTTCTTCAAGTACTTTCACTGAAAGACGCAACAGTATTGACCAAAGCGATGGCTAGTATAGCTGATGTAAAAACTGAAGAAACTATCATTAGTGATCAGTAAGGAGACATCGGCCTCCATTCTCTTAGTTCTTTTTTCTATTTTAAGTGTAGGGAACACATGGATAAAGACACACTAAACATAAGTATAAAAATAAAATGGACATATTAATCAGAAAAACGAAAAAAATTTTATTAATAGAAAAGAGTACTTCAAAGAACTCGATTTACATCTCGATTTTGCACATACACCACAAAATAAATACACTTAAGAGAAAATCAAATTGAACTTGTACATAGCTTTATTAATTAATTGATTATAATATGACAGAAAGGACAGTTGAAAAAATCTGTTAGCCTAGGTAATTTGAATGCAGGAATGACCACCGTTGGGTCATGTGGCACTCAATGTGTTTAAATAATTAAATGATGAAGTTCTACAATTTACTTTTTATATAAGACTTTATTAATATATACATGTATATGTATTGCGTGTTTAAAATGATCATGGCGATTATAAATAGTTTTAAAAATAAAATTTCAATTATTTTTTATCAATTGATATGTACACATAAATATAAATATATTCATAATTTTTTTTATTCACTTCAGGTAAAGAATTAAATAATTTATGTGCTGTAGATTTTATATAGACATGCCCTTATAAAAACAAATTAATTATTAGAGACTGGAAATATATAATTTATAGTATGCCTAAATAATGCCTTTTGTGTTTTTTGTTACTAACAAGGGAACATAACCAAAAGTACTTGCTTTTTCTTGGCTTTTGTATCATATAGATAGATGATAATAATGGTTACTTTGAGTAAAAACGTTAATATGTTAATAAAAAGATTATCTGTTCAGTTCTTATTACATTGAATAGGAGATTTTATTTCATTCACATTTTGTTCAATAGCACGGTTTATTGAAAATTGAAAGCATTCTTGAATGTGATATTCAACAGTTATTATATTCTTTACGGGCATTTCCAATACAAATCCTATAAGGAAATATATCGACATATTCACCACGTGTAAAGACTTCAAAAACTTTTATTAAATAGACTTGTAACATCAAGCAATGATAATCATTCATAATTACTCAAAATAACTAATAGTATCACTTCTTAATGTGTTTGCAATGCCTCCTTTATAGATCTTTTTTTACAATTATTTTATGTTGATATCATGGTTAAAAGCAAAGAATTTCTTTATATTCCCTTGTAATATTGTAAAAAAGTTAAAAAGGTGTATTAGGACAAAAATACCATCAAATTAACGAATTGAAGAAAAGAGAAATTAATGCCAACGTGTTGGACTAGTCACTAGTCATTTGTTAAAGTAGACACTTGAATATGACGCGCAAGAAATCCTATGGCCAGATTTTATTATTTTACCAATAATGCACCTTAATGTTAGCGTAACAATACTAATAATAACTGTTTTAATAATTTGTTTAAATACTATTTAAAAATTAGCATTCAAGTTTTATAATAACAATTAAACAAAATACACTAGAAACAGCGTTAACACACTAATTCGCAAAAACCTAAATACGTATTTCGACAACTGTACTGTCAACATCACTAGCACGTATTAATAAAATCTGCACTACAGTGTTCTTTTGTACCCGCTATGGTGTACTGATGATCACAACATAGTTGTAGAAATACCTATTTAGTTTTTTGTGAATTACTCAATTGTCAAGTCACAAGTTTTCCTAATAATAATAATAATTGCTCATTAATTTATAATTTAATTCAAACAGTGAAGATCGCTGTTTGATATTTGTTGTAATGCAATGTAAATTTGTATTACAAGGATATTTTTATTATGTAAACGTACTCATGACACTGTGACACATTATATTTTTTTCAATGTATATATTTGAAATGTTTATTAAGTTCATTTTTATTAGAATATATTTTAAGTTTAAATTATTAAAATAGTTATTTGTATAGAATATCTATGATCCAAGAAGAATTTAATGTATATAGGTAAAAATAATATTAATTATTATTAAAAAGATGAAGAAATGAATACAATGTAATTATTATAGATAATTGTTTATTTTGAAGGGTGACATGACGCATGATAAGGAGGTACGCGGCTGTTTTAATTTTGTTCTTAGGTGTACAAATAAATAAACAATAGATGGACTTTAGAATACTGTGTAGTGTTGTATCATACAGATTTTGTAAATACAATAAAAGTAATTTTCTTTCTTTTAATTAATTTCTCTTTTCTGGTGAGCTTACCTTATATCTGTTTAAACCATGTTAATAGAGAAGCGAACATTATTAAAAGAAATTTGATTGCACCTGCAGTGTGTGCCACTTTCTTTCGATCACTTAAGTACATCAAATAGGATTTATTTTCTTTCGCATAATTAATTAAAATAATTTAATGTTACCGATATTATTCTTATCAAATCTATGAATATTCTCCATTATAGTACACTTATTGCTCAAAAATGTGTTTGTGATTGTTTTTTTAATGATTACGACGTGCATCACCGGTGGTACACGACAGCACTTGCACACAAAATGAACTGCTGGTGGTACACGCATTTTATTTCGAGTGAGGACAAGGAATGAGTGTGAAAATCGAATGTCCCCAAGAATCTCGGGTCTGGTAAGAATATTGTATAAATCGGTAGTTCGAGAAGATACGTTCATAAATTTAAAATTAATAAAAACGAAACATTATTATATATTCATATGTGCCAAAGGCATATATAAAATAAACAAGTACCTAAATATCTGATTGATTAATTGCTTTAAATAAGTTTTAGGTCGAAACGAATAGCAAAAGTGATTTTGTTTACGAACTTATTGGAAGACTCAGTAAAATTTTTGCTTTATCAAATTTCTTGTATTAAACACTTTATTGTGATGTGCTTTCCTTATTTCAATGTCTAGAAGATCTTCCTAGCTTTATTTTTAATATAACATCTAAGAAATAACGATATACCTCTCTACATTTATTCCTTATTGTTTAGTGATACAGAATATTAGATGAAGAGAAACTTTAATGAGTGTCCCTATATTCCAGTTTATTAAACAATTTTATGCTATTGATACATTTTCTTTTTGTTATATAGTGTACTACTTCAGTTGATTTGTATAATAAGTACTTTTTAATTTTTGTTACCGATTTCTGATTAGTAGGTGATAAACGTATTTTTGACAGTTGCTGTACACATAAATATTTATATTTATTTTAAAGTGTAAAGTCGCGATATATGCATGATTTTTTAATAGTATATATGCAGCACATACTTTACTCCCGCAGGACAAAATTAATTATTTGTGATATATTGATTTTAGTCGCGACTATATACTATTTGAAGATTTTTTATTTTAATAAATTTAAATGAACATTGGAAGAAGACGAGAATGAGTGGATGTGTATGTAATTTGACAATGTAAATTTAATAATTTACTAAATAAATTTTAAATTTTATGTGTCTATATTTGTAAATAAATGTTTCGCTAATTCATTTGATTTAAAATAATTAGATTACGTATATTATATTTACTAAATTCGTTTGATTTGTTATTAATTATATATTTGTGGTTTCAGTTTTATTAAATATAATTTTATTTATGCGTGTTCCCAAAGTTTAACCGTAACGAATATCTGAAATGAAATCTGTGTTGGTTTAGATGTTTTTCTTCCTTACTTTGAGTATTGCACAGAAATTGATAAATTTGTCACACATTTCATTTCAGAAACAAATATACTAATGATAGCTAACTCTACATCGGTTGAATTTACTAGTTTTCCAATAGTAATAGCCATTATCATCTATAGATTTATTTTTATATTAAAAAGATAATCCACTGTTTGACAGGTTAAAACGCATTAAGAGTAATTTAATTTATATGGTGGAAAGTACTGTGTAATGGTACTTAACACTTTGATTGCCATCTATATACCTGAACATACACATGAAGCCTTAAAACATACAATTTGATGCAAGAGTGAATAGGTTAATGTATAGTTAGCTAAATAACTGAATTAAAATCAAATTCGTATTTGTAGGCATAATGCTTACTTCTTTTTGTACAACTGGAGTTTTGTTTTCTTTTTGAATTTATATTGTATTTATTTTATGCTTTCGCCTGTCCTACATATGCATTTATGGTGTATTTTTGTATCAAGTTAATGATCTATTACATTTTATTCTTTGTATTTGATGAAATTATTGCATATATTATAGTAATTATATATTCAAAATGTCGTATTAAAAATTAAACAAAACGGAAATTTAATAATTTATAATTACTATATTATATTTAAATATATTTCACACGGTAAGATAAACTAGAAAAGCATATATATTGAATTTAAAAAATATTGTGTCTAATTATATATATTTCATTCTTAATTTATACATTACTAACTAAAATAATCTCAAAATCAGGCATCTATTACCATTATTCCCTTCCTTGTCAAAATGCTATTGTATATACCTATAGAAATTGAGGCAAATTAAATATTCAAGTCGAAATATATGCTAATTTTAGTTAATTTTACTCATTTACATGCCTATACACAACATATTTGGATTAAGCCAATGTTATTATGTTTTTATTGATGATATAAGGCTTTTTCCTCTAAAATTACTATTTCCTTTTTACACATTGTCTTTATACACACTAATAACATTAATTTGCTACAATACATTTGTATTGGAACTTTAGAAGTGTTTGTTGAATGTTCACATTATCAATTCAGCCTATATGTAACCATGTAAAATTCTATATAGAAAATTGTCGACATATACTATTTCACATAGAAATTAAAACATCTATTTCCATAGATATTGATTTTTGTTTCTTTAGAAGCTATAATATACATATTTTTTTGAATAAAATTTTCTATATACAATTTTACATTGTTACATAGGAATTTTACATATATATATATATATATATATATATACTCGTATTGTATGTCATTACTTTATAACTATACCATTTCCATTGTTAAATGTTAGTTGAAAATATAAAATCTGACTTACACTTTTTTTCAAAGTTTCAATACTATTTGAATAAGATCAAATAGTTACTACATTAAATGCTTGAACTTTCCATCTATCACTGCAGTTAGTAATTTTTAAAATCGCAAGAGAAAAGACAACAATGAAATTTACTGAGAAACATATTGTGTAAATCAACACAATTTGTTTGAATTTTTTATTATAGCAAAAATATATTTAGATTTAGGTATATCCAAATCACCACTTATTTTGATGTGGATGTAGGTACAATTCTAATGTCTTAAATAAAATCCTATTTTTATTAAAAACAAATTTTTCCACTTCATAAAATATCTTCGTACCTAATGTAATGTTATATTTTGAGTAATATTAAAATTATTTAATTTTTAAAACAATAACTAATTACTTTTTTATGGATTATATATTTAATCTTGTTACCTAGATTCTGTTATTGTTTGAGACCTGACTTATGCAAAAGAAGGATAAAATACAATAAATCAAGTACATTCAATTCAACAAAATACAATCAATTTCAGCCCGCATAATTTTGAACGAACAAATTCAGAAATATTTATCGATTTTGCAGCACATTTTACTTAAATTCTAGTCATCATTATTTTAACACGTTTATATCAAAAACAATATTTTCTATCACTTTTTGCTTGTATAAACTAAAAATCAACATAAAAATCCAATTTTCTGAGTAACCACTAAATTGTGAACGAGTATACAAGTTTATATATTTACAGACTTTGTGATAATATTGATCCTCCAAGTTGTAAATTGAGATATAATTAAGGGATAGGGTGAAACATCCTCGCCTCTAAATTTTACTACTTCAATTTTTATACTTATTGTATTTTACTATAAATCACTCTAAATGTGAACGTGAACGTGACTGAAGAACGTAACGTAATCGTGGACATTGAACGGAATTGTTCTACTATTATAATGTCTAACGTAAAAGAAAATAAGTGATTAATAATTTATTTTCTAAAAAAATTCTATGATAGAAAATAAAATAGTTACATAATTATTTTAAATATAAATAAATTGGAATGGACTCTGTTAAAAGTTACACGAAGGAAATTAAATCACTTAATAATGACCCAATAGAATATTTAAAATCATATAATTCATTACCTAAACTACCAATAAATAAAATTATACACATTACAAATATTTCAAAATTTGATTATATTGTATTTGTAAAAAATAAGAAATATAAAATAATTATGAACTATATAGATAATTAGTTATCAAATTATGAAAAAAGAGAAATTCTTTCCAATAAAAGTTATTATTAATAAAAATTATAAATTTACATAAATACAATAAAAATATTGAACAAATAATTTTGAAAATAAAATAACCTTAATAAAGTTGTAAAAGAGTTCTGAAGTATATTTTTAATAATGAATAAAATTTATAACTTTAATTAAGTAATCATAAATTTATTAGAGATACAAAGATAGTTTGTACAACAAATTTTTTGTATAATAAATGAAGTTTGCAGAATTTACGAAACTATTGCATTCTAAACAAAATACCATATCAACGTTTACGAAAACATGAATTAGAGAAAAGTAATATTCAAAGTTTAAGTTTGTAGGTGGCGGGCTCCAGAGCTCGTATAGTTCGACCAATTGTATTTCTCAGTCAGAGATGCCAATACTAGGGAAACGGAAATTACCGTAAAATCTAGGGAAATTTTTATATCTGCCGTTAATCGCGTTTTCTTATAATGCTTTGTTAGTTTAATTTATTATTGTTTTTGCACTATTTGATTTCGCTAGTGAATTTAAAATTTCAGTGTATGGTACTGTGATTATTGTCTCCTACGTCATGTAAGCTGCAAATTGATGTGTGTTAGTATGTAGGTATTACTACCGCGCGATCATTTAAATTCTAAATTAGAGCAGGCTGTGAAATTTAAATTAAGTTGGTATATAAGTACTAATTTACAATTTGAATTGTCAAAGTGACGTTTCAAAATTAATTAATAATTGACATTCTGGACAACCTAATAAAAAAAATCCCGCCTGCTATCATTTAGAATTTAAATGATCGCGTGGTACTTGATGTGTACCAAATACTTTAATGCCGGCTGTACACTCTCGCGCGAGTGCTCTCGCGATGTCTCGTCGAGAGCTCTCGCGCGAGAGGTCGAGGGATGAGCGCGACCCTGTACACTCTCGTTTATTCGGAACGTTTAGCGAACGTCGAGAGGTCGAGGGATGAGCGCGACCCAGTACACTCTCGTTTATTCTTACCACACGACTTTCTTATACGTATGAAAGTGTTACTTCCGGTCCGAATTTTGAAATTTCATTTATACAAAAAATATTCCAAATCCAACTCTAATTACTTTTGTACTCTTCATAAATATACATAGAATGCATAATTTACGACATTGTGATGATGAAAATTTTCGACCTCGAGATTTTTGCAGATGTCCACGTTTTGAAGTCCCCTGATACCAAAAAAGTGGTTTTTAAAAAATGTCTGTGTGTCTGTGTGTGTGTCTCTGTGTGTGCGACCACGATAGCGGTCAAACCGCTACAGATATCAATTCCAAATTTTGTATTTACGAATATAATCTCCCTCTTGAGAACTGATTAGATTTTGAGCAAAATCAGCAGACCGGAAGTAGTAGTTACTTCAGTGAAAAAATCGAATTTTGCAAATATTTCGTGAATTACTATGTTTAAACAAATTTATAAAGAATTCATATGTACTTAAAATTGAAATTGTGAACAATTTTATTAAAAAGGTTTTTCGAAATTCCCTACCGGAAGTAGGTCTTTTACTCTTATCGAAACACAGTTTCTTGCAAATATTTTGCAAGTCATGCTTTTTAGACAGGTACGCTACGAGTATAAAAGTATTTAGAACTTAATTTCCAATATCTTTTGTATAAAAAAAATTTCAAAATTCGGACCGGAAGTATCACTTTTACTCTTACCGAATAACGATTTTTTGCAAATATGTCGTAAATTATGCATTCTATATATATTTATGAAGAATACAAAAGTATTTAGAGTTGGATTTGGAATATTTTTTGTATAAATGAATTTTAAAAATTCGGATCGGAAGTAACACTTTCATACGTATAAGAAAACTGAATGTCGCGAGGGTAAGCGAGGCCCTTTGACTCGCGCTCAAAAAACCGACTCGGAATGGAGAGCCCACGAGTGACTGCGAGGCTTTGCGAGACAGGGCGAGTGTACCCTGTACACTCTCGCACTCGCCCAGCCTCGCCGTCCCTCGACGAGAGTGTAGAGCCGGCATAACACGATAATACAGGAAACAACTTGAGCTGAAGTGGCGACATAATGAAAGTGACGAGTGACGACCCTAGCGGCTCGGTGTGTAACTATACTCTTATACTGGCCAAAGTATTTACTGACGTTAATTGTTTAATTATTAAATTCAACAAATAGTAATGTCTGGAGGCGGTATATGTGCAGTGTACAATTGTTACAATGCAACAATTAAAAACTGTGTCAAATCGTTCTTTAGATTCCCTTTAATATATGATTTTGTTCTTCTAATAATACCTATTTTAGCATGTTTGATGATCATTCAGTTTTTATTTAAAACAGTAGTATTAGAAAAATATTTTAAAAATCACTATAGATATCAGTTGGAAATTTTGAATTGACCACTAGAATTTTTCAAAATATTACCCGTGATATTACGTTCTGAAAAAATAAATAAAGAAACTGACAGCTTTTCTTAGGTGTTCCTTACAACTTCTGATATATTCAAAATAAAAGACAATTAATGCTTAATTTTTTATTAAAATATATGTACATATAATTAATATGGATTAACAAATACGTAAATGGTAAATATGTGATCGAAGAAAAATGGAGAAAGAAATATTAAAAATACATAAAGCTAGAATAACAACTTGTATTATTTCGTGAGGTGTTTTTTCTGTGACTAATTCAAATACTTCAACATTAGTTACATTTGGGGATTCTGAGCTATAAGGTAAATAGAACATTAAAAATATCTAGGTAGAATAGTAACTACAAATAGAAATCTTACTTTAACAGTTCTTTGCTTGGTGCATCAGTAATTTTTAATCGTTGAGATCTGCTATTACAGGGAATTTTTCTCAAGTGAGCAGGAAAATTGAAAATACTTTGAATTGCATGTTGGGGCAAATATTTTCTTCCATAACATAACAAAATCTTCAGGAACGAAATGCTCTGAACACAATCTTGAATATTTTGATGGCTTAAAATCCTTTCGTTTAGTACAAATTATCCACTGCTTGCATAGTACTTGATTAGATTGAAAACTAAATTTTTTTATATCAAATCTACAAATCATGTATTTTATTAAGAATAGTTAACCTGTGAAATGATACGTTCATTCCCTTTTCTGCCCTATTAGTCCAACCATACGCTGCACATGACATTACCATTGTGTCTTAAATATGTGACTCCAAGCACTGCGAAGCTGGTATATATAATATTCAACAATTTAAAATATTTATTTCTAATTTTGTTACTGATAATAGCACTTTTAACCAAATATATATTACACTAAATCCATGAGAACAACACTTAAATTATAAGCTGAAGGTAACATTTGCCAATATTCTTGATGATTCTCAATTTATATAGATTACCTAGGTATATCAAATAAAAATGAAATTCTTAAAATGTGTCTAATTACAATCACAATTTTATAAATAAAAATAGTTGATTGAATCATCATGAATCCACAGTTGTCTTTATACTCGTATTTCTTTAAATAAAAATAAAGTCAGTGGTGTATGAAATAAAATCAATACTAGAAGAAATCTATTAATAAAATACATAATCCAAATTACCAAAAAGACAAATAAATATGTATAAATCAACAAAATTGAGAAAGTTTATATACAAAAGAATGCAAAACATCAAAAAGTTGGTATAAATCAACCGAAGTACGAGTGCGGACAACGAATGTGGTACAGAAAATGCTATTAATTATTACCGTAAACAAGTTCGTTATCACATTGAATTCATTTATTGTTGAATGTTTGCTTTGCATTTTTCGTTCGTTTCAATTTTTGCCACCCCCTTTTCCCACCATCTCGCGGTGCGAAAACAAAATTCATATGAACAATGCAATGCAAACATTCAACAATACATTCTATATGAGGACGTATCAATAGATTTGTACTCATAATTTTTAAATACTTGTAAAAAACTAATGGGAAGGGGAACGGGTACAGAAAACAAACAAAATGCGAATTATCCTACACAAAATGAAAGGTAAAAATAAACACTGAAGTATATATAATGTTTATGTAATTATTTACGACTTGGGTTGGGTTATATACCAACCATTAGGTTTGTTCGCACAGAGAGTTTGTGATAGTTATTCGACAGTTTCGGATTTTTTAATGCGCATGTGCCAGTCAAAGTATGATGTCAAACTAGTTTGAAGTTTTGACAGTGCGAACGCTTTATATATTAATGTTGAGGTAGTTTTATTTTGAAATTTGTATATAATCATATTAGTTTAATACCTACAAATATGGAAGGTAGGGTCCCCTTCAAATCAATTTTATAATATTTAACACATAATATCTGTTACTAATAGGGATGTCGAATCTATCAGCAACATCTCTAAATGATGCAGTTTGGTGTCCAGCAAACCACAGAAATATTATAATTATATTAAAGGGGCTTAATTTTCCATCTTTGCCCGCCTGATAATTGAAGTATTGACTGTTTTGAAATTGCTCAGTTATAGATTCGGCAACATTTTTACTTAGTCGAAAGTGTACAATAAAATCATCATCGCTATATCTTTGTACAACTTCTTCAAAGTATCCTTTATTTCTAATTTTTTTATTATGCTGTACAGCCACGTCCAGCAAATCATCTTCACTTGATTGATAATGATCACTATCAAATAGACTTAAATCATCACTAGAACTGCTGTCACTATCTATATCTGCGATATGTAATTTGCTTTCTTTTATATTTCAGCCACTGATACTAATTTTGAAAAGTGCAAATGTGAATATTATTGGAGGTTATATCTTTGTAGAATACATCATCTACACCATAGCGAATTTTAAAAAATTATGCAAGAAAGTTGTAACTACGCATGTGCGAACTTTTAGTCAGAATTAAAACATCTAATTCTTATGATAGTTTGAAAATCGTTTGTAACTGCAAATTTTTATGACCACGAACACCAAACTCGTAGTTGGAAACTAATCGAATTTATGACTCTACTCTCCGAACATCGATCAAAATGTACGCATGCGTCGAACAGTTTCTAATAGTTACCAATTACTCTGCGAACAAACCTTATATGTATTCTCCAATTGCTTCTAAAAAATAAATACCAGAAAACACCTATAAACATTCTCTATATCATTCCGTAATTTTAAAAGGCATGTTAAAAAATCAATGAAATAAACTAGAAATTTATAAATAATATACACTTTATAACGTTTTTGCATATAATTTTCAAATAAATATTGAAAAATACAAGAGGTTTGTTCGACCATCTATCTACCTTCTTCTGTATAACTCTATGGATGACAGCCGTTGGTCCGAATGTAACTTGGAATGGGGCTTTTTCCACTAGGTGGTTTAAGGTTAGGTTTGTTGTTATGATTGGGTTATGTTAGAATTTTAAAATCCCAGAAAATTTATTAAAAAACATCAAAATTAAATGTAATTGTTGTGTGGTAAAGTGAGATAAACATCATTTATTACGAATTTTATAATTTCAACAGTGTGTATAACAGATACGACTAAAAATGTGACATGGAAAAATTCACTCGGTGAGCACCTTAATTATTAATTATCTCCGTTCCTGTACATTTGCACCGATTAATTTATAAGTAAAAGTTGTTCCATTAGATGTCCTCTATAAGATACACTCGTTTTTTTGTCAAAAATCGGTTGCACCCATATTCTGCAATTTACCCCTGTTTTATTTGTGGTAAAGTGCCTTCAAAACACTTATTTTGTTTTCCTGTAAGAAAGGAGAGGTATGTGTTGAAATTTAAAATAAGTATATACATATTGCTAATTCATAATCTAAGAGTACTATGTAAATTCTTCTGTCTTTCGCCTAAAATATGTAGCTTCAAATATCTACTAGAGAGATTAAAATTAACAGCTATTTACATCTCTCTGTACTTTCCAAACGTTTTTGCATTTGATTATTAAATTGATAATTATGATTAATCCTGTTATGTGGCCATAATATACTTACAGATGTCAGCAATGGATAAATAACTTACAGTTAAATGTAGATGTAAAGGATGTCAGTCACAAGAAACGAATATGCCATTCCTACCATTATTAGTAAGTTCAAGTCAGTTTTTCTTATTTGCAAAAAGTATTAATTTTATCTGATTTATACACGTTCACATGCTGGATGAGTTTTTATAAGGTGAGATGTTATATCATGTGTCAGCTTCTATGTTTGTATTTTTTGTAAGATAAATTAACCAACGATATCACATTTATTCTGCTTTAAATTAGAACATTTACGGCAGCATATCATCGTAATTTTTAAATTAAATTGGAATAAATGTGATATAGTAAATTGTTTTCATCATTAGTTTTCCAAAAAGTAGTAAACGGATATAGATTGTTGTATTTAAGATAGAAATGCTAGTGCGATTTCTGGCGAAACAAATATGAAAATTAATTATGGACATCAATTACGTTTACTACATTGAAAGTAAAAATTGACATGTTTCTTTCTCATAGCTTTGTGTCGTTTAAAAATAAGCAGCAGTGAATACTTCACGACCTCATAGCATACATAATTTTCACTCTCCCATCCCAATCATTATACAACTTTTTAGATCCATTACCATTACATCAGGGTTTTACTATAACAAATTTAGTGGAAGAAATTCATGAATGGGCACATCCTACTGCCGAACCCCTCTGTTGGCTACCTACCCGAACTAACCTTCAGTTGTATATATATCTACATAATCAAAGCCTTGACTATACAAATATTTTGTATTATGTCTCTGCTGATTTCGCAGAAACAAATTTTGCCTTCCTTTGAAATTTCAATGCACGAATAATTGAAATAACCATTTCGATGACCGTTTCATAATTCGTGAAGATAAAATTAAACGTAATGCAGCTAGTTTTCTTATGGTTCTTTGAAACAGACCAAAGTTACCCAATGCAGTATACCCTACTATTTTTAAAAATCAACCCTGCTACATGTCTAAAACTTAAAGTAAAAAATGAAAAATCACTGAAGAAGAAATCAGGAAATCACACAATGAATTCATATTCAAGTTGATGAATTTCAAGTGAAAAAATAATTATTCAGTTTATTTGATCTTTTATTGCAAAAAATACGACTTTATACTTTTACCTTGACTTGTATACATACTTAAACACTGTATCGATGTGGTGGCATCTGATTTGAAAACACAAAATTATATATTAGTGCAGAGTATCTCCTGTACAAACAAAATACAAAAATTAAATGAAAACTTAGAAAGGGCGGGAAAGATGCAAAGATTAACTGCATAATATCATCTATGGCTATAATTGCTAGTGTAGAAATTTAATGGCTCATTAAATATGCCATTGTGTCTAGTCTAATTTATACACTTAAAATATTCATTAAAAAATAACTAGAAATAAGTTCTAATATTGTAATAAACTTGCCTTGAAAGAAGTTATGCACATGCAATCAGAGCTGCAATACCTCTGACTAGGCTTCGAATAAGAACACTACTGTAACAACACACAGCTGTTCGAGTGCATGACTGTGACTCGCGTCTCTAGTAGGCTTTGAGTCTATCTACATTTTCTTTTGAGGTCAATATGTGTTGTAAATATTTTTGTTTATGAGAAAGTTAGGTTAGAATATTTAATATGTGTTAAAAACTAGTGAATGAGCTTTATTACTTTTTAATATATAAATATGTCTGATTCTGAAGAGGATTATATGTCAGACAAATTATTAGAACCATGGTAAGTCATTAAAACATATTTAATGAATAAACACTCACTTTATAAAGAATTAAATTGTTTAAGTGGGAATCGAGATATTAGACCTGGTTTATTGTTTAACAAAACTCAGAAACGTAAACACGAAATTTATAAAAAGCAAGCTGAGGATAGGATGAAGAGACCAAAAACATATATTCAACAAGAGAAAGAGGCCAGAGAAAAAGGCCTTAGTACAGCAATATCGTCTGATAATGTTGGATTTAAATTATTACAGAAGATGGGGTACAAAGAAGGCAAAAGTTTGGGAAGAGACGATACAGGTATTAAGGAACCAATAAATGTTTTATTAAAAGAAAGCTCATCAGGAGTTGGAAGAGAAAAGCATATAGAAAACATAATAACAAAAAAACGAGCTTTGAAGGAAGAGCATTTAGAGATATGTCAGAAAGAATATTTAGCTGCTAGACAGGAAAAGACTGTTAAATCACTTTTGAGACGAGATTTTTTTAAAAGTCAAAGAATTTGTGAAGAATTAGATATGAGGGAAGTAAGTATTAACTGTAGGAATTCTGTCACTGTACTGAGTGTGTTTACTTTCATCTAACTTTATTTCAATGAATCCTTATTTCTTCAAGTCAGAACTTGTCGTAGCAAAATAATACAGAAGTTAAGCATTGTGGTCTTCATTTAATTAAAAGAAATTTTGAATCTTTTCTCATAGGGTATTGAAGAACCTTTGTGTCCATATTTTTGGACGAAAGAAACTATGGCAAAAATTAATCAAGATTCAAGTGATGATAGTGATTCTGATGAAGAAGAGGAAGAGGAAGAAACAGTAACAGATAGAAACCTGAAGCTAATTTTAGATTATTTAAGAGAAAATTATTGGTATTGTTTATATTGTGGAATTAAAGGAACTGATCGAAGTGATTTAGAAGCAAATTGTCCAGGACCATATAGGTCTGATCATGCTGAAGAACTAGATTAATTGATATATATATATAATTTTCAAGTAATTGTATATACATTCTTTAGTTATTACTAATAAAATCAGACTAAAATCATCAGCCTTTTTTTATTCGAAAGTGAAACACGAATTATAAATATAAAATAAATTGAATGTTCATATTTTTGGTTTATCTTAAAAATTTTGATATTTATGAACAAGTAATAAAAATAAGTCGCATTATTTTTCTTCATGCTCATTCAAAAAACAAAAACTTTTTCTATTTGAAACGAACAGAAAATCATGGTTATAGTGAGTTCCTCATATCCCTGTATCAGAGCTATTCTCAAGGTAAGTTAGCTTTGATGGGGGGGGGGGTGAATTTATTCGCGTTTAAATATTATTTGGTAAACTCCACCCAGATCATATAACTTGACACTTCAGGCCACATCAAGCTAATAACCTGTCACTGCTAGATAGACGAATCGGAGTACCACCACACAACTGTTTGAATTTATTAAAAATATATAAGTGCGTTTAAATGTAGGCAAGCAATCTGCTAAATCTGTCAGATTCTTTTAAATATCTCGTAAATTATGCGTTCTATATAGATTTATGGAGTACAAAAGTATTTAGAACTGTATTTGGAATAATGTTTGTATAAAATAAATTTCGAAATTCTGACCGGAAGAAACACTTACTCTTATCCAATATCGATTTTTTGCAAATATCTCGTAAATTATGCATTCTATATAGATTTATGTATAGTACAAAAGTATTTAGAACTGTATTTGGAATAACTTTTGTATAAAAGAAATTTCAAAATTCGGACCGGAAGTAACACTTTTGCTCTTATCGAAGAGCACTTTTTTGCAAATATCTCGCAAAGTATGCTTTCTACAGAGATTTTAAGAGAATAGAAGTACTTAGAATAGCATTTTGAATACTTTTTGTATACAAAGATTTCTCAAAATTCGGATCTGGAGTAACACATTTACTCACAGGTTTATTTTTTTAAGAAGATAAAAGTATTTAAAACTTAATTTAGAACAACCTTTGTATAATTTGGAACGCACATACGTAAAAAAAATCGTGTGGTGCCCACATCTCCTTCATTTAAAGCTATTTTCGACTTGATTGCTTACGGTTTTGTTTTGTTCTTGTCCGAGATAGACTCGGATTTTAAAAATGTACAGGTAGGTCAAAATCTGGGGTAATATAAGATATTCGGTGCGTAACGCAAGTCCCGTTACCATCCAAATGTAACGAATGACTCGAGACGTAACAGCATACATATTATAGTATAATAATATGACTGGTCAGAAAGAACTAAATACTAAAGCTGTCAGTTTTCTAAAAATACTTGGAAGTACCAATGTGAGGTATACGAATTTATTTTTAAACGATACCTTCAAGACTATGTTACTGGAGTCAATAAATGTATTATTTGTAATATATTATATGTGTCTCATTGACCTAAATTGTTACAAATTTTAATAAGTATATGCTATACTGGAGAGATAATGGCTATATTTTGAAAGGGTATAAAAACTATTTTTATAACTTAAACACCATTTATAAGATTTTAGTATGTATTTGCAGTCTTATTTTTCCCAGTTGATTTTCAAGTCCTGGTAAAGGATTGAATATATCTTTAAATTATGGTGAAACAATAAAAATCAGCTTTTTATTTCAAATCTTATATTAAAAAAAACATTAAACATTATTTAATAAATTACGTAATTATTGTGAACCTGTTGAAAATAAGGCCAACAAACCTGCAGTGGATCCAATTGAAAGAGTATAATTAACAGCAGGTGTAAATGATCTAAATAAATAGAAACTAGCAAATATAACTACTGCTAAATATAAGGCATTATTGTAAAATATTGCAAAAGTTGTGGCTTCGAAATCGGCAACTTCATTCTTCTTCCATAAGATCCTTTCATCTTTTTCCTTTTTACTCATTTTCTTGTCTTCGGACAATTTCTTGTTCATGTCCCTAGTAACTGCGTCTTCACGTTTAA
Source organism: Amphimallon solstitiale (assembly GCA_963170755.1). NCBI lineage: Eukaryota > Metazoa > Arthropoda > Insecta > Coleoptera > Scarabaeidae > Amphimallon > Amphimallon solstitiale. The sequence continues at coordinate 1,586,679 of OY720684.1, read as the reverse complement.
CGGCAATTTTATGTTTTAAGATGAATTTCGTGTTTCGGTATGCCATTGCTAATAAGTACGTCGACACTGCAGTTACTAACAGAAATAACATTAGTGAAGCATAAACATCAATCATGTGGATTCTCCAAAAAAGCCATATGGGCACTGCTGATACGATAAATGCATTCCCATAAAAAAGTGCCGAAGATTTTGTGGACACATTTCTACTAAAATCTTGAAGCAGCAACTCTTCTTCCTTCGTAAACGGTTTATTGTGTGATTTGGTCATTATACACTAACTTAAAGTACACTCTTTCACTCACAAAATTGCAATGTATCTGATTTTAGTACAACACTATTTATTATGAGAAAGTTGACACGACGTTATTAAAAATGCCACCAAACTTCCACGTTTACAAATGACATGTGTCTATTTTATTGCCAACGTATAGACTTAAATTGTAAGGACATATATGTATTTCGTTTTTTAATGTTTTATATGAAATATGCATATTTACTTTAATGGCTTGTAAATCAGCAATATGTAATAAATATTTGAATAAATATCTGTATGGCTTTTAACTGGCATATAGCGTAGGGATCTGTAATCATGATAAAATTGCAGTTTTCTGTTTTATTACTTCTAATGCGTACCAAATAGCATACGGTCTAATCTGTTCATACGGTGAAACTGTGAAACACGCACTTCAAATTATTTAGAGTAGAGAGTGACATAGCGTATTGCATGAATATACACTCTGGAAGAATATGCTCGTTAAAATAATAAAAATCTTGGCAAAATTAGCTATTAAAAAATGTTACTTAAATATATGTTGTTAAAAACATATATTATTCCAAAATATTTTTATATATGCTAGAAGAGAACCTGTAATTTGTATTGTCACTGTTTCTAATATTATTTAGGTCATCAGTCATCAGACTTATTGATTAAAGTAGGAAATACATTGAAAGGGTTATTTGAATATTTTTTTAAATACCTACATTAGTAGTGAAACTTTCCTATGACTCATAGTCATGTTTATTTTGTCCTTTACAGCAGAATTTTACGAGTAGCATTTGGATATTCTGTAAGAAAAGGAATTGATATTCTTACCCCCAGGCATTTCTGAAAATTATTTAATGTGAAAATAAACTTCCAAATGGTAAATTGCTGATAAAATATTTAATGTAAGAAGTATGGACATGACCAGGTTCAGACCGTATTTTTTTAAATAAATTTTGCAAATAGAATATAGGTATATTACTTGACAAGCTCAAAACTGGTAGGTACCTGTAGAAGATGTAATTCTCTAATTTTTTTTATTGAGTAGGATAAGTATTTTATGTTTTCAAAATGTCAAAGAGTAAAAAATTAATTTTTTCTTAAAAATACATTTAAAAGAGTTTATAGACGAAAAATATTGAATTAGTTTGTAAATAATAAAGAAAAATAGATATTGTCTATTTCATTAAATTTTTTAGAATATATTTTGAAAGATCATTGAAATTAATTCATCCGTTTACACCCACACTCTACTGTCGACAATTTACCTGATGACAGACTTAAATATTGTAGATGTTTAAGGAAGGACTTAAATCATAAAATCATTTAAAGAAAAATGAAAGATATTTTTTAAATTAAAGAGTAATTTCGTATCTAGAAATAATTTAAGAAGTACCTATTTTCAAGAAATGGCTGTGTAGCTCGTATAAGGCAAAACGCTGCTGAGTACGGAAATCCACAAAATATAAATTATTATTTGAGTTATTTATATCAAATGCTTGGAAAATATCACGGAATCTGCTTATTTTTCAGGTTTTAGAGGTTAAGCGTTTTTCCTTTTACTTTCCCTTTTTTGACGAGACAGATACCTATAGTAAGTAATAAAATTAGTAGCAAGCGTATTTGATCCTATTCTGTAATAAAGAAAAGAGTAAATGAAATATCACTTTACAACTAATACATATTTATAAATACTTTCACTGTCAAGCTTATACCTCGCAATTAGAAATCAGCTCAATTTCATAATAAAAGGCGGTACCTAATATACCGGTTGTGTCAACAAGCATTAGCCATAGGGACTCTCATGCATACGTATAACGATATATACGTATGTATATGTATGCCAACCGGGTACCTATTGCCGGCGACGTATATATCGTACATACGTATGCATGAGAGTCCCTATGGCTAATGCTTTTTGACACAACCGGTATATGTATATAAGCAATTCTAAGTAAGTCTGCGTTTATATTTATTATTATCAAGTGTACCTGTTACCTACTACCAATTAAAAATAGTATTATTATTATATATTATTGTACCACACTATTACATATTCTATATTTTGTATGACAATCATACTAATGTCATGTTGATGTTATTTACACTGACTTTGCTAAAGCCTTTGATAACATTGATCATTCGTAGTTTCTCCAAAAACCTGATGCTTTCGGTTTTTCGATTGGTTTGCTCAAGCTCTTGTCTTCATATCTTTGTCATCTTACGTGTTCTAAGGATTCCAATCTGGTCACTTTACACCGATTTCAGCTATTCCGCAGGGATCAAACCTTTTTCCCTTGTTATTCAATATATTTATTAATGATCTCTTAAGTTCTCTGCACTGCTCGTCCTGGCATATGCGGACGACCTACTAAAGATCTTCATGGAAATTATAAGTGCTGAAAACTGTCATTTACTTCAGGACAATTGGCAGATAGTTTATGATTGGTGTCTACAAAATAAATATTCTTAAATGTAGAAAAATGTGCAATAGTCAGGTACACTGATGTCTCCAACCCCGTGTTCTTTGACTACCCCGTGTGAATCGAATGGCAATACCCAGGCATACGCATTTCAAGGATTTAGGAGTCCTCTTCGACTCTGTTCTTCGATTTACGGACCATATTTTTTCAGTTTGCAGGGCGGCTACTAAATCATTCGGTTTCCTTATCCGTTCATGCAGGAATTTCAATGGTTAACTGGCTGTGAGGTCGATCTATTACGCTTTCGTTCGAAGTAGACTGAAGTAAGGTACTTTCATTTGGTATCCACACTATTTATACCAAGAAATAATCTTGGATCGAGTGCAAAGGTGTTTCCTGAAATATATTAGTTTCAGAATTGATGGTATTTATCCTCCTAGGGGCATTGACTACGTTGCTCTGCTTGAAAGACATTCCTTCTAGTCTTTAACCGACAGGAGAAGGATCAGCAGTGCTAACTTCCTTTCTAATTTAATTAATAACAAAATAGACTCATCTGCTTTGTTTTCGCCAGTTGATTTCGCAATTCACTAGCATTTGACGCGATCATCTGAGCCTTTCGTTTTATCCTCGTTAAAGCACCACTTACACACATGATTCCAAATATTATGAGCATTTATCCGGATCCGTTTAGGCTGTGTGGTTGTATTGTACTAGTTTAATGAGTAAACAAGGAACTAAAGAAATAATTTTTAATGGTGATCAGAGTAATCATAATAATATTTTCTTCAAACAACCCCTCCCCTCCCTCCCACAGAGCTTTCCGCCACATGGGCAGAGGGGGGGGGGGCAACAAGCAGGAGCAGGTGTAGTTCATTCTCGTTAAGATACGAGGTGGGGATGTTCTAGTAATTTCGGACTTGGGTATACTGAATTACAAAAATACCTTAGCATTATTACTGTTTTTTATGACATAGTGTACATATATTATGTTGGATCGTGTTGGATGCACTGTATGGATTATACGCCGAGTTGAGTAATGTCTTTTGGTGTCTTTGATTGTCAGCTGTCGTTAGGTTATTTTGTGTTTTCAGTCTCTGCTCTGCTATTTGTTATAAAAGGTAAAATAACCTTCACATCTGTAAGATGGACATTTCACACCTTACCTAAAATTGACAAATACAGAAATAAGTGAAATTAGGCAACATGGTCGTTGCATTAATTACGCCCCACCTCGTCTGTTAACGTAAATGAATTATACCTATACTAGAATCGCGGAAGAGATTCAATAATAAAAGTGCGTGATCACAGCATGATCAAGCCATCCTATGCATAAAAACGGTCGGCGACAAAGATCGTTTACATTAGCCGATTATGTAAACTGTAATCGTATCACAGATCGCAGATGTTTTTTTACTTTGACGTTTCTGTTTCCGTTAAATCTGTTTTGGCTGTATTTATTCTGTTTTCATTTGAATATGCACAATTTCTTACGTCAAATACTACGGCGATGACCAAACATGATCACTGAATCTGTTCAGCGATTTGAATATAGAAGGCAAGATAGGGGAATATGTGTAGGGATGAGCAAGATAGGCGAATATGTGTATATTTCAATTAGACTAAACAGGCTCGCGTTTTGTAGACTCTCGGGGAAACCAGTAGGCAACACGGTGTTGATCATGAGCCGACAAAATTTGTCTAGTCGCATTAAAAAACACTCGTATTCCTCTATCTTGCCCATTACTCAATATGAGTACTTTCAATGCGACTAGACAGTAGCAGTATGTGGAGACACTCGTCAAACAATGTATAGAAGTTACTAGATCCTTCTTGGAACAGAAAATAATCAAAAATTATACCAAATACCGGATTCTGACAACATTGTGAAACGTCGCATTGATGATATGGCTGAAGATACTAAACATCAGGTAGTAGACGCCATAAAACTGTACCATTTTTTGCTATACAGTTGGACGAGCGTACACGATGTTTTCAATTGTTAGTTTTCGTTAAATACATTGCAAAGGAGAAAATCTATGACGAGCTCCTGTTTTCTACAGAATTGACAAGAGTCCAAGTATTATTCTTGGCTTATTTATCCCATATATTCGATTTACTCAATCAACTTAACTTGAAACTACAGGGTGGAGACTCTAATTTAGCATAGTTTTTGACTCAAAAACTTTTGAGGGAACTGAAACCAAGACTGCAATATCAAGTCATTTACAGCACCTCAAAAACGAGTTTGAGGGTTACTGTCCAAAGTCATGTGGTAATTGCATTTATAGATTGGCAACGGATCCGTTCCATGTTGAGATAGACGCCCTGCCAGAAGCACTACAAGAGCAAGCGTTGGAAATTAAAAATGATTCTGCAGCAAAATTAGATTTTGAAAAAGTCGAAAGAATTTTTTTGGCTCAAGTACCTCAAAATAAATTCTGAAATAGCAGAGCAAGCGCAGCGATTATATTTAACCTTTTCTAGCACGTACTTGTGTGAGAAAGCGTTTTCAGCAGCCATATTCATAAAAACGAAGTATAGAAGAAAACTCCATATGTCATTTAGATCATATATGTATATGATGATACTTAAATATAAAGAAAGTTCACTTAAAAAGGAACAGTGAAAAACAAATTGTACCTTTTACGATTTAAGATTCATAGTCATGATTATTTTATGTCCTTCATATAGACTTTTACGAGGAACATTTCGATAGTCCATTAGAAAAGTCATTATGAAAAGAGGTGAAATTCTTATCCAAGGCATTTCTGAAAATATTAGTGTGAAAGTAAGCTGACTAATAGTAGTAGCAGTAAATTACACACAGGGCATTCAATATAAGACACAGAAATATAGGTACTTACAGGTTTAGGCATTTTGCTTTTTCAATAATTATCCAAATACCCAAATCATCTACTTGTTTGATAAGATCATAAGCAGAAATTTGGTAAAATAAAAAAGACGTAATCCTTTAATATTATTATTTTTAAATAATAATGATATAATATATAAATATCAGGGTTTATTTAAAAGATTATGTATTATTTCATATAAATTCAAATAATAAACATATTATTTCTTCCTAAACCTTTGATATTATTGTACTATATATTATATCTACCATACAATCAGAAAGACAAAACTTCTTCTCATTCTCTTTTTCCTATTCCAATTGATAACTTGGTAATTTACGCAAACCATTGCTTGTGTTGTATTTGTCTTTGATGAGGGATTGGTGCAGAGTCTTTAGTACATAGCTATTGTCACTAAAAAATGTAATTTACTTTTTCCCATTTCAATTCACTGTCCAATACGAGTGAACCCAAAAATCAGGCAACTTATGTTTTATGTTAGAGAAGGATAACCATTTACAAAGGATGTATGCAAACCCACTCATGGTTATACCGAAGATCCATTTCTTCGGACGGCTGGGCTCTCGTTGGCTCGTCAATTTCTTTTGTGTATTTTAACATTTGCCCAGGTATTATAGAAGCATTATTATTTCAGTGTAAATGTAAATCGGTTAAGTGTTGGTGGTTGTTTATCACTCAAATACGACGAGACGAAAGTGGGTCACGAAACATCAAACGATCCTACAATATTGTCGCTTCTCTATGGTCATTGTTCTCTGGTTATACATCCATGAATTATGTATAGAGGTACGTGTGCTTACAACAGTAAATTTTAACCAACGATTTGTGCTAGTGTTTTGTTTACGTTATGTTAAAGTGTTTTTGGGAGCAATATATGAAATATTAAAAATACAACACTTATGTTATGCAGTAAATGAATTTTCGTACATTATGTCATATAAGTCGAAAATTATTTATGTGTGTTTCTCTAACATAAACTTCTACAAACACTACTGAATATGAAACTAGATTACCTTGAAAAAATCTATTCAACTTCCAGTAAAACTTGTAAGCTTTTGGGATACTTTTCTAATAATATTTTTGTTTATATAGGTAGGTTCTTACAATTTTTTCTGTGCTTATGTTTATCTAATATGTATACCGATAGATATCCATATTTAACATAGGTATGTTCTAGTTATTTTGAATTTAATTGTTTAAAATAATCTGAAAAATGTTAAGATTATTCGTTACTAACCTGAAGTTAATTCTAGTAAAATTGATCACTGGAAATACAATAAAATGAAGAAATGGAGGATTGAGTAATGCCAACAGTAGTTAGTTAAAAAAAGAATACTGTATTATTTCTATACACCGGACGTCCCAGGTTTAAATTACGACGGAGCATAAAAATAATGTAAACAATACGCAGTTACTGAATAGCACTATTCATATGGTGAACTGCAACATTTGTTTACGTCCCGAAAACGAGAGCAAAAAAAGTCCATTTAACTCGTAAATTCCATTCTTCATCGGGGTAGGTATAGAAGCGTGAGCGGTTTTTAAAATTATTATATTTACCTTATATTTCGTAAGATAAATAAAGTTATATACAGTGTGGAAATAAAGTAACGGATAGAGCCATTAACTTCGTTAATATTCATTTTTTGAAAAAAATCTTGAAGGGGTATAGCGATATTAACTAAAGGAAATATTTTTATCGCATTTTTCGTTTCTTACTTCATTTGTTTTTCATGTTATGACGTCACCGACTTTTTTTTTAAATGGCAAAATATAATTTTTTAATTGATTTCGATGGTACTTTCAATTCTCTATCCAATGGTATAAAACTTATAATGTTATATTTGAAAAAAATTGAGAAATGGAGTCTTGAAGTTCAAATATTAAAAATTCATTAAACGAATTTAGTCACATAAATTTGATGGACAAGTTGACGGCAAATTGGTTTTTATTATAAAAATGGCTTTTATTGTATATAATATAAAAAAAATTGAATTGTAAATTTACTATCTACTCATAACACTTACTTTAATGTGTTACTGACAAATTATTATATTCTGACAGCTGCAACTAATGTTTTTTTTTGTTTTAGGCATCGGTAACTAAATTTATTTTGCCAATATATTGAATTTTTAATATTTGAACTTCAAGACTCCTTTTCTCAATTTTTTTCAAATATAACAGCATTGTGAAACAATGGCGAGTTGGATTAAGGGTCACACTGTCAGTGATTCTGAAATTTATTGCAAAGTCTGTAAAATATCGTTACAGAATGCCCAAAAATCGCACGTACAACGTCACTTAGCATCTCTAAAACGTACACAAAAATTGGACCCGTTGAAAGCTGACAATTTTAACGAAGAACTCTGTGAAGCTTTAATGGCGGCTAATATCCCATTAAATAAACTTGACAAACCCCCTTTGAAAACATTTCTCCAAAAATATACTGGTCGAAATGTTCCTGATAAATCCACCTTACGCAAATATTATGTTTCTACGTGCTTCACGAAAACAGTAGAATGCATTAGAAGATATCAAATCAGTACCTATGGATAAGTGCCGACGGAACTGTCCATATATTAGGACGCTGTGTGGTAAATGTTGTAGCGGGTGTTCTACATCCAACTATTCCATATAAGATAACGCATTCGTAATAGCATCTAAAGTTTTAAATACAATTGATGCGGAAACAGTTGCTAAACCCATTGACGAGAATTTGCACATGCTTCATTCGGACGACAGGTACAGGGAAAAATTTCTTTTATTTGTTAGTGACAGTGCCGCATATATCTTAAAAACAGGCAGACTATTAAAGGAAACATCGTTACATGCTGCATATTACTTGTGTAGCACATGCTCTCCACAGAATCTGTGAATATATAGCAGAGACACCTATCCGGAAGTTGATAGACTTGTATCCGCTTTTAAAAAAGTTCTCGGAAAAGCACCATTGAAAGTAGCTCTTTACAGGGAAAAACTTCCATCTTTGTCACTGCCTCCCTCACCAGTAATAACTAGATGGGGAACATGGTTGGAAGCTACTAGTTTTTATGCAGAGAATTTCGATAGTCTACAAAATTTCGTTAGGTATTTAAATGACGATGCTCAAAGTATTTCTGAGTGCAAGGAACTAACATAACTCCCAAATTTAAATAATCAGTTGCTATTCCTTCAGGAATACTTTGGAAATTTTCCTAAACTAATCACATATTTTGAAAATGGAAATCTCAAATTAAAAGATGGATTAACCACATTAGATGTGGCTATTAATAATTTCAAAAGTATTCCACGTGACTTCGGATGTGGCCTTCGGCAAAAGGTAGACGCAGTTTTTAATAGAAATCCAGATTTAATAACATTGCGGCAATTGTGTATGCTAAATACGCTGAAATAAAAGAATATTTCCAGTACGCACCTATAACCAATTGCGATGTAGAAAGGACGTTTTCTATCTACAAGGATGTACTTAATTCAAAGAGAACAAGTCTCACAGAAGAGAAAATGAACAAATAATAAGGTATTTTGTATTTTATAGATCACCAGTCACTTGTTATCCATTATATAAATAAAATTAAAACCTCTTTAAAAATACATTTCAATAGTGCGCCCATGGGCGATGAGTCATCAATCTTTCGTGTCCGGTCTGTAATTATTACTAATGTTATTGGTATTATTATTATTATTATTATAAATACACTTGATAATTCTTGCCTTGCGGTGTCGTAATTTACCTGGCAAGGTTGGGGGTGGGCTAGGAGGATTCGTATGCTTCGGTGGAAAGGAACGTTAAGAAAAAATTAAAATATTAAACTAAAATTCATCAGAATTAGGTAATAAATAAATTATAATATATATTTCAAACCTTCTAATGTTACTTTGGATACGCTACTGGTTCGTTCTGTGTTATTGTTATGACAATATTATTATTTTCATCTCTTCCTTTTTTTTTGTGATGGTATTTGAGAAAATTGTCACGTTCGCAATCCTCGTACGCGAATAAATACTGAAAATTTCGTACCTATTAGAAAAAACTGCCGGTTATTGTAAAAAAATGTGATGGGGAGCAACATACTAGCGATAGCATGGAGAAATTGATATGAATGTTTGTTTTTAGGTGTATCATTTGTAACATTGTAATGATAGAGCCATCTACACCCGTGTCAAAAAGCTGGCGCTACTTGAGCGCGGAGGAATCATACACAGGTGTGTCGTGGTCATGCATTCCTGAACTTAGAAACGAGCTGTCAGGAAAAGGCTCTGTCCTACGATTCATCGTCTGTTCGGCTCAGAGCGTAAACACATTCGTATATACTAAAAACGAGACGAGTTCGTGTTCCTGTTAAACATAACCCGTCGCTGACCTGTTTGCGTTTCATACAATAATCGAGTACGGCTGTGTCCCCCGAATATCCAAGGGGACAAGGATTGTGAAGACAGTAGACAGGGCCTCGAATATCGGGACCGAGAAGTTTTTTCTTTTTTTAATTTTAAGTCAGTGTTTTGATTGACGGTGCTCCAAGTGCGTCCTCCGGAATTGTGTTAAGTGTCCGTCGATATTTATCGTGCCAAAAATGGCATTAAACCCGGATGAATCGGGTAAACAGGTGGTGACAGTGGATCAAAATTCTGAAACGGACCTGCAAGCTTTGTTCGATACCGTGTTAAAACCTGACAAAAATAGACCTCTCCAAGTGCCATGGAGTATGAGAAAACTTCCAGACTCGTTTTTTAATCCACCATCTACCGGATCTAAGTCTATAAATCATTCGAGGGAGAACTCTGTCGATTCCGCATTCGGTTCTACGACCGGTGGTACTACGGGAGCTGGTGCTACCGCTATTAACTCTGTACCCTTACAAAGTGCACACAATAGGGCGCACAGCTCACCAGCATCCCTACAGCAAACGTACGCCGTTGGCCAACAACAAAATGCCCCTGGCCATCATCACATCAAACAAAGATCTTATGATGTGGCCACGAAATCTGATGATACTACACCATTACCACCCGGTTGGGAACAAGCACGTACCCACGAAGGACAGGTGTATTACTTAAAGTAAGTTCCATCCAACAAATTTTAACACCATATGCGATATTGAATGAAAAACAATCCCCTTTTTCCTTTATATTATTTTGTTGTGTCGTATAAAATTATATGTAAATTACTGTATAAAGTCCATCGAATTAAAATTAAACATATAAATAACAATGGATACATCAATTATATAATAAATGCTATAATATTTATATAAGTTATCAATTTTTGGTACCAATTATATATATGTTGGTACCGACAGAGTCCATCATTCTCTTGGAATATTTAGGTGGTCTAATGCTTAAGATAATACAACATTACCTGTTCTGCAACTTTCTATATTTACATATCTCTATCTCTTTCTGTATGTATATGTATTTTATATATTATGTATACACATATATACGTATATCTATATATAATTTAATTTTATTCATTCTTGTTTAGCAATATTATCAATTTTTATTATCAAATCATTAAATATTTTAAGCTGTTAAAGTACATGGTAAAACATTTATGTAAGTAATTACTGTGTATCAGGACTGGTCCGACAAGGTTTAATTATTTGGTTGTGATGGACGTATCTATCTGCACCAGTGCATCACTATATTATATCAGATGCATAGGCGTTTACAATAGAACAACAGCCGAGAAATTTTAACAATAATTAGAATTGTGATTGAAGTTCACAGATTTTTCTCCTTTCGATGTATTTCTATTGAAGTTACTGTTGTTGAGTATTTACTTTGTGGCGCTGATTATCTCAATATTTTGATAAACAAACAATTATAAAATATCTTTAGGCTTTTCTAATAGATGCTAAAGTAGTGTTGCTATGTTTGTATAAAATACATCAATAAACAATATATTAAATTTCAAACAAGATATGAATGTCTTAATAAGAATACCATATATATATAACAATAATATTTACATTGTCAAATCACACATGCAACACAATATGACAATAAAGAAAAACAGGTAAACAGGGTTAAATTATGAAAATACACTGTTAAGTAATCAAAAGAACTATAATGTTGTCAGAAGATAAACAAATTTAAATTTAAAAAATCTGAACGGCATAAAACGTATGTCTAGTTAAAAATTTCTTCACCTTTTTTCTACATTGCGATAGACCCGACGCTCTTGACCACGCATGGCAACTTATTAAAAAGCTTTGCACCAGAATAATACCGTGATTTTTCAAAAAATTTGTTCTGCGTGTACCACCGGAATTGGGCGGAACAAATACAACCATATTGTAAATAAAAATACATACGGAAACGTGAATATCCCATTCGCCTTAAAAACGCGAATCCCTTAGTCCCGTGTAAAAAAAGCAGAAGAATAATCACTTTCTGTCTCGCAAATATTCGCCCCCAGATTAACAGGGCAGAAATTACCAAGGCGTAGTAAACTGCTTGTCAAAATTAAGATTAGCATCAAAATATGTATTAAAGAACTGCACAGATTGCTTTCTAGGTATTCCCAAGCTCACCGAAAAATCTAAGGCTTGTCTCTGGTGAAAATAAATGTAGCACAACTTATTAAAGTTGAGACGATTGGTACTACACCATGCGGAGAATTGAGACACAACAAAAGATATAGACTGTTGTAATAATTCTAGACTATCCGCACAGACGGCAATAGATGTATCATTAGCAAATAATGCCGTAAGTCCCGTTTCAGTCAGATACGATGGCAAATCGTTGATAAACAATAAGAATAATAATGAGCCCAACACAGTCCCTTGAAAACCTCTACTTTCACATGGCCCTCATAAGATCTACAACCGGATAGGACAAAGATAACCGCTTATCTCTTAAAAAGGAATAAAGCCACGACAACAACGGGTGCCGCATACCGACTGTCCATTATTTGTCGATGATATAATCATCATCAAAATCAAAATACCGCCAGAAAAAGATATCGCTATAATTAAAGAAATTATCACGATCAGTTTAAACTAGTAATTAGAGAACAAAAATCGAAAAGGAATCTAGAAATAACACATGGAACAGCAACAAATCCACAATTAAACGGGGTTACACGTATAGTCATCTATTTACACGTATATGGGGCTTGGACCCTGCAACTTCCGAAACAAATATTGACAGCAAACGGAATCAATCAAGTGAAAAAACTTAAATCTAAGCATCCGGAAGATTACTCTTCGTTCAAGGTATTTGTACCGTTCGATTCAATGAATGCAGCAAGAAATGCGGACACTATGGCCTTCAGAACCACGCATCTGTCGTTTTTTAGAGGGGTTATGGTTAGGAACAAAATACTTAATGTAATAAAAGAATTACTTCCTACCATTGCTACACCAACAAAAAACAAGTTTGCATTATTACATTTAAATATTGAGTGCCTAACAAATTAAAGAAAAGCTCTGAAAATATTTCTATAATCAAAAATATAAATATTGCTTAGTTTATTCGAACATTGGTTACACCACAATAATAATAACATATATAATATTGATAATGACTATTGGGCTAATCAGTTTTGCAGATTCACATTCATGGTGGAGTAGGTATACCGTGCGAGTCAGAAATAGTGACATCCCTGTAAAACATATAGATGATTTGTCAGTGGAAATTCATTCCGAGATCACAGCAGTACAAATAAATATAGTGAACATAGTAATCTTAACAATATACAGAAGAGGTGTAGATCATATCAATATAAGGTTTGTTCCAACATACAGTTCTGAACGGGTCTAGAACTAGTGCGCATGTCATTTAAGAAAAAGACTGTTCGGACCATGCAGTTCTGGAACTACAAATTCTGAGAACTAGTAGTTCAATGTTCGCGTAATTCAAGAACCGTTCTGAATTACGAGTTCTTCTAGAACTGCATGGTCCGAACAATCTTTTTTTAAATGACATGCGCACTAGTTCTAGAACCGTTCAGAACTGTATGTTGGAACAACCCTATACTTTTTGAAAAACTGGAGACATTATTGCGACATCTTAAATCCATAAGATGTGGTAATAGTGTTACTGCATTTAAAACGAATGTCAATATAATTGTATGTGGGATTTTAACATTAACGTCGAAATTAACACATTTGAGAAACATCAGATTCTAAATATAATGCATATGTATATACGGGTTTTACAAGATCATATATAGTCCCACTAGACAAAGTTCACTAATGGCAATATTTTTACAAATAAACAGTATACCAAGCTCAAGTGCTTTCATGAAACTTATCAGGCCATGAACCCTCATCGAATTACCGATAAATCAGACAAGCGTTATTTCAGCTAAGTATGGCAGAAAATTTTCTAGTGCGAACAAAACAAATTTCTGAATTACTTTCTTGCTACGTTTCTGTATCATTACTCATTACAGTAACTATATTCCTATTATTCTATTATCTAAACAGAAACCTTGAATAAAAGCAATATCTGACGAGTACGCTTATATAAACGAAGCCCTAGGTCTTCTCAAAAATTCATATACAATGTACCAAAGTGATTTGGGAGTTAAAACGTATATTATACCTCTTTAAGCTACAAGAAATGTTATGTCGTCCTATATTGTGATGTCATGCATGCTGCAAATATCAACCAAGTTATATCTGAAGCATATATGTGAACATCGACCTATTTGAAAAATTATAATGAAACTGGGAGAAAGAGAACGGTGATTGGGCAGTAGATATCTTGGAAGATGGAAGTGATACCAGACAGAGTCCTAATTTGCGAATTTTCGAAAGCATTCGATTGCGCATGCCACAATATTATGGCTGTACAGGAGTAGTTCTTCAGCTCATATAAACCTATTTGAAATCCGATACCAATTTGTTAGCAACACTGGCATAGCCCAGGGATTCATCATTAGCCCGCTGCTGTTCATAATTTATATAGATAATTTACCAATGACTTTGATTGACATTCCGAACAATACTATATGCAGAGGTGAAATTTTTACCAAATCACTTTGATCCGCTCCAAACGTGGCATGCACATATTGAACAGTGATTGGCGAAACTCTAATATATGAAAATGTACAGGAGAAACACATAATCTCCATTATTTTATTTAAATACCTACCTAAGAATACATGTATGTACATATATTATTAACCGAAAAAATAAGTCAACAGTTATAGTTTTAAAAAATAACTGCACTTAAACGCAATTTACTTCTTAGGTATATGAACAAAGTGTATAAAACATTTTACTGTTAAGCTTTATAGAAAGGCATTTTTTCCACAATAATGACTGAAAAAATTTGCAATGTTGAATTAAATTACAAATCATTTAAAAAAAGAAAACGCAGATAGAAACATCGCAGGTGGCCGATATAATAAAAACATGGACAGCTTTTGGTTTACAAGGTCCAGAATTTCCATGAAATATTGTAAATTGTACAACAAACAGTTGAAGAATCTGGTTTTAGTAACGGGAAAAATTAACTGCACCTTTTAGAAATGGTTACAGGTGTAAAACAATTTTCTGTTATGTTTTCTAAATTATGAGAGCGGGTGGCTTGTTTTTACCATAATTCTTACGCTTTTAAGTATCACACTTTTATTTTTCTATACTTAAGCATAATATCTAACACTAATGAAGTGTGTTATCAATTTTGTCAAAAAATCAAAGACAATAAATTCATTATAAAAATAATATTTACTTTTGCCCAAGCGCCTAGAAACAGGTATATAATACCTGATTGTATACTTGTGCATCTATTATATAAAAAGTGTATGTATTAATATATGTATGTATTATCTATTGTAAAAATATATATTCTGAATAATTTATAGGGTTTGTTGCAACACAAATACCTACCTAGCCAGGAACAATTTGACTAGTTTTGACTCGTTTGTGATTTTATGTTGAAACAAGCCTTATACGTATAGGTTTTTTTCTCTGGTTTGCATACTTTTTGGTAACGTAAGCATAAAATATTTAATTGCATTTTAAGTAGTTAACCATTTATGTTTAGAATTATTTTGCTGACATCTTTATATATACTTACGTGTATACCTAGCTACCTACCGATAAGTGTGCTTGAAATCCATCCTAAAAAGAAGTCATTAGACAGGTATATTTTCAATATTAAAAAATAGATCGACTGTATCATAGTTACTTATTAGTTATCTATCCATTAAATGCTGTTATCAAGTTGTACTCGTTTCTAATTATTTTTTATGTTATTATCATTGTTACAGTTTAATAATAAATCTGTGTTGCTTCCAAAGTGTTACAGTATTTCTGTATATCTATTACTCTATGAAATTTAATCATATTCAATATTTCTAGTATTTTCTGTTAATAAATATTACACATAGGTATACATTTTTCAATAAGCAATAAGATAATTATTATTGTTATAAATTGACGTACATTTTAATAGTCACTAATTTAATATTTCCACGGAACTGTAGGAGATATCATGCAGAATGATATTGTCCGGAAATTAATATCAATTAAAAGTAATTGAATTTTGAAGAAAAAGATCAGAATTAAAATTCTTCAAGTTAAACTTATAAGTCAACCATGTTTATTATTTATTTTGTTCAAAATACGTTTATATTTTTGTTGGAGCCTTGCATTTATCGTACAAGCTAAAAATATAAGTTAAATAACGTCAGTGTTTATATCTTTGTCTCTTTTTTTTCTATTTATTATCGCCCCATATTGTTCTTATTATTTCAATTTTATATATTGGTTATACCTGGGTTGTGTAAACCTTGAGGTGATATAAAGTATTTTGGCAAGTTGGGCTTTTGCTTCCACATCTATGTAATTAACAGAGCAGACGACTATTTTTAGATTTAAAATTTCGTGGCGCCTCTGTCGGCCATCGAACCCTTTATAGAATACATTAGTTTAAATAATGAATTTCTATTCTTATATATATTTATATACATTACGTATGTGTATACAGTATCGTACATAACTACTTATAAATGTGCAGTAGTAAATCAGTTAAATGGATCATTTGTAACAGCTTCGTACTTACATTTGCATTCGCAAATTATTCTTTTATTTTACCAAAATTAACAACAATGACAGGTACTTAATACATATATAAAAGAGATTTATTTTTAATTCCGTACATTATTACACAAAGTTGATTACAAATAACCTACAAAAATATAGACCTCTACCCTTTTTTAGCTTTTCTACATTGAAAGGTTATACATAGTAGATATAAACAATATAGCAAATTAGGTACCACCTTTTCTGTAAAATTCAGTTTCTTTTTAAATTTAATGATTTAATTAATCATGTTAAATTTGTTAGTAGTTTTGATGAAAGCATTTTGTACATTTGACCGTTATATTTAATTATCAATATAAAGAATAATAATTTGATTAAAGAATTATTTTAAGATGAAATAATTGTTTTATTGTCCATAATTTTCTTATATATTTTTTGTTATGCCGCAATTTTTGTCAGATTTCTTGTAATATTAATGATATTATATAGTGACATATGCTCTTAACTAAGTATAATTTTGTATTTTGTATTAGGTACATTTTAAAAAACGACGAACATTTCGATATATTCCTCGTGACTATTGATATCGTATTTGATGAGTAATTGTACCTATAAGTTTGATAAGATATTGCAACATTAACTTGCATTAAATTAAAATTTGTATGTGGAAAAATTAAAAGATATTGCTTTTAAATTTGCCAAAGGAATAAATCAATTTAGTATTGTGTCATTTTAATTCAGTAGGTATGTGTTTTATTTTGTATCAATTCCTGTAATAAAATTTTCATAATATAAATATTTAAATACATATTTTAAAAAAATAGCTGAAACAATTGATACCTACTTTTTTAATATTTGTATGGTTAGCCCCCCCCCCCCCCCCCATGATCATAACAAATAGTACAGGTATCTACAGTTTTAAAGAAAGCTGGCATCTTTAACTGTTTTAGTTACTTTGGTCATTACAGACATATCGCCGAAACTAGGGGCTAAAATTATAGCATTAGAGTGTAGCTCTCTTCAATTTCAAATTTTAGTATGCTAACTTCTATTTTATTATACAGAACACTAAACACTAACTGAAACACTTTTATTATTATCTATAATAAACAACGGGATAAGAAGAATTCATTTAGTATACACAATTTTACCCAAAAAAATCCTGGAAGAGACGCTTTCACATGTAAGCACCATGCTTGACTAATAAATAATACATTTATTACAATTTTTTTTTTATTTGGTTTAGTATATGTATATAGATACATAGTACAGTTGTATATAGATACATAGTACAGTAACTTCTTGTCAAGTAGGAATATTTGTATTCAAAAAAAAACGTCCTCCAGAATGTAAGATATTCTTGAAAATAATCTAAATCACAGTACAAAATTGCCAGCTTTCAGGGAAGCTAAATAATTTTAAATGATCTATTTTTATTGTATTCCTGTTGCGACATCTTAAATAATAAATACTCATTAAGGTTTGCTGATGACAGGCATGTATTTTTTGTACATCAATTCATAAAACAAAATGCCAGGAATTCAACTACTCCGAAAAATAAGAAACTACTAGAATTGGACAAATTAGTAACATTAGCTCAGACAAATATAATTCCAAAAAAAGTATTAATGTTTGCATATCACTATCATGAACAGTATAAATAGTAGAGATATAGATCGGTAGGGAAATAGGGAACATCAGAAATTGAAATGCATTCCAAAAGAAAAAATGTTTGTCTTATTTACTTGAGTAAGACGAAGTTATGGAATATAACATCTTTTGATAAATTAATACAAATGTCATGTTAATCAAATTCCATCTAATTTCCTACTCATCAATAAAATGAGATCTTTCAAATTTATTTTTTAAAAATAATTGTAAAGTATCCAATCTATCATACACAAACTTTGTTTGTTGGAAAATAAAATATGTATATATATATTTGGCTTCGTTTATCCAAGGATATTATTTATAAATATTATTGTTTTGGTAATGTGATATTTGCTCTATAGAGAGAACAATATATTTAATACATAACTGTTGTCTTATTTTCTTTTTCTCACACTATTTTTCAAAATTTACTTATTATTATATCATTATTTCGTAATAATACTGTTTAACCTTTCTGTCGCTTCATCCATGGAATTTTTAGAAATCCTTTTGTTTTTAATTGACCTGTTTAGGATTGTTATATATGTTTTGTGTACTTTACTTCTTACATTTGCAGATTGAGATAAACGAACGTTTCGTAACAAACAATAAACTAATAATTGTATATGTTTTAATAGTTTTGCATGGAACGTTTAACATTCCTCTTATATTATTATTCATTGAGAGAAGCAAAATTTATTTCAAATAATACCTTTCTTCAGTATTTGAGGCTGATAAATTATAATTCATATAGAAGTGTTGGAAGGAAAATTTAGTATTCTTTGTTTCGTAAGGTTCCTTTCTTGCATGTAAAATTATTTTATAAAGATTAATACAGCAGGTAGTTCTTTATTTTAAAAATCTTCCATTAGAACTAGGGTTATTCAAGTAAAAATTTGAATTTTGAATATGTTGAACTGGAAGTGAGTAAGATTAATCAATTAAAAATTATAAGTTAACTATTGTTAATTTTCATTTACAAATTTTTGAATTTAGGTATATCTATTTTGTCTATGAATAATAAGATTAAGTGAAATAAAATAAGAATTCAGTGTTTCATTTGATGAAGAGAGTGTAATATAATAATTAGAATCTAAGGTTAGATATGCATATTTATTTCATTTAATAGAAAAAGTATTTAAATTTATGATGGAACTTTTCATTTTAATAAAATACAATTTAGAGATTTTTTTAATTTAATAGGTAGGTACTTACCTCTCAAATAAAATTCTATTCGAAGGAGCAGAATGGAATAGGTTAAATAGAAAGCAAACATATTTTTGGTAGGGTAAAATAAGATAATAAAAATTTTCTAAAATAATAAATAACAATAAAACTAACTGTTTTTTGGTTTATGCCGTTAACCTTTTAAAATAGATTTTGTATATGTATTACATACATTTTTTGAAGCCTGCGGGATCGTTCTGTGTTTTACAAATATTTGATTTTTATATATTTTCATCAATAGTTTAATGTATTACTATATTAAGTATAAATACACATCTGGCAAAGCACTGTTGCTTTAATACTACTAATTATTTTAATAGAAACAATAGAAACAGGATTTTCAATATATGATTGCATTTTTAATAAACACATCTTCGTAATGGCCTTCTTAAGAAAAGTTTATATAAGTATCATTAGTAAAATACATAAAA
Source organism: Amphimallon solstitiale (assembly GCA_963170755.1). Classification (NCBI taxonomy): domain Eukaryota; kingdom Metazoa; phylum Arthropoda; class Insecta; order Coleoptera; family Scarabaeidae; genus Amphimallon; species Amphimallon solstitiale. The sequence continues at coordinate 1,566,810 of OY720684.1, read as the reverse complement.
TTAATATGAAATTTAAAATATGTCATGACTTGTATAACCGTTCTGTATAATTTTGATTTACTTTCCTTTGGAAACTACGTCTTAAATGTTGTTTCCGGTCTTTTATCACCCAATAATCTTTTATAGCTATAATATTTGGTTGGCAAGATATTGGTAATAAAAGAAATTAAAGCCAAGCTTTAATGTCAAGCTTTTTAAAATTTTATTTCATTGTGTATTAAGTTTTCGTACAATTCAAACAAAAGTTAATTTATTTGTGGACTATATTAAATGTCAAAATCCAAAATTATTCCAATAAGTATTACATATATGTTTATCAGCTACTAGCCAGATATTCCTTCTTGTTTTCTTATAAAATTGTGAAGGAATTTTTGGTGTTAGATCATAAAATATCATTAAAACAACTATTCTCTTCTTTTTTTATCTGATCAAGACAGTTCATCTTTTTTTCTGGCTCTTAGTGAAGAGCATATAATCATCTATTTTAAGAATAATTTTGGTTTTTGACTTTCAGTTGAACCATATGCACGTCATGTTGTCTACTGCCACCAATGTGCAGAAGAGTGCCTGGCGAAAACTACTGAATAAATACCATTCTAAGATACTACTATTCAAATGTTTTATTGTATGTTTATAATTTATTGTATATGTAATAAAATAAAAACAGTTATTGTATAGTAAAATTTGTAGTTTTTTAAAAGAACAGAACATTGATGTTAATAATTTATACAACAATATCGGAGAATGCCTATATTTTCTAATCAGTAGTAGTATATTTTTCAAAATAATAACCCATTTAGAAGTAATTTATCTATTAATTTCGCAATGGATTTCAAACATTCTACCGGAAGTTTCAAGCAAAAGCATTTTCAAAATAGTAAATATGCCACTTCTACCTAAAATCAATAAATCGCAAGACTATGAAAATCTTACATACAGGGTAATTCATTAGAAACCGCTTCTTCGATTACTCTTTTGTTTTTTAAATAAAGGAAAAAAACAATTAGTGGAAGATTCATGGTTGCTTGTGGCGCATATTCTAAAAATACTTTAAGGTCTGATGCACTTCGTGTTTCACCGGAAATCCACGGAACTTAATTTTTTTAAATGACACCCTATATATTTTTGGATTTGCTAGTACTGATTTAAATTATCTATTCAACTGCTTTATGAGTTATTAATTTTTTTTGAAAATTTTGGACGAAAACACGTGTTCAGAAAAAAAAACATTTTTTCATTGTTTTTAAAAGTAAAACATTAACTTTGGTGGTGCTTGTATCCAATAAAATTCTGTATCATTTGACCTCAAAAAACTTTGTTTTGTCAAAGCCTACTTCACGAAATTTTCACATAGTAAAGACTTTTTTTTTTAATGGAACACCTGATATTTTATTGTGGCAATTTGATCCCTTTTTAATTCCCTTTCATTTTTGTTAACTATGTCCTCATACCTATCTTTTGTAATTTCAGAGATAATCAGTTATTAGTTATCATCCAAATGAATTATTCTTATGAGGAGTTAATAGATATGATTGACGTTTTGGGTGAATCGAGAAGAAACTTTGCTAGCATCCAGACTTTATGCACAGCGATCCCTGGTAGAAGTCAACCGAAGCCACAAACCTTCGAAAGTATAAAGGAACGGTTTGAGTGAACAGAAAGTATTAAATTTGGAAAAAAAGCGAACAAAAGCAATAACTGGTGAGGATAATAAGTTTATGATACTTGCGAGTGTAGTCGAACACCCACATACTAGTACTACGAAAATTAGTCGTCAGTTAGATGTAAGTCAAATTTGAGAATCCAGAATAATTAGGAAATATGTAATTCATCCCTAGCATATTCATACACAGGGTTAGATGAAAGCAATTTTCAGAATCGCATACATTTTTGTCAAAAGGCAGCAGATAAATTATTAGTCTGACTTTCTCAATTTTTTGTTGTTTATCGAAGAAGCCACTTTCTATTAAAATGGATACGTTAATCGTCACAATTCTCATTATTATAACACATAAAAACTCTCACTTTATCACACCTTCAAACTTTCAAAATCATTGGTAGTTAGATAATTGAACCTTATGTCTTTGATGAAAATGTTGATGGAGAAGAGTATCTTCGTTTTCTACCGACGGATTTTCAAAACTTTTCGAAAACATGAACATTAAAATCAGAAAAACGTTTAAAAGAATATGTCGAAACGTTTTACGCAAAGTTGGTACTTTAGAAAACAGAATACTTACGTGCATTGCAGCACAAAATTGTGGTTATGTTCAACATATTCTTCAATGATATTTGTTTTTCTTATTTTTGATTGTTGTTACGTTCTCAAAAGTTAGAGGTTATTTAAATTGCGTGGTATTGTTGCTAAATTTTTTTCTATCAAAGTTTTAGAGCTTCAACAATGAAAGAATACGAGCTATTAGGCAAACTAAATTGAAGATAGCAGCATTGTTTCATGCATCTTTTAGTGGGCCGGCTTCTTCACATATGTCAGTAAAAATAACCTTTATTTTATTTCGTTGTTAACCAACAGTGTAAAAAATAAAATACTGCAACTGAACATTGCCGGATTAAAAAATTGAAATGCGATGCCCTTCATTCTGCAAAATTATTAATTTTGGGATAGTTGGATTTAACCTTTACTTTGTTTGACAGTTGACTAAGGAAGTTGGGCCCTATTCCAGCCTTCCATTTGTTGGACGAATATTTGGGTGCACAGAACAACAGCGCTCGTAGTTCTTTATTTGACCGCTAATTGCTCCTATAGTGATTATCTCAGAAATAACAAAAGATACATGTAGGACATTGTTAACAAATATGAAAGAGCATAAAAAAGAAACAAAATGCCCCAATAAAATATCGGGTCTTCTGTTTAAAAAAAAAGTTTTTATTACGTGAAAATTTTGGGAGGTAGACTTTGAAAAAACAAAGTTTTTTGAGGTATTGTCGAGTGCAACTTATACCAAATCATGCAGAATTTTCTTGGCTACAAGCATCACCAACGTTAATGTTTTTAATTTTAAAAACAATGTGTTTTTTTCTGACCACGTGTTTTGGTAAAATATTTTCAAAAAAAATTAACTCAAAAAGTATGGGCTCAATTTTGAAAAAGGAAAAACAGTTGAATTGGCAATTTAAAGCAGTATTAGAAAATCTAAAAATATACAGGCTGTCACCTAAAAAAATTAAGTTCCCTGCATTTCCGGTAAAACCGGAAGTGCGTCAGAGCTTAAAGTATTTTTAGAATATGCGCCACAAGCAACCATGAATCTTCCACTAATTGTTACTTTCTTATACGTAGTACAAGGAAGTATTGTGATGACGAAAATTTTCGACCTCGAGATTTTTGCAGATGTCTACATTTTGAAGTCTCCTGATTCTGAAAAAGTGGTTTTTAAAAAATATCTCTCTGTATGTGTATGACCACGATAGCGGTCAAACGGCTACAGATACCAATTTCAAATTTTGTATTACGAGTATAATCTCCCTCATGAGATCTGATTAGTTTTTTAGTAATATCGGTAGACCAGAAGTAGTAGTTTATTTCAGTGAAAAAATCGACTTTTGCCAATATTTTGTCAATTACTGAGTTTAAACAAATTTATAAAGCATTCAAATATACTCCAAATTAAATTCGAGAAAAATTGTATTAAAAAAGTTTTTCGAAACCCCTACCGGAAGTAAGTCTTCTATTCTTATCGAAAATCAGTTTTTTTGCGAATATCTAACAAGTCATGTTTTCCAGGCAGTTACATTGCGAGTTTAAAAGTATTTAGAACTTAATTTTCAAAATTCGGTGAATAGCGATCTTGCAAAGTATGTATTCTATAGAGATTTATTAACAGAATAGAAGTACTTAACATAGAATTTTGAATAATTTTTGTATGAAAAAATTCTTAAAATTTAATTTGAAACGCTCATACTAATAAGAAAGTCGTGTGGTGACACCTATTTTTTCCCTTTTATTTAAAACACAAAAGAGCAATCGAAGAAGCGGCTACTAATGACTCACCCTGTACATGTATTAGTATTTTGCTTGTGTTTTTCAAGTTTTTGGAGAGAATTGTTATCGGTCTATGAAGAACTTACTTGAATGTTTAAGGTATCCTTCATTAAAACCTGAATCGTTTTAATTAATAGTGTTTTGAAAAATATTTACAACAAATGATACTAAAAAAGTTTTTATATAGAATTTTATTTTGTATAATACATATAATGTATTATTGTCATTTTTTGAGTCCATAGTTTTTTACTTTTATTTAACTACATTTATCGTTATTGACGTATTGCATGCTGTATGCAAATTGAAATAAGAATATAACCAATATAAGATATACTTTTATGTATTTTACTAATGAAATTAGGCTAACTTGGAAGATAGCAACGATGTTATAAACAATGTAAAACATACTTAAATCAAATAGTAAACTTATTAAGATGAAACAATTTTGATAGTATGTATTACTTAATATTTAATATTTTATAACACCATACAACCTGTCTATCAAATTGTGTATACTAATTACTCTCCTACCACAGTTTTTGAATAATATTTCTGATGTGTATATTTATCCTGAACGTTTTTATCGCCGATCATCTGTAGTTTCTAATGATTCCTGCAATATTTTTCTGCAAGTGGTTATTTTATTCGTCCACAAATTAAGCACGTCCAGCTAAAATTCGTCAACATAATTTCAGTCGATCAATTGAAGAGGCTTATGGCTCTAACAGAATTCGTAATAATCTTGGTGAAGATGTCAGCCTTGAGATATCAAAGAGGACATACTTTTAGTGTTTTACTGCTGTTTGCATTTACAATAATCTGTAGTAAAAAGAGAAATGGAAAAGGTTACTTCATATCTACATATACCTGTAATATAACAACACAAGTTTCTTGTTGTATACATTTTATATAGAGTAACCTATGATGAAGTAACACCTAGCTAATATTATGTAAACTAAAAAGAAACAAAATGAGGTGTGGCCACCACACGACTTTCTTATACGTATGAGCGTTTCAAATTATAGAATTTTAAGAATTTTTTTATACAAAAATTATTCAAAATCCTATTCTAAGTACTTCTGTTTTCTTAATAAATCTCTATAGAATGCATACTTCGCAAGATATTATCAAAAAAGTGCTACTTCCGGTCCGAATTTTGAAGTTTCATATATACAAAAAATATTGCAAATCCAGTTCTAAATACTTTTGTACTCTTGATAAATATATATAGAATGCATAACTTACGACATATTTGCAAAAAATCGCTATTCGATAAGAGTTAAAGTGGTACTTCCGGTCTGAATTTTGAAATTTTTTTTATACAAAAGATATTGAAAATTATGTTTTAAATACTTTTATACCCGTAACGTACTTGTCTAAAAAGCTTGACTTGCGAAATATTCGCAAAAAACTAATTTTCGATAAGAGTAAAAGACTTACTTCCGGTGGGAATTTCGAAAAACTTTTTAAATAAAATTATTCTCGATTTTAATTTTAAGTATATATGAATTATTTATAAATTTGTTTAAACTTAGTAGTTGACGAAATATTGGCAAAATTCGATTCTTTCGCTGAAGTAAACTGCTACTTCCGGTCTACCGATTTTACTGAAAAACTAATCAGATCTCAAGAGGGAGATTATAAACGTAAATACAAACTTTGGAATTGATATCTACAGCGGTTTGACCGTTATCGTGGTCACACACACAGAGAGAGACATTTTTTAAAAACCACTTCTTCGATATCAGGGGACTTCAAAACGTGGACATCTGCAAAAATCTCGAAGTCGAAAATTTTCATAATCACAATACTTCCTTATACTACGTATAAGAAAGTAATAGAACTGTTATTTTGTCGGTTTATTGATATTTCAGAAGTGTGCACAATCTATCATAGTTTTCTTTATTAAAAGCGAAATGGTGTAAAACTGGAGTAAATGGAGAACGGCCAGTCGTGTATAGACGAATTTTGTTTAGAATTTCCAAATTCTACAATAAATTACAATATTTATGGCAAATGATTTATCAATCTGTCGGAGAAGTTTCAAGAAACAACTTATGGCGGACCAATAAAACTATCTATCTGAGAAGCTCGCATATGTTGAGGCACCAATAACTCAGTCGTTTAAGTTTTAATCATCATTTAGTATATATCATTTAATTCTTAAGAAGAGGATTCATAAGTGTCCTTGCGTGAAACGGGATTTAATTACTGTATTTCTACATGATCTTATTATTAAACAGCAAATGATGCGTATCTAGTCTCTGCATTCTTGAAAAGTGGGCGTTTGGCATTTTTAAGATACTAGGAATTCAAAAAGATATCAGTTATAAATTTTGCAATTATTTGTTTTCTTTTCATCACAAGATAATTAGCTAGCATGGCATACAACAGGACTAGTTTGAGACTCCTCAGCAAGCACATGGGAAACGTTTTTTTTTTTTAGAATAATTATATTTACCTACAATTTAACAATAACGTATTTGACTATGACAAGGATTTCAGCGATTGATTTTGTGATAAATTTAAAGAAGGCACATTGGTTTATTATTATGATAAGCATGTATGTAACACAATGTTCTCTGTACTGTTATTATTTTGTACACGACTCTACCATTTTAAAAGCAGGTACTTACTACCTATACGACTAAACAGTGCGTTATTCATATATAACTGTAAGGATTTTCAGATCCAAAATACCTAGTAGAACTAAAAATAGCACCCATACAATACAGTGGCAGTCAAATCATTACTAAACCAGGCGTTGCTTTTTTATAGGCGTTAATTTAAAAGCACTTCTTCCTTCTTATGCCGTTATATTTAATATCTATTCCCTTTTACTTTCTTATACGTAGTATAAGGAAGTATTGTGATGATGAAAATTTTCCACCTCGAGATTTTTTACTTTCTTATACGTAGTATAAGGAAGTATTGTGATGACGAAAATTTTCGATCTCAAGATTTTTGCAGATGTCCACGTTTTGAAGTCCCCTAATACCAAAAAATGAGGTGTGGCCACCACACGACTTTCTTATACGTATGAAAGTGTTACTTCCGGGTCGAATTTTGAAATTTCATTTATACAAAAAATATTCCATATCCAACTCTAAATACTTTTGTACTCTTGATAAATATATATAGAATGCATAACTTACGACATATTTGCAAAAAATCGCTATTCGATAGGAGTAAAAGTGGTACTTCCGGTCTGAATTTTGAAATTTTTTTTATATAAAAGATATTGAAAATTATGTTTTAAATACTTTTATACTCGTAACGTACTTGTCTTAAAAGCATGACTTGCGAGATATTCGCAAAAAACTGATTTTCGATAAGAGTAAAAGACCTACTTCAATTTCGAAAAACTTTTTTAAGACAATTTGTTTCAAACTTAATTCTAAGTACATATGAATTCTTTATAAATTTGTTTAAACTTAGTAATTGACCAAATATTTGCAAATTTCGATTTTTTCACTGAAGTAAACTACTACTTCCGGTCGGCCGATTTTGCCCAAAATCTAATCAGTTCTCAAGAGGCAGATTACACACGTAAATACAAAATTTGGAATTGATATCTACAGCGGTTTGACCGCTATCGTGGTCACACACACACACACAGAGAGAGAGAGAGAGACATTTTTTAAAAACCACTTATTTGGTATCAGGGGACCTCAAAACGTGGACATCTGCAAAAATCTCGAGGTCGAAAATTTTCAATACTTCCTTATACTACGTATAAGAAAGTAAAAAGTGTTTTTACTTTCTTTCTTATATTCGAAATTCCGACCAGAAGTAGGTCTTTTACTCTTATCGAAAATCAGTTTTTTGCGAATATCTCGCAAGTCATGCTTTCTAGGCAGGTACATTATCAGTATAAAAGTATTTAGAACGTACTTTTAAATATCTTTTGTATAAAAAAAATTTCAATATTCGGACCGGAAGTAACACTTTTACTCTTACCGAATAACGATTTTTTGCAAATATGTCGTAAATTATACATTCTATATATATTTATGAAGAGTACAAAAGTATTTAGAGTTGGATTTGGAATATTTTTTGTATAAATGAAATTTCAAAATTCGGACCGGAAGTAACACTTTCATACGTATAAGAAAGTCGTCTGGTGGCCACACCTGATTTTTTAAAAAATGTCTGTCTGTCTGTCTGTGTGTGTGTCTGTCTGTCTCTGTGTGTGTGACCACGATAGCGGTCAAACCGCTACAGATATCAATTCCAAATTTTGCATTTACGAATATAATCTCCCTCTTGAGAACTGATTAGATTTTGAGCAAAATCGGCAGACCGGAAGTAGTAGTTTACTTCAGTGAAAGAATCGAAATTTGCAAATATTTCGTCAATTACTAAGTTTAAACAAATTTATAAAGAATTCATATGTACTTAGAATTAAGTTTGAAACAAATTGTCTTAAACATTTTTTCGAAATTCTAATCGGAAGTAGGTCTTTTACTCTTATCGAGAATCAGTTTTTTGCGAATATCTCGCAAGTCATGCTTTTTAGACAAGTACGTTACGAGTATAAAAGTATTTAAAACATAATTTTCGATATCTTTTATATAAGAAAAATTTCAAAATTCAGACCGGAAGTACCACTTTTACTCTTATCGAATAGCGATTTTTTGCAAATATGTCGTAAGTTATGCATTCTGTATATATTTATCAAGAGTACAAAAGTATTTAGAACTGGATTTGCAATATTTTTTATATAAATGAAATTTCAACATTCGGACCGGAAGTAATACTTTCATACTTATAAGAAAGTCGTGTGGTGGCCGCACCTGATTTTTTTTTGCAAAACAGTTAATTCGAAAAGGAGGAAAACAAAATTGTTTAAGAATTATGTTTTCCTTTGCGTACGAGTTTGCTATGAATAAAGTACAAAGATTATTTGGAATAAATATTTATGCACAGGCAGTCACGATTTTTCAATAAATTTTCACGTAATGCATGCAGATTGAAACGTGTTCCCTTGTCATCTAAGTAATTAAACAAAACAAAAGAAAAAAAAACAATAACACAATTTAATAGGTGTGTTGTTGAAAATTCAGGCATTCGTTAGAATATATGTATGCATGTATTTTTAAAAGTCATTAAAACAGGGATATTACCAGCATACAAAGAAAGATTATTTAATACCGTTGTTAATATTGAAATTAGTAATACGTAATCGATATATACGGGACTTGAATAAGCCATACTATTATGTCGTTGTTTAAAAACATGAACTGGATAGTTTTCAAAACATAAAACCCGACTTTAGAAAGCGTTCTCTTAACAACAAGAACGTACATTAATTACATTATACGCATATGCATCGGTCAATATGGATATCTTATTCATATAAATACATTTAAAAATAAGTACAATGGTGACAGTAATCTATTTAATTAAAGTACTTAATTGTAAAGGTCATAACTGAAATAAGGACAAAGATATTGACGCGTCAATGAAGGAAATTAATTTTTAGTATTAGGTTGGTGCGTATTCAAAATTAGAACAGTTTAGCTTGTGGAAATGAAATTTTTATCAATAAAAGTAATTCCCATATGTTTCTGTATAATAAATACGATTTTACCTTTCACTGAAATTAGTACAATTCGCGTATGTTGATGCATAAGTGATGAATAATAAAAACAGGAAAAGTTCACGTTATTGTGGTAGACTTTTATGTTGGGCGGTATATTTCTTTTCCACATTTGTGCATTTATATTTTATAGTACTAAGTTCTTCGGACGAAGAGGTGGAATATTACCAGCAATGAACCTTTACAGGATACAAATACATTTATTTAAAATTTATAAATACGTCGGACTGCCGGCATTTTAACATCTGGTACTTGATATAATTCAGTAAAATACTTAAGCTCTCATCACTCTCGGTAGCCCGGAGGCAAGGGCACTTGACTAGCGATTGGGATGTCATGGGTTGGCATCTCACCCGTGGGTAATTTTTCTTATTTAATTTACCTAATTACATTATCAGTGCTTAAAAGAAAATTTTAATTAGAAATATATAAAAGCAATTATGGATATGAAATGCGACATAGATTGAAATTGGCGATGTAAGTATTAAATCAGGCAAAAAAAAGCATCTACGTTTTTAAATACAAAAAGAACTACAAACGTTTAGTAGTGGAACTGTAATTGTCACAATCTTACAAAATATTCTCCATCGCACTATGTACTCGACCATTCTTCGTAAAGATGTCATTAAGCTCACTTTTTCACATTTCTTCTGAAAGCCGATGCCCTTTTCATCCCACGTACTAAGAATTTCCTCATAGATGGAACACTTCCTCCCTGTCAGTATATTCTTCTCACGGGAGAAACAGCACAAACTAGAAAATATATGTGTGAACTTAATCCAGGTATTATAACAACGGTTTTGAAAATTATTTTGACAGTCATCATTAATGTATTGGAACTGCTGAAAGCAAGTTTGAACATCGAGTTTGAATAAATTCAAATATGGTTTACAATACAGTGCAAAAAACGTACATGATTGAAGCCTATTTTTGAACTAGAGTGCCAATTGATGGAATTTTGGTGTACAGTCAGCGTGCATGTTTGGATGATTTCAGAGAGCCCTCCCAAAAATATTGGTGTTTTTCGTGAGACTGATTCTGTGGACCATAAAATTAAATCACGTACTGGTTAGACCAACTGTTCGTTTGGAAGAAGTTATAAATGCTGTTCATCAACATATGGAAAGTGAAACCACAAAACCTTTGAAACGTCTTCCTCAAGAGATTAGACTTTCTTATGGACCCTGCCAGAAAATTGTATAAGATGCAATCACATCCGGTAGACTTAGAGCATGACAAAGTGTATAACTTGGAAATTGAAAATAATGGACAACAATTTCAACACTTGCTTTAATTTCGCCTTTTTTTTATTACTAAAATCTTGAATACAAACTGAGCTTGTTTGATTGTATCTTTAAATCAAGTAACATATTTATTGATGTCACGATGACACTGAAAATAATTTTCAAAAATTAAGGTTGTATTACAAGTATAATAATATGGCTTAAGTTTAAGTTTTCTATTTCAACGCCATTCTTCGTCCTAGAAACGTTATGATATCACGTTATATACATACACAGCATGTGTAAAATCATATTGGGGATAGGACATATGTATACTATGCATACCGGTAACAACGCACAGCAACAAGGCATTGTCCGAGTCTATCATAACAAAAAAAAAAAAATTCTCGCACATTACGAATCATATCAACAGTCAATATGATTCGTAATGTGCCAGAAAATTTTTATGATAGGCTCGGACAATGCCTTGCTGCTGAAGGAGGCTTTTTTGAGCCTATGCGATAACATTTTATTTTTTAGTATTGTTTAGAGTATATTTAATATTTTCATTAAAATTTCGTTCTTAGTAAATTTATAGAATAATTTACTAAGAATTAATGTTTAATTAGAATTGTGCTTTTATTTTCCTACTGCGTTGTATACGCAATATAATAAAACTCCCAGTAGTATTTTGAATTCTTATTTGGTAAATATGTATTTACGAAGCGTGTGATGCATGCTTAGATAAATACATGTTCATCTATCGACTGACTGTATGCAACTGAAATGCTAATCGTACTTTACTGACACGACCTGCACGTTGTTGCCGGTATGCATAGTATACATATGCCCTATCCCCAATATGATTTTACACATGCTGTATATACAGGGTGTTCCTAAATATCATGTACATAAGGAAGGGGGTAACTATTTGGTTTATTTTGTGCCTAAAATTTCATATAAACATAGGTCTGCAAACGCTTCGTTACCAATATGCAGGGTGTTGAAATTTCAAGAATTTTTCACTTTTTACTGTATAGCTCCTGCAGTTTTTTTACGATTTCTAATGTCAATTGTCAAATTAATAAACTCAAGTGATTATCTGAATAAAGCCAGAGCCTGCTAGACTATTTTAAAAAATTTAATTTTCTCTGGCGAATTACAGAAAATTGTTTTCTATTTTTTTTCTCGATAACGGTCAGAGATAAGAAAAAAATATAAGAGATCAAAAAGTTTCTAAACAAGACAGAAAATTTATTTGCGTATTTTAGAATCTAGCAGTGGCGCATCGCAAAAAAGTTCAGGGTGAGAAAAGAGGGCATGACCCCGAAAAAATTATTACCCTGTAGATTTACATAATCATTTGGCATGGCTAATGATGCAGGCCTTATAGCGTAACCTACCTTCCAAATTTGAACAAAATATCTCAAAAACTGCAGGAACTATACAGTAAAAAGTGAAAAATTCTTGAAATTTCAACACCCTGCATATTGGTAACGAAGCGTTTGCAGACCTATGTTTATATGAAATTTTAGGCACAAAATAAACCAAATAGTTACCCCCTTCCTTATGTACATGATATTTAGGAACAGCCTGTATATGTATTGTAATTCACTGAATTCATATTTGAAGTATTTTATGATCTTGACATTTCATGGTAGAGTTTTGGAAATTTTCACCATTTCATGATTTGTTACAATTGTATCTTACTTGGTGTCAAATTATTAATATCAATCACAGTTATATGTTAGAAGAACGTTTGCCAAATGTTGTGGGGTTGTATTAACACAAACTTTTCTAACACTATTACCAAGTTTTACAATTGTGTGATGCGTAGTTAGAAAAATAGTATCCTTCATGTATGTGCATAAAAATAAAATAATTCATAATTATCAGATCCAGAGACCTTGCCGAGGAATTCACCTGTCTATTATAAAAATAAACTGTTCCGAATAAGCTCGTGCTATGTTACGCCACATGTACTGAAGCATTGTCTTGTTGCAAAAATAAGAAATCCCGGTTGAAGGTCATCATTAAGTACTTTAACACTTGTAATAATTATCATAATCAAGGAAATTGAGATCGATAGATATTTTTAAAGAATAACGAATGCTCCAACTGATAGCTGAATTTCTTGTGGCGTTTTCGCAACGGATTTCCTATGCCAGGTTTCCATTCGATGTTGAGCATCTTCAATGTCATCTGCATTTCCTGGGTGTTGCTGTCTCAAATTTATGAACTACTGCTCACGATATTCATCAATGCAAGCGTGAATGTATGCAATAGTTCGTCTCGTGTTACTTGACCGGCGCAGATCAAGAAGAAGTGACTGAAGAAAAAAAGAAAAAGATTAAGCAAGCATTCGACTGTGAATTAACACCGATGGATAACCGATCTACAAACCACGAAATATAAGTAAGAACGCTTGCTTACTGCACACCTCAAGGTCATCCCTCAAGTTACATTAGTTGAATTGTTCTTAACTGTTTACTGCAAGATTATGGAACAGTCGACGAAAATCCTACATACAATAAGCATTTTCTCCGAGTTTGAAAATGACTTCTAGCAGTAGTATGGTAATAAATATTCTACTGGAATATACAAATTCTAATGAATTCACTTTAACATTTTTAAGGTTTTATTTGGAAAATATCATTACTATCTTTCAATCCGTCAATTTTATATTAACACCTCTACTGTAAATGTCAGTTTAATTGAAGACAGTGTATAATCCTAAGTTGTAGGCTTCCACGATTGTCATTACGTATCACTTGTTGGCTTCTGAGATATGCCGCCGTCTTTCGTCTGCTATTGACCTTTTGTTCACTATCCTAAGGGACATCTTCAGTTTGTTTAATGTTAATATTTGTCATTGCTAATATAATAATTTATGGTTTCTAATGTAACGGGTATCTATAATTGATCGGCCAAGTTTTACGAATTACAGTTTCTGCCCCTGCTTGAATTTAATTTCTTATATATGTAATTGTCAAATTTGGCATTCTATCAGCGCAGTTTGATGGGTTTCTTAGCATTGATTTGGAAAATTATCGACATAACTAATCTACTTTTAACACAATATGAATTTAAAATTACATGGTATTAGTGTTTTTTCATCATATTGGCGATGTTATAATAACATGTAAGCCTATCATAGGTTTCTATAATTATGTTAATTTTTTTTAATTAAATATTCAGGTACGACTCTGGCAGTAAAATAAATTGAAGAAGACGTTTCGAAGCAGAGCTGGGCAATTACTTTCAAATAGTAATTAATTACAATTACAAAATACTTTTTTTTAAAAGGAATTAATTTACAATTACAAAGTACAAGAGATTAAGAAAGGAATTTTTCTTCTAATTACAATTACATTTGTTTATAAAATCCGAGGAAAAAGGTTTTTTTCTGTTATTAGTCTTTTGTTGTATATAATATACAAATCAGAACTTAAAATAGGAAATGGGAAAGAAATGAACCATATTTCAATCCGCCTGTAGAAAAAACAACGTAATTTATTGTATAAAAAACAAAACAAATAAAGCAACTATCCAAGTATAACATAAAATATGTGATTACAATAATTTGTAACGAAAAATTGCACCATAAAACTAGGAATGAAAATAAGGTAATTTAGGGTACATTACGTACGCTGGGGTGACAAATTTGGGTTAGTATAAGGGATCATATGTATTTCCTCAAAATTATTGCTACTGAAATAATTACTAAACGAGGAAATGTCACGCGTAGCTGTTCAGTGTTTTCATTTCACACATTTTGTAGTGTATTTTTGTATGCAGTGCTTTTTTTAATGCTGGTTTTACATAATAATATTTCAACCCCATTTTATACTTTATTTTCAATTTTTTAAAATATCTCATTTTTGAGTTCTAAAATATTATTCTTATTGAAGAAGACCAAAAAAAAAAAAAATGACTTGAAATTGAAATTTTCCGTAAAAATCAGCAGTTAGTTTTTTTTTAAAAAATCCCTGTAAAGGTAAAATGTACCTTAAATCAACTTATTTTCACCTTCGAAAAGTATTGAAATATGTACCTTTTATTGTCACATTCAATATAAAATGCTAAAACATTTGGTATTGTTGGTTGGGTGATTTAAAATGATCATTTAACTGTATACTTTGTTGCTTTGCATTACAACTAACTTTGCAAAATTTGTGTCTGAGAGAGCATGCCTTTTGGCTGCTTGAATCATAGTAGCGAATGAAAATAATCGTTGGACGGGTGCTGAAGATGATAGTGCAGTATTGTATTTAAAAAACACTTGCTTAATGAGAGGATAACTTTCTAGCATGGGAATGTTTTGTCTTATATCATCCAGATACTGTAAAATTTCAAGATGAATCTTATTTTTATTTTCAGTGTCAGCTGACTGTGAGATTCCTTCAGTTCCTTCATTAAAATGAAATAAGCTGCTATTGTTAACTTCCTTCTTATAATTATCGGTACCAATATCTGTAACATTCATTAATTTGGACTGTTCGATAGAAAATAAATCATACTCCGAAATAAGCAGTTGTTTAATATCATGTTTAGATAACACAGACGTTGACTCGAACGGAAACCAACAAAGTTTAAACTCAGGATGTGTAATTGCTTCTAAAAGTGCATAGGTATCCTAAAGTTAAAAGATGTTTAAATCTATTATCTAAACCTTTAATGGCACTTTGAAGTATTATATCTCCGCCACTTTTAAACTTCTTTTTACTTAATTTATTTAGCTTATTTTTAAGTGACACTAGACTAGGATGAAGAACGCCATAAAATGCTTTGTTTTCACCTTGTAAAATATTTAGTTTCTGTGCTAAAAGTGCAGTGACTTCACAAAATTCTTGCAGAGTAAGGAACTCGTATTCAGAAAAGCACGATATTTCTAATTTTAAAAAGAGGATGGAAAATTTTTCTTTCACGTCCAGTATTTGTTTGATACTGTCATACATAGAGTTCCACCTGGTGATTATAGGGGAGCTAAGGGTATGTCTTAAATATGAGTTAATTGGAAAAGTAATTTGTAAAAAACTAAAAGTATTTAAATACAAATTACAAATACTTCACGATTTTTCAAGCAATTACAATTACAAATTCCTTGAAAAGGCAAAGGAATTAATTACTAATTACAATTACTGATTTTTAAAGTAATTTGTAATTGCTAATTCCTTTTTGTAAAGTGATTGCCCAGCTCTGTTTCGAAGTTGCCGAATTAATAACATAATCATCAAATTTTGTATATCCTAGAAGAAATGAGAAAATCTTTATTTAATTATTAATTTAATTATATCGTACCTGTCCCAGCGACATGTTTTCTTTACTGGTCACTCCTCCACGTATTATTTGGCTTCCTCTGGCATCCCGCAGGGTTCGGTCCTGGGTACCCGTATATTCAATACTTTCATTAATGATATTACGGACGTTAACTTCTGTTTGCTGATGATCTCAAACTGTTTGCTAAAATATCCGCTCCTTATGATTGCCACATCTTGCAAACCAATTTAACCAATGTTTTTGAGTGGTCTGGTGTAAACAATTTAGTTTTAAATAGTTCAAAATGCCATGTCATTTCATTTACCCGGAAGTCCAATCCATCATTCATTTACAGCCTCGACGCAGTGTTCTTAGAACGAGGTAATGTTGCGAGGGACTTGGGGGTATTGTTTGAGTCTAGGTTGTCATTTGCTAGCGATATTAACTCCATCTGTTCTCATTATTAGAAACTGCCGCTCTTTTACAGTTGTGGGTACCTTAAAAATATATATTTCGCTCGTACGATCCCGCCGGGGGTATGCATCTCTGATATTGTGTCGTTATTACCTGTGCCACAAAAGTCAGGTTTGTTAAATATTTAGCTTTTCGTAGAGACCGAGTTTATCCGCCAATTGGTGTCGAGAACGCTGTACTTTTACTGTCGCGGTCGTTCTGCCTAACTACGGTGGACTACAGGAGAATTGTTGCCAGCGTCAAATTCCTATACAACTTTGTTCACAATATAACAGATTGCTCTTTTCTGCTGGGTCTCTTAAGGTTTTCTGTTCCAAGAAGCGAAGCGCGGGATTCCTTTACCACTTTCTACTTATCACAAAAATTAAAAATATATAAAAAAATCGTATTTCGGCAACTAAGTTGCCATCTTCAGTAGAAATCTGTAGAAAACCACAAAAGAGTGTTAAACGTAGTATTATCCCACTGGTGATTTAGGAAGAGCATATCTTCTAAGGTTACACCTTAGCCAAAATACTACGTTTAACACTTTCTTGTTTTTCTACAGATTTCTACTGAAGATGGCAACTTAGTGCCGAAATACGTATTTAGATTTTTTATATCTTTTTAATGTTTGTGGTAAGGGATTTTTCCTTTTGCATTTTGTTTCAGATTTTTAGCCGCAGCCTCTCCACCCTTTATTGGACTTCCTACTGCCGTTTCCAAATACGAATGCTCTGATTAGATCAGGGTATCAGTTGAAGGAAGCTTTATTAACCGATTATATGTATACACTTTGGTTTTGATTTGGTTTGGATGAGGTATTTGCTAATATTGATAATTTTTGTGCTCACTTATCATGTATGTACTACATTTGTATAATTTTACTGTGTCCTGTAAATGGAATATTTGAGTCTGTAGGGCAATAAAGCATATTAGGTATATTATTAATTACACGCGTATGGATATTTATGACCTAGGTTATTATTTGACGTTTCAGAAAATTTCGTTACTCAATTCGATTAAGTACCTATATATTTTCAAGCGTTGAACAAAATTTATTTTGCATCTTGGCGCTTGGCGAAAATTATATATAAGGCATTAAAATGCCGTATAACTAAGTATGTTCAAAATATAATCTGACGAGTTCTCTAGGGGTATTACCTGGATCAACGCTTTTTACTAGAATTCTTGTTGTGAACCAAGGGCCAACTTTCAAATGACATCTTCAGATAAAGCATTCTTTATAACCTCTGGTTATGTTTTGTTTTGTGGATATATTCACATTGTCATTCGTATAGCATTCATTCTATGTCATTCTAGAAAACTTATGAGTAGATAATCGAGTAATTGTCTTTGTTATTGTGACACTTCATAATACTGAACAACTTGATAAGATTTGTGGTTTCTCTGAACAGTTTACACTATTGATCGTATAATTCCAAAAACTGTTGAATATACAATTATTGTTAATATCTATTTTACATTTGCTATTTTCAACTTGATTACGCCATGTTATTATTTTATTTTGTATATCTCGCCCATTCATTTGTGAAAGATTAGAAATTCATTGATAAACTTCATTCATTCATTAATACAATCTGTATATATTCGAGTTCCTTTCTAAGAATTGTAAACGTAATAGTTGTACATCTGAAACTGTTGAAAGTCGCCTCGATGCTACCTCATAGTCATAAAGTATTAGTCATCTCACTTATTGTTAAAGAAAGATTTTGCATGTGTCATTTGGAATACGTCGGTTCGCCGAATAAGTCTATTTTGGAATATCTTGAACATTATAATTTGGACTGAAAACTGTTTATCCTGGTAAACACTATACTCGATCCATTTTAATACTAATATATACTCAAAATAAGTTCAAAAGGTACCGCCTTTTTACTACCAAACCATCTCTACCAATACTGCTTCCTGTAACAACTGAGGTTAAAGCTACATTTAGAGTTCTTAAAATATATACACGGACAAACATATATGTATGTATACTTATATGAAAACTGTACGCGAATTGGCACGAATACACAAAATGTCTTTAGATTTTCACCTGAAAAACATTTTGCTATATTTATCGCATTATTGATCGTCAATGTTTATATACAGTGGTTTGAAAAATGTTCCAAAACATACGAGGGGCGTTCATTATTTTCTCGGTATTAATAAACTAATTAAGTGGGTACTATTATAACTAGGGAAACCCAAAAATATGCGCTTAAATATGCAAATCATTTAGTCAAAATATGCACAAAAATGTTGAAATTATGCAAATAAAAAAATCTAATATATAAATATATTACAATATATTAATGATTAACATAATATATGTCAGAATATAAAAATTTATAAATAGAAAAACTCCTTTCTACATCAACCAATGTAATAGGGGCATTTTAAAAACTGTTTAATATTAGAGGATCCAAATCAATGGATTCAGTAAATTCTCCTTCTATAATATTAGCTACTTGGATAAGGAACCGAAACTTACAATTTTTTTCCATCATATTTTTAAATTTTTGAAAAATGTTGTCCCACATTTTGCCAACGACATTTTGAGAAGCTGCCTCAAATTGTTCTGCTAGTTTTACACTTCGGGTTAATTAGATTTGTCCATTTGTGTTAT
The DNA here is from genome assembly GCA_963170755.1 of Amphimallon solstitiale. Classification (NCBI taxonomy): domain Eukaryota; kingdom Metazoa; phylum Arthropoda; class Insecta; order Coleoptera; family Scarabaeidae; genus Amphimallon; species Amphimallon solstitiale. The sequence continues at coordinate 1,547,635 of OY720684.1, read as the reverse complement.
TGTTTTAGAAACAAAGCTATATTGGTTTTTATATACGAAAGGTGTTTTATTTCTTAGTTTTTGAATAATTTCTTAACATCAGCTAGAGATTGGGATGAATCGTCAGACAATTCTGAAATTAGATTTTTTAGCTGACAGAAATTCTCACAATAAAAAAAAGTGGCTTCCAACCAAGTACCCCATCTGGCAATAACAAGTTGAGGTAGAAGAGGGTGGAGTGTTTGGTAGTTCTTCTTTATAGAACTCAACCCTTATAGGCGCTTTAAGGAAGATTTTTTTCATGTTGGAAATTAAACTAGTATTTGCAAGACGAAAATATTTTCTAATCTCTTCAGCAACCCTATTTAAAGCATGAGCAAGACATATTATGCCGCCTCTACACATCGCCGAATGTATTCGCCAAAGATTCGTATTCGAATGTTTCGTCAAATAATTCGTGCGCAAATATGAACGAATTGCCTATCCACACATCGTATTCGCAATATTCGCCTTATATTCGCGTTGAAAAGAAGATAGAATGATGGAAGGGAAGGTAAACAAGTTGCTGCTGCATTATACTATATGACTATGTACTTGCAATTATTATTCGAGTATTAAGTCATTATTCCACTCCGCCATAATTCATTAACGTATACAGAATAATACCTTTTTTAATTTGAAATCTTTAAATTATAGGTTATGTTTACGAATTTTTCTATTTACTTGTATAGGTAGTCATCTCACTTCAGTATACTATGTGTAGTCAGGTTATATTTGTGTTCGGATACGAATATCAAATATTTGCGGAATAAACTGTCTACACATCGCTGTTCGGCGTAATTTGCCGAATGTTCGGCGATGTGTAGAGGCGGCATTACATGTATCAAGTTCGGATTACGATTTTCAAATTTTGCCCGGCCTTTATCAGGTACGGTTCCGCATCTGACAAAATGATCAAAAAATTATCTCCAGGAATAGGGAAGAAAAAATGTTGATAGCTCCTGTTGAACAAATCTGGCCACTGTCAGTGCAATTGTTTTTTTTTACTCTTTATAAGCAATGAGCCAAGATTGTGGCAGATATTGTCCCTAAGAACACCAATCAATAAATGAGGTGGTTTCATCAGCAAGTATGTAAAAATGTTTGTTCTGATTTTATAATTTCCTCAATTACCTCCAAATACAAGGAACTTACGTCGTTTCTTCATAGTGTTGTTTCATCTGGGATATTGAATTTGCAATACTTCTGGAGAAAGGAAGTGAAGTTTTGATTACGTAGCTTTGACAAGTGAAATAGTTGACGTCATCATTGCATGACATAGGTCTCGGTTAAAGATATCCTGTTCGGTTAGTTAGGTATTGAGGTTAGGGTGGGTGAATACAGTGAAAAATAAAAGTTAATCAAAATCTATTTTTATTCATTTTCATACTGATACCAGAATACATTGAAGGCCTCTTGACGTATATACACTAACTGCTGTAACTAACTGTTCATACATATACACATTTACTTTGTCGCTTTATGTCCATACACCATATTTATATACTACATGATCAAAATCTTTTACACTAAAAAATATGCAGTAGTATCATTTTAATTCCAACTGTCATTGTGTGTAGGTATTCTGTTGACTTGTCAATCATATTTGCAATAAATCACCAAGTTTCCATTATGGGAAGCTACTTTCGAAATAGTTTTAAGCTGGAAAATATTTATTTCCAACATATACAGATGTACAATTTCTTCCCTATCTAAATTTAAATGTAATTTTATACATATAAACGTTTATATGCTAGAGAACAATTTAGGCTATCTGCTATTTTATTGCTTCCCGAATGCAAATAAAAAAATTCAAACCTTATATAAGTACCGGGGTTTTTGAATAATAAATCTTGGGATAGAATACAACAGTCGCCTACACAAATTGCTGCATCATACATATGCGCACTGTTTGCATTAGTTCTTAATTTTCCGAATACGCCATTTTGTAGAAACTTCAAGGAAAGGGCTTTTTCAAGGAATGCAGTAGTTAAACTGAGATAGAACCATGATTTATTAAACCAATATTGTACTTTAAAGATACTGTAACTGCGCTAAGTTATCGCAACTTGACGAACATCTTTAAGCAGCCCTGCTTGCAGCAGGTAACGAAATATCGGCATCTACTGTTAACACGGCTTAAACCCAGAAACCGAGATGTACACGACAGTATTAATTTCAGTTTAATGGAAATCCGTTCATATTTGACGATGGCAGTTGCAACTATTAGCATAATCTGAATTGCTATACGAAAATAGGAAAGATAGCTTCATATTGAATCATGAATTCTAGAAACTGATGATGTCTTTTTATTTTTAGGTTCTTCCTTCGGGAAAGTAACATTCGAAGATTTAAATTGTCTTCACATAAATAACTGTTATTTATTAACATCACGACCATAAGGTTTGTTAGTAATTGTTCTTTAAATGGTTGTCATCTCATGACGCGTTTTGAAGGTGAACCTAAACCTTCACGTCTGAATCATACAAATTAGTAAACCGTTCGTTCAATTCAGACTGAGGGCGGTCAAAGGTTTTCTTCAAAGCTTATTCAGTCTCTTCATTATTTGTTTATCCAACACGCTCTCATGAGCCATGCCTTACTATCGTCTCTGATGCTCATCAATTAAAATATTTCAATTCTGAAAACGAAAGAAACCCTTTCCTTTAAAGTCATGAAGCAGTATTTATCTTGCAATATATTCTCTTTGTTCTAAAAGCCATGTAATATTATAAAATCATAGGTCAATATGTGGTTGTGTAATAGGGCATCACATCTTGTATCATTCGTTTGATTCCCAAAATCTATTTATTCTGAAGATTGCTCAACTTTATATTCCTTTTTTCTTGATGTATAAAGATATGGATTTTCTATAAATAGAGAGGTATTACTTGAAAATCTAAGGTTAATTATTTGTACATCCCGAACATGATATTTTCGTCGTAAATATTTCTTTTGGTTTTCTCCTTTGGCTTTCCTGTAACGTTGAGTGGTGTCATCAAGTGATTAGAAATTTTAATTGCGTGAATTTGTTTCTTTGGATAACATAGTCACACGAGATGTTTAAAAGGAAGAAGCACCCATAATGATTATGATCCTCGCATTCTTCGAAAGTCATAATAAATTTATTGGGCTTCAATTTACATTAATTGGTTTTTCTGTGCGAGAAAGCATGGAGATATATTGAAACATTATTAATGTGTGGAAGCATAGAACCAATGTTGTTTTAAAATATTAAAAACCCAAACAAGAGAATAGTAAAATTTTGCTTCTCCTTTATATAGTATTGGAACTTTTGAATACAAAAATTTAAAAACCTGTTATGCGTATTTATATTTATAGTAGTTCCCTAGTTCTTTTGCACAACATTGTATATAAAACACAGTCACGTTCTTTTGTATTATTGTAAAGAATTTGCGCCTGTTACATTTATAAAAACAGTAAGATTATATGCCTGGGAACATCGTCCGTATCGTTGGCAGTTCGTAAACAATATTTTTGCAAGGTAATTATACTACGTAAGGTACTACAGGAAATGCATATGCATTTTTATACCTTATCATTTATAATGATGAAGTTGTGTTTTCTTCTGCAGTGTATGAGAAAGTAACCTATTTGAAGTCGCGTAACAACAGGAAACTAGCAAACACTACAGTCGTGTAGATGCGTAATAATATTTAATAATAATATTTTACACCTGTATCTGCATGCTAGAAATAGGAGTACCTACAACATCTTTTTTTTTCCTGTTTATATCAGTTTCGGATGACTAATAAACACGTGCTCGAAAATTTGGCGCCTGACCATATTGACAACCCTATTATTATAAGATATAGCCTGATTGTCAGAAATAATTTATCATTCCGAGTTAAAAATATCATTTGTACACCTTTGAAACTGTGGCGGCTCTGCTAATACGATTTCGGTTTTGACTTATTTATTTGTATATTTATTGGAAGATTTTTAGTTTAGATACACACACACACACACACACACACACACACACACACACACACACACACACACACACACACACACACACACATATATATATATACTTATTTATACTAATACATACGCTTATATATAACTATCGTGTTTATTGGATAGATTACATATTTTTTTCACTTTCAAAGTAATTTACTGGCGTCTATCGAATTTTTATCAGTAATCACATTTCTGAAATTTATTGGGAAATGATTTGAGAAAATTTGTGGAGACATTTTGTTTCAAATAAAAATGCGTATATTTTGGTCTGCCTTAATACTCTGATATGTATTATATGATTATCGAGATGTTTTACATGTTCAAATATTGATACTTGTAGGCTTATATTTAAAAAAGATGCTATATATACGTATATTAGAATGAATTTTGTGGAAAAAATACTGAAATATTTTATTGCTAAGTTTTAATGACCGTTGTAAGCATCTCTGCAAGTTGGAGTAGGTTGAGTTCGTTTCCTGGTGTCACCTCGAATACCTATGGAGCTTTATTATGCCCAAGTAGGCCCTTAAAACCAAGTACTGGGATAGCAATATTTTGGGTAATAATTGCGTTAGTATTCCAATATACCCAACAATGAAGTTAATAACATAGAAGAGGGAGGGTCATACAAATTTGGATACAATCAATGTGTTTTTATAAGTGACGAATTTAGCAATGTTAAGTATTGGTTTTTCTATTGTTTTCTTTACTCGGTCGCGACTGCGGAGAAGCATCAAATCACTGTTGGGAATTTTTAAACATAAATTATTACTACAGTATCATCAAAATCTTTTATTCTCTAGAAAGTCAGGAAAAGATTTCTTTAAAATGAATTATATTGGCAGCTGCGATCAATATGTGCCAGTGTGTTGGTTTACTGACGTTTCAGAAATTTTAGTCACTAAGTTTTCATTATCGAAAGCTACTTTCAAATTGGTGTAAAACTAGAAAATGCCGAATGATCATGATCTTTGTCAGGCATGCATAGAGAAAGAATTTAGGACAAAATTTCCAAGTTTTGCTGTAACGAGTGAAAGTTTGCTGTAAATGATTCGTGTCAGTTGAACAATTCCATGTAATACTATATGTGACTCGAAAACCAGCTGTTCAGACTAATAAAGCGAACTATCGCAGATGCTGCGGAACGAATAACGCAATTGTCTATCATCGAAAGCTTTCACAGCAAATACAATTTTAATATGGAATATGTAAGTTAGGATTTCATAAAGCATCATGAATTAAAGTTTCGTTGTGGATGGGGAATCTTAGCCACTGACCTTAAAACGCGTCTTAACTACTGCCAATGGTTACTGGGATCTACTAATTAAAATAACTAATGTTGATTTCTCCTTTTATTATGGAGTCGATGGACTTGTAATTAGAGGATGTACCTAAGTAGGTTTGAATTTTCCTACAAAGAATCGAGATTTGTTGGAATGTAGGTCGGTACTTCTCCTGCTCTACTTAGATGTTGGGGGCCACAATTCAGTACTTCTTCGTCTTTAACGGTGTAGAGATGAAGTAACACAACAACACAACCATTAATTCTCCACTAGTCTTGATAAACGCAAACTTAGGCTGTATGAGCCGGGTTTCACGACACTAAAAAATAAAAAAATAATAATTTTAACTTTTCTCATTGTAATTTAAAGTTTGTTTCGTTTTTGTTTAATTTATGCTTAATAAACGTTGTCGGTGTATTCCTTTTTTCTACAGGCAGTAGACGAGGGAAGATTCGAAGTTTTCTCGTTAACCGCGGCTTTATTTGGAAGTCCGACTGAACGGTCATATACGGGCAGTGTGCCTCGGACCCGACTTTTCCTACATCGGTGCTCTGCGGAGATGGTCTCCAAGCGTGAGTTAAAAATCGAGGACGTGTAGAAAAAACCGCTGTAGCACTTTTTACCTGCACATGTAGACGTAATGGAAGCTCGTATTATTCTGCCGGTCGATTAGAGAACGTGATGTTTGAAGGTTAGCTTTAGCTTTACGTTTAATTTGAGGGACTCTGTGTTGACATGTATAAAATAACTTTATTGTTAACTTACTCGAAATTTAATAATTCATAAGAAATTCCGTAGTCTAGAGACGTCTCATTTCATTTAGTGTGAAGAACTTACAGAATGTTTGTCAATATCCTGAATTGACTTAACCTCAAACCAGAATCAGAATTTGAAAATTTTAATCAGAGTTTCTTTATTTATACCCAAGGCATATGTATAAACATTGAATCCTCTTTTTTATGTAGATATCTATTCGCCAGAAGGTCATGCATAGCGAACTTTAATAATATTTATACTACAGCAGTACCACAATTTTAAGAATACTCAATACTTTCCTTATAATTATTCCACGCAAGTCTTCCCTTTCTACGTATACATACCATTTAAGGGCCGGTTGCACCGTTATATTTAATCGGGGGTTATCTAACTGACAGTTGAAATGTCACTTTACTACGCAAACGGCCTTTAAAACTGTAACTTTGTACTTATCGACGTTTCTTAAAACAAAAAAAATAAGAAATGGTAGCTCTTGTTTGAGATTTATCGTATATTGCTGAAGCGCTATAGACAATATTTTGAATCTCTCTGTATGCTAATTATGAAGTTTTTTTTCAAGTTATTGTAAACCTATCCTGATTCTGTTGGTTACTTTTATTTGATAATTTTTTTCATTACGCCTACATATTTGAAGTTAAATCATTTTTTTGAAACTTGTCTGTTATATGTTTTGTCTCTGTTTATAAAGAATATACAGAGTGAGTCATTAGTGGCCGGCTTGTTCGATTGCTCTTTTGTGTTTCAAATAGGAGAATAACAATAGTAGAAGATTCACGGTTGCTTGGGGCCGATATTCTAAAAGTATTTAAGGTCTGGCGCACTTCCGGTTTCATCGGAAATGCATGTAACTTAATTTTTTTAAATGAAACACCCTATATATTTATTTTAAATTGCCTATTCAACTGTTTTTTTCTTTTTTTAAATTAAGCCAAAGATTTTTGGTTATTAATTTTCTTTTGACTTTTTTTTTTACAAAAACACGTCAAAGATAGAACAAAATCACATTATTTTTAAACCTAAAAATATTAATTTCGATGGTTTGGATGTTTTTTCAATGCCTACTTCCCGAAATTTTCAAATACCAAGAATTTTTTTATTGGTATTATATTGGGGCGTTTTCTTTCATTTTTGATTCTCTTTCATTTTTATTGGCAATGTCCTATACCTATTATTGTAAGTTCTGAGGTAATCACTGCAGGAGCATTCAGCGCTCAAATAAGGATCTTCGAGGGCTGTTGTTCTATGCACCCAAATATTCGTTCAACCAATGGGAAAGTCGAATCGAGGCTCGACTGCCTGAGTCAACTGTCAAACATATGACATATTTGAAGATGTGGCCGAATTAAGAGGTACATCGAACAATGTTGGCATTGCAATATACTTTGCCTGCTTCTGTTCTTTCATTTGGTTAATGCTCTTCATAAGAGATGGCTGCAGCTTTTCAAAATTGTAAACTAATGACGTAAACCAAAACAATATAAGAGCTCAATTTAAATAACCTAAATATACATTAGCCAAAGCAACAACAAACGAAAGTAAGAAAAGCAAATTTCATCAAATAATATGTCAACATAACCACAGTTTGGTGCAATGCATGTGCGTATTCTGCTTTCCAACGAAGTACTAACTTTGCGTAAAACGTTTCGACTTATTCTTGTAAACGCATTTCTGATTTTATTTTTTATGTGTTCTTTTGTAGTAGGCACCGTTTGATAAAGTAGATCTTTTACATATCCCCACAAAAGAAGTCTAATTTGGTCAAATCCTTGCATGCCATAGTATAGGACTTCCCCGACCAATCAACTTGTTCTGAAACTGATGATCCCGGTCTAGATATTTACGAACTTGATGAGGGGGTTCTGTCATGTGACGGAACCACATCATCGCATCGCATTTCGACATGGTTGAAACCACATACGACCAATAACTTGTAAAGGAAGGTTTTCCAAAAAGCTTAGAAAATCCGCCTGCAGAAAACGAATATACTTTTCTCCATTAACATTTCCATCAAAGAAATAAAGAAGTCCAGTTATGCCCCCCCCACTTTTAATGACCAACTGTTCTGAAAGTTTGTAGGTCTGATAAAGTGGAGGTTGTAGGTGTCATAATAGTGAAAATTATGATGACTGATGCATCCATTTTTATGAAAGGTGGCATCGTCGATAAACAACAAGAAAATGAGAAAGGCTATTCTTCTAGTTTATCTGCTGACCATTGACAAAAATGTAAGCGATTCTGAAAATCATCTGGATACTGAAGTTTTTAGTTTAACCTACTAACTGACCACTAACTTTCCTAGTACTAATATGGGGGTTTTCGACTATACTCGCAAGTACAATAAACTCATTGTTCTCAACAGTTATTGGCTTTTTCTGCTCTTTTTTCATATTTAATATGTACTTCCATTCCTGTCGCACCGTTCTTTTACACTTTCAAAGACGCCTGGCTTCGGATGCATTCAAGGTTTCGCTGTGCATATAAAGTCTTGATGCTCTAGCAAAGTTTCATTCAGATTCACCCAAAAAGTAAATCATATCTATTAACTCTTCATGAGAATAATTCAGTTTGATGAAAACAAATAGATATGCTTGTACGAATCTGTCACAAATGTTCACCGACTCAGGGAGTCGGGCTTCGATCCTGCCTTCCCATTGGTTGAATGAATATTTGGGTGCGTAAAACAACAGCCCTCGAAGTTCTTTATTTAACAGCTGCGTGATCCTATAGTGAAATTACAGAAGATACGAATAGGACATTTTTAACAAAAATGAAAATAAAAACAAAAACAAAATGCTACAACAAAATACTTGGTGTTCCATTAAAAAAAAAGGTGTTTGGTATGTGAAAATTTTGGGAAGTAGGCAAGTTTTGCAGACTTTTCTTGGCTACACGCACCACCAAAATTAATGTTTTGACAATATGATTTTTTGTGGAACCCGTGTTTTGGTCAGAAATTTCTAAAAAAATAACTCCAGAAGATTATCAATTTTGAAAAAGAAAAAACAGTTGAAAAGGCAATTTACACCAGTACTAGAGTGTTTCATTAAAAAAAAAAGTTTCATGCATTTTCAATGCGTCAGAGCATGAAGTGTTTTTAGAATATGCGCCCTAAGCAACCGTGGATCTTTCGTTGATTTTCTCGTATTTAAGAACAATCGAAGAAGTGGCTACTAATGACTCACGCTGTATATTGTTTTGCTTTTATGTCTGAATTACGTCTAACCTCTCACAATCACATTTACATCGTCAGCATATCCTATTATTTATTTCATGCGATTGTTGTTCCTCTTATTGTAATAGTAAATAATGTTGTGTTGTGGATAAAGCATCTTATTGCTATTCACTCCTTATTATTTAAGTTTTCCATTGACAATAGAGAGTAATAATGGTCCATCATAATATACAATTCATTATACAACTCCGCTTTCATTTGAGGTTTCCTTGAGATGATCAACTCAGTAACTACTATAATGTATATTCTGGTTTATAAGGATTAATGGCAAAAAATAAGAATAAAACATCAAAAATGGATTTTTTTATTCTTCTTTCTTCAAAATGAAATAATAAACTACTAATAATTTCAATGACATTTTAATTGTCATTGAGAGTAGTTATTTATACAACGTCCATTCATAACAGTAGTAGGAATTTTTGTAATGTTTATAATGAATCATTTAAATTAATGAAAAAAAAAACATAATATTGGATCTGAAGTAATTACAATAAAATTGTAGCCAAATTGTAAATGATTATTTACAATTGTTCATAAATAACATATACATATGTAGGTACAAATTATGAAGAATTACTTTTTATATTATTAGTAATTCTTGTAATCATTTTCAATGAGTCAACGAATTTATTGATAAAAATATGTAATAATAGATTTGTAAGTATTATATATACATACATATAGGCATATGACTATTGTTCCGTATTATGTATGTACAAATGTCTTTTGCAATGTAATTCAAAATAAAGTAATGATATTATATGCCTTACAAACCTCGCTCTCAGGAAAAATAATCGATTTTCTTGCCAAGTAATAGTGAGGAGAATTGCATTCTTAACAACAATTATAATAAATTATATTTTTTAATTGTGCAAATAATATCCATAACGTATTTTATGCTTCTATAAATATTGATCTTTCCAGCTGGCATAAATATATTTCTAGTACCGTTCATGCTCATACAGTAGTAGAAATATGGAAAAAAATATCGCATATTATGCATATGATATTAATAATTTACATTTATTAACAGTTGCTGTTATGTATAAACTTATACAACATATCCTTTTTAATATAGAATTTAGATAACTTGTATATAACACTTATAGCAGTAAATTTATATTTTTATCATGGATTGACAGTTAAATATCTGCCTCGATCAATAATTCAAACAGTACTTTTCCTCAACAAACGTGTACAGTTACTCACAACGAAAATTGCACAAGGTGAACTGTAGCAAATGCGCCATGATAATAACGGATATTTTAAGCATTATATATCTTAAAATAGGAACAATATGTTCGTAATAGAATAGAAATAGATAACATAGAATCTTATTTCAAACTCTTCCTTATTTGCTTTATTTAAAGGGAGTTACATTGTACATAAATAATCTTATAACAGTGTTAAAAATGGAAAGGCGGAGAAAACTAAATGTTAAATTACGCTTTTTGTCTTTAAATACTAACACTAATATAAGTGTAGTAATGTCCTGCATAGATATCACGATGTAATAAATACGAGTTGTGATCAAAAAGAAGGGTGAATAATTTTATTACGAACATAGTAATAAGCTTACACCAAATTTGATTTAATTCCTACGAAGTACTCTCCTTGGGTGGCGATGCACTTACCCAAAGTTGATTACATGATTCGAAGTATTTCTGGAAGGCTTCCTTTCGAAGAGCCTTCAGCTGCTCCGTCGTGGCCCTCCCAATGTCTGGAATGGTGTCAAAATGTTTCCTTTTTAGCACAGTTTTTAAAGGAACCTTTTTTACGGTCAAAAATTTGCGGTTGAGAAACGAGGTATGGTATGGAATGGCGCGTTGTCGTGACGATGGAGGAAGCCATTGGCCTATTTTTCTGGTCTCTTTCTCCGTACATCGCTTCGCTAACGTTGCTGTAGACCCTTGTAATATTCGGAATTTACTGTTGTTTCCCTTGGATCGAACTGCGATCACACTCACTATAAAAAAAAAACAATACACATGACCTTAAAGTTCAACTTTGACTGACGTGCCTTCTTGTGGTGAGGGAGAGCCACTCATTGCAAACTCTGAATTTTTGTTTCGGGGTCATAGCCATTTCTAGTTATAATTTTTGTCATGAAGTCCGGATCTGCATCAAGACGATCCTTCCATGCAAATTGACACACAATATCCCGCCTGTTCGATAGTCAAAATTCTGACAACAAATTTCGCCCTCACATGTCTCATTTGTAAATAATCGGTAAAAAAGCTTTACACTGACCCGTACGACATGTTCATTTCTTCAGAAAGCTCTCGATTAGTCCATCGCCTGTTTGAGGTAACCATTTTTGCTACTATATACAAATTTTCGTCTGTTTTTGGGGTCGCCAGACGTTGCTTGTCTCCAGCAGACCCATTTCCGCTTTTAGTGTTCAGAGTTCCTACATTATCGCCATACATTGATTTTAACATTTCATGGGTTTCTTTGGCACTTTTTCAACTTAAAACAAAACTTGATGTCATGAGGTTGTTCGAAGTCCATTATGCGCAACACACGACCTTACTCTCCCGGCTCTGAAAGCCAGCTGAGACAAGTCACAACTTGTTCTAAACGAATCAGGCTATCGAATTTATTATTTCAAATAAATGTAGCCTCAGCAGTTGCTGCTATAAAAATTTATTCACTGTATTTTTTAACCCCACCTCGTAGTTTCTTTTCTACAAAGTTTATTGTAGACAATCATCTTTTTCATATTTTCGTAATTTATAGGGCACAAATAAATTAAGATTGATAATAATTTTTGCCTAGATTTTTAGTCTTCAGTTTAGAATTGTTTTTATATCTAGTCATGTAAATGTAAATTGTAATATGTTTATGCAGTTTCCTTTCTTGAAGTTCGTTAAAATAAAGAAAATATATTGTGTATACATGTTATGTTTATTTTTATTAATGACCTAAATTTACTATGTATTTATAATATAAATATTTAAATAAGAATTTTTTTTTACTTTGCCCATAACAAATCTTGTGGAGCGAACACAACATTCAGTTAAATGACAATTATATAATGTTTTTTATAATAGAGTTATTATCTTTCTATAATTCTAATTAATAAAGTGTTTTATCTTAACAATTCAACCTATCTGTAAGACCGTTCTAAATGCGCTCACCATATTTAAATTATCAACTTTTTACTAAAAAAAGGCTGTATATTTGGTTGTCATATATTTTGGTTTTTTTTCTCAAGCGATTTTTCCTATCGTGGTTAGCAATGTCTTTAAGCAAAATTTTATTCTAATTTTATTTCTTAAAAGTTTAAAAACAAGGAATATCTATTTAACATTTTGAAGATAAAAGGCAATTCATTATTTATTAGTAGTAACATTCTAATAGGCAAAAATGTGTCATGCAATTTTAATCCAGTTTTCTGCACATGCAATTAGATATTGAAAAAAAAATAAAACATGCTTGTGTTAGGTCTCTTTATTGTGAAGAACATTACCAAAAATTATGGCCATCTGATACGTCGCTTTCGAGATATATACTTTTTTCAAAACATTGATACAGAAAAATGGTGATAAATCAAAATCTTTAAAATCTTTGGATTTTAGTCCAATACTATCTTACAACTTTTTGACTAAGAATTATATGGGGAATACAAAAATGTAATAATATACGGGCTATTCCATTTAAAAAAGTATAACTATGGTCAGCCACCAAGTTATGGAACACTCTGTATAATACAAAATAATTTAGAAGGTGCTCTTGGGAAGGAAACTTTTCTCATAAAGTCACAATCGGCCTTCCTCGCGTAGATGACTGTATATACACAATATCCAAATTTTCTTGTAGCACTTGGGATACAAGTAAATGGTAGTCTTGAAAGCAACACAGAAGAATTTCCAGTTGTGTCTTATAATTAAACGGAACTTGTATATTGTACGAATGCCTAACAGAAGTATATTTAAGCTGCATATTGCACGAGGTTGATTAACGTCACCATGAAGTCATTTATTTCTTAAATTAGTGTCTAATATAATAATCAACTGAAGCAATTCACGATAATCATTTCTAGATGGAAATTGCAATATCTCTCGTGCTCGTAGAAGCTCATCTTCTTTATTTCGAATAACTAGAAGACTTCTTCATGACATGATGGTACATTTAAAACATGGGTAGATTCAATATTTTCTCAATATATACATATACAAAAGAATTATGCGTTTGAAATGGTGAGCATCTTCTAACATAATTTACATACTTATACATTTACCAAGGATTTTATTATTTGATTTCACGATACCTGCAAAACATGTCTTTCTTTTTAAACAGTTTCTATACTTGCGATCGTTTCTCGGATGTTTCTTTTATACCTACATGACAAAAGAAATGATTGGCGGGATGCCAGGTCGAGGATGTAGGGTTGATTCGACAAATATTTCTCTACCTGAAGACCCAGGAATTTATCATTGGCGCTTGTAGTATCTCACTGTCGAAAGCTTTCTTTAATAATTCCTGTAACTTTCCAAACGTTGTGGATAAATGATCATAATTTAGTTTTAATATCGCTTGGTATACAGTAATCGGTAACTTCGCTATAAAAACATAGCCGAAAAATGACGAATTCCATTTAGTTAAAACATTTACAGGATTTTCACATAATAGTAACATACAATATGATCCAAATTAAATGTGCGCCCAGAGACCCAAAATTGTTTAAATTAGCAATTTGACAGTTTTGTATCACACATTATGATAGAATACGCAAAAAACAATTGAGGGTCGCATTTTGTAGTTTTGAAATAAAATACATTTTTTAAATGTAAACCCCTGTATATTTTATTATACCTATAATAAATTTTCCGTTAGAGTACAAAATAACGTTGACATTACAATGCTTTCATTCAGCAGACTGATCGGGAACCGATCCCGCTCCAACCGTTCACTTCACAACAGTTGAGTGTTCGCTGGACAGGACCGCTCACCTTATGTCATCGTCTGTCATCTGGTACTTTTCATTGCTGCCATATGTTAAACTTATAGAGATTAAACCGAATAAAGAATAATAATAAATTGTTTTTCTGCATTATGTTTTGGCGTAGTTTTTAGTGGAAGGGCTGGTTTTTCCAACCCCGAATAAAATACTGGATGAACTCCAATATTTTAATACATTTATTTCTGCACAATACCTTTAATTTGCTGTATCTTACTTTTCTAGTAACTTTCTTCAAAATTATGTATTAGGTTGGTCTTGGAATGCATCAATGGCGCATGCGTACAGAATACGCTCACTAAGTGAGCGTAGAATTTTTCCGATCACAAAATGGCGGCCGCTCCTGAACATGTTCAGAGTGAGCGCTCGTCTACTGGACATGATCACTGAACAGTTGCGCAACTGTTATGTCTGCTGAATGAAAGCAATGTTTAAATAAAACGTGAAAAACAACACACGGTCATCAATAGGAATCGGTAGTCAGATTTACATGACGTCAATTAATTACAGAAGCGCGTCGACTACATCATGAATCCCGATTTGATGTTTTTGACATTCGTACCAAAACATGTATAGAGAAACACGACTTACCAAGTAACAGTTAATACATCTTCTCCAAAAGCATAGTTTGCAGGGTTTGTAAAACATCACACACATCCTGTGACTGTTCACTGTTCATGTTGAGAGTTCTGATGAGTGTAACTCACCATTAATTGTTCCATATGCTCAGGTGTCTGCCACCGTAAGTACATACATGTATACATTGAAAACGACCAGTCAATATCTACCGTTGTCTTTTAGTAGCTTAAGTAGTACTAGTTTAGTAGCTACTTCTTTACCAGTAATTTTTTTTTGATATTATGAGCAACAGCTCCAGATAATTAGGAAAGGAATTGACGAAGATCATACACAATATACATAGCGTTATTCTGGACTAATGTCCACGAATATTGGCTAAATCTACATGAATACTTGTTGAACGTGTAAAACAGAAATACGCATCATTTGGATCCAGTAGCTGTATTATTATTTTAACATCTTCAAAATTTATGGATAACAGGATGCAATAGGTTCTGGTGGTAGTGGCACCTGTAGCGGCAGTTTTTCACGAAATAAATGCTTGCTGCTTTCGTAAAAACCCTCTTGACAGGAGATATCAGTTTTTCTGCTTCGAACAGCATTTTCAACTTCCGTGATTTGGCTTCTTTATATCAAAATTTACAAAATACTGATTGGTTCTTTCTGAATACGTACTTTAATGTAAATATGGCAGGCGAAGTATAGTCCAGTTTGGATTACTTTGTACCTCACGTCCGAATATCTACCGTCATTATTCTGAGTTTACCTCTGAAATTAAGAGACTATTTCGAATTCAAAAGATGAAAATCAACAAAATCTTCATATCATTTAAATGAATTCAAAAAGTCGTTTACTTATTGTTTTCTGATACAGATTTTATTCGTCAATTGCCTTGAGAAAAGCAAAATAATAATAGGGTGTACTACGCCTTATCACTTGACTAACTAGAAGCGTACATTGAAAAGTAGCTTTAGATTTGAAGGAAGAAAGTTCAGTTCCTTCAAAACGTGACACCGTGCTGTGCTTCGGAGGCTGCCATGTCTAAAATTCACGAATTAGAATTCGAACTGATAAATCACCGCTGTTTTCTGTATTCAGTAGACGCTTACTTTGCAGAGCAAAACTACAGTTTCAATGAGTTAACCCTCATAATACCATAGTGTCACTGAGGACATCATGCGTATGTGAAAGTATTTTTCTTATGAAAATTCTGAAAAAATATGACTTTCCCTGACATATTGCTTTCTTATGTTTGGTCAGAGCACAGTTTCTGTAGCTTACATAATTTTGCTAAAAAAAAAACAAGGAGTCACACTTAATACCACTGGAGTTATCAGTGACCACAGTTATCAAGTATGATATTTTATCGTGTGTCTTATATTTTGTCAATTATTGTGATATTTTTCTTAAGTCCACACCTTTCTTGAGGATATAGTGTTTTGTAAGGTATTCTCTGCTTCTACGGTGCATTCTCCGATTTCTGTGCGGATTATAGAATTTCAGTAATTTTTACTGGGGGTCCCTCATTTTAATACTTTCCTCTGACTGCTCTATCCGGTGCTTGTACTCTCATTAATTCATTCAGTAAGCAGGGCTGGAAGAAGTTCGCTTCGTGGAACTGATGAAGGTGCGCAAGATATTTTACGGCAGTAAAAGTAGCGAGAATCTGTGGCTGCCATTGCAGGTGATGACGATGAAGAGAATTTTACTGAAGTACAATCAAAACACAACTTTCAAAATGCATCGACGCTGAATCTACATCTAGTGATAATGATGACCAGCTGGACAATTTTTGCGTGTTAAACTTGAAAAGTTTTAGAGCAACAAACACAAAGTATGGGACGTCAACCATTACGAAATGTTATGCATCAAAAGGATGAGGGCCTACTAGATATGCTATGTGAAACGTAGACTCAATTAGCAACAGTTTATGTTTATTGTTAGTGATAATATTGTAAACCATGTCGTTCATTGGACTAATGCAGAAGGTTAACTAAAGCATGGGGATTTATGGAAAAATCTGGATGCCGAGGAGTTTTTATGTTTTGTTGGATTGTTAGTATTGGCAGGAGTTTCCAAATCCAATACGAAGGAATTACAAACTTTGCATGTAGAATGTAGCAGATGGACGCCCTCTATTATAAACGCTGGGTCAGAATGAAATAAAAAGAAAATTGGCTTTTGAACGTTTCAATAAATTGTACTTGGAAATATAAGTACTACCATCTGGAAATTAAACCTTCAAAACAATGTTGTATAAATGTTGCCTTTGACGTCATGCACTAAACGATGTCGTGTATAACTCGTTGACACAGTGCTACAGCGATGGCGGTAATTTGCGCCCGTATTCGGTCTTTAAGTTCATTTACATTTGCCGGAGAATTTTCATACACCTTACTTTTAAGATAGCCCCCACAAGAAGAAATCTAATGGTGTCAAATCACAGCTTCTTGCAGGCCAGTCAATGCTTAAGTTTCATTCGCAGTATGGCTTGTGGCGCCATCCTGCTGGAACCATGTGCAATTATGAAACCCTTCAAATGCGTGTAATGCTGGTTCTATAAAATTGCGGATCATCGAAGAATATCGTTGTGCATTTACTGCGATTGACTGTCCTTGATTATTCTCAAAAAAATACGGACCAATAATGCCTCTTGAAGACATTGCTGGTCATACTGTTACTTTTGGAGTGTGCAAAGCGACTGCATGGTTTTCTTTTGGGATAGCCGCAGACCAGTACCGACAATTATGTTTGTTCATGTACCCGTCTAAATGAAAATGTGCTTCGTCACTAAAAGGAATATTATCAAAATCATTGAACTCCTGCATCAAAGTAGCAAAATTAAGGCAGCTACGGTGATCATCATTCTTCAAAGCTTGAATCAACTGGATCTTATAAGGATGGTAACGTAAATCCTTTTTCAAAATTCTTTGAACACTACACCGGTTTAAATGTAAAGCAAACGCATGTTTTCTTATCGAACGATATGGATTTTGGCGTACAGCAGCACTTACAGCTTCGATGTTGATTTCATTGCCGACAGATCTTCTGCGGTCACGGGGCTTAGAACAAAATTTTAGAACCACTTACTTGAAATTTGCGTATCCATTGCTTAATTAAATTAGCAGATAGACCTTAATGACCACACCCCAATTGTAGTGATTTCGAAACGTTCTTTGGCACTTAAGAATAAACATTTTCGTAGAATGCTTTTATACAAAAAGCATGCTGTTTACCACTAAAGTATTCCATTGAGGAAAAAAATCCACAAGACGATCATTCGAATGGTGGCAGTAAAAATAATCTGACACTGACAGTTTCCCCTAGATACAAAGAACAAAATCTATTTTCGTTCTGAGTCACCCAATACAAAATTATGAGCAGAAACAGGTTCATCACAATTTTCCAGTGTCTGTGTTTTGATAATGTTGAAGCCGATTAGAGCTTAGTTTCGAATTATGGCTACCCACATTACAAGATTCATACATACCCTACGAAAATCTAACCATCGCGCATCGACATCAGTTCGTTCTTTGTTGGAACCGCAAGACACCATGTTCTTATACTAGAATTATATTTATAATTTAGTTTAAGAAGTATATTTTACGTATCGCAGAAATAGTCAACGTTGTAATAACATGAATGTGAAAATTGTGAATATTATGCAACGATTCTAAAATTTTTTTTCGGTAATATTTCAGAATTTAAATTCATCATAAGAAAATAATATCACCTTTTGCCTAATGGTATAGTTTTAACAAGTATTCAGGCCCCGCAACTGTTTCTAATTTGATTTAACAACTCTTTAAGTAGTCGTGATCTCTGACCTGGTAAACATGTTTAATGTAATTTAGTAAATCAAATTTTATTAATAAATATAAATCTAACTCAAGTCTGAAGTTACATTTGTCATCTTATGCTGTGTTTGCACGGTCACATAAATTCATGAAGTTTTTGACCTTGAATTTATTGAAACATGCAAACGCTAAAACTGCCGTGAATTTTTCCTTGTCAAATAATATCATGAATAAACTGTCGAATTAGAATCAATTTTCCTGGGAAGTATGGTAACATTTTAGTTTAAACTTTAATGCAAACTTTTGCGTTGTGAAATATTTTTTTTATTATAAAAGTTGAATGAAGTTAGTAAAATCAATCGAATATTGCCGTCTTGGACTTTCGTATTAACTAGATCTAAGCTGCCTTTTATTTTCGCTAAAACTCATACTGATAAACAGCGTTTTGCCACTTGTTTCCTAATTCTAATATTCCAATAAATGATATGTAACTATTGCTATTCTATACAAACGTTACACAGGGCCGACAAAAATTGATAGTGACAAATGAAATTCACTATGTTAAAGTAAATAAGTATTAAAATAATCATGTTTTACAAAAAGATAATATTTTTTATGGAAACAATTGCAATACGGTTTCAAAAATGTTGCATTTTATTACCACTTCGTGATTACTACAATCAAGTATATATTGGAATTCGGATATGCTTTTGTATCCATCAGCAAGCTATAAGTTCACAGTTTGCATATATCATCCCTATAATCTAGTATTATTAACCCTACGAATATCAGCTGCTACTTTCTGAGAAAATGACATGGAAGCTTTTAATTTACATCTTTCGCATGGCTGTATGCTTTTCGTAACTTCTAGGTAAAAGCATGTTTGACGTAACCTCCAAATTGTTAAATGAAAACAAAAACATTGTTAAAGGTTGCTTGAAAACAAATCTCATATTTGATGGTTAGTATTCGTGTAAAGCTACGAGAAAAGAATAGAACAGGAGAGATAATAAACTGGTGGGGGAATAGGTATTATTTAGACGGAAGTTACCACTTTAAGGCAGGTCAGTTATGGCAATATTGACCAATTATAATTTATAAAATGAATATTTTGAATAACTTGTCATATATCCGGTATGCTTGATTATGTGTTCAGTGGCGTAACATACATATTCTAGGCATGTTTTATTTTAATGTTTTCTTTAATACAGTTAGAATAAATGTTACTATTTAAAAAGAATAAAAGGATTGAAAAAATAATGCACTCACGATATTACTTTAATTATTATTGGACTAAGAACCTATTTTAAATTATTTTCGAGAACATACGAAGTGTACATATACCCTATACAAAATATTTATGCACGCCTATGCATTGCGGCGGCCATATTGAGTTACCACTTTGGACAAATATTATTATTAAGGAGACTCTCCTGTTCTATTCTTTCCTCGTAGGTGTAAAGTATTAGATAATTTTTTTCGGTTACACGATCCAAATAAATTGATGAATGAATGTATGAATTTCTTCATGATAAATTCGTCAATTTATTCATCAATTTGTTTGACCATGTAAACACGGCATTATATACATACAAGGGGCGTTCAGTGTTTTGTCGGTATCGAGGTAATGAACTGATTAAGTAAATAATATAACTGTATTAGGTGATTAGTGATTACATTATACAGGGTTAGTTTTAAATAGCGTCATTAAAAAAAGGGGGTGAAAGAAAAATATGAGTGATGCCCGTACAAAAAAAAAACGCGGTCCAGTGTGCATGCAGTGACGAGAAATTGATTTTTTTCCCTCGAGACCGAGCCTGTCGCAGTTAATATACAAACATAATAATTTTTATATAGAGAAATTTAAGTTTCAAAATAATATACTTCTATTTAACGAAAAAAAAAACATGGTAATGCACCGAGGTTGTCAACCTTTTCCACATAGGGGCGTGCTATTCACACAAGTAGAAAACATCGCCATAGAAAATCTTTTCAATTGCCATTCATCCTCAAAGGTTATAACTATTTGCATTTTATCGTTTTTTTGGAAGAACCGTAAACTGGAATTACTAGTGCTATTAACGTAAATGCGTATAGGAAGTTATGGACCGAGTTCAACTACATTTTGGCCCAAAAAATTTAGAAATTTTTGATGAATTACAAATAAATTTCTTTTTTGATTTTCAGTTAGACATCTATACGTATTCTTCAGATTCCCATAGCCTGGAACCTATTTAGCGGTAACCCTGTATATACAATTTCATTAGTTCTCTAATAATCCTCGGTGACAGACGATCGCAATGATTGATGCGACAATCTTGACGAAAATCGAATACCGCGCTGTTATTACATTCCGTACAAAACAAGGAAAGAATAAAAAAGTCATTTACAAAGATGATGGCTGTTTATCAGAATTTTGCACTTTCATTATGATTTTCGTTTAGGCGGCCTCATTACTGCCTCTGTAGAATGAAATGTGAAAAAAGTTGAGAAACTTGTACTGGAGGATGCTCGAATAAAGGTTATACATATATAATATTATCCGTTGGTACCACACACGCTGTTCTTTTGGAGCTCTGTGGTGAAGATTCTACTAGTATTTTTGACCTCAGTGTTACTGGAGATAAAACATGGGGTCATCAGTACGACCCTGAAAGTAAGCAGGGGTCATGAGGAGGGGACATAAGAGTGCAGACCATCCTAAGAAATTTAGTCACTATCTGGGAAAGTCATGGCCACAGTGTTCTAGGACTCCAAAGAATGTTTGCTGATTGAGTACATGAAAAAAGGTGAAACCATAAAAGCAGCATCTTACGCAACCACATTGCGTAATTTAATTGAAGAAATTAAAGAAAGAAGACGAGAAAAACTGATCGCTGTTGTGTTGCTCCTTCACTATAACGCTCTGGTCACACGGCGCCTGTTTCAATGGCTGCTGTGCGAGAATGGGATTTTGAAAAATGAACCACCCACCCTATAGCCCCGACCTGGCGGTCAATAGATGCACATTTTTCCGATAAGGAACAAAGTTATCCTTCCAGGGTATTGAAACGTTTATTCGAAGATGTAATAAATGTATTCAGGATATAGGAAATTACATTGAAAAATAAAAATTAATGACATTTTATTTGTATTTTTTTCATGCTGATATCGAGGAATACATTGAACGCCTCTCATCAAGTCCTTCCAACGCATAGGGAGGATTTGATAGTGGATTGATGTTTTGATAGCATTATATTTTCATGTACGCAAGTCCCACAAAAGATTGACGTTTTCTTCGGATATAACATATCATTGTGCTTTACACTCAAAGCATTTCAAGCTACCCTCGTATATAAATGCACACCAGTATTATATAAGAATTGATACATTCCATTGAAATTGTTAATTAAAAAATACTTTCTGTTGTTGAAGTTAAAAATACAATAAATTCTTAACATCATTATCGTCACTTATTAACTTGTACTTACTCAAATGAGTATTAGCATACTATGAGGCATACATATAATATCATACCTACTGCAAAATAAGGAAACAATCTAATAATTGTTAATTATTTTATCTAATTACCGTATCGTTATTCATTCCTATCTTACGAAACAGAAAGGAAGTTGCTATGATACACAGGAGAAAATAATATGTTTACATATACTTAAAAGTACATGCGAATCTTATAATCGTAAACATTAAATGTTTTACGGCATGGCATATTATATCAATATGTTTTCCAAACAACATGGATTGGATTACTCTTAGCCAGTTGTAATACATTCACGAATTTCTGTTTGATCTCTAGCCGAAATTCTATAGCACTAATGTCGTAGTTGAAATATCGAATAAAGTTGTTTTGAAACATGGGTCCTTGCAGATTACACTTAAGAGTGTGTGTATGTAAACATACACGTGTTATGTCACACTGTATGATTATATAATTCATTGTATTTACAATGTTTCTTATTGGTTACTTTTGTTCATAAATTTTACATATAGGTACTTGCAAAACAATTTGCTTATAGAAAAATGCTATGCTTCTTCATTCCCGTATATTTTTTCTTGTTTAAACTGGAATCATATCATCTTGAACAACATTAGTACCAACTATCCTATGGAATATTGAGATATACGATGAAAAAAAGTGTATTACCCAATCTTTGTAAAGAATTGGGAAAACACATTCTAGGTTCAGATCCAATACATCTGTAGAACTATTTTACTTGATGTTATGGATGATGAGAGTAACGCCTTTGAATACGTCCTGCTAAACTGCATTAGTTGTTTCATGCCATTCTAGAACTTTTAGGTATGATTAGTCACAGGTGTGACTTATTATATTATACTTTCTATCGGTATATAATACTTACTAAACAGAATCCAGAAGTTAGTATATCCGATCATGTTTCTTTATCAAAATTTTTAACAAGGCAGTGTGGCAATCCCCTATTATATTTATAATATACAGGGTGTCCAGAAACTCTCCTGACAAACGAAGACCGGAAATTCCTCAGATAATTTTAAGACAATTTAACCCAATTCACCCTAGTCCAAAAATGCTTCCTAAGGGAGCTAGAGCTCTTTGAAGATGGCGCCTTGTAATTAGTTTTTTTTTAATATCTCCCGAACGCTTTTATTTAGAAAAACAAAAACTGGTATGCTTATTTATCCTCCAGAGATGAATCGATTCCATCAATTGCGAATTTCTAGTACCGGTCATAGGCGTCCGTTTTGGGTAGCTAAACGGTTATTTTAACGCATAACTTTTTTGTCTTTAACTTTTAAGCATTTGTGATATTAGATTATTAAATTTTCAGGTATTCTAGTACTAAAAGGTACTCTTACTTTAAGTCGGTAGGATACACCGTTTTCTAGAAAAATCGATTTGAAAATTTTTCGTTTTTTCGTCATTAAAATTCAATTTATTATGTACCTACTTATTTTTAGCGACGAAGTTGGCTAGGACTATCAAGGCATGGATGAAAATTAATTTAATAAATCATCTTTTGTTTCAATAAATGCAGCACACAATTCGTAAAAAAAGTTTGGGAAAAGAAGCAAAAATCAATTTGAAACAAAATTTTAGCAGAAGGTTTTTAAAAACAAAGTATTTATTACAATGGAACGAAACTAACAAAAAAAGAACAAGTATCAAAGATAGATAGTTACAAAAGATGCTCGATGTGATAACCATTAGTCTCTATGCATAAATTTACCCTTTTGCTTAGAGAACGCCGAATTCTTGCAAAAATTCCAAAAAATTCGTTGCAAGCACTCGTTCAAAAGAAAAGGGTAATTTCACTGTATATCGTTGTTAAATAGTATGTAGTGTTTGGGATTCCATATTCGGTAGAAAATTCATCAGTTTCTACTTTATTTATCCTTGTTTTTTGTGGACGATTTATTAGGTAAGTTTGTATTATTTTTTTGTGTTGTATTTTCTCATGTTGATGTATACACGGTGGCCAGAAAAATGCGGACAAACGCCAAGTAGAACGATTCTTTGTTCAATTCTGAGGCGATAATCTTAATCCAAAAAAGTTATACGGTCCTTCCTTACGGCATACGAGACCATCAAACATTAAGTTGTACGGCTAAAATTTAGCAAAATTCGTCAAATTTATCTATGTAAAATCATTGTGGTGAAATTTAGAAATGGAATTATCTCAAATGCATTGATGTAACTAATCGATTAATACCAATGGTTTACAAAAAAAAAAAAAAAAAAAAAAAAAAAAAAAAGCACTGTACTACTTTTTTCAATTAAGATTGTCAACTCAGAATTAAACAAAGATTTGGCCTGCGTGGCGTTTGTCCGCATTTTTCTGGCCACCGTGTATAGTAACTACTCTACTACGAGTATATCTCCCTTTTCCACTTTTTCTCTAATTTTTCATTTATTAAATCTGTTGTGATTGTTGGACCGGAGTTCTTCTGAAAAGCATTTTGATTCGAGTCCACAACTTTATGCCTTAATAAATGACCAAACAACAGAATTTACAGGGTTTTCTCTAAGATTTTGCTCAGTGTAGAAGTACAGAGATTGATCGGTGGTTTTCTACGTTCTTGGGGCTAAATGGATTTAATAAATATCATGAAATATTGTAATTATGATTTTCTGCTTTGCAACGATAATTTAAATAGGTAGTTTTAATTATAAAAATGTACCCACTGGTGAAATTCGAGTCTATGTTAGTAATACCAAAAATTGATTTTTATTTTTGCCCATATTGTTTAAAAATTAAAACTTCGACTTACATTTTATTTCAGAAACTTTCAGACTTTCACTATCAATTATATCTTGCTGATAGGGGGATTCATCCATAGCTCTAGAGTAGTCTAGAGCGTACTGTTTTCCTTTGGGTAGTATCTTCTAAATAAGGATAAATATAAGATTCGATATATATTGCTCTACGGCTAAATTGTTGTTAATTGTTGTTGAAATTAATTAGAGAAGATAACTATCAATTATCCAGATTAAAATTTGTCATAATTTTTAATACGACTAAAAAAAATGAGGTGTGACCACCACACGACTCTCTTATACGTATGAGCGTTTCAAATTATAGAATTTTAAGAATTTTTTTATACAAAAATTATTCAAAATCCTATTCTAAGTACTTCTATTCTCTTAATAAATCTCTATAGAATGCATACTTTGCAAGATATTATCAAAAGAGTGCTATTCGCTAAGAGTAAAAGTGCTACTTCCGGTCCGAATTTTGAAATTTCTTTTATACAAAAGATATTGAAAATTATGTTTTAAATACTTTTATACCCGTAACGTACTTGTCTAAAAAGCATGACTTGCGAAATATTCGTAAAAAACTGATTTTCGATAAGAGTAAAAGACCTCCTTCCGGTAGGAATTTCGAAAAACTTTTTAAATAAAATTATTTTCAATTTCAATTTTAAGTATATATGAATTCTTTATAAATTTGTTTAAACTTAGTAGTTGACGAAATATTGTCAAAATTCGATTTTTTCGCTGAAGTAAACTGCTACTTCCGGTCTACCGATTTTACTGAAAAACTAATCAGATCTCAAGAGGGAGATTATACACGTAAATACAAAATTTGGAATTGATATCTACAGCGGTTTGGCCGCTATCGTGGTCACACACAGAGAGACAGACACACAGACATTTTTTAAAAACCACTTTTTCGGTATCAGGGGACTTCAAAACGTGGACATCTGCAAAAATCTCGAGGTCGAAAATTTTCATCATCACAATACTTCCTTATACTACGTATAAGAAAGTAAAATTAAGACTAATAAAGAACATGAAATAATGAACATAGTTTTTTGTGGGTTTAAATATCATATCATTTAAATTCAGTCTGATTAACAATGTTACAAACAACAAGAAGATCTATTTCTATTTAAAACATTCACTTCAGTTTTTGTAACAGGGAAGAACGTCTTTTGAACTTAGATCTATTTCACCATTTACTTAAGTGCATCTAAGATTTTTTCTAAAAATAAATTTCGTCGATTTTAGGTTACTAGCTCCGTCTAGCGGAAAACACCGATTGAGTAATTCTCTCTCTCTTTTTATACACGTAGATTATAGCGTACCACAATATTTATAGTTTTGTTTAGTTTATGAAAAAAAAAGAAACTGTCTTTTTCAAAAAGAAGTTAATAACGAAACAGTATTTTAAGTATTCAATAAATATTTTTTTTAAAATATTCTTAGTACACTTTGTGACAGCAGTAGCTGGTTTGTATAGGTATTTATTTTGTGTATAGGTATAGTATTCAATTGAGATAAAATTACTGTCAAGCATTTGCGAAGGATTATTATAAAATGTTATATGTATGCATATTATACGTGTTATATTAGTAAAACGATAGGAATATATAAAGGATATTTCAAAATTGTCGGTAACAAAGTTAAAGTTGTTATTCTACTGCAAAAATATTAATACACTCATGCTTTAAAGCCACTCTTTTGAAAAATGTTTTACCTATACAGCGGTGAAAGAAGTAATACTGTTTTACTTTTTCTTGGATACAGCAAGATTATTATTAACTAGCTGGGCACCTGAACTAGTTTCTACCATCTGATCCAAACATATTCACCTTTGTTTTAATAGAGCAAAAGATATAGTTAGATTTTTTTACATTTTCAAAACCATTCCAATTGAGATACCTTTCGACAAAAATTAAGCAATCTTTGCTATTTTTCTTGTAAACATAAATGGATCTTTCTTTGCTGTTCTTATAAACAATTATTGGTCATCCCTCGATTTCTTAAAGCTCTCTTTGTAGTTTTAATATTTAACTTCTGGGCAATTTCTGGGAATTCTAGTATATGTATATACCGCGAGATAAAAAATTAGATTGGTAAAGGTTTGCCATGGAATGTAAAACGTCCGTCTCAGATATCATTCTTTTGAGATAATTGTGATTAAATTATCAGATTAACTGTCATACTGACATTTAACTAACATAAAATTTGTAAATATATGTTTATTTAAAATGATTTACATGTTTGAATAACATAACACGAAAATTATCCAAACATAAACGCATACTGTATTCCCAAATACCACACCTGTTCTAAAATACCCTTCAATCATGTAAGTTTTGTGTGCTGTGGTGTAAACCATAATTGAAAAACTGCAAGATGTCAGAGAAAAAATATAATGACAAATATTAATGACAGTATGACACTTAATGATGTAACTTATGACAGACGTTTTACATTCGATGGCAAACCTTTATCAATACAATTTTTGATCTCGCGGTACATAGGGTAAAATTTGCCGGTTTTCTACTTTTGTTGTTTATCGCTTTCTGTCCCGTGTTTAATTTTTTAATATATTAACAGCATGAGCCATTATATTTTGTGAACAGTCAACTATTTTTGAAATATGTTTATTTGTTGTGCCTCTCAATCGTAGTTTCTTATTTATTTCTCTTGCATCGTCCCCGCAATAATTCTCTCGTCACGTATTTGTTTACTATAGAAAATGAACGACTAACATTGAACATGGGAAATCGAAACAGAGTCTATACCAAATGAGTAAACGATATAACAGACTGAATTTACTCCGTGATACTGAATATAATAGTGATTCACGCAATTGCAGTTGACAAGGTGAACCATAATTTACTGGCACACAAGTGATACATATTTTTAATGTTGGACACCCGTATATGAATTCAAATTTGGAATTCATGTAAATTATGAACATTAAAAAAAAAGGTTAATGTTAATGTTTCGAGTTGTTTACGATAAAACCAGAAAGTGACATGTAGAGATGTCTTTTTAATTGTCTCTGATTTAACAGAACACGAAGTACGAGTAATTCGGCAGGGCGCACACACAAGGTATGTCAAATGATGCTAATTAGCAGAATTTGTGTAATATATTCTGGGTGGTCACGCAGATTTGGCAAAGTGAGGAAACATTAAACAAGAAAACCTTATTTATGTTAAATGGAACACACAGTATTATGTTCTATAACCCCTATCTTGGTTATTTTAGAATATTTTCTAACTCCTACGTCCTTCGTTCTGTCAGTACAACTGTAGTTGTAGTGTTGTCTTTTGAAATCTCATTTATTTTAGCAACAAATATTTTTTTTTACTTGGTTAAACATAGTACACCATGGTCCAGTTTAGAAAATATTTAATCAGATTTTAAAACTATATTCCAAATGAAATAATTGTAAATCAGGTTTATGTGGAAGAACCTATAACAAAGGAGATTATGAAAACAAGAATAAGCAAGATTTGACAAGAAATATTTTCAAAACTCTCATCTATGTACATATGTGTGCACTAGTGTAAGGTTTTATCTTTAAACAGTTCATTTTATTTTATTAAGTGTGTTAATTATGACTTTGTTTCTTTAATACAATTTAAATATATCATTTCCTTATAATTGTTATATACATATACCGAGGTCGTCATATTTTAATTTCTGATAGGAAAGTGGTAAGTGGAAAAGAGCGCGACGAATTAAACTAAAGATAGACATAAGCGAGGCTGCCACACTGGACATTTGTAAGGCGTGGGGGTCCTCCGCCACTCCGTTGCTCTCCCTCCACTGTTAGCAAGCAGGCATCCCTGCATTGATAAGATCATCTTCTGCATATGATAGAAGTGCAAACCGAAATTAAAATTTGACGCTTACGGTATATTAACAACGTTTTTATTTCTTTATCTGGATGTGGTTTTGAAAGTTGATTAAATTTTCTAAACTATTCAGATATTATTATTAAGAAAAAATAAACCAGCTCCAGGTAATTGAGTAAAAAAATATAGGCAGCTAATATTAACAGAACGAACACGACTATTATTTTTAGTCTTTTACGAAAAGTTTGACAAACTTTCAACATGCTTTTATAAACATTTTTAACAGCGACAGTGTTTTTCCATGATTATTGCGATTTTGACAGCGTCATGAATAAGATCTTAAGTGTGAATATTTTCTTAAATATCGAAGATAGGTACAGAACACACTTGATGTCGAAATGCTTAATATAATCTTGTAAAACATATTGCGTATTCCAATTAACATAATTAAGATTTTTTCTTTAAAACTTTCGTATCTTTGCCAAACCATTGCGAACACCTGGTATATATATTAGAACTAGTTCTATATATGTATAACTATCCCAAGTCTTGTCTTGTGCATACTATGAATTTGCAGCAAAAACGTTTTAAATTATCAAACTTTATAAAAATATAGTATTTTATATGAAAACAACTAGAATACGCTTTGGAGATTGTTGGATTATATTACTACTTTGTGATTACTAAGGATCGGCAGTCAAGTTTACATTGCCGGACTGGACTTTTTTAAATTTTACGTGATGGACAGTACACTGTACACCGTACTAAATTGTGTATGTCGTTTTCTGTCCTGGTATTCTTCAATTATTGGCAATTAAAAAGGTATCTGTAAATGTCACTTTATGATTTTCATTTTCAAAAAAAAAAATGAGGTGTGGCCACCACACGACTTTCTTATACGTATGAAAGTGTTACTTCCGGTCCGAATTTTGAAATTTCATTTATACAAATAATATTCCATATCCAACTCTAAATACTTTTGTACTCTTGATAAATATATATAGAATGCATAACTTACGACATATTTGCAAAAAATCGCTATTCGATAGGAGTAAAAGTGGTACTTTCGGTCTGAATTTTGAAATTTTTTTTATATAAAAGACATTGAAAATTATGTTATAAATACTTTTATACTCGTAACGTACTTGTCTTAAAAGCATGACTTGCGAGATATTCGCAAAAAACTGATTTTCGATAAGAGTAAAAGACCTACTTCCGGTAGGAATTTCGAAAAACTTTTTTAAGACAATTTGTTTCAAACTTAATTCTAAGTACATATGAATTCTTTATAAATTTGTTTAAACTTAGTAATTGACGACCGGAAGTAGTAGTAAACTACTACTTCCGGTCGGCCGATTTTGCTCAAAATCTAATCAGTTCTCAAGAGGCAGATTACACACGTAAATACAAAATTTGGAATTAATATCTACAGCGGTTTGACCGCTATCGTGGTCACACACACACACACACAGAGAGAGAGAGAGACATTTTTTAAAAACCACTTTTTTGGTATCAGGGGACCTCAAAACGTGGACATCTGCAAAAATCTCGAGGTCGAAAATTTTCATCATCACAATACTTCCTTATACTACGTATAAGAAAGTAAAAACAAAGTATTTCTGGAACAAAATATTTTGTGTGAGAATTTTCGGTAAATTGTGATTGGATTTGTAATTTTGATGTATTTTCTTCACTGAGGAGAAATGTATCAAACCTCCCTAAGGTATGGGAGGTTTGGTACAGTGGTTACGGCCGTTTGATACTACTAATATGCATTTGCTGTCTAGAATAAACATCTAGATAAGTATATTAAACAGTGATTTCTCTTCGGGAAAACGCGATTTACAGTTTTTTTCTAAATACATTTTCGTATTTACCGCTGGCACAATTTACAGTTGAACATTTTTAATGTTATGACACCATTTTCTGCAGTTTTGCCATCATATCTAAGACTCACGACCCTTCGACCATCTTGAGTACAAGGAGTTGCAGTAAATGCAAGTAGCGTCGTCTCACTGTCCGACATAACATGTTTTTTTGTAGATCTGTTAGATTGCCTTATTTCAGAAGACAGAAGTGATGATTGCTATTACTTCCATTTCGCATTCCAGTGTATGGATGTTGTTTTCATTTTTTTTTATGCTCCTGCTATACTAATTTTTTAGGAGTATCTGTTAGAATTATAGTTCTACCAGGTTCTCTGTCCCCCTTTGTTTTTCTACGGCCTGCCTTTGCAAAGGCCCGCACTTGTTCTGGAGTTTTTATCAAACTGACTGCTTTCGAAGCTACGCATTCAAGAGATGCAGCAGTGGCTGGTGGTAAGTTACAGCTACCAGCTGCTGTTTTATCAATATCTTCCTGATAATCAGATATTGAAACTGTTTCTTGAGGGCGATTAGTAACTTCGAAACAAATGCTACAGCAATAACTGATATACATCGCTAAATAAGTATGTATATCTGTTTAATTATAGACCGGACGCGAGATGTTGATGACTCATCGCCCACGGGCGCACTATTGAAATTTTGTATTTATAAAAAGTGTTTAATTTTATATATATATAATTGGATAACAAGTGGGTGGTGATCTATAAAATACAAAACACCTTATTATTTGTTCATTTTATAGTTCAAATTGGGTAAACTTTCTGTACTTTATTTATCTTACGAAGTATAATAAAGTTTAAAAACCCCTCACGCTTCTACCTACGTCGATGAAGAAAGGAATTTAGCTGTAAAATCCACTTTTTTTGCTGTCATTTTCGCGACAACAACGGATGTTGCAGTTCACCATGTGAATGGTGCTATTCAGTAACTGCGTGATGTTTAGATTATTTCTTTGCTCCGTCGTATTTTCAACCTGGTACGTCTGGTCTATAATTATAATATATAGGAGAAATTATAATGTTCATATTTATTTGATCTACGAATACTTTAGCAACGCCTCCAATTATTTCCAATCTGTAAAGTGTTACATTGTTGTGCATTGAACAACAACAACAAGACCTGTAAAACTTCTCTGGGCATAAAATGTAGACGTAGCATAACATTGTTATGTAGATTTCTGCGTGTTTATAACTGTTGAGTGCTCTCTTTTCAATAGCCAATGTACTTGTTGGATATTTATCGAGGCACCTATCATATTTCGTGTATATTCTGAAATTTTCATAAAATATTCGATTCGTCTCAGACGTGGCCAATTTTCCAATATTTATACTTGGATTTCGTAACCGAACGACGTAATAGGAATAGTAATGTCACAAAGAAAAAGGAAACTATTTGGTTACAGCATAAAACTAAACATTAATACAAGAAACAATAGAGTAATAATTTTAAAGTTTTCTATTGTTCATTGTACTCCTGTATATTACAAAAATATTTATTAATGTAGAATTATTATTTCAAGGAATTATTCGTGCATTAAATACACAATACTGGAAACAAATATTGTTTACTGTACCATAATGCTGTTCTGATAGTGTAATCGTTACCAATAACACATTAAAAATCTTTACTTCTTATTTTTTATGTATGTACTAAGCTTCCCCATTTGATCTAAATGCTTCTTCAAGAGAGATGTTTTAGAATAGAGACACATGCAAACGGAATTTTATATATGAAATTGTAACTTAATTGAACTAATTTTTGTTTGTGTGATAATATCTTTCACCTGATATTATCTAGGATTATCTCATCGATTCCTACATTCCTACAGTGTTTTTAATTTATCATTTCCCTCAATCAATCAAATTGCTTCTTACTAATTTATGATTTTTGTTGGGACAAATTCATAATATTTTATGAATGCATTTACTTAACAACAAATACATTATCGTCCTTATAAACTTATGATTATACGTTATGGTATAATGTTTTAATAGCATAAAATATTCATAAAAAAGAATCGTCAAGTATGCCTTGGGATATGAATTGCAAATTTTGATATTTAAGAGACACCTGTGATCACAGTAACGTGTTGGTAGTTTTAACATTTTACGTAAGAGTAATAACTGGATATGAAGAAAGATATTCCTAAACAAATATCTGTAGATAAGTGAACTTCAAGGCTTTTATGAAAATAAACCTGATAATTTGTATTAATAAATGTATCATCCAAGGCTGAAACGAAAAACGAATTCAAGTTTTACTACATTTATATAAACTATTTTACTAGAGGAGAAATAATGGAAAAACTTTGCATCAGTTTTTGGAATAGTATTTGTGAAAATGTACTTAATACGTTTGTTTCAATTAATATTCATTTAACAGCCGTTTAACCCCTATAACAAATATATCATAATAAAATATTGAAAAATTTGTTATTTGCATGATTTTTTTTATATAAAAAGAGACAGTCTATAGTTAAATATTACCGGTAGGAATATAGGGACCAACATATGTTTAGAGAATTCATCTATTAGAGTTATATAAGTTGTTTTGCTATTTAAATAGTATTAGAACTAAATCAAAATTTAAACACTGAATTTCCCAATAAACGGTATATTTTTGAATATGTCATTCCTATATTACGAGAATCCTGGATATACCATTATTATTACTAATTATAATTATAGGTAATGCAGTAATAATAAATAATAATAAAATAATAAAAAATATATTTTAATATAAAATGAGACATATTTAATTTTCTTAAATGCTTAATTGAATTAACGGTTTTTTAATTTAATGGATATATTATTTTCAGTCATATAACACGCACAACAACGTGGGAAGATCCTAGAAAAACCCTGGCAGCTCAGGCAGCTGCTCAGCAACACCAAAGTGCTGAGCAATTGCTTTCCTCACCTCATCAAGTTAGTCAGACTCCAACGCAGACGTCCACTACTTGTACAGGTAAGGGACCAAAGTGGAGGTTATTTGTTTTTCCTTTTTTTTTAATTCTACATTTCAATTTAAAAAGAAATATTCAATATAGTAAAAGGAATTTGCTTGAATTAAATTTTGAAAGACTAAAGGAAAGGTTACATTTTTCAGGTGTTAAAGGGAATTCAGATGTAGATTTAGGGCCCTTGCCTGAAGGATGGGAACAAGCTCAAACAGCCGAAGGAGAAATTTATTTCATAAATCACCAAACACGCACTACGTCTTGGTTTGACCCACGAATACGTATGTTCCTTTGTTTTATTTATTTCTTTTCTGTTCTTTTGTTTTTTTTTTTATTAACTTGTATCGGAACATAAAAGTAGATGTATTATTTACTGACTTTGTTTATTAAAAATTCATTCTTTTTTCGTATGCCTAGAATTTTAAAATCTGTCTGAACAAATTTTGCATTTATATATTTATGTACATTAGGATGTCCCTTTTTTCAAAACGGTTCATAGTTCAAATTAATGAAATGAATGATGAAAAGTAGTTAATTCATTTTTTATTTAGAGGAACATTTTTGTTGTACTTGTATAAAGTATTAGACATAAATATACGACATATACCTCTTTCAAAGTTTCCTTATGGCATTCCGAAAATATGTGACGATATTTTTCAAACCATATTAAAAGACGTTCCTGTTACAGTTTGTATTTTGTTGTAGGCCTATGGTCATTGTCTACCAATTTACTAAATCTGCAATATCATTTACCTACATTTCAAGATTTTATGATTTCCCTACGACTACTATAATTCATATTTAAATTTCAGTAAAATTCACAGTTCATTTACAACGGTCTTGACCCACGACAAAATAAGGTCAAGTTTTAAATTTGTGTTTAACATATTGACCTAATAATAATCAATTGGTTATTATATTTTTCCGATAATGATCCTTTCATGGAAAGTGCAGCCTCTCTCGTTCAAGTTGTAGAATCTCATCTTTTTGACTTCAATGGACTTGAGGGTATTTGTATATTTGTACATTTGTGTATTTGCAATCATTTGTAATTAGACCATTACAGAAAATTGTATGGTATTTTTCATAACTTGCGCATTGCTTTTCCCAATTCTTGTAAATGTAGAAGTACCAGAATGTATTAATAGTAAAGTCATAGGTTTTGATTATGTTAAAGGAAGCATTATTATTTTCATTGTAGTAGTAAATAATAAGGGCATTTTGAACTTGATTTTTTTCCTGCCATTACAATACCTCATTTATGACAAAATTCAGATTAAATTTGGTTGTTTTTGCTTTTGTCTTTTACTTTATATTGCAAAAGTAAAAATATAGAGGTAATGCGTTTTTGAATATTAACATTTGAAAGAAAGGAACAACCTCGTGTACATTTTAATATAAACTTAATTGGAATAAATTAATTACAACAAATTTTCATATTCGATCAAGTTGAACTTCTATATAATTGATCAGAAACGACTGGTTTTACTGATTCCAAAAGTCTGTGTTAGAAAGACATAAAACTTGAGAAGAAACACTTATGTATCGGTATTACAAAACAATTTTCTGTCTATTTGATAACAATTCCACTAGTCGATTACTTCAGCCCTAAATTAGTTTCTCTTAGAAATTTGTCTAAAATCATACTTATTGTTGAATTATACCTTTTTTGTGTTAGAAATATTTACAACTTCTTGTATCGTATTTCCTCCAGTTTCTTCAGTTGAAGGAAGGATTTTAAATTCAGTTGTTTAGGTAAAAAGGTATAGTATGAAATCAATATTCGTTATTTTCATTAAATGATCGCTTCATACAACGGAGACTTATTTAATGCCCAAGTTTAATGTGAAACTTGGGAGAAAAATAGGAACCTAAAATCTAGTTAGTAATGGTGACAAGAAATATACGATTGAAATCACTTATACTTTACTTTATAGAGGTGCATAGAGGCAGTGATGATACCAAAATAATTTCAACCATTTTTATATGAATTGCGTGATGATCCAGCAGGACCATGCAAGCGGTCATAAAACAAATAGTGGCCGCCACGATCCTCCGATTTACAGTCATGCATTATCATTATTTCAATTATCTAGATTAGAAAATAGAATATTTACCTACAGATTCTTTGAAATGTTTCCATGTAGTTTATAATAAAGCAGTTTGATTTGTCTGCAGTACTACTACATTAAAGACTTGTAAAAGTTTCTAGATGAAAAAAGTATATAGATTTACAATATGCTTTATACCTTTTGTATTGTATGAAAGAGGATCAGATTTAGACAAGACAATATGGAAGATAGAACAACAAGTTTTTGGAACACTATAGGATGTTTGTTTAATATCAAAAATAAGTCGGCGAACAAATTAAAAATTACAAACCTGGGCTATACCTGAGACAAAGCTTAGAACTTTCGAAAGTTTATAAATAAATATAAAAAGTCGTTCCGCTTTGCTCTGTATCCAATTATTTATTGAAACTTAGTAACCTAGAGCCTATAGAAAATGTAATAATAAAGCTCAATTGCAATTGGATATGTCATACTCTAAGAAAAAGCAATGAAAACATTACAAAATAGAGAAATATAAATAGACTATAAATATCATAGCGAAAGAGAAATGACCAAGAACAAGTCTCCGGTAAAATTTCAAAAAGTAGGTGAAGAGAAAAGTCGTATATTTCGCTGCAGAATGTCAAAATTATACATACGCGGTATGGTCAAATCGTACGATGAATGTTTTAATAAACAAGAAAGATATAATAGTACATTATTACATAGGCGTAACTAGACCTCAACCATGGGGGGGGGGGGGCACTTTAAAGATATGCCTTGATTGTTCATTTTTCGAACCCGTTTTTCTTTCGCATTTGTCAGTACTTATCAGTCGCACCCTGACGCATACACTTTCACCATTTTTCTTACCAGTTTCTAAAACCGTTCTAGAAGTCGTCTTTCATGAATGCAGTTGTTGTGCTAATGTGTCTAGGTATCTTAAAACATTTCAGGAGCATGATGAGCACATACTTTGTATTGCCTTATCAGAAGCGATTTCTGACAGGAACATTGTTATGATGAATATGAAACTGTTTGCCGACTTCTCGGGTTGTTTTCTACGAACACTGTATTTTAAACTTACTAGTGAGTCTTCACAGTATTTAGAATTCACCACAGTTTTCTTGGATGCAAATAGAGCTTTTATGAATATTGAAAAACACCTTGACGCAGGATTGATGGATTTTCGTCGGATCTGTGCGGGAATTTCATTTGGAAAGTCTAATTTTTGGTTTCATCTACCGTGATGTTTATTAAAGAGAAACAGGCATCTGAAGCCGCACCAATGCAAAACTCCAATGAAATTGATATCGGGATTTCTACTGATCAACTTTCTAAACGCGTGGAACAAAGTATTTATCACTCAATAATGTCTT
Source organism: Amphimallon solstitiale (assembly GCA_963170755.1). NCBI lineage: Eukaryota > Metazoa > Arthropoda > Insecta > Coleoptera > Scarabaeidae > Amphimallon > Amphimallon solstitiale. Next base: position 1,510,644 of record OY720684.1, on the reverse strand, counting down.
CTAAATCTGTTGTTGAAATACTTTGTATGAAAACATTGAAATACTAATAAACCCTCCTAATTATCAATCAGCCATTCGATCGGATCATCTCTCTCTCTCGTATTTTGCACCAGACTCGTCTTCAACCAGTAAACAGTTTGTGTCATTTCATCATCTCCATATACCAAATGTCAAATATAATGTGTTTTTTTTATAACTTTTTGGATGTACGAAACAAAATTCCATGTCCATTCTTGATACCACATGATCCTAATAGAGACTAACAACCGACTGACTGCACCCATTTATAATTTATTAATTAAAATGCATTCATTTTATTATTATTACAGTGCCCGACTATTGGGAGTTCGACACAGTTACATCACAATCTCTTTAATTTTCATCAATAATCTTGATCTACTTATATAGTATATTTCTATTTGTTTTTTGAAGGATATATATCAACCATGTCGACATTTTCTGGTTACATCATATTTGCGGATGATTTCAAATCCAGTCAACCAGTCATGTTGAATTTATAAGATTGTTGAAAAGAATGCATATTATCCAGCAGACTTATTTGTCATACAAATTACAATATTATTTTAAAAATTCTATTTACGTTATTTTTAAAATGTTCTGATTTATTTACACGTTATAAATTCAGTATGGCCCCAGCAGAAACATCTTCAGTTAATCAGTCATTTCTGTTCACGTGTTGTCGTTAAAATAAATTTTAAAAACAAATTTTAATATAACATTCAATTGTTATTAGAAAAATCTAATGGTTATTGGATGTTCTTAAATGAATTATAAATGTTAAGAAACTTGATCAGATAGGTTTTTTTTTAATCGTTGTGATATGCATGGGTTTCCGTAGTATTCGCTTTTGATATCTATTTTTTATACAGTAGTGTACAATTGGTAATGAATAACACATAATATACGGCTTGATTATCGAGTAAAATTAAACACTTTTTTGCCGAGAAACAAAGATTTTTTCCAATTTTTCAATAAATAATTATTTAATTGTAATGCCAGGAAGTCGATATTTTAATCACTTTTGCGTGAGTGTGCTTGTCTATCGAACAGTCCATTACCGTATCAATACTTCCGACATACACATACGGTACTTGGTCGATTAGCAAATATTGTCAAGCCGGAGCAAAGCGATTAAAATGTCGATTTTCTAAATGCAAATACACATCTTGTATGAAAGTATTGACTATTGACACTTATTTTAATAGCATATTAAAATAAGTACAAAATAACGATAGGAAGTAAAATATTTTTTTTTAAGATACGAGAGTTGATTCTATACTTCATTCCTATTTTCTAATAAAAAAATTAAATTAAACTAACATATTTGATAGATATAATCTCCCTTATGCCCCTATGATGCACTTATTTGAACGATGTTCCAACACATCTTTCATAACCACCTAGAAATCTGTATTAGCCAATTGAAAATCTAATTGTTGAACTTCAGCCATCACAACACGGCTAGGCTAGTAATTTTTCTTTTAGGGCATTTCACAATTTGTGCAAGAGTATTATAATAGTCCTAGAGATAATTGATTAGAATGCCAAGTGACAATTTTTTTTAACGGTCTCTAAACATTTCCTCTTAAAAAGATGTTCAAAGTTATCCGGTAAGTTGGAGGAAAAAGTAAATGAACCAACTCTTGTGTAATACCTATTTGAAATCTTGAAATTTTTATAATCTTTTTTTCTCCGCAAATTAATAATTTTACACGATGCTTCCTATTAAGAAATAATTTTGGTAGTAATCAATATTTAAACTTCTTTGCAGCCTTTTACTTTGAATATCGCTTTTGAAATGATTAATTATCATTATTATTATTATTGTATAATATTAATATATTTATATAAGAAATCATTTTTGCGTCTTTTTCTTGATAGCATGTAAAATGAAGATTAGGTAGAGGTATACAGGGTGGGTCATAACATAAGGAACTAGTTAATTATAATTAAAGAACTGCAAAAAGATATGTTTTTTCTGGGATTTTTTAATAGTTCTTATTAAATATTCTTAAGTTTTCTTGATATAATTAATAATATGAGGCCATATTATTAAAGCAATATGTTTGACGTTTTTTTATGAGTTCCTTCTTTCTCTGCACACGTTGTTATCGTTTGGAGAGTATTTTTATACTGCCTTTCTTTCAGATTCATATTTTTTCATAGACACAGCAGAAATGTTAGTTCCTGTTTTTTGCACAACTCGTTTTATATTGCAGTGTGAATTATATCATGAAGATCTTAGTGATTCCTTTGGCACTATATTTGACAACGTCTCTAGTAAATGCAGGTGTTGATTTAATACAAATTTAATTGCAAAAATATAAATATGTGAAAAGCAGTTACACATGTGTATGGAAAACTATATTTAGTATATGATTTGTGTTCACAATCATTTATTTGTTGATCTTCCATTAACCATATTTGAAATGTGTGTACTTTCAACTCCTACATATTATGTACAATAGTTGTTTTAGAGATTTATAAATATAGTTGGTTGTTAAGGTGATGTATTTTAGTAATTTTTGCATATGCAGGAGTTTATAGCTTATTGTTATTTTGTAAATGAAATTCCTTAAATTCTAACCACGCTAAAAATGTTCTCGAATATATATTGAAAACATTATATTTGTCCCAAGGATTCGATTACTCATGTGATAATTGGTAAGCAAATCTTGTACATTTATTACAGATAGATGGACAGATAAGATGTATAGTGTATTTTTTCTAGTGCTATAAATAAAGTATAACAACAACTTAGAATAATAATAATAACCAATAACAATTACTTTGAGCGTTATTGACCATGAGTTTTTTTTTATTATTTTGCGCCTGAATAGTGACTTCAGTTATTGCCTCTCCACATTCACCAGAGGAGTGAAGGAAGCAGTGGTGTCAGGTCTACCGATTTTTTCGCTAGATCTTCCAATTTTTGCTTTGATTTACCGGTCTACCGATTTCAGTTCTGCACAAATAAGACAAGTCGACTTTTTGGTAGATTAAGAACTGAAATCAGTAGACCGGTAAATCAAAGTAAAAATTGGTAGATCTACCGATAAACCGGTAGACTTGGCACCTCTGGTTGGAAGCCTTAACAAAATCAAAAAACTATTAGTTTCGATAACAGAATTCGAAGCAAGTAATTAATTTTTTATATTGTAATAGCTTTTCAATGAAGTACTAATTATAAAAGAAAATCACATTCTTAGTATAATTTCCAGTAACGTATTGAAGCCCTTTGAATGAATGATATGAGTTTCATTCAGAATATTGCAATGTTTAAATAAAATTTTTGAATTTAGAAAGACAGCTAATGAGTACATATAGAAAGAATAGTTCTTATTGGGGAATCCCAATTTAGGTCACTCTTTAATTCCCGTAAGAAACTTTTGATTTCTAGATTATTCTTTTGAGTGCAATATTAGAATGTCATACAACATTATTATTAATGGTCAATATCCATTGCCCGTTTACACATTCTTATCTTATTGTGTCTTCAGAAAAGGTTACCTCGTTTTAGGTATATAGCCAATATATATAATTATTTTTCTAAATATATTCCGTAATGTATTTGGCTATTTTTTCCATTGATAGACAAATATTTATGGAAAGATCACACTAAAAGATGATATATACACTTTTTTGATTGTCGTGCAGTCTGCTCGTGCGTTTCGGCTTCTTAGCGTCTCAAGAACCCCTGGAGCCATCTAATAATTGTGTAACTAGGGCATGCATATGCTTAAAAAAATTCTAGAAATCTTCGCGATTCTTTTCTAAAAAAATGTTGCTCCTTCTTTTTAATTTTTTTGTGCAGCATGCATCTCATGAATAGTAATATTCCAAATTACGTAGTCTATTTCTGAATACATTATTTTTTAGATTACCAAATAAATAAAGTTCAATAGGGCTAAAATGTAGAGAATATTGATAGATAGTTAATATATTATACTAGCTATGTGGGTTGATGTCATGTTTAAAATAACCACAAATTCATCAGGAGTTTTATTAATAAAATTGTAACAAATAAGCTAAAATTGCGTAGAAAGTATGAACATTTTGATAATTCTTAATGTTAACTAACTTATCAAGTAAGAACATTAAATTAAATGATGAAAAAACAATGAACTATGACACTTATATTATTAAGCTCTATTAACTAGATAAAAATATTATTAAATAACCTCGGGCGATATTTAGTTCCAAAGGTTAAGTTTTTTTCTTTTGGTGATGTATTTTACATTCGATATTTGCAACTGACATTAAGTAATTAACGTAGGTTTAAAACAATAATGAATGCAGTGTAGTTATCCCTATGACTATCAAAAAGTACACCTTTTAGTAGAGGGACTAAATGGCGTTCCAGTTGAAGCTGCTTTTGAAACACTGTAAAACTAAAATATGGAGAATGCTTATACGTACTCTTCTTTTCTAAGCTTTGCTGTAAAGTATAATTGTAGCAAATGATTCAACAACCCATACCATTAAACAGAGTCTGTAACTCGAAAACCACGTGCTGACTGGCCAATAATAACACGAGCACATGAAAGTATCGCAGATGTTGCAGATCGAGTAACTTTAAAAAACACTAACTCTACTCGAAAGTTTCACAGCACGAGTAATCGATAGCAACTACCGATACGTACTATCAACAGCGATTACTGATAGTGTCTATCATTAGCGAGTATTGATCGAATTGTTGGACACTATTGAATACTGTCGATAGTGCCCAGCATTGTTTGAAATGTCGCGAAACCAATTAACAACGAAATATAAGAAATGGCCATGAATACCTTTTTTATTTTTAGTTGTTTCTTTTATTACTAAACTTTTTTCTTCAAGTCATATATTTATATATAGTTATTTGTTAAAATAAAGTAAGCTGATCTGCTAATGGAGTCACTTATTCAATTATCATTTCAAACTAAGTTTGATTAAAACAAATTTCTGTGTATAACATATTGCGATCAAACATTACAGTGATTCAATATAATAAGTGCTTTATTAACCATTGTTATGGTGAATGTCAATTCCCCTAAATATAAACAATTGTTAATAATTGATATAATGTCTATAGCTTGTTTGAATAATTATTTATTTGTGAAATGTTTTTTCTTAATTTCCCATAAATATGTTCATCTTTTCCCATAAATATTTGGTTTATATTCTTTGTTGTGTAGAAAGTATTAATTCTATGGAACATTGAATTCTTAAGTTGTTTCGTGTGACAATATTTTGGTATATCTAAATAAATAAAGTGTATTCATAGTTGTTTGCACAAACAGTATGTCTCTGACATCTTGTATCACTCATTAATATTGTCATAAATCATAATTATTCGAGCTATCTCATTTAATTATCACGTGTATTTGTTACTTCACTTCATCGCCGTTAGAGAGGAAGCACTGTTGACTAAGTCCTTAACAGCTACAATCTTCGAATGAACAGATTTTAAATCAACCGATCAACTTGGTTTAGCCATTTTCTCACACAGCCACCATGTGCGTGGAACAGTTGAAGCGTCCCATTTATCCACAAAAACAACGATGTTCTCTATCGTTAACTGTATTTTTGTTATTTTTGTTGTTGCGAGCTGTACTCCATGATTTTCATAGTATTTGTTGTCCGTCCGATGTACGTAAATATATTTATTTTAGTGTTATCTGGGAATATTACATGATATAAAATATGAATCTATTTTATTACATTGTTGCGATTTTTTATGCAAATTATAACATTTTGGATGTTTACCATAGCTTATATAGGATCAGTTTTATCTACTATAAACCACTTTGGTTGATAATTTTCTATTGTATTTTCTCTATTGTTTAGTTTATGTTTCTTCAGGTACTTTCATAATACAAGTTCTACAATCAGTTCTCGGCTATAAATTTGTGCATTTGTTTTTTTCTCATGCAAGTACATAGTTCGAATTTAAATACAACACTGTATAATCGTTCTTATAACTTATTTTACTGTATGCAATGATACAGTTATACATATATAGATATGCTGATTATTATTCACACCAATAATCTTATTATTAATTGTGTGTGTATACTATTTTTTAAAATATAAAAGGTAATTTGATAATTTCTCTATTATACTGGCATGTAATAACAGCTAGTAGTAGTATCGGATAATGGCATACGATTGTATGATTACTGGTAAGTAGGTAACTTGAAGTTCATCGACTCTGTAATAAAACACAATCAATATTTATACGCACTCATAAAGACGTTATCCAATAAATCTAAATAACATTGGTTTTTTCTTTTTTATCGTAATAATTCTGCTGCACGTGAGATAGAATTTTGTAACATACCGTAGATATATTTGTGCGGTGGATAATAATAACATTATAATAACTTTTTTATTCAAGGCTTGTTTTATATTATTTATGTGACTGTGATATTACTTTGTCCAATTTCTTCTATAATACATTTATTCTTAAAATCATTCTGATGTTTACTCATTAAATTTGGTTCCCATCCATTTGTGTATAGCTTTAACTAACAAAAATTGAATAAAGTCTGCAAGAACATACGAGGTAGGCGCCATAAATTCTCGCCCTGATATACAAAAAAAGAAGCTTGGAATATAAGAATATTTATTTCCACGACGTTTTGCACGAATACTGTCCCTTAATTTATGCAATAAGGACGCATAATATGTGCCGTTCACACTTGTATTGCGCTCTTTAAAGTCAATTAGCAAAATGCCCTCACAATCCCAGAATATTGTGGCCATCATCTTTTTCGTTGATTGAACGACTTTCGCCTTTCTGGAACGAAGTTCATCAGGTCGCCGTCATTCCTTTTCGATAGAGGATCGTAAAACAGAACCATTGGTTCATCCCCTGTGACAATGGACTCCAAAATCGGTTTTGGGTCGTCTCGGACATGTTTAAAAACGACTGCGCACATTCAACTCGACGTCGTGGTACCCATCTAACACTAATTTTATTCATACCCAAATGGTTATGGAGAATTCGGCGAACACTTGTTTCGGAAATGTTTGTTATCACTGCTAATTCCGTCACTTTCAAACGGCGATCTTCTAGCACTAATTGTTCAATAATTGAAATTTGTTGAGTCGTTATCACTTCAATTGGTCGACCCGATCGATCAGCATCTTCCAGGGATTCTTGTCCCAAACGGAAACATTTTGCCCACTTTTTTTTCCAGTTGAATACGAAGGAGATGAATCACCGTAAACGCCGTCTAAACGTTGTTTAATGTGATAAGGTGTATGCCCTTCTTTTGTTAAAAATTTAATGACCGCGCGGTACTCAATTTTCGTTATTTCAGACATTTTCGTGCGCTAGTCACTAAAAACTACTAGGCTTCGAACCGTCATATTTATAGTGTACACTTTGCGTATGTGCATGCATGACGTGACGGAGTTTGAACACGTTTGAACCTGTATAAGCCTGTCAGGCCGAGAATTTATGGCGCCTACCTCGTACCTCTAACAGTTTCCGAATTATCAACAATCTTGAATTTATCAAATAGGGTGTGTTATTGTTTTAATGTGTATCAATTGTTGTATTACATGCATAGAAGACATTGGTCACTAATTTATTTGTAACAGTATATAAGTGGTATTTTCAAAGATACAACAATTTCATTTGTGCTACTTAAACTGTTTCGAATATTAAAAGATAGCTTCAAAATATTTTCAAAGCTTTGAGTGTTATATGTCTAGTATTATACTTATGCATATCCAAAACCTTCAATAGCCAGAGAAATATTATTTTTTACATTGATGTATACAGTGCGTTCATGATGAAAGAAACAAATTCGTTTAAAATTCAGGTAATTATTTTGCAGAAAAACGCTCGTACAGGTCGATTAGTATTTTTAGTTTAGAATTTTTTAACATCAGAAAATTATATACAGGGTGTCTAAAGAAGAACATATGCAGCAATCATTGTTTTTTTTTATATGGAACACCCTGTATATTGTGCCATTTTTGAATTGTAGGGTAAATTCTAAACACATTAAACACATTTTTGTGTAACATACCATATCCCCAAAATCAGCGGTTTTCGGAATAATGAGTTTTGTGATAAATTAAAATACACATAGGTAATGAAATAATATGTTTAAATTGAACAAGGACACTTTGAACATTTTTTTAAAAGCCAACAAAAACAACCTGATATTGCAAATTTTATCTTCAACAATAAACTACTTCAAATTAATCGATTTTTATGTATTTTTTTAATTTATCACATTTCAAACATCATTATTCCGAAAACCGATGATTTTGGGGATATGGTATGTTACACAAAAAGTGTTGAGAATTTACCATACAATTCAAATATGGCATAATATACAGTATGTTCTATTTAAAAAAAACAATGGTTGCTGCATATGTTCTTCTTTAGACACCCTGTATATAATTTTCTTATGTCAAACAATTCACAACTAAGAATACTAGTCGAGCTGTCCGAGCGTTTTTCTGCAAAATAATTACTTGAATTTTAAACGAATTTGTTCCTTTCATCATGAACGCACTGTATACATACCTAAGATAAAATGAGAACTTCAGTCATATTTCTTTTTCCTTCTATATCGTATTGATTTCATGTACTTAAACTAAAATGTAGTTTTAATTATAATTTTACTTGGCATCGTTAAAGTACTTGACAAGTGCTTGTTTGGTTAATGTTTGTTGAAAAAAATCCTAAATGTCTGGAAACTGCTATACCGTATGTGTCTATTTTCATTAGCTATAGGGATTCAATGTTTACATGCGATTTATACGTATACAAATAATACGTGGCAACGTCTGTCTCCCGGCAACAATCGACATCACAGCGACTTTCCCCGATCTTGCCACTTCTACATTAAATGTTCAGCTGCGAACACGTTCCGAGATATAGTCTGCAATAAAATCCGTCATCATCAAATGGCCGGCGCGATCTAGTTGTTTATTATTATTTTCAGAATCCTTTTTTATTTACCTTATTTTTAATTTTATTAGAATTACGCTTTTGTTTGTGTCATGCAGCGTGAACGCAGCTTAAGAATTCTCTGCATTTACTAAAAGGAAAAAGAAAAACAAATCCTTGTAACTCGTAAATACGTAAATATTTCTGAACGCATTACAAACATCCAACCCGCTGGTCGAAGAGTTACTGCTAACCACGGAGCATGCATCGGTCGCGCTGCATTGGAAAGGAAAGAAGGGGTATACTATGTTGCCACATACTGTATGGATTAATCGCCTATGGCTAATGAAAATTGACACGTGCTGTATATACAAAATATACTTGATAAAATCAAAAGAGAGATTGTACTTGACTTGAAAATGTAAACAAGTAATCAATTTCAATCAGTGAAAAGTGCATATTGAAAATAGTCTAGACGTCATCGTTTAAAAAAATAGTAAAATATGGCGCTTACACAATTATGATTTCCTTATAACTCACGCCATTCAGCATACTTTTAATAATTATGTAATTTTTTGTGTCCACTTGGTTGCCGGATCCTATATTATTAGTAACAATTAATTAACAAATATTTACACGGAACATATTCTTCAGTACTATCTAATTCGTAGGCTTCTACGGCTGTCGTTGAGTGTCAATTCTTGGTTCGTAAGTATATTGGCTATCTCGTCACTAGGGATCGGCAGTCAGGTTTACATTGTAAGGATTGATTTAAATGAATAATGTAATTCGAAATTGCGTACAGTAATAGCAGTAATACAATTATACGTAATAATCTGTACATTATGTATGTATACATATACGAATTCTTCCAAGTCGGGTTCGTCATTGCGACGCAGCTGGCTTCCCCCCGCTCTTGTCTTCAATAACGATGTTTACTTACAACGTACAAGTAAAAGTATTTTACTTAAGTCGTCAACGCTGTGTGAAACGTAAAGTTAGCAATGTATTAGTGTCGTTGCAAATGAAAACCTGCAACGACACTAATAAAACATGTCTCGTCGGATACACATAAACCACTTATTATATTACTTATTACTGACTGCAGCAACTGGTTATGAACGACAGAAATCATTTTAAGTCGGAGTGTGCCCGCGGTATTCACCTTGAGAAAATATTATTTGTTCTCGATGTACGATGAATTTAAGACTTTAATTGTCAATGACATAAATGATTATTTGTGTGTCAGTAGATGAAACTACTGATCTTAAAGGACTAGTGCAGAATCCATATCACATAATGTAACTTCGCTTTCGATGTAGCGTAGCTGTAGCTATGTGGTGAAAAGCACGACAAAAATAAATAGAAATCCTTATTATTTATATTTATAACAGATGCAGCTGCATATATGAAAGTGGCTGGTAGGCTCTTATAACAAACATACAGTAGTATGAGGCATATTACATGTTTCCACATATTCTTCATTGAGTATCAGAAGAAGTCAAAAAATACTACCCGAATGCGGAAAAATTAATATCTACTGTCAAGAAAGTTTTTGTGAAAGCACCTACACCTACACGCAAAACATTTATGTCGTGAAAAATTGCCAGGTGTTAGTTCCGTCAGCAGCATCCTATTGTTGTATACATTTTGACAAGGTTAGAACTATTAATCCGAATGGTAAAGAATTGGGTTTTACTCCTATTACAACATTATGTATAATGTATATATAGATAATTATTAACACTAGAACATATAGAACAATTCAACGTGCACAGTGAACAATCAGACAATCAGAATGTGTTAAATCTTTATAAATATTATTGCTTCTGGAGAAGATGTATTTACTGTTACTTGGTAAGTACTTGTCCCTCTGACGTATTTTGATTCCCGTGTGAAAAATATAAAATCGGGATTCATTACACCCTCGATGTGTTCCTGGGCACTGACGTCATGTAAACCTGACTACCGATCCTTACTCGACGCGAATATTCTCCACGGTTACGGAACCAATTGTTGCTGGCAATAGATTTGAGATAGCCCCACAAGAAAAGAATCACAGCTGGCTAAAAAAGCGAACGTGTTCTATTAGAGGACAGTATCTTTCAAAATCATTGAAATTTGCGATGTGTGGTCTATGGCCCCATACTGTTGAAACCATGCTACGTCTCCATCCATATTTAGAAGAGGCAGGAAAGCAACAATGATTATCAAACGTTTGACTTGTAAACTGTCTCGACGTTTGCGTGTGTTTTCACTGTCCGGACATTTCCAGTTGCCCTGAAGACCTACGCTCGCAATACAATTGATCCCCGGGCACCTCGCAGGGGCATCTCGGAACGTAAACGAAATACGCAATGCACCTTAATGATTGCCCACTTAACCAATGCATTTTGATGAGTAGAGAGTTGCCCCACTAGCTTCATCACGCCGGCTTGAAAAAAAAGCTTTCACAGCTGCATTCTTGTACTATCTGTCTATGTCTCTGAGAGTAGAGCCCAAAATTTGCAAACGCAGGGTTATTTGTGAACACTCTATATTGTTCAAATTGTCTTTGTTATATATTACGACGTATTTACATCTTTTTTACATACATCATTGGTATTGGTTGTCAAGGTTTAAATGTAGTAATATTTTGCGTCTTCTATTATTTTTATTAGCATAGTATTCACATATTATTACGTTCATTTTATGATTTATCAGTAAATTGCATTTGCGAACACTTATTTATGCTATTTTATCGTTCTATAACGCAGACACTTAATTGATATTGTCTAAAACAAATACAAAACAAATATTGCTGCCAATATTGCTGAAATCGGTCATTGTTTTAAGGCCTTCCCCGTAGTCAATATAATAATCATTTGTATAATGTAAATCTAGTACGTTGCTTTTTTTACTGTTTACTTTTAGAATACTCAATGGTTATTTAAATAATTTTATAATATACATATATACAAACAAAAAGTGTTTTTTTAATAAGCAAATACATGCATTTTCGTATGTGCATATGTATAGGAGAATTTACAAACACTTTATCATATAAATTTCGCTACTTTAAACAATAGAATTTCTCATAAAATTGTTAAATTAAGTTATCAAGTTTCAGATAAAATTAAACAAATAATTTTTATTATTTCCTGGAATATAAATACGTCATTTTCTATAAATAAATAATTTGCAACGCAAAGCAATTTATATTTTATTTATATAAATCAAAGGTGTAATATCATTTTAATTATATTTCTTGAAAATAAAGTTAAAGGCACTTGTTGCACACCAAAATTTATAAAGAATTATTTCAACTCCTTTCGACAATCTACAGGCTGGCGCATCAGTCTGGGGAACCCCGATTTATAAAAGTTAGAGAAAAAAAGTATTAAGGAAAAGTGAGAGAGACATTTTTTAAAAACCAGTTTTTCGGAACCAGGAACGTGGACATTTGCAAAAATCTCGAGGTCGAAAATTTTCATCATCACAATACTTCCTCGTACTACGTTATAAGAAAGTAAAAGTTATTAAGGAAAGGTGGTTCAGCTTCATATTTTAATATTACGTACACATGTACAGGGTGTTCTATATCGCAGTTGTAGACTTTTTTTTTTTTAATAATGGAATGCTAATACTTTTTTTTTGCTTATTTAAAATCTGCTTACTTTTGCGAGCCTCCTCACATAGGGTTTGCCTGATCTATTCCGTATGTTTAAAAAGTTATGACCATTTTTACGTCTAAATTAAGCTGTTTTAAGAGGGTTAGTTCTGGTAAGGAAAAAATTATACGACTTTTTCACACCGTTGATTTGGGTACGTCTTCTATTTTTACTGATTTGTGAAGCTAATAAAAAAGAAATATAATATATACAAGGTAAGTCAAAACTTGAATCCATAATTTTCTCATTAAACTTAAATGGAATACACTGTATTTTTTATGATGTTTCGATAGATATTTATCGGTTCTTTCATTTTTGTTAACCGTTCCCTATTCCTTACTATTAGGGTCGTCTAGTAGATATTTCTGTTTAAAATTGAAAATTGTTTTCTGTTTTAATTTTATTAACAAATTACATGCTGTGCGTTATTGATAAAAGAAAAAAAAAGTATATTAAGCTGAAGAATAGCATATTAAACTATATGTTCATTCAATATTTTGTTGCAGCGAAATTAAACGTTGGCTATTAGTTAGGAATAGGGAATGGTTTACAAGAATGAAAGAGCCGATAAATATCTATCGAAACATCACAAATATAAAGGCTGTTTAATGAGAAAATTAAGGATCCGAGTTTTAACTCACCTTGCATACAAGATATGTCTTTTTTATCAACTTTATGAACCACCGAAAATAGAAGACGTACCCAAAGGAATTAACTGTGCGAAAAAGGTCGTATAATTTTTTCCTTACCAGAGCTAACTCCCTTAAACCGCCTTACTTTAGACGTAAAAATGGTCATAAGTTTTTAAACATGCGGAATAGACGAGGCAAACCCTATATGAGGAGGTTCGCAAAAGTAAGCAAGTTTTAAATACGCAAAAAATGGCATTCCATTTAAAAAAATATAAGTTAAGTATACAACTGCGTTATAAAATACCCCTGTATATGTGTACCTAATATTAAAATAAGAAGCTTAAGAATACCAGCACCACCTTTCCTCAATAACTAATATTAATTATGTTTTGAAGTCCCCTGATTCCGAAAAACTGGTCTTTAAAAAACCTCTCTCTCTCTCTCTCTCTCTCTCTCTCTCTCTCTCTCTCTCTCTCTCTCTCTCCCTCTCTCTCTCTCCCTCCCTATCTCCCTCCCTCTCTCCCCCTCTCTCTCTCCCCTCTCTCTCTCCCCTCTCTCTCTCCCCTCTCTCTCTCCCCTCTCTCTCTCTCTCTCGCTCTCTCTGTCTCTGTGTGTGTGTGCGTGTGTGTGATCACGATAGCGATCAAACTGCTACAGCTATCAATTCCAAATTTTGTATTTACGAGTATAATCTCCTCTCGAGATCTGATTAGATTTTCAATAAAATCGGCAGACCGGAAGTAGTAGTTTTACTTCAGTGAAAAAATCGAATTTTGCCAATATTTCGTCAACTACTAAGTTTAAATAATTTGAGAAGAATTTTATTATGAAAGTTTTTCGAAAGTCCTACCGGAAGTAGGTCTTTTACTTTTACTCTTATCGAAAATCAATTTTTTGCGTATATTTTGCAAGTCATGCTTTTTAGACAGGTACGTTACCAATATAAAAGTATTTAGAACTTGATTTTCAATACCTTTTGTGTAAAAAAAATTTGTAAATTCGGACTGGAGGTAACACTTTAACTCTTATCGAATAGCGATTTTTTGCAAATATGTCGTAAATTATACATTCTATATATATATATTTATCAAGAGTATAAAAGTATTTAGAGCTGGATTTGCAATAATTTTTGTATAAAATTTTTTTAAAATTGTATAATTTGAGACACTCATGCGTATAAGAAAGTCGTGTGGTGGACACACCTAATTTTTTTAACTTTGGAGCCATAACCGGGAGTGTTACCGTGATATAAAGAGACATATTATCTGGTATCGAGCGATGACTAACGTTTTTAAACGATAACCCTTGGCATGCACTTCAAGTGATTTTCCTGCCTTTAACACCATGTATTTCGTATGTCCTTTCTCAGTACAGTTGCAGATTTTTATTGACGCGGGCATACTTTATTTTTGAAGGCACATACATTACTTTTTGCTTTAGCAGAAATGTTATTATATTCTCGAGCGTCTTACAGTAAGTTAAAGCGCGTTATGCCATTGGCTTGCTGGTGCAAACCTTCCCCACTCAGAGATGTTGATGCAAAATAGTACGAATTGCCGGTACATGTCCAAATATTCCTCTCTCGGGTTACATATTTGTCATACTCGAGCATCTCTTTGGCAGAATCAGTGTTCTCTTGAGCAATGGACACGGTGTAGCATTTTCAAATTTGCTTTTTATAGCTTATAGCACTTACGATGTGGACGATCAATATTCAGTTCATGGGCATAATTGTAGTGTAAAGTAGCACGTCACAACATACAACAATCGGTTGTTAAATATTACAAAACTTTTGTATTTTCCGTTATCGATAACGATAGTAAAATCTTCAGATAAATACTAATTTTATAAAAATATTGGACATTAGTAATCTTGAAACTTTCATTTTGCATTGTTCTGAATATTATTAGACTGTTTTTATGAATGAGTTTCCAATCTACTTGGTGATACTCACCAAATATGAAGGGTATATCTCAATAAAAAACGCATTGAACATATTGCCCAACAGAGAAAAAACTATATCTTCAGTAGACTATGGCAGTATAAAGCTGACATTAAAAATTGTGCTAGATCCTTCTAGATGAAGCGATTATTTAATGTTTTTTTTTCTTTTTTCTTTTAGCGCAACATGTACAAAGATCTCAAATAATCGGCAACCAGTGGCATTCGTCCCCATTATCACCTCAATCCTCCCCAGCTAAACAACAGCAGCTTCGTCTACACTTACTCCAACTGGAACGAGAGCGTCTGAAACAGAGGCAGCAGGAGATTAGAAGACAGCATGAAAGAATGATGCGAGGCAGCAGTACAGAATTGCAGATGGACCCGTTCCTATCAGGATTAGCGGATCATTCACGTCAGGAGTCTGCCGACAGTGGCCTTGGTATGTACTATTTTGAAACACAACAACAGCAATAGCGCACATGTAAGAATGAAATATCAGTTGCGGCAATATATTAACGACATTCGTGTTTCCATTTTATTTTGTTCAGGCATGGGACCGACATTATCGATGCCCCAGACACCAGAGGACTTCCTCGAAAACATAGACGATAACATGGAAGTTGGAAGTGGCAGTCATACCATGGATACACCGGATATATCATCGTTAAGTGATAATATCGACTCAACGGACGACCTAGTGCCTTCTCTTCATCTTGGTGAAGAGTTTCCTAGCATAGAGGATGTTCAATCGCTGATAAGGCCCGAAAATGTGCTCATTTGGTTGTAATTGTTCTAATCGTGTTTTGTTTTGTAACGAAGAAAAAAGGAAACACAAAAGATTGAAATATAAAAAAGTAATGATTTGAAAATAAGAATGAAATGAAACAATAAGTGCCTAACACTGCTCATACTACACTATTCAATGAAAACAATTTTTGAATAGTTTGACGTTGATATAGGGTATAGCATCCATCATATCTTTAAATTAATGTTGACAACTATAAGAGAGTTATTTTATAGCGTGCATGTACACGACATATACGAAGTTAAACATGGCAGCTATATGAAATTAATACGTATATATATATATGTATATACCAATTAACCATTAAAGGAAGTCATTCGGGCATAATAGCTGACCACAAAACGAACAAAATATTGTCTATTATAGTAACCGAAAATTGTTATAAAAAATCCAAAATTGGATTTGTAATAAATCTGTTTTTTTATATGGTGTTGAACATGTTTTCGACTTCCACATGTTTACTGTCCCTGTGTGAATTAATTATAAAATTCTAATAAACCATGTAATTCTCTTATACTGATTATTGTTGTTAACTAATTTTATTTTATAAATATTATTATTGTTGTTCAAGGATGTATAGAGAATTTATTATGAAAAGTGAAGAAGAATATATTAGTAATTATTGGTGCTATATGCTGTATCAAATAAAATTATTTTTACATACAAATAAAATTATTATTATTAATTAATGTAAGAGTGAAAAAGAAGGGAGGGGGGATACTGGTCAAAAGTGAGACTCCTTTTAGGAATTACATGAATGAAGGAGTAGCATTTAATTTAATTGGTAATTTACTTGGTCTGTAAAAATAATTTTTACCTATTTTATATATACTATACACAAAATGCCACAATTACGCTTTCAAAATCGGCAATAATTTATTAGAATACTATTATGTAAACCTTCTTAAATTTATCAACTAATAAGAAATACTTTCTATACTTTTGAAATCTTATAAACAAATAAAAAGAGGAAATCCAGAAATAGAAGAATATACCTTGTCTCGTCACAAGTAAATTAAATTTAAGCGAACGTTCTTTTTAAGCTATGGGTATGTTTTTTTGCATACGAAATACTTCATTTTAGTTTGTAATGTTAATCGTTTAAGTTTAGTTGTTGTAGTTTTACATAATTCATGAAGAGTTGATTATTAATTAACATAAGTAAAACGTTTATCTTTTTATAATTTTTGACTTCTTAATTACTATTATTATTATACTTTTATTATTACTATTATTATTATTATTATTATTATTACTATAAAATAAGACCAAATCGTCGATTCTTTTACTCTTGTATTCATATTTTAACATTTTTTTTAAGTCTTAACGGAAGAAATTTGTAATTATTTATTTGTTGTGTTCTGTATTAACATTTCTTAATTAAATTTTACAATTAGGATATTGTAAAACGCCTTCGATACTAATAACATTTAAGAAAGATATTCTCGAAGTGATTTCATAAAAAAAATAATGTCAAGTGCTAATTTTTTTTATTAATTTAGTGTTTATAATTGTGTTTTTAGCTATTTATTGGACATGCAAGATTGTTATTGCTTTATATTAGCTCAAGCATGAGGTATGTATATTCATATTTTCACTATATGAATAGTTACATTGTACTTATCTTATAATATGTATACAGGGTGATTCAGAATATGGGGCTTTTATTAATAGCAAATTACTATCAGAAAATACGTTCCTTCTGTGTGTTATGAGAACAGCATTTCTGATTTCTATGTATCACTTCAATTGGTTGGTTACGGCCGATTGCCTGTATAAAATGGAATACTTTATTAGTTACTCCAAAATTGCTGCTCCAATTTTGTAATATTTCCTCACAAATTTCCAGATAGGCCAATCTAATTTTATCATAACCCTAAATTTAGTTCTTTGTTAGTGTACAACTTAAAATTCTTAAGCAATATTTATGTTCATTTTGCATATGGAACTGCTAACAGGAATGCCAATAAAACCTTATATTTAAGCAAAACACCAGTCGCGATTAATTCCGAGATACATCTCATTTTTTTGAAAGAAAGAATAAATTTCTCAATTTTCAATTTTTTACAATGTTCATGCATAATCGGGATCAGTTTTTTTTTAGATACTCAGGTGGTCCTGTGTAAATTTAGTCAAAATCTGATCATGGAATCTTAAGATAGATTTAATTTGTAATTTGAAGTAGATTCAACTTTTTTTTTATGTTTCTATTACCTGAATGCGATCAGCGTTCTAAAGGAAGAAACATCAGCCAAACAAGATCCACACTATTACAGTGCTTATCAACCAATCAGTGTAAATAGTGTAATGATAGCAGTTTATCAATTTTCTGAAAAGTATAGGTCCCCAAAACAATAGAATCAATCTGCACAATGCTATTTACACAGAATTACAATACTATCAACATTATAGTAATAGTTGCACCAAGTGCATAATCGGCTAGGTTACTGTTGAGCTCAAGAGGGAGACTTATTTGAGCATTTAATAAATAATTAAGTACCTACTTGCAGAAATTCATTTTTCTTTAGTAATTCCATCTTAACTTCCAATTAAATTATACTTACTGAAACATGTTGATTAGTTTCATACATATTTATTGTTTCCTTTTCTATTTTATAATACTACGGAATTATTTACTTTTTATCTTAATAAGGGTTTTGCTATTGTTACGTTTTCGTTTTCTTATATCAGCTATATTTCTTACCTTTGATATTTTAAGAAAAAAATCATTATTTTTAAGTTTTTAGAATTGACGATCATTTCTTTTATTTACTCATACAATTTGGAAAGCTCTGATGAAATACGTTACTAAAATTATTTAGTGCGATTATCTGATGCTTCAACAAGTCTCTACTTATAAATTATCTAGGTAGTGCTTTTTATTGTTTAATATTATTTCCATCTTCTCTAAAGCAGTACAGTAAATGACTTTATTCCTAGTTAAAGAATTTGTTGTAAACAGTAACAGTAGCAATTTTCACGGACTAACGCAGTAACGCTTTCTGCGGTGTCGAATTTAACGTATCTCTAATGTAAGTAACAGAGGCCACCTCCTTATTCTCCCACTTATAGTCGACCAGCTTGGCTAGTATATTCATCCGCAGGTAGATCGCGTGCACACTGTATATTTACAGTGTTATAGAGGAGATAAACACATTTGGATAAAAGCATTTTTTTTTTCCAAAAAGACAAGCTTTATTTTATTGCGATAACTATTCACGCAAGTGAATACTTAATAAATGATAAATTTGTATAGTAATTAAGTATACTACTACGTATAGTGCGACTGGAAGACCACAAACTAAGAACATAACGACTGCAGCTAGTTAGTAATTAGTTTATTTCGAAACACAAAAGAGTACAAATGTTTTCTGCCACGTGTTACATTTTATGGTCGTGTAAAACTTCCAAGTCGATATATATTTTAGCGATCGAAACCGCGGGACATGTTATTGATTTTTGGACTAATACTAATATTTATTCCCAGAAGAGTACTGCATTATTGTACGTATGGCATAAGAGTTGGCGAATTTAATGTGCTATAATTTGTGTTTCTGACTTAAATACAAGCAGAAGTAAAAATTGTAGAAAGTCAAATTCTCCAGAATTGCAATATTTTCCGGTAACTACAAATTTACAAAAGGGTTCCTTTCACTGGCGGATAAAACTGCACAAAATTTGTTTAAATAATTCAGAAGTTATCTTGCTGAAACAATTTTCTTCTGATAACTTTGTATACATAAATGCGTGTTTTACATAACATTTAATTAGCACATATTTCAGTTAAATAAAAAAATCAACAAAATATTTTTTGAAAAAAGTGAAGAAATGTTTGGCTTCTATTAATCTGAATAATTTTTCTTATAAGAATGTATTGTTTGTTGCATTTTTTACAATTTCGCTTAGTGTTTATTAAAGGTATTTATTTTGTAACTTTCTAAAAATGACAATGTTACATTTTATTTGTAAAAATACCTAGGTTGAGCTAATATTGAAATTTTTCAAATATGTAATCATTACTTTGTGAATTTCTTTTTTTCCGTTTTAGATTACGGTACAAGTTTGTGAAAAAACATACAGGTATTTCTATGTACAACTTGTTTATCTTAATAATTATTTTTATGTTGAAGTAATAATCATAATATTAAGATGAAGCAATAAATTAATGTACAAACTGCACCGCAGATATTTATTCGTGGAGTTATAAGAATTGAGGGTAGTTATTAAGATAAACACAATGGTAGTTGAGACAAATCAAAAGCATAATTTAGTAACAAAAAGTAAATTTATAAAAAGAAATCTAGTTGGCCTTTTAAATACTGTGATTAACAATTTATTTTGTGTTTATATATATATATATGTATATAGATATATATATATATGTATATATATATATATTTATATATGTCTTGAGATATGAAATTTTATTAAAATGACGAATAATATTCTCTGTTAATGAATTTTAATTTACTATATATTTAAATCCATATTATATATATATTATATACTGATTAATCAGCAAAAGCGTAAAATAATAACTACATATTTAAATAAAAACTGTTCTTTCAAGCTGTTCGTATTTAAGGACCGTTATTGTATAAAGCTTTGTTAAATAATATCGCAATAAATTGACTTATTTAGTGATAATTTGGTAAAATGTATGTAAATTTTACTGTTTATCTCTTATTATATATAATACATATATATATAGTTATATCTATATGTATATATAGATATATTTATCTTTATATAATTGTTATAATCACTTATACGGATTTATTGTTATTATATTTGTTATTTTTTCATTTACAAAGTTACAGTGACAGTGCAATATCATTTAATTGTTAGAGAAAAATGAAATATATATCATATATACATATATAGGCAATTATACAAATTTGTAT
Organism: Amphimallon solstitiale; assembly: GCA_963170755.1. NCBI lineage: Eukaryota > Metazoa > Arthropoda > Insecta > Coleoptera > Scarabaeidae > Amphimallon > Amphimallon solstitiale. Next base: position 1,489,792 of record OY720684.1, on the reverse strand, counting down.
CAGTATTACAAATATTTAATGGTTACATTTTGTTTATTGTTTCTTTTTTATGTGCATCTTTATATTTACAATCTAGCTTAATTGAAAATATTTATGTAATTTAGACATTTTTGTCTAAATTATATATACAAGCTAGGTGGAATGAAAATAGTTTTATGGAATCTTTGTCAAGCCCTGCGTGCATAAATTTACGGCTGTGAGGAATAAAATATTAACTGATTTTGACATTCCTAGACTTCATATCACATCAAGATTTTTTTTGAAATACAACATTGAACAATATGGTCCTTATTAAATTCGATATACATAAATGTCAGTATCGTAATTTGAAAGAAAGAATTCACAGACTATCAATATAGAATAAACTATTTTCATTCGATCTGTCTCCTATTTTTATATCCTCTTCTTTGAAATGGCGATCATTATTCTTAACCCTATATGTGGCAATAGACATAAAACTAAAGTAAAGCCTGTATTTTCAAAAACAAATCAAAGAGAATTGCTGTTTTTAACACTAATCACTGTTAATTACATTTCTGACGGCTTATTGTAAAATATGGTTATATTGGTTGGCAATTTTGTATTTTAAATGGTCCCATTGTTCTTACTTTTACTTCTTTATCTTTTCGGTTTTTTCCTCTCCTTGTCTTTTTCTTGCCGTTCTTCTACGCCTATTTTTCTAAGATGTTCTCTCCCTTTCTATATCACCTCTTATCAAAATTCATCTTGCTTATTAGTAGTCTCTCTCTGTCGATATATATTCTTTATTTTCTGTCTCCGCTTTATTGTTCATTTCTAATCATTGTGTAGATCTTTCAGAATCATTGCCGTATATAATTACTGCAAACCACAAAATTATCTTTTGTGTGTATTGGATGCATAATGGCGCACTGCACTACTTTTCTGAAAATTTTCTTTGCTTCAAACATTGATTATCAAATCGTATATTCGAGAACTTAGCTGATATTCTTATTTAATGATGTTAATAGGTATCTGATTATTTAGAACTTTGTCTAATTAAATGTCACATTTTAATGTAACTCAAATATTTATAGTGAATTTTATATCCTTGATTAGTTTAGTTTTTGCAAATTGTATGCATAGTAGATATTCCAGGATGCACTATTGCTTTCTTACATTATTCTTGTTCACTGGGTTTAAGTTTATCATCTTCCAAAATTGCTGGAGAACTACACCTAATCGTATCTCGTTGTACAGTCTAATACCCTACCCGAAAGATGCATGAAAAGTCTAGCGCATGTGCACTACTTCATTTAGATAGGCTAAACACAGAACAAAACAATTGATTTTATAATACCTCGTAAGTTAGTGGTGCCAACATTAAAAAGATAATTTTTTGTTTAATTTTAGTCAATTGATCTATACTTTTTTTACATTTTGTGTGCATTTTATTTCATATCCTTTAACTACACTATTACATAATATATAAAATGTAAATATAATTTCTCATTGACAACATAAATTTACTTAAAATAGATTCATAACCGATTCAAAAACGTGTTTATAGGTGTGACATGCATTCAAATATTTCATTATTTAAATTTACATATACTCGTACATTTATTTTTTAATAATTCAAATATTTTCAAATTACAAACGGGATTAAAAAACCTTCATTTCGATTTTTTCTTTAGCTCTCACGTGATTAAAAGTAAAAGCGTCAGTGCATGCATTCTTTTTGACTTAGTTAAGATTGTAATGGATTTTCTTTCCCTCTCTCTAATGTTGTGACCACTACTTCTTGTTTAAGTAGAGTGCAAATCTCCCTCTATTGTTAGTATTATTAGATAAAGCTACAAACCCTACAACATAACCTCGAACATTATATACATATTGCCATCAATATAATTGGATCGTTTCTAAAATAAAAAGAGTATTTGCAGGGGTTCGACTGGTATTTATTCAAAGTTTCAGATGCCTCTTTGATTTTTGTATGAATTTCTAAAAATGGCCTACATTTCTACATAAAGGGTTAAATACTATTAATGCTTTTAAAAGAGGAATGAATGTGTTTATTTAACGTTTTTGCTGAAATCGGTACAAATTGACACACATATACTATATACACGCATAATCGTAAAAGTATGTACTTACCATGTTTAGTATGTATTTTTACTAAATGTTATTAATTTGTACATTTCGCACAGCTCTGTTCCGTAATAGGGAATGGAGTCATTGTAGCGGACATATCAATTTTCTTATTTCTAGTAATCATAGATATGGAACTCAAATGTACGCGTAATTTGTTATAAAACTTTTAACAATTGTCCTTATGCTCATGAAACAAACAAATCCATCCATTTTGGTGCCTTTATTTGTAAATATTTGACAATCTTTTCGTAATCGTAGTATAAGTCTTATGATATACATATACTATACTACTAACACTTACAAGGGAATATTTTACAATTTTATATTGCAAAATCAAAATTTTGAATGAATTTTATGGATTTATAAAATCTCTGTTATTAAAACTGGAAAATCTTAATCTAAACCTTCCGATTAAGCAGAGAAAGATTTTTTTGTACATATCCCATGATAATATTCAAAAGAAATTAAAATTAGCTGTAATAACTCTTATACATCACATAGCCGCTCTCTAGAAAATTGTGAGCTGCACTAAAACAGTTCACACATTTTATTATAGATGTTTAGGACAAGAATAAGTAGCTGTTGCTACAAATGTATATAGTTTTAGCACATGTCACAAGTTAGTAAGGTCAAGAAATGTCAGTTGATTGAAATTTTTCTGATTGTTGGTAATTTTTTTCAAAAGAAATAGTATAGCCGATGCTTCTTCACTTTTCGAACATGTAACGGATTAAAGTGAAGTAATGCGCACGTAGGTGTTAATAATAACAATCATTTTCTAGCAGTCAATTTGCATTGTATTTGATTGATGGGTCATATTTATTTAAGCGAATTTTATGTTTTACAAAATCAGCCCCTGCTTTGAATTCAACGTATTCCCATAATTAAGTTTGTTTTTTATAGTAAAATCACTTTAGCAACCAACACGGCAAAAGTGCGAAGTACAAACAACGATTCAATGCTGCTATAAATTGACATTGACCACTATAACATAATTGACAAATGTGATAGATAAATAGACTTTATTGACTCAGTATATACACAGTATACAATATAGATAGGGTAAGTCACACAGCTAAATGTAAAAATAAAAATAATAATAAATGCGAACAAATCAATACATACTGGTAATTTTTTACATTATATTCCCATAATCGCTGTTTAGTTTTCTTTTTATAGTAGAATCGCTTTAGAAACCACCACGACCAAAGTACAACAACAAACGACGACTGAAAGCCACTACAAAGAAATTGACATTGACCGCAACAACATAATTGACAACATTAGATAGACTTTATTTACCCATATAAGACCTAACGTAAAAGGACAGCATAATAAAAAAATGCAAACAAACCAATACATACTATGGCAACTTTTACATCATGTTCCCATAATTGTAATTAAAGTTTTTTTTTTTTTTTTATAATAGAATGGTTTTTGCAACACGGCATAAGTACGAACTACAAACGACGATTCTTCTACGAAAATACTATAAGATAAAAGCCAGTCACAAATTGAATGTTATATAAATAAAGTTTTTAAATATTGCTTTTCTATACCTATCCATTTTTATTTAATACTTGGCTATTCTATGTAGAAGGAGGAAAGCATTGTTGACCAATGTGTATTGTTTTGATTCCTTATTTCTTCACCCACCAATATTCTCTTGTCCCCTTGGGCGTCGGATTTATGCCATCAGTTACTGAACTAATCCATTTGCCATCCTCCCTTGCTAGTTTGTTCATCTCTCTTATTTTTCCCTCCTATTTTCTCTTCGATCAAGTCCATCTGTGCTTTCCACTGTTTCTCTTCCTATCTTTGCCGGTGTCAAGTTTTTGCTTGTTTTCTTTTCCTGCAATTCTCAAGTTACCTCATTTCCGCTGCTTCGATGTTTTATACGTATTACCATCGATTCGCCTTTAATATAATAGACTTCGGACGACCATTGCTTTATAATCTTTTAACTTCATCGTCATCTTCAACTCTTTTGCCCTGACATTGTTTTATCTCCAATTTGACACCATTTTAATTTATTGGAGCACGTCGGTAGCAAAAGCGATTCTAGTGCTAATGCCCAGCCGATATCTTTCAAAAATCATCTCAAATATAATGCACCTATAATTGATCTACGGCGCCGCCATTTGCATTTTAGCGATTTTTACGTTTTACAATTTCCACCCCTGCTTAAATTCAAATTAATTGTCAAATTTGACATTAGAAGCTCTTAAGGGCAGTTTAAATGGTTTTCTAGCAGTGATTTTCAAAATTATCGACATAAACTAAATGAATTTAAAATTACACATTAAATAATAATTGCATTTCATCATCAGCGTTATAATTGCATGTAAGCATGATCATATAATTATTAAATGATGTTTGTAAATTAATTAAATTGCAATGAGTAAATCAATTGCAGACACCGTTATATATCGTGTGTTTCACTATACATGAAGACACCTAAGTAAATTGTGTATTAATAACGCAATTAGTAAAAAAAACTTTTACCTCTGATATACGAAAACTAGTGATTCAAGTAAATTCATAGTAACGATGAAGATAGAGCACAAAAATATTTAAAAAAGTTGTTGCTATTCACTATAATCGCCCAAATATAAAGATTCGCTGAAAAAAGTTAATTTTGTAATTTTTCAATATTTCTGGGTAAACACATTTAAAAAGTTCTTATCTCAAATATCAAATGTGCAACGCACAACAAAAGAATTAAAAACGCATTAATTGTAATTTTATAGCACTTATTAAATACTAGGAAATTTTACAACTAAGTCGCCCTGAAACAACCCCTTTTTTTCTACTAATCTTCTGTTATTCAGTTCAACGTGTCGTAACATAAGATCCTCACTGTTTTGAGGTCTGGATGCATAGACAATATTTTTATTATATATATATATATATATAATTATATAGTAACGTAATTATATATATATATATATAAGGGCCGGTTTTTCCAACCTCGATTAATATACTCGGTTAACTCCAATATTATTATACATTTATTTCTGCACAGTAGATTTAGTTTGTTCATCTACTTTTCTAGTAACTTTCCTCAAAATTGTGTGTAACGTTGGTGCTGGAATGCGTTAATGGCGTATGCGATCAGAATAGGTAGAATTTTTCGGCTCGCAAAAAATGGCGACCGTTCCACAACATGTTCAGAATGAGAGTAAGTTATTTCAATCCAATCACTGAACAGCTACGCAACTGTTGTGTCTGCTGAATGCGACCATTGTGAATTGCCTGTACATTTAAATGCAACTACAATTTTGGGGTAGGGGTGGTTTCTATCGCAAATTAACATAAATGCGTAATAATGTAACAATTCAGGTCATTAATAATAATAATTGTCATATTTGATATTATAATCCCATAAGCGTAATTTAAAGGTTTTTTTAAATAATAATTTCGAAAATCATCGACAATAAATTGTAGTTAAATTTATGCATGATCATATAATTATGAAATTATATACGAACTCTGACAGAAGAACTAATGGGGAAAGATGTTTCCAAGTTGCCTATTTTATAACATGAACATTTCTACATCGCAATGCGTTATATAAGACGCAGCTTGGTGAGGTGACCAACCGTGAGATTCTGTGAAACGAATGAGAGCATACTACACCGCATCTTCGCACGCAGGGTGACGTGACGCAGTTACAGAGCAGTTCATTGAATCCTGCTTCCTGCGTCACCTCACCTCACCAACCTGCGTCACAACTTGCGCCCGGCCTTACGAACCAACTGCGGGAAGATTATGGTCCGGCATGAGCGCATTTTTAAACCACGAGCGAGTGCCTTTAATTGCGCGAATGCGTGGAATATTTCTTCACGCAAGTGGTTTGTACAATATTTTTTGTACGAACATTAAGTAAAAATGTTTGTTAATTAATAGTATCAATCATAATCTAACCTAAAATAGATAACCTAATTAATTTAAGTATATAATGTATATACCTATTACTCACCTTTCCATTAAATTAAGTTATTATACTTTAGTACATGACGTATCTATTCTTACATATTTATAGTGGAATGATCGCGTTTTTGATTACAATCAACTGCCAATGTCTGTGCCACTTAAGCGATTATCAAATAGATGGCACTTACACATTTGTAGGAAGAATTTTTAGTTCTTACTAGTATTTCCATAACTTTTAATGAAGGAAAATCCAGGAAAGCAGTATTATATAAACAACATTTTATTACTGGCATTTTTACAGTCGAGTCAGCCGGGAAACACGCGTTGTTACTTTAAAGGCGACAAGTACAAAGTCAATTACAGGCACCCGTTATCTATTTTTGTGTAGGCAGTAGTTAAAATTCGCGCATTAAAAATGTTTTGTTATGCGAGGGAGGTTGGTTGTATTGCGTATGTGCATTATTTATTTAAGATCTATACATATCAAACTTTACTACTTTTTTTTATTTGTATGTAACCAGAAAATATTTTTCCAACATTTACGCACCAATCTCCAACCTTCTAGTAAATTTGCATAAACCGTCTCTATCTCACCTTAGGTAACAATGTGCTTTTGTTAATATCATAAATGGTCATACCCAATGCTCTCCCTATAAGATTCTAATGTATCGCAACATCGTCGAAACAGTGCAAACGAAATCAGTAATGCACAATTATTCCTACATGTCAAACGAGAGCTCCTGTTGTTCATGTAAACTGTACAACAACAAACTATATATATTGAATAAAAAGTGTATGATAGTATTAATAAGAAAACAAGAAGTCCAAAACAAGTAAATTATTATCCATAAAGGGGGTCGTGCAAGTAAATTTACAAAACCAGCAAATTTCAAACAACCGAGGCGTTGGAACAAATATCAGATTCGATTTAGTGTTAATAAAATTGCAAAATGGCATTTACAAATGTTCGACAATAAATGTTTGCTGTAATTAAGCGTCCCAAGACCACTTATCTGCCTACTGCGTAATTTGTATGTAGTTCGCAGATTTAATTTCTGGATAGCCAGCCAAGCTGTCTCTATGTACAAATCATAAAAGGTCTATTACTTGTTCTATCAATTCCGGTATTAAGTTTGCGTTATAAATCGACTATATTTTTAGATTTTATGATTTTCTTAAATTAATAGCGTTCCTTTGGAGATATATTGATATTTAAAAGTATTAATTTGAACTATAATTGAGGTGACTACTGGGTCAATGTGCACCATGTACTGAGCACTTATACATGATACGTATATACTATACCGTATGTGTCAATTTTCATTAGGTATAGGGATTCAATGTTTACGTGCGATTTATACGTATACAAATAATATGTGGCAACGTGTGTCACCCCTACTCTCCGTCACCAATCCCGGCAACAATCGACATTACAACGATTCTCTCCGATCTCCCCACCAGATTTTACATTCAATCTTTAGCTGCGAACACGTTGCGATCTAGTCTGCCATAAAAGCCGTCTTATTACTGGAACGGGAAACATCAAATGGCCGCCGCGATCTCCTGATCTACTAGTTTATTATTATTTTCAGAATCCTTTTTTATTTACCTTAATTTTAATTTTATTAGAATTACGCTTTTGTTTGTGTCATGCAGCGTAAACGCAGCTTAATAATTCTCTGCATTTACTGAAAGGAAAAAGAAAAACAAATCCTTGCAACGCGTAAATATTATTTCTGAACGCGTTACAAACACCCAAGTCAATCGTCCAACAGTTACTGCTATAACTTGCGCATGTATCGGTCGCGCTCGCATTGGAGAGGAAAGTAGGGGTGCCATGTTGTCACGTTTGCATGAATTAATCGCCTATGGCTAATGAATATTGACACATGCTGTATATGGTGGCAAGAGTAAATTTCTAGAATTATACTTATGGTTAAATTTAGTGTAATGGTAAAAAAAATCGTCGCATGTCTAAAATTTGCAATAAATTATCATACGGGTACAATCTTTACATAAGAGCCTAAATCTACTACAGTTTGTAGGGAAAATCTATTAACGGAAGAACATTGCTATGTGTGACAACACTACTAATAGGTAAAGGTAGCAGGTGAGGTACCGACCTCCGGATAAACCGATTTTTATAAAATCTGCCTTATCTAATTATTTTATATAGATATATCACAAAAACAGTGCAAATGGTACTTGTACTGTACAGAGTCACTCGAATGTCGAGGAGAAACAGTTAATATTTTAAGAAACGAGCACATAGGTTTTCCATTTTTAATTTTATTTAATCAACTACAAAACAAATATTCAAGTTTTGTTACAATAGAGAAGTGTTCCCTTGTTGGCCGTGCCTTTCACTTAAATTACTCTAGAATAAGTGTTTTGAAATAGGAAACAAAAGTTAGCATATTTCTACATTTTTTTATATTCAAACCTTAACAGAAAAATTTTAGAAAACGTCCTTTGAACATACAAGGGCCGTTTCTGTAATTTTTCTAATTTTTATTTTCCTTAAAGTTATGCAGTCATAGAAAAGATTAGCTGATCATAAATAAAAACGTGAGGTGTTGGTGAATATATTAATAAACATCTGATTATCCATCAGGTTATTTTAGTATACAAACGGATTAATATGTTTTTCGATTTATATGTATTTTTCATTATTTTTTTTAAGTAGCATGTTAAGAAAACGTCGCCGATTCGTGTTTTTTCCTCGTGGCGATTTTTTTAACACTATTTTATATTATATGGAACGCATGTTGATACTATTTCGTTGTATGAAAATAGAAAACAGTAATAAACAGGAAACTTCCATGTATATTTTGATAAATGATTTAACTTATTATTTGATCACATGTAATAGTTGTTTTCGTGACCTATGTTGTGTAACCTATGATTAAAATGACCTATAATTGTTTTGTCAAGAAATTACTGTATGTATTAGCTGTTTATTGTAAATATATTTGCAGTTTATCCAGATGAATTTTATTTATTAATATCCCTTACTTATAACATAATATCTATAGTGACAATAAAATAGACATTATCCATAAGTGTGAACATAACAGTAAGCATGATAGCATAATATATATTTGCTGTAGAGCAACCGTAGACATGTCTTTCTGACTCATTGGTCATCATCAGTACGGTGTAATCAAGAAACTGATTGAACGTAGTACTGATGATGACCAATGAGTTAGAAACACGTGTCTACGGTTGCTCTACAGCGGAATATATAGTCAATATCATTCTATTTCTTGTTTCTTATGTTCCGCGATTATTCCCTTTTACTTTCTTATACGTAGTATAAGGAAGTTTGTGATGATGAAAATGTTCAACATCGAGATTTTTGCAGACGTCCACGTTTTGAAGTCCCTTGATACCGAAAAAGTGGTTTTTAAAAAATGTCTGTCTGTCTGTGTGTGACCACGATAGCGGTCAAACCGCTGTAGATATCAATTCCAAATTTTGTATTTACGTGTATAATCTCCCTCTTGAGATCTGATTAGTTTTTCAGTAAAATCGGTAGACCGGAAGTAGAATTCGAATTTTGCCAATATTTCGTCAACTACTAAGTTTAAACAAATTTATAGAGAATTCATATGTACTTAAAATTAAAATTGAGAACAATTTTATTTAAAAAGTTTTTCGAAATTCCTACCGGAAGTAGGGCTTTTACTCCTATCGAAAATCAGTTTTTTGCGAATTTTTCGCAAATCATGCTTTTTAGACAAGTACGTTACGGGTATAAAAGTATTTAAAGTATAAAAAAAAATTCAAAATTCAGACCGGAAGTACCACTTTCACTCTTCGATTTTTTGCAAATGTGACGTTCTCCGAGAAAAGGGACCTAGTGTGTCAAATAATAGGTTTTGACTGAAGAGTGGATTTTGGTACCTAAAAGTGTGTAGAATAACATGAAGTGAGTTAAATTTGTGATAAAAAATTATTACAATATAAAAACGTAAAAAATAAAGTTGAGAAATACAAAAAATGTGAAAAAATCACCGAAACGTAATTTTTTTTTTCTTTTTCTCAAAACTTCATTTTCTCGGAGAACGTCACAAATATGTCGGTAAGTTATGCATTCTATATATATTTATCAAGAGTACAAAAGTATTTAGTTCTAGATTTGCAATATTTTTTGTATATATGAAATTTCAAAATTCGGACCGGAAGTAACACTTTTACTCTTAGACAGTAGCACTTTTTTTCGAATATCTTGTTAAGTATGTATTCTATAGCAATTTATTAAGAGAATAGAAGTACTTAGAATAGGATTTTGAATAATTTTTGTGTAAAAAAATTCTTAAAATTGTATAGTTTGAAACGCTCATACTTATATGAAAGTCGTGTGGTGGCCACACCTCATTTTTTTTTGTTTATGTATATACAGGATTAGTTTTAAATAGCGTCATTAAGAAAGGGGGTGAAAGAAAAACATGAGTAATGCCCGTACAAAAAAAATCGCAGTTTAATGTGCACGCAGCGACCAGAAATAGATTTTTCTTTTCTCGAGTCCGAGCCTGTCGCAGTTAATATAGAAACATAATAATTTTCATGTAGAGGAATTTAAGTCCACCTAAAGGCGTGCTATTCACTAAAAGGAAACCGCCAGAGAAAATCATTTCAATTGTGGTATTTACGTAAATGCGTATAGGATAAACATAATTATGGACCGACTTTAACTACATTTTGGCCCTAAAAATTTAGAAATTCCTGATGAGTTACAAATAAATTTCTTTTTTGATTTTCCGTTAGACATTTATACGTATTCTTCAGATTCGCATAGCCTGGTACCTATTTAGCGGATTTAGCGGTAACCCTGTATCCTGTATATATGATTTTACAGCGTTATGTCACGGTTACAAAATGTAAATGTGGACTATATTGCTCCTAGATCATGTATTCAACAGGACTAAACATATGGACCCTTTGTTTTTCATGGAGAGATGCTTGTTACTGGTTATTTGGTAAATATTGCTGATTATGTTTGTAAATGAGCGAAGGTTCCTTTTCTCGTTGTATTCAAATCACTGTCACTGGTTGAAATTTTATGGTATGAAAGTTCGATAAGCCGATAACTTTGTGCAACTGCTGTTAGTATATCTAAAAACTTAACGTAAAAACATCACAGCCATTAGCAAACACATTTGTAATAACACTAATATCATTATAGCAAAGTGTCAATTTAATGTTTTATATATATAGCTAATTTTCTAAACAAATTTGAGCGGTTTTCAGCAGATAGTACTCAATCTATAAGGGAAAGAGAATGCAGTAAAGTAGAGAGTTATATATTATATATTTTTCATATTTATGTAAGTACACGGAATGTTTCCAAATTTGGAGAAGTTTGGCTCTATAATAATAATAATTATAGTATAGTTTGGTAAAACTTACAGGTAACCCTATTGGTCAGAGTCAAGAGACAAGTTTTGACACGTTTGCACAGCTATCCCATGCAATATTGTTTAATTTACTTCAGTTGGTGATAACTCCTCAAAAAATTCCATCACCGTTTCTTGCAGGTATTTATCTGAAGATAAACGGTGCCCCCCGTTAAGAACAGCGTTTACTCATCGAAAACTATGGCCCAGTAAGGCATTACTGTTTTGCATTTGTTTAAATTATTTTGTAATTTTGGAATCTCAAATTTGCGTCAGCGATACAGACGGCATACATTTATAATATCAAGTTGTTTTTGTATTTGTTTTCTTAAAAAAGTGACGTGTTTTATAAAGAACCACAAAAATGCACGAATGTGATTAATGCCTACTAACTAAGGCTGGTACACAAAAGAAAGAAACAAACTCTTCGCGCCAGCTGCACATTTGCAGCGTCTATTTATCCACCCTATTGTATCTCCACCTGGCCTACCGAAGACGCAACTTGAATCCGAAGGGTTGTGATAGAAACCCAGAAATCGTCTAGCTCCACCTACCCACACCCACATGCGTCTATCGTCCTGCTAGTAATGCAAGATGCATAAGTTTCGATTCGCCCAGATACGATTGGTAAATGCCCTTCTTAAGTTATTTTTGTAGTCACGTCGGGCTATAGAAGAAATGTTGAAAGCCGCATTAATAAATTACTTCACTGACTAGGCGGGCGAGTAGTATAATCAGTAAGAATCCTTTCATATCCCAAAACACCGTAGCCATCAGCAATCCTGATATTATTCTGCCTTTTTTTTCGGTGAAGATCCCTTGTACACTCAATCCATGGGTTTTTGCTTGTCGGTGGGTCGCAGTGATACATCAACGTTTCATTAACTGTTATAATTTACAAAAATAAGCTTTCATCGTCGTTTTCACAAATATGTTGCGGACATAGCAGGCCTTCTGCATCTTGGGTCATCTCCAATTGATTACCTAACCCATTCCCCCTCGCATACGGACCAAAATTTTTCCAAATATATATATATATATATATATATATATATATATATATATATATACACATAAAGCACCTTTAAGAAGCCCAAAATGCCATATTGCGCGGATCATATGAAGCCCTTGTTGTTTTTACGAAGCCCAAATCGGGCTTCCTAAAAACAAGTGTGTATAAAGCATTATTGCGATAGATATTGCCATCTATTGCATTTTACAAAATTTCATAGGGGCTCGTAAGTAGGTGGGATACCGCAACATATACGCCATTAGTTCACAGTAACGTACGGCAGGGGCGCATGACTTCAAATGTATATACTTTACATATGTTCCACGGTTTTTACGAGCCAAATATGTTTCACACGCAATAGGAAGCCCTTAAAACTGGCAACAACGCTTTCTAGAAAAAAGCAAGTACATATAATGGAGATTTGAGAAATCGTAAAACTATAAGCTTCGATTTGTTATAGAGAAGACAAAGAATTTCAATAAAATATAAATCTGAAAGTATTGGAGCTAATATTTGAAATGTAAAGATTTAATACGAAGCATTATGTAATTTCAAAGTTAGCGGTAACTAATTATTAAAATACAGAAATACCTAGCTACAAACTCGTAATATTTCTTGGTATTAATATGGCATTACTAGGATAAATAGGTAATTTATTTTTTTCTTAAATGCTAATTACAGAAATATTTAAAGAAGGATATATTAAATAATTATCAAATTCGGTGGTTTTGTAAATAAATTTATTGAAAATTGTTTTATATTCTGATTTAAAAACATAAAAATATAACTTTTATATATACAAAAAAAATAAAAGATGTCTTGTATACTTTTTATGTTATGAGAAAATAATTTATGTTCCTCTAAACGAATTATAAACTAGGGTTTTCACTCTTACCCAGTATTTATTATTCTAATCAAACATTCTTTGTGTTTTGAGAGATTTTGATCACATTCGCACTTTTTGGGCGTTACTTTATTTTTTAAACGCAATTAATTGGAAGTACATATTTTAGCACAAATTTTTCTCCTTATCTAACCATCGAAAGCATCCAGATGCCTTTTTACTGGCAAGTCAAATGCATGTTTTTCGTTCAGTTTTTGTTTACACTTAATCCTTCTTTATTCAGTACTCTCTGACAACCGTAACAGAACACAAAACACTTTTTGGGATGTATTCTATATTCCACAGGTCTTCATTTTCCTTTGAATCGAAACTTATAGAATGTTTTTATCTAATTCAAGCTTTGTCTTCGAAATTCCTTTTCAAGCAAAAGTATGACCTTGGCAGAATTTGCCGTTTAGTAAACATCCTGACGTAATTTGAAAATAAAAGTCTACAGCACTATTTTACATAATAATTAATTCGGTTGCGTGCTCATTCACTGCAAAGTCGCAGTATGCTTTCTGAATTTTGTGGCCACAACTTTTAGCTAAACAGCTGGTGACGTTTCCTTCAACCACCCACTTATTTTCAGAAACTGAATGTGTGAACATGTATAAAATGCACTAGGCATGAAGTCAGTAGTTTGCCAAATTTTGAGTAAAAATTGTAGAAATGACTCATTCGTAGTATCCCTCGCTACTGTCCAAGTCGTTCGCTATGAATCATTTCTACAATTTTCGAACCATAGTATAGTTATATATTCTTGAATGCGCGTGGAACAAAGTTTTGATGCTTTACCACCTGTTGCAACTCTTATAAATTGTTACTTATTATTTTTTGCCATAGTTAGTGATACGGTAAACACTTCTTTATCATTTGAAGTTATCTTTCTTCCAAGTTTCCATCTTTAGAAACTTCATATTAAAAACTCGTCTTCGACTGAAAATCATTGCCATAGTTACGACCGATTTAGAAAGAATTTTATAATTTCTACCAATATTAATATTATTATTTGTCCGTTGACACAAATTCTGGAATTCATGTTTACATAAGAATTACAAAATATTTCTCTCCAATCTCATCAGTTTCCTCTATTACCTCCACTTTTTTTAGGTATGTGTATGAAATAGCCAGATTTTCATGCACACTGAGAAGAGTATCTACTTCAAAATTTTCTTTAAATCGGTGCTGTTCTTGCATCGGTTTCTTAAAGGTGCCGTGGCGGCCTAAATTTTCTTTGAGTCGTCTAAATTAACGAGGTTTCGAAAAGCTGCCACCAACAGGGGGGGGGGGGGGCACCGGTTGCGATTTTTATTACATTCATTTACATTTATTACATTTTTACACATTAAACATATCAATGAAATAATTATTGTTATTCATAATTGCGGTGGTATCGTTATTTAACGGAAAATATTCTAAGATGACAAACCAAATAATTTTCGAACTGATATTTGAATGACCAGTACTACGTCGCTACTTAATAGATACTTTCTTCCTTTCCCGACATTTTTGAAAAATTCATAGTAAGCGGATAAACGCTTCTACGTACTTCAATTTGGTTAAAATTAATTCCTGACCAAATGCTAACTAAATGAATATCAACAGATTTAGTAAGAATTTTATGACTTCTACGAATGTTAATATTTTATTCAGCGTTTGATATGAATTCTCGAGTTCTTACTGTACCCAGTATCACACACAATAGTTTATATTATTCTTATACATGTTTGCCAATACAATATATTAGTTCCAATAGAAAGATTTTTATTTTTTAAGCAGTTGTGTCTTTTAAATTAAAAATTAAAATAACGCTAAGAATAATTTATATTGAATTAGTCGATAATAATCTCGGATACCATTGAAAAAAATAACTTCAATATTCCAAAATTGAATAAATAGGTACTGCTTAGCAATTTTAAGGTACGCAATATAAAATATTTTGCAGCTGATCTAACAATGCATTCTCTATGAGCATATCAAGGAATGGGCAAAGTAATATTTGGCAACATCGCTGGGCTTCGTAAAATCGGCAGACTATATAAGCATATACATTTGGGCTTCTAAAAGACCGTCATACATATCGGGACTCGCAAGATTTAACAAATCTATACAAATTTTTATTTTATATAAGTTTACCCCTCTCACTATGCTCGCCATTGTAGGGAATTATAGTGTTAGAAATTGCATAATATACAGCTTAATTCTTGATTTGAAGGCCGGGCTGCAGGAGACCTACATATATACCTTTATACGTAAAACGTATATGTATATATGCATGTGTTTGAGATACACACATACATTAAGTGCCATTGCCGATAATCGAACGCACAGACACCGGTGTTTCGACCTGTGAGGTCTCATCAGTGTACGTGGAGATTCTCGACAATGGCTCCAAGACTTAAATCGCTGCCTATGTCATTTTTGCATGTTAAATGCAGTGAGAGTATCACAGCAACATCTAACACCCAAAAGATGACACGGAAAAAAGGCGCAGCCACCTTCGTATGCTAATCGAATAAATTCAAACATACACACCTTGTTCAGAGTATTATCTCATCATTTCATAAACCATTCTAAGTCAAAAATATTCGTATTTTCTAGACAACAACATAGAACCGTGTGACTGATTTGGGGATACACATTGGTCACATTCAGCAGACGGATCCAACTGTTTACTTGGCAACACTTGAGATGTTGGCAGACAGCACTGCTCTTCTTTGTGTGATTATGGGATCGGCAGTCAGGGGTACATTAATTAAAATTACGTTTCAATTTTTACAATATTTTAGGTACTATTCAAGATTATAATTTGAAGTTGAGAGCTTTATTGATTAATAATCAGTAAATCTTAAATAGTTCTTAAAATATTGTAAAGTGCCTAGTGATCATCTGTCATCTGATACTTTTCACTACTCTCGTGTTAAAATTATACAAATAAACTGAATAAACAACAATAATAAGTTGTTTTCTGCATTATCCAATATTATAATAAATTTATTTGTTTGTATTACTTTTCTAGTAACTTTCTCGAAATTTTGTGATACGTTGGTGTTCGAATGGGTTAATGGGCATGTTGATCATAATATGTTGACTAGTGGGCATAGAATTCCTCCCCTCAGTAAAATAGCGATCATTTCGCATGTTCAGAGTGGACAAACATCTGCAGCCGATCACTGAACAGCTACCGTAAAATGGGGTGAAACGCAACTGTTGTACCAATCGTAACAGTTTTCGGGAAAATATCGTTTTTTTTTTTCAGTCTGTATGCTTTTCAGAAGGTTAAAATATTTTTTATAGGTATCTGGGACCTTTACCTAATACTTAAAGCACAAAAATCAAATTTCTGAAAGAATGAGGTTTGAGGTTATAATATTTAATTAAAAATCAATTTTTAATGAACTTTTGTCCATAAAAAAACTTTATCTCACAAACCTACTTAACATTTAAATTTGAGGTAAAGCTCGATAACACGTGTCCTTGGTACCTTCCTACATATAATTTTTACATTTGGCAACACCGCTACTCATATGTCAGGAATCTATGAATTCTTAATCTGATTGGTCGCAAATTAGTCGAAAAGTGGAGTCAATCGCAACAACAGGTTAAGACGCGATCTTTTATTTTTCGCTTAGTTACAAATATGCCGCGTGAGTATACGCGTGATCCGAGGGCTAAACCTTGCCGTAAGGTTTCCGATGAAGTTTATGAAAAAGCGATTAAGGAGGTTCAAAATGGTGTTTCCCTTAGAGTGGCTGCCGCTAAATATAAAATTGATTATACAGTATTGTGTAGACGCAAAAACAAACAAGAAAAGGATGTGTTGTCTAAAGAAGTCGAGCTCCAAATTGTAAACAGATTAGTTCAATGCTCCGAATGGGGTCAACCATTGGATTTATATGATCTGAGAGTTATAGTGAAAAATTATCTGGACAAAGTCGGTCGACGAGTTGATCGGTTTCAAAACAATATGCCGGGGATGGAGTTTGCACTGGGTTTCGTTAAGCGTCATAAAGAGAGACTTTCAATGAGGTTCTGCCAAAACATCAAAAGGTCAAGGGCAGGAGTAGCTCGTGAAGATGTAAAAGCTTATTTTGAAAATCTTCAAAAGTCAATAGATGGCGTCAGTGCATCCAATATCGTCAATTACGACGAAACAAATTTGACTGATGACCCAGGAAGAAAAAGGGTAATTTCAAAGCGGGGGATGAAATACCCGGAAAGAGTGATGAACCACAGTAAGTCCGCTACCTCCCTTATGTTTGCAGCCGCAGCAGACGAAAGCATTTTACCGCCTTACGTCGTGTATAAGGCTAAACATATGTACGAATCTTGGAAGATAGGGGGGCACCAGGTGCTCGTTTCAGTTCAACCCCTTCTGGATGGTTTGACAGCAACTGCTTTCAGGATTGGATTGAGACCATTGCCATTCCATATTTTCGAAACTTGTCCGGAAAAAAAATGTTAATAGGTGACAATCTTTCTTCCCATATATCTTTGGAAGCTGTACAAAAATGTGAACAGCACAACATATCGTTCGTGTTTCTGCCAGCGAATTCCAGCCACATGTCTCAGCCCTTAGATGTGGCTTTTTTTCGCCCATTTAAGGAGGCTTGGCGTAAGATATTAACTGACTGGAAAAAAGGCCTAGGCCGAAGAGAATCGAGCATTCCAAAAACCACATTTCCGCATCTCCTCAAATTATTGTTGGAAGCCATTACGCCTAATGCGGCCAAAAATGTTAGGTCGGGTTTTCCAAAATGTGGAATTGTTCCAATAAATCCAGATGAAATTTTGTCCAGACTACCATCAGCTTCACAAGTTACGGAAGATAATGCAGAAGCCTTAACAGATTCCGTAACTGATATTTTAAAGGCATTAAGATACGAGAATCTTCCTAAACCAAGGTAACAGCGAAAAAAGGTTAAAGTTTTACCAGGTCGAAGTGTTGCAGGAACAGATTTTAACGAAACCAAATCTAGTGATTCTGACGATATTGAAAATATTTCCGTTTACAGCACACACGAACATATAGAAGATGACTTAGAAAGTCTTCCTGATTTTTCCCAAGGAACAAGCTCAAGAAGTGTCAATGAGCAGTCTCGATCCATTGAGCGTTTTGTTACCAAGAATGGTAAAACGTTTGAGGGCGTGTTTCCAGTTACAAAGGAGTCTATAAAAATGGACGATTGGCTCTTGGTTCAATTTTTCAGTCAGAAATACATTGGCAGAGTTCAATCTATTGATGAAAATTACACCGCAACTTTTCTTCGAGTGAAGCCTTCGATGAAAAGACAGCTAAACACAACGTTGTTTGTTTATCCAGAGATTCCTGATGTGACCGAATTCAATTTTGACCAAATTATTGGCAAAGTTAAGGCACCTGAAGAGGGTCGAAGAGGCATTTTAATATTTAAAGTAGACGCCACCCAGTGGAAATAACTTTGTATGTTTTTTTTTATATAAATTAGAAAAATTTTGTTTTAAAAAGAATTTCCTGTTAATTTGTTGCTTTTGATAAATGTTTGCCCTTAAATAAACGAATTTTAGTTATTTTCTAGTTTAAAATGTTTTTTAAAAACATAAAACGTGTTGCCATTCACCTTTCAGACAGTGTAAAAGCCAAAACACATGAAATCAAGCAAGACGCAAGTGTTGTAGCTCACACCGAATATAAAGTGAATCGCAACACACCAATTTTTTAAAAAAAAATGAGGTGTGGCCACCACACGACTTTCTTATACGTATGAAAGTGTTACTTCCGGTCCGAATTTTGAAATTTCATTTATACAAAAACTATTCCAAATCCAACTCTAAATACTTTTGTACTCTTCATAAATATATATAGAATGCATAACTTACGACATATTTGCAAAAAATTGTTATTCGGTAAGAGTAAAAGTGATACTTCCGGTCCGAATTTAGAAATTTTTTTTATATAATAGATATTAGAAATTAAGTTTTAAATACTTATGAATTCTTTATAAATTAGTCTAAACTTAGTAATTGACGAAATATTTGCAAATTTCGATTTTTTCACCGAAGTAAACTACTACTTCCGGTGTGCCGATTTTGCTCAAAATCTAATCAGTTCTCAAGAGGGAGAGTATATTCGTAAATACAAAATTTGGAATTGATATCTCCAGCGGTTTGACCGCTATTGTGGTCACACACAGACACACACACAGACATTTTTTAAAAACCACTTTTTTGGTATCAGGGGACCTCAAAACGTGGACATCTGCAAAAATCTCGAGGTCGAAAATTTTCATCATCACAATACTTCCTTATACTACGTATAAGAAAGTAAAAAGGGTATTTACAAAAAAAAGTTATTTTTTTTCGATATGTAGGGATAAAGGTGAACCTAAGATAAGAGTTTTAAACCAAGAACGGTTTCTCTAAGTCAACTCGTTTTGAAGTTATGCAACCGGAAATGTTAAAAAGTGTTGTTATTCACCCCAGTTTACGGTACGTCTGCTGAATGCGAGGTCACGCCTATGAAGTCGCAGAGGTAGGTAGTAAGTAGTAAAGAACCGAATATAAATGTTAGTAGCAAGTTTTGAACATTTTTATAATGTCTTGCTCTAGCGATTGGCATTAAGCGGTCGTATTTGGCGGTAAGAAAACGCGTTTAACACATTGCAACTGTACGTCCTTAGGATGGGCAGCTGCATTGTCCAAAAATAATAAAACTTTTCTGGTTTGATAGATCATTTTCCGATCAAATTCATGTAACCACTCGTCATAATAGAATTAGTCATCCAAGTCTTGTTATTTGAATAGCATTGGACTGGAAGAAGAGCAAAGCTAAGATTTTTAAATGTGCGAGGGCGTGCTGATTTTCCGATAACCAACAGTTTTTCTTTCTCTCCGTGCTCCTGCCATATTCACACAGTGCGTTTTTATTAATCATTCTTTCGCAAACCTGTTGGTAGTGCCCGCAAAAATAACCCTGTTTCGTCCAAATTATAAATATGGCAGAGTTTAATTATTAACGGCAACCTGTTTATGAAAGCTTCGACATTTTCTTGATTTGCGCTAACGGCTTCGCCAGATATCAAGCGGTAATGAATGTGTTCAAATACATATCCGTCCGTTTGATGGAAACTTTGCGGTCAAAAAGCAGCTAAATAACTGTCACTGTCCGCCCGTTCAAGGATGTGTCCGCATAAGAGAAACCAATTTATTAGGAATTCCCTACTTAGAAATTCGGGACCGTTAAAGGCATGTGTCCGTTAAGGGAAGTTTTACTGTATATATATAATTTTCACATAGAAGAAAAGAAAACACTTTATGTTGATTAAACTGCGTTTTTTGTTTTATTTCTGACTTTCAAAAAATATCGGGTTACACTTGTTCTTAAGTCTAACGTATTAACCTACAACAAGGCACAGTAAGAGTACTTAACGTACAGATTATATGTGTATGTCCTAGAAATATTTTTCACTCAATTTTCAGTTATGAAATTCAAAGACTGTACAAAAAATTACATAACATACGAATTATAAGTCTTATCAAATATAAATTAATAGCAGTATTTTATATATAATCACTATAAAATCCTTTACTCCAGCAGTGCTCTTCATTTAAAGTCCACTTATAATAAATGCACATAATAATTCATATTCCAAAACAAGGAAGTGAAGATGCAGAGTACAGGTAATACATATGCAAAAAGCAAAAAAGCCAATTTACTTTTAACAGATTTTATTTAACTTTTTTCATATTTTCGATCAATACAAACTAAGAACTGTATTTATGAAATGACAATTCACTAAAATTAGTAAACGTCAACGTCATTACATAAACACAGCAGATAATTCTTTTTAAAGAGAAGGAAAATCGAACAAAACAAATGCATATTGATATTTTAATTAGGTATCTAATATATATTTTACGTATATTTATATTTTAAAATGTATTATTGCTTCCAAATGCTACAAAAATATGGTTTATTTACAGATGGCGTAAAAAAATAGTTTTAGATATAATAATTACTCACATAAAAACATGATTGTTGTGAAGCTTAAAAAATAAAATAAAAACAGTCTCAAATATACAATGTATTTCAAAAACATGAAAGAAGATCGATTAGTACTAGAGTTAATGAATGTTAATGAAATAATACTTTATTCAATCATGAAATTCATGTCGATTTGTAATGTGATGAAATCTTGTGTTAACAAAATAGTAAATGTTATGTTAGTTGTGACAATAATAAATAATCTTTCAACAAAATACATTAATAACTTAAGAGATGCTTCTTTAAAATTATGTCGATATATTTTTGAACACATTGTATACAACATACTTATTATATCACACTGATCTAATATTCTTTCTTATATGTTCTTTATTAAAGGCAGTATAAGGTACTCAAAATTATTATCTTCGAGATCTATTGCACAAAAATTACCAAAGTTATGTGGAAATATATACTTTTCTAAAGTAAAAAAAAATCCTGCAAAAAATCAAGATATATGTATATATTAGAGTGTGAATAACCGTAATTTAGAAGTATTACATGTTTTGGATTCTATTAAAAATAATGTATGGTAGCAGTATCATAGATTCAAATTGCTATTACAAAAAGTTACACTATTTTTGGTGTTTCTTGCAAAGCAAGGTTTAAAATATATTGTAGGATTAAATACTGATATTAAATTGGAACTAATAAACTATAAAATCTCTAGGAGCAAAATTATATATCTTTAAAAATACTAACACCATTTGTCAAAAATCATTTACTGACTGTAAATTCTGTACTTCGCAAGGTTATTAGTACACACAACTTCTCCTCTTTTTACAGTGCTATGTTATTATATTGTGAAAATAGATCCAGTACTATATTTGCGCAGAATTATTTGTTCTAGTAAGATTCTGAAAAATATTTTATAATCAAAAACAATAACAAATTTAAAATTTCTGCTGTATCTTACATAATTTGTCTACATATCCTATGTTAACAGATATTATTGACCATAGTAAATTATTAAAGAGCAAGAGAGAGAGAGCATCGTTTTTCATTCAATTAGATGATAGTAGAATGAGAAAGTAGGTTATTTGCTAATAATAATTACTACAAAAAACGTTCATAAAAAAATATTGTATTTAAAAATAAATCACAGTAGACATAGAGAACACAAAAAATCAACAAACCATTTTTAAAAGCAAAAGCTCTCTAAGTAATATTTTGGAGAATTCATTTAATAATTCATTTTTCATTATTACTTTTTTTCACGACTATCATATTTTTTTTTAAGAAAACATCTTCAATTTTACCATGTCTAAAGGCTGCCATACACGTTACGGTCCACCGGAGAGGTTACCTGTGCAGGTACGCCTGCGCAGGTAGACCTGAGCGTGTGTGGGAATAGACCTGTGCAGTTTCTTGAACCTGTGCAGGCGACCTCTGCAAGGTCGAAAATGATGCCAGCCACACACTACGGTCTACCGGTGAGGTCTACCTGTGCAGGTACGCCCGCGCAGGTAGACCTGAGCGTGTGTGGGACATTTTTTGAACCTGCGCAGGCGACCGGTGAAAGAATCGAAAATCAATTCTTTCACCGGTCGCCTGTGCAGGTTCAAAAAATGCCCCACACACGCTCAGGTCTACCTGCGCGGGCGTACCTGCACAGGTAGACCTCTCCGATAGACCGTAACGTGTGTGGCTGCCTCGTCGCCTGCGCAGGTGGCGCTGTGATATTATTGGCAAAAATATGGCTATGAAACTGAGGGCTTTAGATGCGAAACTAATATCTGTCGCAGAAAAACTTATTAATGATTTAATTTTTGAAGCAGAAATAGGTCACCTCACTCCCGAACACGCTTATATTAACATGAGTGATATTTTGAGACAAAATCAACAAAGCTATGTTCCTGCTCAGCAATATAGACAACTGGTTTATCAATCCTCTCCTACTTCCAATAGGACATATACCCCTGTACGTTTTGTTTCATCAGGAAGTCCTTGCCCACCCAGCCTTCCTTTTCCCTCCAGTCATGCCGAGCCACATGCCGAGCATCTTTCTCAATCATTTCAAACTAGCCATGTACTCAACAATCCTCAAGCCAATCCCTACTCTACACAAATGCAAACACCTACAATTCCGGGAAACCAGCCCAATGAAACAGAGGTAGTTGTATCGATTCCAGATTCTGCACCGACACTCCTTAATAAATTCAATGTTGATGATAATGTATAATTTCTACGCGACAGTTACCTATATTTTTGTAGTTCTTTAATTAAAATTGTAATATTCTTAATAAATATTATCAGCAGTCGCGACGTGCGGTTGACTTGCACAGGCAAACCTGCACAGGTAACCTCTCCGGTAGACCGTACATGGAGGTTACCTGCGCAGGCATACCTGCACAGGTAACCTCTCCGGTGGACCGTAACGTGTATGGCAGCCTTAACGTATCTTTTTTACATGGATTTCATTAGAACATAACTATACCATGTAACAAAGAGTTGGGTGTACAATGTTAATCTTCTGAAGTCCATGATATCAGCTGCTGATTCAGCAGACATCAATATGTTTTTCTGTGGCAACGAATGGTGACTACGTTAATTATCAACGATGACAAAGTAAACGAATTATAGTATATTTCACTGCTTACCGCCCGAACTATTAAAAATTACGGTTATTATATGTTTGCGAAAAAAAAAAAGAATAGACAAGACATAAAAATTATTATATGCATTTACATGATAATATTTAATGAAATTATCCATTAAGTACAAATAGGAACACAGTATTACTCCCTGATTTTCATTATATTTCACTTGAGTCCGTAATTGCCAACAATAATGTTTGATCTTAATTTTTTCCTCTTTTATTGAAAATACTGTTTAATTCTGCAATTAATAATGACTTGCCATATTAACTACATATATTCAAAAATTGGTATACTCCTTTGTAAATTAAAAAATTTAAAAGGAGAAAGAAGATGAAAAAATCTATCTAACTAACGATAATATTTAATAAATCAATAAAAATTAATTTAAATAAAATAAAATAAAAAAAAAACTTTTTGAGCACCATAAAGGATTCAAAAAATATCTAAACAATGATATAGATAATATAATGATACAGTTTTAAAAATTTTGTTGCCGTTTTCGTTTTGTGTCCATGGCATCTAAAATTGGTTGTCTTTTTGTCTGATATCGCCTACGCAGTTCGTCTATCTCTCTCTCCATTTCAGCGTCTAGCACTGCCATTTTTTGTTGCAATTCTTCGTAACTCAAGAATTTTAACTACAACAAGATGTGGTAAAAAACGCACAAATCAATTACTTATGTTACTGTGAAAAACCAAAATTAGTGAATGTCAACAAATAAGAAATACCAAGCATAGATATGAAATACAAATACTGAATATTTTGTAATATTTTTATTCTATTTAAATATTTACAGGTGATATCGACGCACACAGATAAAAGCCAGTTTTTTTTGCATCTTCATTAGTCTTAGCGCAGTATAGTTACTATACTGCGGCCTTAAGCACGTTATTTTAATGTGCATATCTGTGTACTTTTTTATGTCTACTACTGCAATTTGTATGAAAAAATATATTCATTAATTGCTAGTAAACGAGAACACAATGGTTACTTATTATTTCGTGAAGAAAGGTAGTTCTTGTCAAAAATTTGTTAAACAAAAATGAATAGAAAATAAAATGTTTTAAGTTAATTTCGAAAATTAATTATGACATTCTGAATAGTGGTTAAAATCATGACAACATCCTAAAGTACGTTAATAAAGTTTGTATTTACAAATGGTTTTTACACTTTGCAAATAACAGGAACAATTCAGGTTCTAATTACGTGCAATACACTTTAACAAAAAAGTTGTAAAAACTTCTACAATATACTATAATAGTGCAATAGCATCCAATTTTATAGTAAACCACTTATATGTGGTTAGAAATGAGGATTATTTGATATCATTGCGCCAAAACGCTAACTCAACAAATAAAGCGGTAATTTGTAATTGAAAATTAAAATGTTCCATTTACTTCTAGTCCAGTCAAACTGTGAATCAATCTACATAAAATAGTGTAATTTTCTCGATAGTATATATAATTTGTTGAAGGGGTGTATTCTGAGCATAATTGTAGATTTGGGGGGTTTCCCGAGTGTCAGTGGCGCCGCTATCGCGAGTAACGCGTTTAATTGTGTATTTCGAGATCGGTTCGGTTTACACAAAAAACTATAGACACCTTTTCACTTATAAATCGAATTACTTACTTAACTTTTTATTCGAAATATTTTTTCTAGCATCGATATTTTCCGAGCTATTTCGTTAGAAATGCCCAAACTTCCCTACTTTCGTCTCATATCCGCCTCTATCTCCCTAACCGTTCATTTTTCTGGAATCTTATCTATTGTCAAACATAAATCACTTGATTATCTACGTCTTTTGTCTGAATCTTGTTTACCTACTGATAATACTTTTGTAGTTATTGTTTAGTTTACCGCTCGAACTCCGCGCTATTGTCATTAGGCGTGTTCACGGACGCGCCATTCCATATGTTAGGTTAGGTTAAAGGGACTCCATTGTCCCTGCCCATAATAATCTTGGGATCTGTGCGCCCGGTAAATCTATTTTTAGCCCGAGAGGGTAGTGAAAGTTGAATACTCTCGTGGGCATAGACTGCTATAGACGCTCAGTGCGTTCTCGGTTACTATCCAGTTTAGAGTGAAAAGCCGGTTTATACTGCTCGGTCATTTGTATTAATTGTAATGAAAATTCTTGTTGTAATGTAACGAATGTTATTCAGACTATCGACGAAGATGATGTAAGCATAGATGCCTCGAGCACCGAAGAAATTGCGGAACGCGCGTGTAGATGAATCTAGTCCATCTTCCTCATGGGGTTAATTTTAATATATAATTGTCGTATTTCTTATTGATAAATGTGTGGAACAATGTTAATTATTAATTTATTTCCTTTTCTGATACTTAATAAGATTATTATTTAGTTGAATGTAATAAAGAATACCAAAATCGAAAAAATGTAAGAGTACCTTTTAATAAAGGTAAATTGATCATCGAATACTTTCACATTTTTTTCTCACTACTGAATGCACACTTATGTCATATTGTGTTGATGGCGCGGAGTTCGATCGATAAACTAAGCAATAACTACCAAACTATTGTCAGTAGTTAAAAAAAGTATCAGACACAAAAGACATAGATAATCAAATGATTTTTAAGTTTGATAATAAAAAAAAGACCAAAGTAGGGAAGTTTGGTCATTTCTAACGAACTAACTCGGGAATTATCGATGCTAGAAAAAAATATTTCGAATACAAAGTTAAGTAAGTCAATCTGTAAGGTTGAATTGAAAAGTTTTATATAGAACCGAATCGTACGCGCGTTCTCGAGATATAGAATTAAATGCGTTACTCGCAATAATGACGCCACTGACACTCAGGAACCACTCAAATCTACAATAATGCTCAGAATACACTCCTTTAACATATTACACTATCGAGATAATTACGCTATTTTTTATAGATTTCCCTCATTTGAGCGATATTTTAACTGGACTATTTATATTAGTGAGAAAGAGCGCGGTAGATGCCATTTGTTAAGCAAGTCTGGCATCTATCGCACTCTTTCTCACTAATATAAAGTAAATGGAACATTTTAATTTTAAATTACAAATTACCGCTTTATTTGTTAAGTTAGCGTTTTGGCGTAATGATATCAAATAATCCTCATTTCAAGACGCGTCGACTGATATTAAAATATCAACATGAGTGGTCTTTGATACACAAGCAGTGTACGTAGTTCTTTATATGATAGTCTAAAACGGACTTACGAAATTAAGATGCCAGAAATTAGTATGCTTTCAATGTAACCTCGTTATTCTTTGTTTTGAGCGTCGCGTCAATAAATTGATTCGATTATTGTAAATAAAAAATAATATTCAATTACTTTAAGATGTTGCCATGATTTTAACCACCATTAAAGTTTGGAAATGGAATTTAAAGAAAACCTAAATATTTTGTAAGGTTGAGAAATGATGGACCAACATATTTTGTGAAATAATACCTCCTTACACTGGGTGCTGTACACAGTTGAATAGAAGCATTTAAACAGTTTTGTTTTGACACTCTAAAGTAAGCGATAAAGAGTTTTGTGCACTTAAATCCAAAAGAAACAATATCTTTGTTACCAATGACAAAATACCCATTATATTTATTTTCCGAAACTCGGGCTATAGATATATGTATGCTTGAAGAATTGCAAATTAAATATAAAAATCTTACAAATGAAGTTGAAGTTTGTTATATGTATTTATATTTTGCTAAATGAAGCATAGTGCCCCTAAACGTAAGACCAATCTTAGTTCATACTAAAATTCTAGATGTCAAATAGATTTGATAAATTTGCAGATGCCC
This sequence comes from Amphimallon solstitiale, assembly GCA_963170755.1. Classification (NCBI taxonomy): domain Eukaryota; kingdom Metazoa; phylum Arthropoda; class Insecta; order Coleoptera; family Scarabaeidae; genus Amphimallon; species Amphimallon solstitiale. The sequence continues at coordinate 1,462,033 of OY720684.1, read as the reverse complement.
CTGAAACGATATTTTTGTAAAATCAAGCTCAAGCTCATGATGAAGTTCAAGATGTCAAATAGTTCTGATAAATTTGCTGATTTCGATATTAAATTTATAATAGCTTATAAAGATCATCTAACATTTTCACAGTTATGACCTGTGAAAACAAAAAAAATGGAGGATCTAGCATATCTCCATATATTTTTATCATTGGGTTCCCTAAGTACAATGCATTTAAGTAATATGCATCATTTGATAAAGAACATCAGCATCTCTACTTCACCAGCAAATTGTTTATGATGTGGAAGGATGTTGTCGCAGCAATCACAAGATCACCAATGAAGCCGAAAAAAGTGTTGCAAATCATAAATATTAAAAACAGAGTTTTCGAACTGTGACAGAACAGTAAGTGCAAGGTGCGTTTGCAAAATGTTCGGAATTTGTAAATGCGCATGACCGAAACACAAACGAATATAACTAGAACGGTTCAAAAGCAGTTCCAACGAGAATGAAAACAAACCTATTCTTATTCTGAATAGCTTTTATTTGTGCGGCATCTATAATTTTATATTCAAACTGCTTCTATATTTTTTTTATATATGATAATTATGAAACATTTTAATTTATGATATGATAGTTTAACTTAACAATTAAAGTAATAAGAGCTAATTTCTGCGAAAAGAACAGATACAAGCAAGTCCACTCCAGTGAACTAAAATGACATAAACTAAATAAAAAAAATCCTCCCCTTCTAATTGGTGACCTGTATAAATAACTAGTCCCAGTTACAAAGCTTGGTCGCTCTGATCCGCAAAAATTGTTACAAGTTGTTGGAATAGAAAATCCTGACGTCTATACATTAGCAAACAGAAATGGTACCATTAAGCAGTTCTAATCTAAAAATCTACTTTGTAACAAAACATAATACGTCTTAATAATAATAATATATATGTATATAAAGAGGAAAAACTTGAATTTCTATCCATTTCATAAAATAGGTTGTGGTGCCAAGTATTTTCTGACATCTAACATCCACCACCTGCGCAAGTCCGGTCTAACAATAATAATATTCCAAATAGGTATATTTCAGACATTCGCTGAGTAACTTGGTGAATAGTGACGTTCACAAAATTTCGGTCTATCATTGTAACAAATATACCAATATACAATAACGAAAGACATACATATTCAAAGTCTCCATCTGAGAATGGCATCTGAAAGTTAGGCTTATTATCAGGTAGTTGAACAGCTTGGGGGGATGGCACTTGATTTACTTGCATATGATAGTGACTTTGGAACCTTTGTTGTTCATCAGCGTTTATGTCGGGACCGTCTAAGGTAGTGGGAGCGCCAATACCATTACCTTGCTGCAAATAATACAGTGTCTTTGTCAATATTATATATAAATAAAAAACTATTTCACTTAATAATAACGCGAAGCTATTAAACACTCCTGTTTTAGGAGCACAGATATTATCTGCAATAAGTGTTTCTCGTTAGTATTAGGATATATGCCAGATATGTTCATCAGTCTTTTTTTTTTATCTAACAAAAACAACTAAATATACAGAAAGTGTTGAAACCAAGAATGTTTGTTTGTCCACTATCCTGCAAACAAATTTCTTGCTTTTTCATGTGGAAATTTAACAAAATGGCGCAATTAAAAATAATATTTTCTGAGAATTAACTCACCTTCACTTCAGCTTCCTTTTTATCAAAATGGTCCATGAATAATGGCCTGTATTTTTTGGCTTGTGCAGATCCTGTATCGTGTCCTGAAAACGTATTTTCTTATCACAGCTTCAGATAAGGAGCAAACTACAAACTTACTTTTCATCGTTTGTTCATCGATATCACTATTTATAACCATTGTTCCTAATTCAGATTGCAATTCAACAAGAGTACCACTTTGTGATTGCAAAAGAGTACCTCCTTTGCCAGGAACTAAAGTGCCCTCATCTGTGCACTGGACCATAGTTTGATTGGTTATAGCAATATCATCATCCTATATATAGAAAATTTAATAAGGAAATATATACAAGAGATGCAATACCATTAAGATATTTTAAAAAACTCACAGATTCTTCATTTACATTTGGCTTAGCACCTACTGGATTTGTGATTGATATATTTTTATAACTTTGGTTCTCTCTGATGGCATGAGCATCAGCTATCATTTGACTAAGAATTGTTGGTGCTTTGGCATTCCCTATAAGTAATAAATGATACGCAAATATAATTATAAAGACTATATACTCTTTGCACCGCAAAGATTACATCTCCATTTCATTTCAACATGTCTGATTCAATAATAATTCATTTGTTTAAATAAATTTACAAGACAATATTTTGATTAGAAGTCAGCCAAGATACTTGAAGAACAAGATATAAATAGCAGACAATTTTGTAAAATTTAATAATAAAAATATCATATCTATAAACTAAAATCCGTGTTACACAGATCAATTAAGTAGTTTCAGTAATATTGATTTAAGATGAATTTAGAAAATAACAATAAATTAAACATTATCCAAAAATTTAATTACCTATGAATACATGATTTAATAAATCAGATGCTGTGGCACGTTCTTCAGGACTTTTTACTAAACATACACTAACAAAGTCTATAAATTCAGGACTCCATTTATCAGGTTCTCTAAACGATGGAGGTGGTTTAGTAGGTATCATAAAAATGGCCCTCATTGGATGTATGTCACCATAAGGAGGCTTTCCCTCAGCCATTTCCAAGGCAGTTATACCTAGACTCCATATATCAGCGACACAATCATATCCAATTTCTTGTATAACCTCTGGTGCCATCCAAAACGGAGTACCTACAAGACATATTATTAAACATTAATATTGTATTGTACATAAAACTTGAATGTCTCTAGAAAGAAACTCGAACACTAATTATTATAGTAAAAAAATACCTATCACTGTATTTCTTTTGGCCATTGTATCTGTTAGTTGTCCGGCTACACCAAAATCGGCAAGTTTGGCATGTCCTTCTGAATTTAATAAAATATTACCAGCTTTAATGTCTCTATGTATTTTCCGTCTTAAATGTAAATATTCTAAACCCTTAAGTGTATCACATAAAATAGTGGCAATTTCATCTTCGGTTAGTGTTTTCTTGCGAAGCCTCATTATGTCTGAAACAGAACCAGCTCCACAAAATTCCATCACGATCCATAAATCCGTATTCTTGAAATAACTCCCGTAATACTTCACAACATACGGACTGTCACATTGTTGCATAATTGAGATTTCTTTTATTATTTCTTGGAGATCTGTATCAACAGGTACTTGTTTGATGGCTAAAACCTGACCAGATTCTTTATGCAGTGCTTTATAAACACTGCCATAAGAGCCTTCACCCAGCTTACATATTATATCAAAAACTTCTTCAGGTTGTCTGGTTAAACTCTCTTCTGATAACTTCTTTAATTCACTACAAAAGAACACTATGGCTTTATTGTATGTATTTATAAGGACATTTTAGTTAATAAACTAATTTGATTGTTTTCTTATTTATCTTCCAAATTAAGTTGTTAGTATTTCTGTTTTGTATTGGAGACATAGCCAAAAATACAAATCAAATAAGTCCAAAAAATGAGGTTAAGAACTTCCTTTAGAATTTAGATAGAAAAATTGACTATTCACAACTTAGCAATTAGGTTTATTCGGTCGTTCTCGCATACCTTTTGGAAGACATGGTCGATTAATGAAATTGTCATAGATTTATGATAATATAAATCGCGTATATCATGTTTAATAACGATTAAATTAAACGATTTACAAAAATTTAATACAAAACTCCATGTTGACTTGCACTCTAATTCAGTTTTGACAAATACAACAACGTAGGTGTATTTCCTAACTAAAATGGGTCTTTGACAAACTAATCTAGTGATAATGCAGAAATTTAGAATAGAATAGGACAATGCAAAATTAATAAATTACTGATGTTTATAATTAAAAGAAAAACAACATAAAGCTTTAAGCAATCATTATTGTTCCCTGCAGTTGTATTTAAATAGTACTTTCATTTGAAAGTTATAATTACAGAAAACTATAATGATTTTTTTTAAGACGTAAGTTGTGTTTTGAAAAATTAGAAGAGATATGACAATTATTGACCATTTCACATTTGAAATATAAAACAAATCCAGAGATTTAAACACTGACAAGGAAGATAGGAGATAACAGGTGAGTATGGAAAAATTTCCTACACGAACTAGCCTTATTTTTTCCCAAAAGATGGCGTATTGATGCAGAATAAAACAGAATAAAATGATGGTATTTTCCTGTGATTTTTAGGTATTTGCTTTAGCGACGATAACTAGATATTATTTTACAGCACGAGTTTAATGGATAAAGGATGGTACAAGTATTGGTCAGCTTTTTTGCTGTAGTTCTCGAATATCAGATATTCTCTCTTTTTTTCTGTATACAACCTAAAAGGCTCGCTTGGATAAAACAAGGTTTTATTTGTTTCAATTTTGATGGATTCTACCTATATAAGCATATTTGATAAATGTCAGAATTGCTCTAAGCATCTCCAAAACATTTGTATACAATACACATTTCTTGGCAATTAGTGACTTGACCGACAACGGTATTTTTCATGAATTAATCCATTTATAGAAAAGTCGATTAAAATCTTGAGTTCTCCGAAAATATCTTATGCTCGTTTTACATCTATTATTTTTGCGTTCAATTTCAAGAACTTTGTCAAAATTGACGCCATGTGGGGTATTAGATTTGTCAATTTCTATTCCAGTTAAAAGTTCATTACTTGACGAGTGTAAAACGCGATTCTTTACGTTAATCTTCAATTTGAAGATCAATTTCAAGTTCAATAAATTGACAGATCTAAAACAAGCCTTAAGAGTAAAAAATAAAATCTCTCAATCCGTAGATTAGGAATATCTACGCCTCAAGTACAACGAAATAGGTATAGTCTATTTCGAGATTTCAAACTTCAAATTGGTGGTCATTTGATCAATTTTTATAGTTGAAAGAAGCGAAGGTAGGTATAGTATAGGTAGGTATAAGTATATTTGAATATCGGAATCATTTTCATAGTGCCTTCGAAACCATTTTTCCATGGCAATTAGTGAATTGTATTGTACTATTAACATACTGGTTTTTCACAACTCGAGATTTTAGTCGACTTTCTTTCAAAGCAGTTAAAAATTGCGATGTTGGTAGTCACCAATTGTTACTGAAAAGTGTATACCGTGTATACCAACGTTTTGGAGGGTGCTAAAAACGAGTATGACAGACAAATATGTATTCGCTTCTTGCAGCCATCAAAATTGAAACAAAACACCACACATTAATAGTTCAAAAAAGCCTAAAATGTTAACTTACTTTTCACAGTTCGAGATTTTGGTCGACTTTTTCTCACACCCATAAAAGTTGCGTTTGATCAAGTTACGAACAGCTACAAAAATGTGTATAAAACTTTTTTCGAGGGTACTGAAAACGAATATGAGATGTCATTCATACACGACTATCTGCTATGCATTCACTTCTAACACCCATCAAAATTGAAATCAAATAAATAACTAACAAAAATATGAATAGTTATTAAATAATAAAGAAATTAAAAAAGGAAGTAGTTTCGAACTAATGACTAGGGTTTGGAAGTCAGGTTTACATTCCAAGACTGAACACAAGTGAATAATGTAACTACTTCGAAATTGGACACAGTAATAGCAGTAATACAACAATACGAAAGATGCTGTATTATAGAATCTACAGCAGTACATACATAATCTACAGCGTGGATAATGACTTCCAGGAATTTGGACTCCGCGGAGAACTTGAATTGGAGGTTTGGACTCAGAGGAATTCGGATTTCTGAGAAATTGGACTTTGGGGAACTTGGATTTGGTTGGACTTAAACTCTAGGGAACGATGCTTTTGTACTACAAGTTTGCAATTCAACTGATGACAAAGTATGCTGAACGGATTTTTATAAATCCTGTAAACATGCAGGTTTCAACTTATACATAGAAGCAGATTCATTTACTTCAGATAGATCAACACACGCGACATCACAAGCCCGGTTTATGTTAATGCAGGATAGTGTCAATAAAAAATACTTTCAAATTAAGAAAAAAATGAAATAAAAACTATTTGCATGCAAAACAGTTGAATAAATACCACCTGTTTAGACCATACCAGAAAGGGTTAATTTAAGAATATTTAATATAAATGATAAGCAATATTAGCCCCAGTTTATGCATATTAGGGTTAAATCACTTCTAAACTTCAAAACACATTTTATTTTGGTAGAGAGACGTAGATGATGTTCGGCCTATTCTATAATAGGTGTTTAAGAATTTATCACTCAGTGTCAGTCACAATAGGATATAACTAGCAACTTTTGCGATTCTGTAAAGATATATACTCAAATCACTGAATAGATTCAGTGATGACGTTGGGTTCGCGTGATCACACTAAAGTCGTATGCATAGAAGTAAATAAATACTTGCGATCTGTGATACTATTATAGTTAACCTAATCGTCTTATGTAAACGATATTTGCTGTCGACCGTTTTTTATGCATAGGATCGCGTTATGATCACGAACTTAGCCATTAAAGGCAATAAGAAGAGACTACAGACAACTTTCATTAAATCAGTGGCGGCTCTTTAATGAGAGCAAATGAGCAATTGCACCCCCTGGAATTTTGAAACAAAACAAACCAAGCGGCGACTAACTGTGAAAGTATTTATTTGTTACGTATTCATAGTTATTGAACAGGAACGTGGCGTGTGCGGCGCACGTAACAACCTACATGCACCGATTGTCGTCACAGATATAATGACGACTAACAGCGCACGGATGTAAACTATTCGAATGTTTACCCCTTCCACCGAGAGAAACATACCAATGAGCAAAGCCCTACCGTTGCTCGTTAAGCCATTAACATTACATTGAAGGTGGGGATAACTGTATTTTGTTCTACTTCCATATCGTATAATACATAGCCTGTGAGCAAGACCCCAGTCTGCTCACCGCTGTTGGTTCTGCATCTCCACATAATACGTAACGGTCCCGCTTGATTTAATATTTTTATCTATGTACAGGGGTCGATTAATATTTCAATAATGATTTGAATTAAAATACGATAATTCCAGAACGCGTATGCGTGATTACGCATACATGCAGAGTGGGCGGAGCTAGCTGAAATTAATTTCTCTCTTCTGATTAAAGTAAAATTCGGCACTTGGGAGTTTTTGTGGTGTCATTGATCACATATCCAAAGTCGAAATGTCAAAAAAAACAAAATGGCCGAAGGATTTTTTGAAAATTGACGTATAAATGTGAAATTTTAGATACGGGGGTGTCTTAGGTGGCCGATCACAAATCCAAAATTAAAATGTCAAAAAAAAAATGGCGGAAGATTTTTTTGAAAATTGACGTATGAATGTGAAATTTTAGATACGAGGGTGTCTTAGGTCACCGATCACGAATCCATAATCAAAATGTCAAAAAAAACAAAATGGCGGAAGATTTTTTGAAAATTGACGTATAAATGTGAAATTTTAGATACGGGGGTATCTTAGGTCGGCGATCACAAATCCGAAATCAAAATGTCAAAAAAAAACAAAATGGCGGAAGATTTTTTTGAAAATTGACGTATGAATGTGAAATTTTAGATACGGGGGTGTCTCAGGTCGCCGATCACGATTCCAAAGTCAAAATGTCAAAAATAGACAAAATGGCGGACGAGTTTTTTGAAAATTGACGTATGGATGTGAAATTTTAGATACGGGGGTTTTGGGTGTTAAGCTTTTAAAAATTGTCATTACAATCCCAATGACAACGTCTGAAGCGGAACGCCAGTTTTCACGGCTGAAGAGAATAAAAACTTTCCTGAGAAATACAATGAAAGAAGACAGATTAAATGCCCTTACTATGTTATCTTGTGAAAAAGAATTTATAAATGATTTCCCAAATTTTAATGAAAAAGTGATAGAACTGTTCTGCAAGTCAAAGACACGCAAAATGGACTTCGTTTATCGTCAGATGTAATCAAACTGTAGTATTATCTTTACTATTCCCTCAAAACAAACTGTACAATGAACAATACCTGTCTGGAACAATATATCGGTGAAACTTATAAATATTGGGTAAGCGTTCTTGTATTATACTTTTTAATTTGAAATTATGCACTCCCTATGTGAACCACCCCGAGCCGCCACTGCATTAAATAATTAAGAAACTCTCGGATATTGTACAATTTCATGCATTCATTATAACCGAAAAAATAGTACATGTTCATGTTAAAATTTATGCCCAGAAATGAGTTGTGTTGTTACTGTGTATTCAGCGATGCGTTAAATGCATCTCAGAATTATGGGCAGGAAAATAATGTGCTCAGAATTATGACTCCCCGCCACACAGGTTTTAAGCGAATAATCAAATTGTTTATTAATAATTAATGAACATTATTTAGTATTGTAATTGCAATGATACTATTGTTGTAGAATGTACTCAATCATAAAGTTAGAATTTAATAATAATAATAATAATAATGCATAATTTGCCAAAATCAATTGTGATCCATTTTACATGTTTTCTTGTATACACATTTAATAGGTGAAAAATGAGAATAGTTTATGGCACCTTCATAAGAGAACAAAATACAAAATGAATTGATACGTTTTACTCGTTTAACGTTACTAACTGTACATTTATTAACGTCAAAGTATTCGTTAATTTACAAATATGTAAACATGTAGCTAACAGTTTGGGCATATTATTTGTCATTTAAATTACAAATCCGTTATGGTTTGCAATGTGTTAAATGATCTTGTCAATTAATGCTTCAAATTGTAATAGGTAGTTTTAGTTAAGCGTCGGGACTTGTTACGAATTGGTGTGCACCCTTTTTTTATTTATTTATTTGGTCATAAAATAATGTTTACGCTCATCGGCAAGTTAATCTAGACTCTGAAATTTTAAAATAAGCCAGATCTAGAATTTTCCTATATATTTATAAGTGTTTCTTTTTTTAATTTTTAGTACAAAAAGTAAGTAATTCCAGTTCATATTTCATACATAAAAATTAAAGCACTTTTTAAATTATTTTATTTTGCAGTAACATAATGTATAGTCAATTATTTGTACAAATATTTAGTTTTCTATATTTCGCAAACGCAGTTTTCGCAAGAAGTGCAAATTACAATTACCCCATTGCAACAACAACACAGAGAAGTTCAACAGATTCAAGGTAAAATAAATCTTTTTTTCCTTAGTTTGTTAAATAAGAAAAATCATTACGTAAATAAAAATTTTCATTGGCTATAGGTACTATCTGTTTCGGGGGCGTTTGATTCACTCTTTTTCAAAAATAATTATATTACAGATCAACGTACGACTGACCTATATTATTCTTAGCAAGTTTTTAATAAGTAATAGCTAGTTTTTCTTTGAATGCATTTATTTCATTTAATTATTTAATGAATAGACATGTTTCGACTCAATACTCATCTTCAGTACAAAATCTAGAATAAGATAACATCTCCCTATCATTGATGTTTAGCAAGCACAGTCACGTGATTTTGTCGTTTTAATCTGGTAATATTTCGTAGTTTGAATCATATTAAAAATATCATTTTGGTCATCTTTCAAGACCTTTATTACAATATATATGCAAGAAGTAATAGGTATTGATGTGAACTTTTGATCATCTCTCTTACGTCATTTTGACATGGATATGACGTCATATTAATGAAACTTTCAGTCACCTTTCTTTCATAATTTATTTTATGTTATTTTGACTTCGATTTTATCATCGTTAAAAAATGTTATTAATAATATACCTAACGTTATGTTATAGTCACGTGAACTTTTCATCAGGATCTTACGTGTATAAGTATGGCGTCATATTGATGTAAAATTTAGGTCATCTCACCTACGTCATTAATGGTGATATCATTAATGTCAGGTTTGCCACTTTTGAAAAATATTTCTATGGTATGAGGTCATATTCTGAACTTTTGCTCACCCTTCTGATGTCATGAATTCTGAAACAAGTTATTAGTACGACGCCATATTGGTATGACGGCATATTTATATGTTTTATATGTTGTACTGACGACAGTCATGTCACTGTTGAAGAATGTCAGTTTTGATAAATTTTGCAATACTCTTTTTTGTTAAATATACATATACATAGGTGTCCCTTTAATATTCTATACTTATGGTGATTGTTTTTAACCAGGTTCAAGCTAGGGATAAATTACTTTTATTTATAATAATCATACGTGGTCGGTATTAAAATTAAGTGATATCTATAGAAATTGAACTATATACAGTTTTTTATACTGGCTTGACAAACCTGTAGGTCGCAAGTGAATTTTCCGACCACACCAGCTAAAATTTTTGATACAACCATAACCTGATATCAAACACTGTAATCATATTATAAGACAGACATATTCAATCGCTTGATTTCGTAATGTATAGAAGTTGAACTAGCATAATAGAGAACTGGATGCATATCTTTATTGATGTATAGTTCTCGGGGGGACATTCTTGCTTGGTAACTAATATGACGTCAGCTTTTGGAGATCGTAAGTAAATTTAAACGATAAAAAAGCAAAATAATATTTTCTCTAGAAAGAGATAACAAATCGTTTATAAGCATAAAAATCCTGTTTATGGTTTTCTACCGAAGTCTTAGTCTAGTGAGTGTTTATTTTACTAACTAGTAGTAATTCTTTTAGTATTCCATTAGTAAAATGCCCACTCAAATAATTTATATTTCGTATACCTTAAACTAATTCATTTTTAATACAGTCTAATTACAATATGATGAGAGTGCGTTTTACTTCACTGGTGATGTTGACCTTGTAACTTTTGTAAAATTATTCACGAATTTATCACATACGAGGTTTCATGCATCACTCTTTCAATAAATAATCTTTAAACTTCGAGAAAATTTTGCGATTCAAGGTCTAACACTATAAGGCGGGCGTCACACTTGCCGTTTTTGACGCTGCGTTTGGAACGGTGCGTTTTTGTTACCAAACGCAACACATTATATCAAATGAAGTCGGTCACACTTGGCGTCCAGGTCACACTTGGCGTCCAGCGTTTGCGTATCACACAAAAGCTACCGTTCCGAACGCAGCGTCGAAAACGGTAAGTGTGACGCCAGCCTAAAATAACTGCAAAGCAAATGAAACTTTGATTACTTGCTGAATATTACTGACAACTTCTAGCGAAATACTTTTTCAGTACTTTGAATATTAGTATTTATAGCATATATATCAAAATAAAGTTAATTAACTCCTTCCTTATCTTTATTGTGACGTGCATGTGTCAATTTACGTATATGCCATGAGTTTGATTACTTATTTTGGGTTTTTATTTATTAGATTTCTCTTTTGTTGATAATTACATTTTCCGATCATTCACTTATCTACTGAAGTTATGTTTTGCATAAGTAACCTTTCAAACCTAGACTAGAATGTATACCTTTCGTTTGGGTATCTTTCTATTCACATCAGCCGTTCTTCTTAAACCTGTCCTTTACACAAGAATCATTCTTTCATCTTGCTACCTTACATTCAGTGACTTCATGTGTCTAAAGTTAGAACCAATATTATAGTGAAATCGTCGACGTATCGTACATCTAAAGGCTTCAATAAATATACTACAAATTTGTATTTGTATTTACTTCTTGTGTATATGCATAATGTATTTTTCTATTGTTATTAATTTCTCATCAGTTACGCAGATTCGAGGGAAGGCAGAGGCATGATGATGGACTATGATCATGAAGATATTCATATGGAGGAAGAACATACAGAAGAAGCACCCAAAGAAGAAGAGAAAGCCGTTAAAACAGATAATTGGGCGAATTACTACGACTTTATTATAAATGAAGGTTCATTTAAATTTTGGGCAGCTTTCCAGGTACCTGATATATTTTATTTTAATTATTATTATTATTGATAATAATATAACAATATTTTTTTCTTTGTAGCTTGGCACAGCAATTTTACTCATATATTCAGCTTTCGCAGCTATATACTATGCAAAATTCAATATTATCTCGACAGATTACGATTATTATGACGAATTATTCGGAAGGTCTTTCAATGGAGCATCACCTGCGGCTACCCCTGATTCCAGTAGTTGGTTTGGTCTTAATTCAGATACTGTACGAACAATATATAATGCAATTACTTCAAAAAAATTCTCTTAAATTTAATGTACATGCTTAATTTTTTAATAAAAAATAATTCTGTATATACATACGTGTTCTTTAACTTGTAAAATAAACGACATACTTGTACAAATTGTTATGAATAATGTTACACGAATGGGCACTTGTTGATTAAATATAGACACCTACGTCGGGCCCCGCCAATTATATTGGTTCAAAAGGGCGAATTGGGCTCTTGTGCTGGATGATTTAGACTTAATTAATGCCCTTTATTGGGCGTCAAAATGTTATGGTATTTATGGTGGCGTACAACCTTGGTGAAAGTATGGGGTTAATTTAATAATTAATTGATATGAGACCACGTGGTCAGTGATGTAAGTCGGTAAATTACCCCCTATATTACCGAATTAACGGTAAATTACCACATTAAATTTCCGTAAATTACAAACAAAGTAAAACATCATCTATGTACACGTATGACATTGCACACTCGGTGATTGTGGAAGTCCCTTTCTAGCAGTTGTAAAAGCACGTGAATCGGCCGTTTGTATGACATTCAGTGATGTAAAATTACCGTAATTTATATTTCTGGTAAATTACCGCGGTAAATTACTGCTCTTTTCACCAAGATTTATTCTTGCGTAATTTACCATTTTTTTGAGTAAATTACCATGGCAATTCTCAAAAGAGCAGTAATTTACCGCGGTAATTTACCAAAAAAAATTACGCAAGCATTGCTTTCATTCAGCAGACACAACAGTTGCGCAACTGAGCGGTCGCCATTTTTGTGAGCGGAAAAATTCTATGGGGTGTTAGTGAGCGTATTCTGTACGCATGCGCCATTGATGCATTCCAAGACCAACCTAATACATAATTTTGAGGAAAGTTACTAGAAAAGTAAGATACAACATATTAAAGGTATTGTGCAGAAATAAATGTATTATAATATTAGAGTTTACTCAGTATTTTATTCGGGGTTGTAAAAACTAGCCCTTCCAGTAAAAACTACGTCAAACCTTAATGCAGAAAAACAATTTATTATTATTGTTTATTCGGTTTAATCTCTATAATTTTAACATATGGCAGCAATGAAAAGTATCAGATGACAGACGATGACATAAAGGTGAGCGGTCCTGTCCAGCGAACACTCAACTGTTGTGAAGTGAACGGTTGGAGCGGGATCGGTTCCCGATCCGCCTGCTAAATGAAAGCATTGGTTTCTTGTAGAATCATATATGATATGTAGCCTCAAATTTCGTTCACACCTTCTTTCGTAAAACGAAATCTTTCAAAAAATTCATCATCAGTTAATATATTAAATGATTGTGCTCTTGCTTTAAATATTTTTGGTCGTCTTCTTCTACGAACTATTTCTATTAATTTTTCATCTGATGAAGAAGTAAAGTCACTTGACGAAGAATCCATTTCAAATTCTATTTATAAATTATTTATTTTTACAAAAGACGAAAGACAGTCTCTGACAGTATCTAAACAACCACCTAAACTTGTATTTTTGTCTTGGAATAATTTTGCAAGCGATATTACAGGTTATGTAGATGTATCTATGTAAATACGCATGCGTTAAATCCCCTTTTAGCAGTTAAGTGGTGAAATTCGAGCATCTAGTTTAAATGCCCTTTTACTGTTAAATATGTTCATAATACCCTTCGGTGACATTTAAATGCCACTTAACTTAAATGTCCTTTTAAATACGTTGATAATACCGGGCGTCTGTCTGTCGAGAACAAGATTTCTTTTTAATGAAGCAAATCGCAAATGTGCATTTGAAATTTCGATCACAGTATCAGGGCAGCAGAAAAGAGAAGAATAAATTACACTTTCTTAAAAGAATTTAAATTTGAAAAACATTTATGCTAATTTTGAATTATAAACGGAATCGCGAATGCTTAATTCTGTCTAGACAAGACTTTATTTAGTTTATTAAGAATGTTTTTTTTCTCTTTAACTAAGCAAACCTGCATTTTACATATGAAATTGCGTCCGTGGTATCAGCGAACCAGAAGAGCGAGGAGATAATATATTTTATTTTACTCCTGATACATTTGATATACCTTCTCTCGTTTGTGCTTCCAGGGTACTAGGTAAGAAATTTCAAATGTTAAATGGGGTTACATTAATTTTAAAATATTTATATTTTTAATGCAATTATATATTATTTAAAGCATTCACTGAGAGTACTTTCGTACACTACACTATCTTGAAAGAATTTTAATTTGAAAAATAATTATTCTCTGCATTTAAGATAATTTTGAATTTCAAACAGAATTGCGCCTGATAATGCCTTAATTCTTTCAGACTTTATTTTTATTAGCCTGTTACGGAAAAATCTTTCATTTACACTCTGCATTTTACATTTGAAATTTCGTCCGTAGTACCAGGGAAACAGAAAAGCGAGGAGGTATATGAAATGTATTAGGAGTAAAACAAAATATATGTATAGAAGTAGCTGTACTATATCCTGAATATAGAATTCATAAATTACCTTAAATGCAGAGAATAATTATTTTCATATTTAAGTTCTTCTAAGAAAGTGTAATTTACGAAAATACTCTCAGTTAATACTTTAAATCAGTGGCGGCTCTGGAATTTTGAAACAAAACAAACCAAGCGGCGACTAACTGTGAAAGTATTTATTTATTACGTATTCATAGTTATTGAACAGGAACGTGGCGTGTGCGGCACGCGTAACAACCTACATATATGCACCGATCGTCGTCACAGATATAATGACGACTAACAGCGCACGGATGTAAACTATTCGAATGTTTACCCCTTCCACCGAGAGAAACATACCAATGAGCAAAGCCCTACCGTTGCTCCGTTAAGCCATTAACATTACATTGAAGGTGGGGATAACTGTATTTTGTTCTACTTCCATATCGTATAATACATAGCCTGTGACCAAGACCCCAGTCTGCTCACCGCTGTTGGTTCTGCATCTCCACATAATACGTAACGGTCCCGCTTGATTTAATATTTTTATCTATGTACAGGGGTCGATTAATATTTCAATAATGATTTGAATTAAAATACGATAATTCCAGAACGCGTATGCCCCGTTTCCTTAATGGGGAAATGGATTGTTTTTAACATTGAACCTTATGTAATAATTTTATTTAAACGATTACGCATACATGCAGAGTGGGCGGAGCTAGCTGAAATTAATTTCTCTCTTCTGATTAAAGTAAAATTCGGCACTTGGGAGTTTTTGTGGTGTCATTGATCACGTATCCAAAGTCGAAATGTCAAAAAAAATTGAAAATTGACGTATAAATGTGAAATTTTAGATACGGGGGTGTCTTAGGTCGCCGATCACAAATCCAAAATTAAAATGTTAAAAAAAAATGGCGGAAGATTTTTTTGAAAATTGACGTATGAATGTGAAATTTTAGATACGGGGGTGTCTTAGGTCACCGATCACGAATCCATAATCAAAATGTCAAAAAAAACAAAATGGCGGAAGATTTTTTGAAAATTGACGTATAAATGTGAAATTTTAGATACGGGGGTGTCTTAGGTCGGTGATCACAAATCCGAAATCAAAATGTCAAAAAAAAAAAATGGCGGAAGATTTTTTTGAAAATTGACGTATGAATGTGAAATTTTAGATACGGGGGTGTCTTAGGTCGCCGATCACGATTCCAAAGTCAAAATGTCAAAAATAGACAAAATGGCGGACGAGTTTTTTGAAAATTGACGTATGGATGTGAAATTTTAGATACGGGGGTTTTGGGTGTTAAGCTTTTAAAAATTGTCATTACAATCCCAATGACAACGTCTGAAGCGGAACGCCAGTTTTCACGGCTGAAGAGAATAAAAACTTTCCTGAGAAATACAATGAAAGAACAGATTAAATGCCCTTACTATGTTATCTTGTGAAAAAGAATTTATAAATGATTTCCCAAATTTTAATGAAAAAGTGATAGAACTGTTCTGCAAGTCAAAGACTCGCAAAATGGACTTCGTTTATCGTCAGATGTAATCAAACTGTAGTGTTATATTTACTATTCCCTCAAAACAAACTGTACAATGAACAATACCTGTCTGGAACAATATATCGGTGAAACTTATAAAGATTGGGTAAGCGTTCTTGTATTATACTTTTTAATTTGAAATTATGCACTCCCTATGTGAACCACCCCGAGCCGCCACTGCTTTAAATAATATATAAATATTTTAAATTTAATATAACCACACAGTATCATCAGCATTTAATATTTTAAATTTCGTACCTAATATCATGGAAGTACAAAGGCGAGTATATCAAATGTATCAGAGGTAAAATAAAATATATTATCTCTCCGCTCTACTGCTTCCCTGATAATATGGACTTATATGTAAAGTGTAGGTTTTTTGCTTAGTTAAAGGAGAACACATTTTTTCCCAACAATCTAAAGCCTCTGTCTAGACAGAAACAGAATTAAGCAATCGCCATTTCGTTTAAAATTCAAAATTACCGAGTATAATTAATTGTTTTTCAAATTTAAATTCTTTTATGAACGTGTAATTTATGAAAGCATTCACAGTAAATTAATTAATACTTTAGAAATATATAATTGTAATAGAAATATTTTAAAGTTTTAACTGTTGAATTAACTTTCTTAAAAGAATTTGAATTTGGCTGATTTCTTTTCTGAAATAGCAAGTTCGTCATCGCAATACACTAAATCCAAATGTTTACATGTAAACTTAAACACAAGGGAAAAGTCTAGTCAAGAAATTTTTTTCCCACCTTTCAACTTCCCTACACCACGAATTTTCTAAAGTTGGACTACCTACCGTCTTTTGACCAGAGAAATAGAGTAGGGGAGAACGCGCTTAAAGATGCGCCAACTAAGTTAAATTGAATTCCGCCATTTTGAAGGTTCTATTACGGTAATATTTATACCTAGCTCAACAATTCGCATGTAAAGTTCATTGACTTAGAAAAATGTAAACAAACTTACGTGTGAAAAGAAATGCCTTCCTGCAAAATGGCGACCACAATAGCGTTTGCTTAAAACTGGATGCGCACTCGTCGAAGCGCGTTCTCCCCTACTCTATTTCTCTGCTTTTGACTCTTTTGCGCAACAGTAATTTTTGGCTGTGGTTTCTACTAGAGATTCATGAACGTTTTGGCGTTGTAATATACGCAAATCGTATGTAGTTAGACTAATAAAATATAGAGGTCCGTTTACATTTTTTAAATAAAGGCTCTATTCAAAATTGTATATACACAACTATGCAAATAGAATCCAACAATGTTTGTACTTTGGATAAGTATTTTACTAAATATATTTTATTTGGTACCTTACTTATTACTGGAAATTCAGAATTAAAATGCATAATAGTCTACTTTACCTCAATATAGAAAAATTGTTTCTATCAATCATCCACATAAACTCATTTTGAATCAATCTTGATCTAAATCTTACTCTAAACACTTTTGCTCATTGTTTTGTGTATTAAAAAATATATAGTTTATATTAATAAAAAGAAAACAGATTTAAACAATATTTATTTTATTGCAATGTCTTTGATGAAGGGATGACATATTTTACTTACATAAAGATTATTTCAATACTCTATACCCATACAAAAATATTGAATCTTCACAGATAAATCATTGCTTTTTATTACTTATACATTTACGCATATATTTGGCAATTTAAAATAATATACTTAAAGTACAGTTAATCCAATTTTACTAAACAGAAAATACATACTTACAAACAAATAATATATTTGTTTTTAGATGCAGTTACGGATAATTATGTTTAATTATGATTTTTTCTTTGTGCCTGCTTTGACAAATAAATTAAATAACGTTCACATCAAACAACATGTTTAAAAGTCAGAAACAGTCCATACAAATATTTGCATACATTTACTAATTCTCTAATAAATAAGAAAATAAATACAAAAATATTATGTATATATTTTTTATGTGCTATTGGACTAGTATAATTCTTATGTTTAAATATTATATCTATTACAAATCGATTAGATTACTCACTGGAACATTATTACTTATGATTGTAGTAGAAGTTGTTTGTCTAAACGTTTCTGTTTTCACTTCTGTATAGAATGTAGATTTATTTTTGGTTCTCTTTGGTGGATCCGGAGGTTGTTTGTTCCTCATATAATCTAAAACAGGATCCTTTCCTGTTCGCATGCTTAACTTAGTTCTTAAGATAATGAGTTGAGATCTCCAATGTTCGTATGGTGCAGATTTCAGCGCAGTTACCCATTTATTAACATCTTCTTCACATCGACAGGCAAATATATGTTTACCATCATTGAAACTGATTGAGAAAGCATAAAATATTCCTCGTCGTGGTTTTTCATGAGCAATTTGCACGTTTTCTAATACAAAAACACCCAATGGCTGTGGATCATTCACTCGATAATAATACAATAAATTATACACTAATCTAAAAGTTCTTTCTTTCAGTGTGGATTGCTGATACCAATCTGACCAATCATTACCTTGAGATCTCATATACAATAAAACACCTTCTATACTGATCAGCCTGAAGTCACTGCAGAGTTTAGCAATTTCCTTATCATTGAATCTCATTATTCTTTCTAGGTATTACTTAATGTTTCCATAGAACGAGAAAATCTTTCGTTAATTTGTAATACTGATAACGAATCTTATAAATATATAACCACATCACATTAAAAAAAAAACACAATTATTCGATTTTATCATACCCTAACGATTATTCAGTCAACTGATTACTAATCCAAACAAAAAAGAAAACCAAAAAACCATTGTACTATGATCTCAAATGTAAATAAAGGGACTAGCGTGGACCCATAAGAAAATGCTTTTTATATTTATACTCTTATGTATGATTAATCAACTTATTACTAACTATTATTTCACAAATTCTTCTAGACATGGAATTATTTCTAACACAAATAGTAATTACGTTGCAATTTCTTTAAAAAAAGTGAAACTTCACAGAGTTTCTCAGAATATTATTGAATAATATAACCCCTCCAGTGCGATATCTACTTTATGATCAGATGGATGAATCTTAGCGGTATTTTCAAATATTTAAAGTTATGAGGGAAGATCACATTCTTATTTTGCCTTCAAAAACACTAAATATTATTATTTGTGTTATTGATATAGGAATATTTATTTATTGCTGTAGATGTCTAAATATATATGTAAATATATGATATGCACATATTACATAAAAATTAACACGAAACTTTTACTTTTAACGTTATCTTATCTATTCTACATCCCCACATTTTTCTAAATGGCGGAACATATGTACACGCATAGATTAAATACATTTGCCTTTGCTGTTTGACTTACTTAATTTATACGCTGGAAATAAGCCGTATATAGTTATTCTATGCACAAGTTTGCATGTGCGGTTTACTTTTGTCTTGTTTATTAAATATAACTCCATATTCAAAATATATATATAAAAAACTTACGCAAATTTAAACTAGGTACTCCTACATTTTTTTGTAAGGGGTCCGGGACCCCTTAGTTTCTTTTAAAATATAATTGCTGATTATAATTACCCGCTGTACTTATTATGTATAATACAAACCTTCTAATACAGTTTGTCTTTTACGGACTGCCTTTTAGAAGAAAGAATTGAGAAAGTGTAACATCCAGTACTTCAGTTCTTAATACAATGGTGATTAACAAAACAAGTAAGTGTGTTTTTTTTTTGATTAATATTGGAAAGTGTTATTATTTATTTATTTTTTAAATATAATCCGAATAAATTTCTTATAAAGCCTATGAATAATTGCGAATATTACCGAAACACATAAGTAAGACATTAATTAAGTATTATAGTGTTATTTTGTTTAACTTAATGAAATAGTCTTAATAAATTATTTATTAATAAAGCACTTCATGTAATATGATTAATATTAAAGTGTTATTTGCTTTATTATTCAGCTTCCTGTTACAGGAAGAACATATGACAAATTTGTAGTAAGATCTTTATAGTTAATTCTAAGAAATTCTACTTGTATTTATATTGTAAATACCTATGTCTACAAATATAGAGGGAGATACAATCCTCTAGTATTTGTATCACTCATCTAAATATTTTTTTATAAAAAAATTAAACCGTTAATGAAACAAAAATGCGTGTAGGAAATAGAAAAATTAAAAAAAGACAGTGATAGTGATAATATCAACGCAGACTTCCTAGCCCGTTTATGTATGTTCCGTAGATTAAAAATACTCTAAACCATAATGAACTATAATAAGAGTATGTTTTATTAAAAATAACAACTGGGCATTCAAACATATGCTCCTCTTCAATTAAAAAATTAAAGACAACTTAATGGAAAATACAATAGCTAATTACTTAGTTTGTATATGTAGGTATATTATTTGTGTACAGTAGTTTTTCCTTATAGATCGCGTGGAATAAAGATTATTATTATTATTATTATTATTATATATTAAATAATATATATGTATGTAATATATAACGGGCAAACAAAAAAAAGTGGCACCTAGTGCAAATTAAAGATTTAACAATTTGAACATTAGTACAGTGGTGAACGAAATAATAGCAGTGTCCTGAAATGCAAGTAAAATTAGTGTCTAAAGTTAAGATTTTTAACCATATCAAATAAAAATAGGTGAAATATTTATTAGAAATACGAAATTAAGAGAGAATACCACTCACTAATATGTAGTTGGCTTGATTATAATTTATTAGTGAGCCCTTGGGTTGTGCAAAAATACGGTAATGTTCTGTTATAACTATAGACCGGACACGAGCGGTTGATGACTAATCGCCCATGGCCGCACTATTGAAATTTTCTATTTCTAAAGACTTTTAATTTTATTTATATAATTGGATAATAAGTGGGCGGTGATCTATAAAATACAAAATACGTTATTATTTGTTCATTTTGTAGTTCAAGTTGAGTAAAGGAGTATTAACATTTACTAGCAATACTTTCTCAAGGTACTCTTCTGTAAGATTTGTTCTCCTTGTAGACAGAAAACGTCCTTTCTAGATCGCAACTGGTTGTAGGTGCGTACTGGAAATATTCTTTTATTTCAGCGCATTTAGCAGTTAGTTTTGGTGTCATTGTCCCCATACACAATTGCCGCAATGTTATTAAATATGATAAGTCAAAGAGGGGGGTACCTGAACCAAACACGACGCTCGATAAAAATTTCAACTTTGGCAAAAGACCGTTTTATCACGTCTATAGTATATGAAATGCATTCAGAAGACTCTAAAACCCATCGGTAGCCACTTCTTACCCATTTCCGAGGCGATCGGTTTTTCAACCCAATCAAAATATAACTCAAAGAGGGGGGTACCTGAACCAAACACGACGCTCGATAAAAATTTCAACTTTGACAAAAGGCCGTTTTATCACGTCTATAGTATATGAAATGCATTCAGAAGACTCTAAAACCCATCTGTAGCCACTTCTTACCCATTTCCGAGGCGATCGGTTTTTCAACCCAATCAAAATATAAGTCAAAGAGGGGGGTACCTGAACCAAACACGACGCTCGATAAAAATTTCAACTTTGGCAAAAGACCGTTTTATCACGTCTATAGTATATGAAATGCATTCAGAAGACTCTAAAACCCATCGGTAGCCACTTCTTACCCATTTCCGAGGCGATCGGTTTTTCAACCCAATCAAAATATAAGTCAAAGAGGGGGGTACCTGAACCAAACACGACGCTCTATAAAAATTTCAACTTTGGCAAAAGACCGTTTTATCACGTCTATAGTATATGAAATGCATTCAGAAGACTCTAAAACCCATCGGTAGCCACTTCTTACCCATTTCCGAGGCGATCGGTTTTTCAACCCAATCAAAATATAAGTCAAAGAGGGGGGTACCTGAACCAAACACGACGCTCGATAAAAATTTCAACTTTGGCAAAAGACCGTTTTATCACGTCTATAGTATATGAAATGCATTTCCGAGGCGATCGGTTTTTCAACCCAATCAAAATATAAGTCAAAGAGGGGGGTACCTGAACCAAACACGACGCTCGATAAAAATTTCAACTTTGGCAAAAGACCGTTTTATCACGTCTATAGTATATGAAATGCATTCAGAAGACTCTAAAACCCATCGGTAGCCACTTCTTACCCATTTCCGAGGCGATCGGTTTTTCAACCCAATCAAAATATAAGTCAAAGAGGGGGGTACCTGAACCAAACACGACGGTCGATAAAAATTTCAACTTTGGCAAAAGACCGTTTTATCACGTCTATAGTATATGAAATGCATTCAGAAGACTCTAAAACCCATCGGTAGCCACTTCTTACCCATTTCCGAGGCGATCGGTTTTTCAACCCAATCAAAATATATGTCAAAGAGGGGGGTACCTGAACCAAACACGACGCTCTATAAAAATTTCAACTTTGGCAAAAGACCGTTTTATCACGTCTATAGTATATGAAATGCATTTCCGAGGCGATCGGTTTTTCAACCCAATCAAAATATAAGTCAAAGAGGGGGGGGTACCTGAACCAAACACGACGCTCGATAAAAATTTCAACTTTGGCAAAAGACCGTTTTATCACGTCTATAGTATATGAAATGCATTCAGAAGACTCTAAAACCCATCGGTAGCCACTTCTTACCCATTTCCGAGGCGATCGGTTTTTCAACCCAATCAAAATATAAGTCAAAGAGGGGGGTACCTGAACCAAACACGACGCTCTATAAAAATTTCAACTTTGGCAAAAGACCGTTTTATCACGTCTATAGTATATGAAATGCATTCAGAAGACTCTAAAACCCATCGGTAGCCACTTCTTACCCATTTCCGAGGCGATCGGTTTTTCAACCCAATCAAAATATAAGTCAAAGAGGGGGGTACCTGAACCAAACACGACGCTCGATAAAAATTTCAACTTTGGCAAAAGACCGTTTTATCACGTCTATAGTATATGAAATGCATTCAGAAGACTCTAAAACCCATCGGTAGCCACTTCTTACCCATTTCCGAGGCGATCGGTTTTTCAACCCAATCAAAATATAAGTCAAAGAGGGGGGTACCTGAACCAAACACGACGGTCGATAAAAATTTCAACTTTGGCAAAAGACCG
The DNA here is from genome assembly GCA_963170755.1 of Amphimallon solstitiale. NCBI lineage: Eukaryota > Metazoa > Arthropoda > Insecta > Coleoptera > Scarabaeidae > Amphimallon > Amphimallon solstitiale. The sequence continues at coordinate 1,438,757 of OY720684.1, read as the reverse complement.
TTTTATCACGTCTATAGTATATGAAATGCATTCAGAAGACTCTAAAACCCATCGGTAGCCACTTCTTACCCATTTCCGAGGCGATCGGTTTTTCAACCCAATCAAAATATATGTCAAAGAGGGGGGTACCTGAACCAAACACGACGCTCGATAAAAATTTCAACTTTGGCAAAAGACCGTTTTATCACGTCTATAGTATATGAAATGCATTTCCGAGGCGATCGGTTTTTCAACCCAATCAAAATATAAGTCAAAGAGGGGGGGGTACCTGAACCAAACACGACGCTCGATAAAAATTTCAACTTTGGCAAAAGACCGTTTTATCACGTCTATAGTATATGAAATGCATTCAGAAGACTCTAAAACCCATCGGTAGCCACTTCTTACCCATTTCCGAGGCGATCGGTTTTTCAACCCAATCAAAATATAAGTCAAAGAGGGGGGTACCTGAACCAAACACGACGCTTGATAAAAATTTCAACTTTGGCAAAAGACCGTTTTATCACGTCTATAGTATATGAAATGCATTCAGAAGACTCTAAAACCCATCGGTAGCCACTTCTTACCCATTTCCGAGGCGATCGGTTTTTCAACCCAATCAAAATATAAGTCAAAGAGGGGGGTACCTGAACCAAACACGACGCTCGATAAAAATTTCAACTTTGGCAAAAGACCGTTTTATCACGTCTATAGTATATGAAATGCATTCAGAAGACTCTAAAACCCATCGGTAGCCACTTCTTACCCATTTCCGAGGCGATCGGTTTTTCAACCCAATCAAAATATAAGTCAAAGAGGGGGGTACCTGAACCAAACACGACGCTCGATAAAAATTTCAACTTTGGCAAAAGACCGTTTTATCACGTCTATAGTATATGAAATGCATTCAGAAGACTCTAAAACCCATCGGTAGCCACTTCTTACCCATTTCCGAGGCGATCGGTTTTTCAACCCAATCAAAATATAAGTCAAAGAGGGGGGTACCTGAACCAAACACGACGCTCGATAAAAATTTCAACTTTGGCAAAAGACCGTTTTATCACGTCTATAGTATATGAAATGCATTCAGAAGACTCTAAAACCCATCGGTAGCCACTTCTTACCCATTTCCGAGGCGATCGGTTTTTCAACCCAATCAAAATATAAGTCAAAGAGGGGGGTACCTGAACCAAACACGACGTTCGATAAAAATTTCAACTTTGGCAAAAGACCGTTTTATCACGTCTATAGTATATGAAATGCATTCAGAAGACTCTAAAACCCATCGGTAGCCACTTCTTACCCATTTCCGAGGCGATCGGTTTTTCAACCCAATCAAAATATAAGTCAAAGAGGGGGGTACCTGAACCAAACACGACGCTCGATAAAAATTTCAACTTTGGCAAAAGACCGTTTTATCACGTCTATAGTATATGAAATGCATTCAGAAGACTCTAAAACCCATCGGTAGCCACTTCTTACCCATTTCCGAGGCGATCGGTTTTTCAACCCAATCAAAATATAAGTCAAAGAGGGGGGTACCTGAACCAAACACGACGCTCGATAAAAATTTCAACTTTGGCAAAAGACCGTTTTATCACGTCTATAGTATATGAAATGCATTCAGAAGACTCTAAAACCCATCGGTAGCCACTTCTTACCCATTTCCGAGGCGATCGGTTTTTCAACCCAATCAAAATATAAGTCAAAGAGGGGGGTACCTGAACCAAACACGACGCTCGATAAAAATTTCAACTTTGGCAAAAGACCGTTTTATCACGTCTATAGTATATGAAATGCATTCAGAAGACTCTAAAACCCATCGGTAGCCACTTCTTACCCATTTCCGAGGCGATCGGTTTTTCAACCCAATCAAAATATAAGTCAAAGAGGGGGGTACCTGAACCAAACACGACGCTCGATAAAAATTTCAACTTTGGCAAAAGACCGTTTTATCACGTCTATAGTATATGAAATGCATTCAGAAGACTCTAAAACCCATCGGTAGCCACTTCTTACCCATTTCCGAGGCGATCGGTTTTTCAACCCAATCAAAATATAAGTCAAAGAGGGGGGTACCTGAACCAAACACGACGCTCGATAAAAATTTCAACTTTGGCAAAAGACCGTTTTATCACGTCTATAGTATATGAAATGCATTCAGAAGACTCTAAAACCCATCGGTAGCCACTTCTTACCCATTTCCGAGGCGATCGGTTTTTCAACCCAATCAAAATATAAGTCAAAGAGGGGGGTACCTGAACCAAACACGACGCTCGATAAAAATTTCAACTTTGGCAAAAGACCGTTTTATCACGTCTATAGTATATGAAATGCATTCAGAAGACTCTAAAACCCATCGGTAGCCACTTCTTACCCATTTCCGAGGCGATCGGTTTTTCAACCCAATCAAAATATAAGTCAAAGAGGGGGGTACCTGAACCAAACACGACGCTCGATAAAAATTTCAACTTTGGCAAAAGACCGTTTTATCACGTCTATAGTATATGAAATGCATTCAGAAGACTCTAAAACCCATCGGTAGCCACTTCTTACCCATTTCCGAGGCGATCGGTTTTTCAACCCAATCAAAATATAAGTCAAAGAGGGGGGTACCTGAACCAAACACGACGCTCGATAAAAATTTCAACTTTGGCAAAAGACCGTTTTATCACGTCTATAGTATATGAAATGCATTCAGAAGACTCTAAAACCCATCGGTAGCCACTTCTTACCCATTTCCGAGGCGATCGGTTTTTCAACCCAATCAAAATATAAGTCAAAGAGGGGGGTACCTGAACCAAACACGACGCTCGATAAAAATTTCAACTTTGGCAAAAGACCGTTTTATCACGTCTATAGTATATGAAATGCATTCAGAAGACTCTAAAACCCATCGGTAGCCACTTCTTACCCATTTCCGAGGCGATCGGTTTTTCAACCCAATCAAAATATAAGTCAAAGAGGGGGGTACCTGAACCAAACACGACGCTCGATAAAAATTTCAACTTTGGCAAAAGACCGTTTTATCACGTCTATAGTATATGAAATGCATTCAGAAGACTCTAAAACCCATCGGTAGCCACTTCTTACCCATTTCCGAGGCGATCGGTTTTTCAACCCAATCAAAATATAAGTCAAAGAGGGGGGTACCTGAACCAAACACGACGCTCGATAAAAATTTCAACTTTGGCAAAAGACCGTTTTATCACGTCTATAGTATATGAAATGCATTCAGAAGACTCTAAAACCCATCGGTAGCCACTTCTTACCCATTTCCGAGGCGATCGGTTTTTCAACCCAATCAAAATATAAGTCAAAGAGGGGGGTACCTGAACCAAACACGACGCTCGATAAAAATTTCAACTTTGGCAAAAGACCGTTTTATCACGTCTATAGTATATGAAATGCATTCAGAAGACTCTAAAACCCATCGGTAGCCACTTCTTACCCATTTCCGAGGCGATCGGTTTTTCAACCCAATCAAAATATAAGTCAAAGAGGGGGGTACCTGAACCAAACACGACGCTCGATAAAAATTTCAACTTTGGCAAAAGACCGTTTTATCACGTCTATAGTATATGAAATGCATTCAGAAGACTCTAAAACCCATCGGTAGCCACTTCTTACCCATTTCCGAGAAGCGGGGGGTACCTGAACCAAACACGACGCTCGATAAAAATTTCAACTTTGGCAAAAGACCGTTTTATCACGTCTATAGTATATGAAATGCATTCAGAAGACTCTAAAACCCATCGGTAGCCACTTCTTACCCATTTCCGAGAAACCCATCGGTAGCCACTTCTTACCCATTTCCGAGGCGATCGGTTTTTCAACCCAATCAAAATATAAGTCAAAGAGGGGGGTACCTGAACCAAACACGACGCTCGATAAAAATTTCAACTTTGGCAAAAGACCGTTTTATCACGTCTATAGTATATGAAATGCATTCAGAAGACTCTAAAACCCATCGGTAGCCACTTCTTACCCATTTCCGAGGCGATCGGTTTTTCAACCCAATCAAAATATAAGTCAAAGAGGGGGGTACCTGAACCAAACACGACGCTCGATAAAAATTTCAACTTTGGCAAAAGACCGTTTTATCACGTCTATAGTATATGAAATGCATTCAGAAGACTCTAAAACCCATCGGTAGCCACTTCTTACCCATTTCCGAGGCGATCGGTTTTTCAACCCAATCAAAATATAAGTCAAAGAGGGGGGTACCTGAACCAAACACGACGCTCGATAAAAATTTCAACTTTGGCAAAAGACCGTTTTATCACGTCTATAGTATATGAAATGCATTCAGAAGACTCTAAAACCCATCGGTAGCCACTTCTTACCCATTTCCGAGGCGATCGGTTTTTCAACCCAATCAAAATATAAGTCAAAGAGGGGGGTACCTGAACCAAACACGACGCTCGATAAAAATTTCAACTTTGGCAAAAGACCGTTTTATCACGTCTATAGTATATGAAATGCATTCAGAAGACTCTAAAACCCATCGGTAGCCACTTCTTACCCATTTCCGAGGCGATCGGTTTTTCAACCCAATCAAAATATAAGTCAAAGAGGGGGGTACCTGAACCAAACACGACGCTCGATAAAAATTTCAACTTTGGCAAAAGACCGTTTTATCACGTCTATAGTATATGAAATGCATTCAGAAGACTCTAAAACCCATCGGTAGCCACTTCTTACCCATTTCCGAGGCGATCGGTTTTTCAACCCAATCAAAATATAAGTCAAAGAGGGGGGTACCTGAACCAAACACGACGCTCGATAAAAATTTCAACTTTGGCAAAAGACCGTTTTATCACGTCTATAGTATATGAAATGCATTCAGAAGACTCTAAAACCCATCGGTAGCCACTTCTTACCCATTTCCGAGGCGATCGGTTTTTCAACCCAATCAAAATATAAGTCAAAGAGGGGGGTACCTGAACCAAACACGACGCTCGATAAAAATTTCAACTTTGGCAAAAGACCGTTTTATCACGACTATAGTATATGAAATGCATTCAGAAGACTCTAAAACCCATCGGTAGCCACTTCTTACCCATTTCCGAGGCGATCGGTTTTTCAACCCAATCAAAATATAAGTCAAAGAGGGGGGTACCTGAACCAAACACGACGCTCGATAAAAATTTCAACTTTGGCAAAAGACCGTTTTATCACGTCTATAGTATATGAAATGCATTCAGAAGACTCTAAAACCCATCGGTAGCCACTTCTTACCCATTTCCGAGGCGATCGGTTTTTCAACCCAATCAAAATATAAGTCAAAGAGGGGGGTACCTGAACCAAACACGACGCTCGATAAAAATTTCAACTTTGGCAAAAGACCGTTTTATCACGTCTATAGTATATGAAATGCATTCAGAAGACTCTAAAACCCATCGGTAGCCACTTCTTACCCATTTCCGAGGCGATCGGTTTTTCAACCCAATCAAAATTATATGTCAAAGAGGGGGGTACCTGAACCAAACACGACGCTCGATAAAAATTTCAACTTTGGCAAAAGACCGTTTTATCACGTCTATAGTATATGAAATGCATTTCAAGACTCTAAAACCCATCGGTAGCCACTTCTTACCCATTTCCGAGGCGATCGGTTTTTCAACCCAATCAAAATATAAGTCAAAGAGGGGGGCACCTGAACCAAACACGACGCTCGATAAAAATTTCAACTTTGGCAAAAGACCGTTTTATCACGTCTATAGTATATGAAATGCATTCAGAAGACTCTAAAACCCATCGGTAGCCACTTCTTACCCATTTCCGAGGCGATCGGTTTTTCAACCCAATCAAAATATAAGTCAAAGAGGGGGGTACCTGAACCAAACACGACGCTCGATAAAAATTTCAACTTTGGCAAAAGACCGTTTTATCACGTCTATAGTATATGAAATGCATTCAGAAGACTCTAAAACCCATCGGTAGCCACTTCTTACCCATTTCCGAGGCGATCGGTTTTTCAACCCAATCAAAATATAAGTCAAAGAGGGGGGCACCTGAACCAAACACGACGCTCGATAAAAATTTCAACTTTGGCAAAAGACCGTTTTATCACGTCTGTAGTATATGAAATGCATTCAGAAGACTCTAAAACCCATCGGTAGCCACTTCTTACCCATTTCCGAGGCGATCGGTTTTTCAACCCAATCAAAATATAAGTCAAAGAGGGGGGTACCTGAACCAAACACGACACTCGATAAAAATTTCAACTTTGGCAAAAGACCGTTTTATCACGTCTATAGTATATGAAATGCATTCAGAAGACTCTAAAACCCATCGGTAGCCACTTCTTACCCATTTCCGAGGCGATCGGTTTTTCAACCCAATCAAAATATAAGTCAAAGAGGGGGGTACCTGAACCAAACACAACGCTCGATAAAAATTTCAACTTTGGCAAAAGACCGTTTTATCACGTCTATAGTATATGAAATGCATTCAGAAGACTCTAAAACCCATCGGTAGCCACTTCTTACCCATTTCCGAGGCGATCGGTTTTTCAACCCAATCAAAATGTAAGTCAAAGAGGGGGGTACCTGAACCAAACACGACGCTCGATAAAAATTTCAACTTTGGCAAAAGACCGTTTTATCACGTCTATAGTATATGAAATGCATTCAGAAGACTCTAAAACCCATCGGTAGCCACTTCTTACCCATTTCCGAGGCGATCGGTTTTTCAACCCAATCAAAATATAAGTCAAAGAGGGGGGTACCTGAACCAAACACGACGCTCGATAAAAATTTCAACTTTGGCAAAAGACCGTTTTATCACGTCTATAGTATATGAAATGCATTCAGAAGACTCTAAAACCCATCGGTAGCCACTTCTTACCCATTTCCGAGGCGATCGGTTTTTCAACCCAATCAAAATATAAGTCAAAGAGGGGGGTACCTGAACCAAACACGACGCTCGATAAAAATTTCAACTTTGGCAAAAGACCGTTTTATCACGTCTATAGTATATGAAATGCATTCAGAAGACTCTAAAACCCATCGGTAGCCACTTCTTACCCATTTCCGAGGCGATCGGTTTTTCAACCCAATCAAAATATAAGTCAAAGAGGGGGGTACCTGAACCAAACACGACGCTCGATAAAAATTTCAACTTTGGCAAAAGACCGTTTTATCACGTCTATAGTATATGAAATGCATTCAGAAGACTCTAAAACCCATCGGTAGCCACTTCTTACCCATTTCCGAGGCGATCGGTTTTTCAACCCAATCAAAATATAAGTCAAAGAGGGGGGTACCTGAACCAAACACGACGCTCGATAAAAATTTCAACTTTGGCAAAAGACCGTTTTATCACGTCTATAGTATATGAAATGCATTCAGAAGACTCTAAAACCCATCGGTAGCCACTTCTTACCCATTTCCGAGGCGATCGGTTTTTCAACCCAATCAAAATATAAGTCAAAGAGGGGGGTACCTGAACCAAACACGACGCTCTCTATTAAAAACTGCGTTTAACTTTTGCCGAAGGCCACATCCGAAGTCACTTGGAATACTTTTGAAATTATTAATAACCACATCTAATGTGGTTAATCCATCTTTTAATTTGCGATTTCGATTTTCAAAATATGTGATTAGATTAGGCAAATTTCCAAAGTGTTTCTGATGGAATAACAACTGGTTTTTTAAATTTGGGATTTGTGTTAGTTCCTTGCGCTCAGAAATACTTCGAGCATCATCATTTAAACATGTAACGAAATTTTGTAAACTATCGAAATTCTCTGCATAAAAACTAGTAGCTTCCAACCATGTTCCCCATCCAGTTATTACTGGCGAGGGAGGCAGTGACAAAGATGGAAGTTTTTCCCTGTAAAGAGCTACTCTCAATGGTGCTTTTCTGAGAACTTTTTTAAAAGCGGATACAAGTTTATGAACTTCCGGATAGGTGTCTCTGATATATCCACAGATTCTGTGGAGAACATGTGTTACACAAGTAATATGCTGCATATAGGGATATGTTTCCTTTAATAGTCTGCCTGTTTTTAACATATATGCGGCACTGTCACTAACAATTAAAAGTATTTTTTCCCTGTATGTACCTGTCGTCCGAATGAAGCATTTTGTGCAAATTCTCGTCAATGGTTTTAGCACCTGTTTCCGCATCAATTGTATTTATAACTTTAGATGCTATTACATATGCGTTATATGGAATAGTTGGATGTAGTACACCAGCTACAACATTTACTACACAGCGTCCTAATATATCGACAGTTTCGTCGGCACTTATCCATAGGTACTGATTTGAAAGATGTCTTCTAATGCATTCGTAAAGCACTTAGAAGCATGATATTTGCGTAAGGTGGTTTCACCAGGAACATTTCGACCAGCATATTTTTGGAGAAATATTTTCAAAGTGAGATTGTCAAGTTTATTTAATGAGATATTAGACGCCATTAAACCTTCACAGAGTTCTTCGTTAAAATTGTCAGCTTCCAACAGGTCAAATTTCTGTGTATGTTTTAGCGATGCTAAGTGACGTTGTACGTGCGATTTTTGGCCATTCTGTAACGATATTTTACAGACTAACAATAAATTTCGGATTCACTGACAATGGACATACAATCAGTATGACGCTTAATCCAACTCGCCATTGTTTCACGATGCCATTCTCGACGTTATTCCATATCATAGTAACATAAACAATGTTCTAGATCTAAATAAATGATAACTAAAAATGTATGTATATGTTATAGGAACTATTACAAAAATAACGAAGTATGTAATTAACAGTCAAAACAATGAAAAAACGAAACTAAGTCTCCGTACTTTATTTATCTTACGAAATAGAAGGTATAATAAATAAAATAAATTTTAAGAACTCGTCACCCTTCTACCTAGGCCGATGAAGAAAGGAATTTAAGAGTAAAATCGTCTTTTTTGTTGACCATTTTCGCGACAACAACAGATGTTGCAATTCACCATATGAATAGTGCTATTCAGTAACAGCGTGATGTTTACATTATTTCTTTGCTCCGTCGTAATTTCAACCTGGTACGTCCGGTTTATAGTTATAACTCAGAGATCGGACACGAGTGTTTAATTTTATTTATATAATTGGATAACAAGTGGGTGGTGATCTATAAAATACAAAATACGTTATTATTTGTTTATTTTGTAGTTCAAATCGAGTAAATTCTCCGTACTTTATTTATATCTCACGAAATAAAAGGTAAATAGAATAGATTTTAAAAACTCCTCACGCTTCTACGCTACCTACGCCCATGAAGAAAAGAATTTAACAGTAAAATCGACTTTTTTGCTGTCCGTTTTCTGGACGAAAACATATGTTGCAGTTCACTATATGAATAGTGATATTCAGTAACTGCGTGATGTTATACATTATTTCTTTTGTTCGTCGTAATTTCGGCCTCATACGTCCGGTCTATAGTTATACCGAACTTTACACGAACGACTCAAACAGTTCGTTTGATAATTTGACACGTTTCTTTTACGTTTTTTTATTCACAAAATAACAGAACGCTACAAAAACTAGGAAATCTAATAAATATATATGTTTTTAATATGGATAATTACATACATATATACTAAATAAATGAATTCTTACAAACTATTTATTAGTATTTTGACCTATTTGGAATTTTGGCAACATTTAAACGATAAAGTTGTAATGCGAAAACAATTGCTTTTGCATATTTAATAATAACAGGTGCACGATAACTCTTGAAAATTATTTTAGTTTTTATAACTCACTTCCGGATTGTTTTTTGTGCCGATTCCAAAAATCAAATCAATGTTGTTCTATATCACGTAAGATTTTAGCATAAAACGATTGCATGTTTTGGAGGAAATAAATAATGATATTTTGAAATAAGCGATAGGCTAGTGGTGAAATAAGAATTATGGACTAGTGACTTTGTAGCTTGAATATACAATTTGGTGTGCCTGAAATAACTTGAAACTCAAAATTGGAATAAAGATAAAGTTGAGATTTGAAGAACATATTTTCTCAGACGTGATATAAATATGTGTGGTTTATTGAAGTGTGTTTGCGTTTTTATAAAAATTTCATTGTTGCTCCAGTGTAAAGATTTTACAATTTTAATTTTATAAAAAGTGGTATTTGTAACTGTCTTCAATAGGGCAAGTTACTGAAATTGACGGAATATTTTTTTAATGCAAATACGTCTCATTTTCCATTTTTTAAATGTAATTACATCTCCAATTTTCAATCTATCGTTTATAATCCGATTTCTTCGAATGACATTTATAGTTGATTTATAAGCTCTATTATCTTAACACAACGTTTATGGTTGGAGTTCGTAATGGAGTTAACAGATATTTTGAACATACATATATAGTATCACCAATAAAAATACCATCTATATCTCCATTCCAACAAGCATATTAATATTTTCTTAGCATTGAAGTATTTCCTCAAATTCTCCCCACCTTGCAAGTATGTCGCAAATCCTTGCCTTAGTATCGCATAACATCTGTGTTGATTATTTTTAATTCAAATTATATATAACCCATGTTGTTCAGTTGGTATAAAGCTGGTTTAAAAGCAATTTTTACATACTCAATTACTCACATCGTCATCATTTGCCCCCTTCGGCAAGTATTAAATTGTGGCCAGTATTTCTGTCTCCAGAGAAATTGGGACACCGTGGTTGGTATTAGCTGTTAATATGCCTCTTACAAGAGTAATTATAATTGCAAGTTATTTTCTCTGAAGGAATATATAAAGACTCGCAATGTGAACCTTAAATCTGTGGCAGCTAGACAGCTCTATTGCTGAGTACGACCACAGACAAAGCCATAAAATATTTGAAATTTAATGTCACTGCAGTTAGACACAAATTACTGTCTTTTTAAAAATGTAGTAGGTGCTGCTGGAAGACCCATCACTTTTGTTTAATAGAAACACGTCGTTATCTCTATTACATCATTCCCATTCTTCACATCTGCCAAAGCCCAATCGTCACAGTGCCTTTTTCGCAAAATAGAGTAAAGTAAGCTACGAAGAAAGAATAGAACAGGAGAGATAATAACGTGGTGGGGGAATAGGTATTATTTATACGGAAATTACCACTTTAAGGCAGGTCAGTTATGTCAATATAGTGTTTTATAATGGTGAAATTTGTGGCTTGTGGCCGTTCTAAAACGACAAAAAAGAAGAATCTCGCTTTTTCTCTTCATCGGTAAAGCTAATTTCAAATTGGCATTCAACATAGGCAATAATAATTTAAAAAGTATGTATTTTCAATAACTCGTCATATATCTGACATGTTTGATTATGTGTTCAGTGGCGTAACATACATATCCTAGGTATGTTTTTTTATAATGTTTTCTTTAATACAGTTAGGATAAATGTTACTATATTAAAAAGAATAGAAGGATTGAAAAAATAATGCACTCATGATATTTCTTTAATTATTATTGGACTAAGAACCTATTTTGAATGATTATCGAGAACATACCCTATACAAAATATTTATGCACGTCTATGCATTGCGGCGACCATATTGAGTTACCACTTTGGACAAATATTATTTTTAACAAGGCTCTCCCCTGTTCTATTCTTTCCTCGTGGACATTAAGTAACCTGCCATGGAAACCAAAGGACAGGTTCATAAGTTGCAATTTCATTATCTACACTGATAGCTACATTTTCAGAGTCGTTCTCGTTTTCTGACCAAATGATCTTTTATAATTCTTTATGATATAATTCAGATTGCAAGTCTTTATAAATTATCAGAAACTACAAGTGCCTCCTATTTGTTTATTTATAACTTTACAGTAGAAGTGTGTTAGTGATATTTTATTCAAAATATTATTTTCATGTAATATGTAAAAATATACAGGATGTTGCATTAAAAAAAAATGTTTTTTTGAATATGTCAGAAATGAAACTGTCAATTCTCGTTTCACCATTTCAATCAAAATAAAGACTGCCACCAACTATGCTAATTTAATTTTCATATTTTTATAGCTCCAGTAGTAAAGAAGTTAGCAGTAGAGAACACTTAACTTTGGCCAGCCTGTATATTTTTAATCGATTAGTAAATTTTCGGGTTTTGAGCCCCATTAACTTGACCTTCCTCTATTTCTTGCATTTCCTCTTCAAGTTCCATTTTTTTCTTATTATACATGCTATCCATATTTAGTTATTCATGCTTTCGTTTTTTGTAGATTATTGTTAATCTGAAATTATAACTTGAAGTCTAACGTCTAACCTTCTTTTAATATTTGCGATATTTCCATCGGGCCATATACATTTTTCCCTTTATTAGAGCGATGATTATGAATAAGGCTGAGCCTTATTAAGAGATTAATAAAAATAAAAAGCAATGCAATATTGTTATTAAACCTGTACTGCATAGTAAAGTAGAGAATATGCTGTGGATTAAACTTATGAACGACAGTGTATATAAATAATACGAAGTATTTGGAATGGTTTTCACTGTATCAGCCTTCGGGTAAATATTAGTAAAACAAATAATATTTAAGATCTATTTCTGATTTGATACCTTCCCTTAAATATCTAGTACCGATAAGATATACATGAATTTGCTTAACCACGTATATATGTAAAGGTATTATATATGCAAGTATATAACAACCAAGCGAAGACAATAATGTTTTATGCATTCGAGATTATATATTTACATAGTTGTTCCAATGCAAATGGCTTTTATCTAGTCACTTATTGGTATTTATGAGTCATCTTTTGAATTTCGACGACTTAAATTTTCGCAAATTAACAAACTAGTCGTATAAAAATTAGCACGTCGCATGTATAGAAAGGTATATCATACACAAAACTTTATATATACAACATAAAGCATATCTTGAATGCATTAAGAAATCATTCCTAGGTATCTTAACATTTTAAAATAGATACAACTTCGGAAAAGTTTTCGCTTTTCGTGTTATGTGTTATATTATTGTGTTGTACATTGCAGTTAAGTTTCAAATCTCGATGTAAGTGTTTAGTTTTCTTCCAAGTGTTTAACATATGTGCGTGTTATGGCCTGTGACATTAAGAGTATTATATAAACTAAAAAGAAGTAAAAAAAAAATATTACCGTCGGCAAAAAAATAATAATACAAATAATGCAGAACATCAAATAGAATTTTGTATGTTATTTATTTTAATTTATTTATTATTATTTAAATGGTTACTAAAATCAGTACACTTGAAACTTTTAAATATTTTATACAATTTTCATAGGAACCTCACGTGATTTAAACGGAAATATTGTCATGACGTCAGTTTTATAATAGTTTTAACTGGTTGTATTTCGTATGTAATATATGACACGAGGGGGGGGGGGCTACGCAATGACCTTGTATGTTTTAAATTAATGACATTTTGAATTGTTACATCTATATAAACTTCTATTATTCTAATACTCCACCAATTGTTTCCTTAATTTTTTAAACCCCATCATCATTTTATGGTTAATAATTGGATTTTAAAAAGAAATGCTTTATCGAAAATTGTATAAAAAAAAAGAGATGCTGTGTGCTGTTGTGTGTGTGTGTATGTGTGTGTTTTTTAACACCTTCATAATATTCGTAATATAATTTACTGCCCATTGAGTTTTCAAGGACTACTTGATAATCGATATTTACGTTTTACAGGTGCTATATGTCGGAGCTACAAAATGATCCTTCGCCTCATCTGCGGGAGATGAAACTAAATTTATAAAAAAATATATTTATAAAATAAATATGAGCCTTTACGACCCCTATCAAGAAATAGATTCTTATCTAGAACAGGCACATGTAAGTAAATGGTGCAATAAATGATATTTAAAGTAAATAACCTAACGAATAAAATTAATACACTTAATTTGTATACATTAACCAATTCATTTATATTAAAATTAATAATATAAATATATTACAAACTAAATACTAAACAATAATTAATAATAATACAATGTTGTCGTTGTCCTCTTCTATGTTTAATGCTTTTAAATTGATTATCATGTCGTAATAATTCTTAAGGTGTGAAAATGTAAATAATTCAAGGAGTATTTGTATTATACTTGACTTTTTTTTCTTTTTGCTGTATGAATACAGTGAATCACAGTGATAATTGTATGGGGTTTATACAAAATTTTGCTCATATCTGTGTCATAATATACAGTGCCGAAACATATTACTTTGATAAATTTTTGTTTTATATGTTTCCTTAGTTTTAATATAGAACAAAATATTCAATTTCTTTACCTTGGAATTTTTATATCATTAATAACGCTAGTGCGCTTTTTTTTCTTCTAAAATTGGGTCAAAGTTATTATTTTCATAAATTTTTTACTTTACATATCCTAAAAAATAATAGTCCATAGTTGTTAAGTCAGTGCAAACTTGACACCCGTAGCCCCGCAATCAATATCTTTAATATAATTTAAAAAATGAGCTGTGACCGCCACATTACTTTCTTGTTATGATTTCACTAAATATCTAATAAGAAGAGGAAGATTATATTCTTAAATATAAGGTTTGTAAATCTCTTTATGTACACTAGATACTGGTTCTGACTGTCCTTGGTAGTATAGGACTCCTTGATCCACCCGGGTGTAATCTATACCTTTGCCTCGGGACCGTTTGCGCATTACTTGAAAGTGAAGAATATCTTTCTTGCTATCTCTGTTATATTCCCTTTGTCTCCATTATTCATCTCACCGTATTGTATATTATTTTCCAACCTTTCTCAGATTCAAATCATATGAATCATATTTTCTAAGGTGAATAGTCTTTCCGCTGTTGCCCTAAATTTCCTTCTTTTATCATCCCATTTCGGGCATTTGAAGAATGTGTAATCTATGTCATATTTCTTTGCAAAAAGTGCACCCAATGTCGTTCAAACAAATATTTATTAAAACAGCCATGTCCTCTCAGTGCTTGTGAAGGCCAATAGTCCAATTCGCCGTAGGATCTATCAAATCAATCTGTAATTTTTTTTATGGGCCTCCAGGCAATTGATTGCTAGGATATTTAGGATTTATTTCGTTCCTCAGCTTTGGCACCTTGGTGTTGCCATCCTCTCTTATATACAGCCTTGTCCTTGAATGGTATTCCAGCTGCAATCACTTGTAAAGCCTCTGTAGAAGCTGTCCGGCACACGCTATAACCCTTAACAGCATCCGTCTCCATCTTCTTTCTCTCTGTGTCAACAATTAAGGGCTCTGCTTTATATTGGGGTTCCATATATTAGAAATGACTGGACACCATTGCTTTTTGTTTTGAGCTTCTTGAGCCTCTTGTGTTGGGCATCACTTTCGCCAGAGTTGTTCTTGTTGATTTTTCCGCTTTTTCTGGTATCCCTTCAAAATGTTACTCGCTCATCGAGCGAGTAACATTATTATTCCAAGGTACATAATGCTATTTTTTAATCAGATACTAAAATTATTACACAGGAAGTTCACTTCTTTCTTGTATGTACTTTCTGGGATCTTCAAGAATCATAGCCTGTGTTTTTTCTTGAGCTAATTCTAAGCTGAGATCACGCACCCCCTCCTCTATCATCTCCAGAGAGATGCCGGCTCGTTCCATAAGCTGATAGTGACTTTCGGCTTTCACAAGCGCTAAATCATCAGCAAAACCAGTAGTTGTAATATCAATACTCCGTCGTACCTATAAGTTCCATAGAATTGGACCCAGTACTGAGCCCTACCACACACCCCATCTTTGTTGTAAAGTGATTTTTATGGCTTTTATTTCGCAACAAATAACACACGAAATTGATGCTGCTGACAGTTTTTTACTACATTTTTTCTCACCTTTATTGATTGCTTTCTACCCTGGTCAGTCATTTTCAAACGGTATTTCATTAAGTCACGGGTAGAGCAATAAAAGTGATGGAAAACTTAGTAAAAAAGTGTTTTATTTGTAACAACACAAAGATTTATTGTTTGTATACTGAACTACTACTACTACACCTTATAATTAAAAAAAAACATAAATTTCAAAATTTTGACAGCAAGTAAACATGTTTTCTAAATTTAACGCCATAAATAAGACAGTCTTATTTTACTTTCTTATACGTAGTATAAGGAAGTATTGTGATGATGAAAATTTTCGACCTCGAGATTTGATGTCCACGTTTTGAAGTCCCCTGATACCGAAAAAGTGGTTTTTAAAAAATGTCTCTCTCTCTCTGTGTGTGTGTGTGTCAGTGTGTGTGTACTAGTATAATATCCCTCTTGAGAACTGATTAGATTTTCAGTAAAATTGGCAGACCGGAAGTAGTAGTTTACTTCAGTAAAAAAATCGAATTTTGCCAATATTTCGTCAACTACTAAGTATAAACCAATTTATAAAGAATTCATATGTACTTAAAATTAAAATTGAGAACAATTTTACTATGAAAATTTTTCGAAATTCCTCCCGGAAGTAAGTCTTTTACTCTTATCGAAAATCAGTTTTTGCCAATTATTTAGCAAGTCATGCTTTTTAGATAGGTACGCTACGAGTATAAAAGTATTTGGAACTTAATTTTCAATATCCGTTGTATAAAAAAAAATTCAAAATTGGGACCGGAACTAACACTTTTATTCTTACCGAATAGCGATTTTTTGCAAATATGTCGTAAATTATGCATTCTATATATATTTATCAAGAGTACAAAAGTATTTAGAGTTGGATTTGGAATATTTTTTGTATAAATGAAATTTCAGAATTCCGACCGGAAGTAACACTTTTACTCTTAGCGAGTAGTACTTTCTTTCGAATATCTAGCAACGTATTCTTTAGTGATTTATTAAGAGAATAGAAGTATTTATAATAGGATTTTGAATAATTTATATATAAAAAAATTTTTAAAATTTCTATAATTTGAAACTCTCATACGTATAAGAAAGTCGTGTGGTGGCCACACCTTATTATTTTTCTATTTATTTGATTAAGTTTTAATGCTAGCAAAAGTGTTTATATGCAGGGTGAATTATCTCCGGGAGGAAGGAAGATTGGGACTCTATGAGTAAAGATATTTCGAAGCAGTTTTTTCCTATGATAAGCGCTCATTAATAGCATCTTTTAAATTTATTTTGTATTATACAGAGTGTTCCATAATTTTGTGGCTGACCACAGTTATAATTTTTTAATGGAATGTTGATTTCATATTGTTGAATTCCAGGAGTGCACTTGATACTGTTGATCATAAGGTCCTCCTGGCTATCTTGCTTTATATTGGCTTGGAAGCAACGGCCTATCGCATAACGGCAAGTTTTCAGATGCGGTAAATCTAGAATTTAGGGTGCCTCACGGCTCAGTTTTGAACCCGGTTCTGTTTGCAATTTATGCCTCTAGTCTACTTACTTGTCTCCGCACTTGCGGTACCATGTATATGCTGATGATACTCAGTTACATCATTTAAACCCGCTAACTTCTTCTTATTCTTCGGGAAGACCTTGAGGCCTGTTAATGACGACGGCTGTCTTAATTCGGTTGGTTGTCCAATGAGACGGAACTCCAGCTGTCCTTTCATCTTTTGGGTGGCCTCCCCCACTGGTCGTCTGTTTGCTGGTTTTCCGTCTTTAGCAATGTGAGCCAGTCTGTTTTGGGCCATTCTCTCTCCATGGTCACACCAATATCTCCTTCCTTTCCTCCCTCACGTGACACTCGTATTCATTACAATACGAGGCTTCGCCTCGTATTGTAATTTTCTTACTCGTGTCTTAATAGCTATCATGAAATGCTCATTGCATAATATACTATTTACTAATGTCTCAAAATCGGAAAAACAGTCGAACATCAAAACAGTAACTTGACATTGTTCTTCATCTCGTGACACATAATATACTATAATTATTATTCTAATGATGAGTGTTTCAAGATATAGTAACCTGTGGGAGCTTTCATTTGCACTATATCTTGAAACAGAATATATATATGTATAGTCCATTTCAAGATATACTGGGAATGCAATCTCCCACAGGTTACTATATCTTGAAAGGGACTATACATATATATTCTGTTTCAAGATATAGTGCAAATGAAAGCTCCTACAGGTTACTATATCTTGAAACATACTATACATCAGATGCAGTGACAATCCTAGAGTAGTTTCTGCATTGTATCGAACTTTGAATCCAGAAAGGGTACAGCCACATCCTCGCAAGTTTGTTAGAATTGAATGTAAAGTACGAAGAAATGGAAATTTTTGTGGTAAAATGCAAAGACCAGGAAATGAACGTGCAGCAAATGATGAAAATATTATGGTACTGGCATACTTTAGAGCGTATCCAAGAAATTCAATGGGTGGTATTCGATGTAGAAATAAGGCACCACAATGTATTTTAAAAGGACCCCCTGTCAAATTAAATTGATTCATGGTTTAAGAGCTGGTAATTCTGATATGAATAATAGGAGGATAGGAGATAATTACCATTTATAATTTTAAAAAAATAATGAAATAAGTACAAAATGTGATATACCGTTGGAAAGATAAAATCATGTACTCTCAGAATATGTAATAATATTGGATACGCTCCATTTAAAATATTAAATTTACTTACTTTACCTGAATTATTTGATGTTCAATTGTTTTTCCGTTTTTGACATATTATTAAGAATAAATAATCTAATAACTTTCTTATATATCATTTTTCAAGCATTCATACAATCGGCGAGATATTTGCCGTTACACATAAAATCTAACACACTGTATATGTAATTGTTGTAATTAAATTGTAAAATTTTGACAGTGAGTCATTACACTTATCTGAAAGTTCTTTCGAAAGAGCATATTATTATAAGAAATATTCAGTATTAACATTTAAAGATGTAACATCGAATCGTTAAAATATGTCTCCTTTTTCATTTTCTTAGATTAAATATCAAGAGTAATAATAAATTAGTATATCTAATTAAGTGATCAAAGCGTATATATTTTGCAAAAATAGAAAATTTTCCATGCAATAAAACTTTATTAGCGATAATTTTTTAAATTGACTTAACACTTTTATTCAAAATTTTCCATTGGAACTTTGTTTAGGTAATATAAAGTCAATATTGTAGATTTCATATACGAGGGTCGCTAATTAAATTTACTACTAGTTAAGATGGCGGCAGAAATATCAATTTTTTCCAATGTCAATATTTTTAGGTAACTTGCGGCTTATGTGCTGAAAGTATTTAAGTTACGTCCCAACATTACATAACATAGGATACGTAAATTGCGCCCCGATTACCTGCGTCACTGTTTGCTAGTATCTTTCGATATACACTTAAAATAAAATGAAAATATAAACAATTTAGTTGAATAGACTTTATTTGAAAAACTATACGAATGAAATATATTATTATACAATTATCTATTAAAACTAATATATTCATATATTAGTTACAAATGTGACATATCTGCGATGTACCTACCTATAATTACTAAAATTCTTGAGCTAAATAGGTAAAAATTTAATTGAAATAAATAATAATTAAATATACTGATTTGTTTCCAGAACAAATTGTTTATTGCTTCTCTTACAAAGTTTTTCATTTCAACTATATAATTTTCGATTTATTGTTTGATCTACTTCTTAAGTGAATATAACTGATAAAAATGCTTATAATTTTATCCTGATCATTGTTCACTTCTACAAAATCTTCACCAGCATTGGTTTTGCTACAATATTATAGGTTTCTCCGTCTCCAACTGATTTAGACAATTTACATGTAGAAGTTGGTGCATTATTGTTTATATTTCTCTTAGAAAGTACTAAATCTGTTGATTTCAATGGCTTCCATGGCTTTGCGTTTTAGAATATTAACTTTTAACATTCCATTTGATTTTCCTCCATTTTATCATGGATGTGAGGAGAAATACCTTCTAAAACTCCTTAGTTTTTGCCTAGCTTGAAAATTGATTTGCACGTTTTCTTACAACATGCCCAACGTTCAGATTAATTTGCCAAACGTTTATGGAATTAGTACTTAAATCCTTGTATCACAAACTCATTTTAACCCTTTGCACTTGCTACAATTTCAATGATTGTTATTTTAGGAGCCAAGCCAACCTTCGGCCGGGTCAAGGTCTTGGGGAATTTTCACTTATTTTTTTTTTAATTTAACCTCCCTAATACGACCCTACACAGCTGGCGCGTGACTTGCATTTCCTCTAAAAATGTTACAACATGCAATAAATCCGGGATAGCTAGCTCGTCTGCATAACCATTGTTGCCTAAATTTATGAACTCCAACTAAAAACTTCGTCAATAGCATTAAACGTTAATGTTTAAAAAAATAAATTCAAATAACTTGTTAATAAAAAATGTTTTGATGTTTTTATATTCAGGGAAACTATTTAAAATATGATTAGGTATTTATCGTAAATGAGTATTCTGAATGCGTCTGAGAAGGTACTGTTAATCAAATTCTTCGTTCCTCGTGGTGATATAATTTTAATTTGATTGAAGTAAGTGACAATATCTGAAGTGTACGTATTGATGCAGTCACTCGCAAAATATAAAAAAAATCATTTTAGAAATAAGGGTTATTTTGTCGGTGGCGGTAAAACTTAGGTCGCGGCCGAAAGTCGGCTTGTTAAATGAAATTCTTTTTTAATATTTTGTTTTTTTGGCTGACTTTTTCAAAAATTTTTCAGGGTTTTTATTCTTTTATTATTATTTTTCTATTAAGTATCATAGTGTACAGTTCAATCTAACTTTATACAAAATTTGATTCTTTTTTCTTTATAAATAAGATCCATTTTGGCGGTGACGGTAAAACTTGGGACGCAATTTACGAATGACTTATGAAAACTTACGGACGCATTTTATGTTCTTTAAGAGACATGGGGCGCAACTTACACTGACCCTATGTGTGACAGTCATCTTAGCATACGCAAACTGTCAAAATGACATAATATACATAACCTCCTAATATTGTAATTATTTAATAGGCGTTCACTTATTCACTGAATACAAAGTTTAATTAAAATTATACCAAAGGAATATTATTAATTTAGTAGATAAAATTTTATACAATTACTGAATATGTACTTCTTGTATGTAGTGTAATAAAGTATTGTGATCATGTTTTTATTTATTTATTTCGTCGACTATGCTTTACGGCAAAGCTTGATAATATTCACCTAGTTTGTTTACTCCCGGTTCAATAAGAATGTACATTACATGTCTTATCAGCTATTATGAGAGACAATACAAATGCTTCTTCGATGTTTTCTGCACATATACGAGGCAACACATCTTTCACCAACCAATATATTGGTCGTACAATTCTTTCACAGAGTTTTGTAGTTCTGGTTTTGACTGAAAACAGTTACCTTTTAACGCCTTTTTCAGTGGCCCAAAGATATGCAAATGCGGTAGATCTATGAGGCCATAGTGTGGATATTATAAAATCCTCCAGTTCTTCTGTTGTTGATTTTATTTTACCACGTTCGCGTTATGAGGATGAGCAATGTCGTGAAGCAAAATGACAGAAAGATGTTCATTATAATTACTCCTGTTTGTAGCGATTGTTGATGGTGTTTGGGTGATGAAACTAACGGTTTGCTCGGATCTGGCTGTACTTTTATTTGTTTTATTTAATAAAGCAGTAAGATATAATAAACCAAAGCAAAAATATAATATATCGCATACCTGTTATTCCATAATGAATTTGGCTTAGCAAGAACCAATGAAATCTCTTTAAAAATATATACCATTTCGACGCAATATTTGAATTACTCCTTCGTATTCTGAGACAAAGATTAATAATATTCAGTCTTCAATTAACTATAGAACTAAAACTAAACATAGTTTACCGGTATGGAAATATGGATTTAAGCAAATGTTTTTGTATGGCGGTACAGCCTATATATTACATGTATAATGAAAATCCGGTTTGTATAGAAAACTTTCAATGAAGACTGATCTTTACGAAGTTTTATTATTATAACTCATAACATAAGAAGTTCTATTAATAAAAATAGATGCTGATATAGACTAATAAAAGTGAAAGTATATTATGTCATCGTTAAGTTATGATTATGAGATCGCTTTAATTTAAGTATTTAAATTATAGAGCTGAATGCTGGAAGACAAGTTATATACAGTTCATATTAGTTCGGAAACACAAACAAATTAAGTTGAAGTAAAAAGTAAAATTCGTATTGTAGTATTACAAATGTATATAATGACAAAAATAATAGTTCTAACAATGCATATCAAAAGTTTTATGTTTTCTTTTCATCCAAGAAACCTTTAACATAATACAAACTTTGTAAAAAAATGAGGTGTGGCCACCACACGACTTTCTTATACGTATGAAAGTGTTACTTCCGGTCCGAATTTTGAAATTTCATTTATACAAAAAATATTCCAAATCCAACTCTAAATACTTTTGTACTCTTCATAAATATATACAGAATGCATAATTTACGACATATTTGAAAAAAATCGTTATTCGGTAAGAGTAAAAGTGTTAGTTCCGGTCGGAATTTTGATTTTTTTTTAAAGAAAAGGTATCGAAAATTAAGTTCTAAATACTTTTATACTCGTAACGTACCTGTCTAGAAAGCATGACTAGCAAAATATTTGCAAAAAACCCATTTTCGTTAATGGTAAAAAACCTACTTCCGGTAGGAATTTCGAAAATTTTTTTTAATAAAGTATATAATAAGTATATATGAATTCTTTATAAATTTGTCTAAACTTAGTGGTTGACGAAACATTGGCAAAATTCGATTTTTTCACTGAAGTAAAATACTACTTCCGGTCTGCTGATTTTGCTCAAATTCTAATCGGTTCTCAAGAGGGAGATTATACTACTAAATGCAAAATTTGGAATAGATAGCTATAGCGGTTTGACCGCTATCGTGGTCACAGACCGACAGACACACAGACATTTTTAAAAAACCACTTTTTTGGTATCAGGGGACTTCAAAACGTGGACATCTGCAAAAATCTCGAGGTCGAAAACTTTCATCATCACAATACTTCCTTATACTACGTATAAGAAAGTAAAAATAAAAACGGAAATAACGAACTTATAATAAACTTAAATTATCCATGTAAAGAAATGAACAACAAAATTTACTTCTTCTTTTTATATTTTTAATCCACAATCTCCCTCCAAACAGTTAGATAATTCTTTCTCTTTGTCAACGGTTCTGAATTGCTGATCTTCCAGATTTTCGTCTAGTAATACTGTTTTATATAATCGTAATTTAAAACGAAAATGAAAAGTATAAACACATGAATGTTAAAAACTAACTTCAAGCAGTAAATAAATACTGTGACTTACATACATATATACATTTACACGTAAAACGTATATGCATATATGCATGTGTTTGGTCAGAAGCCATCGCTTTTTTCTCTGTCGTCTTTTGGGTGTTAGATGTCGCTGTGATACTCTCACTGCATTTAGCACGCAAAAATGACATAGGTAGCGTTTTAAGTTTTAAAGCCAATGTCGACAGTCTCCACGTACACTGATGAGACCTCAAAGGTCGAAACACCGGTGTCTGTGCGTTCGATTGTCGGCAATGGCACTTATTGTATGTGTGCATCCCAAACACATGCATATATGCATATACGTTTTACGTATAAATGTATATATATTAAGTCACAATCGTAATTTATCTTAGTCTTTCCACCGGCCCAATCGATAGGGCAATTATGCTTTTACTTTCTTATACCTAGTATAAGGAAGTATTGAGATGATGAAAATTTTCGACCTCGAGATTTTTGCAGGTCTCCTGATACCGAAAAAGTGGTTTTTAAAAAATGTCTGTGTGTCTGTGACCACGATAGCGGTCAAACCGCAGGAAATATCAATTTCAAATTTTGTATTTACGTGTATAATCTCCCTCTTGAGATCTGATTAGTTTTTCAGTAAAATCGGTAGACCGGAAGTAGCAGTTTACTTCAGGGAAAAAATCTATCGAATTTTGCCAATATTTCGTCAACTACTAAGTTTAAACAAATTTATAAAGAATTCATATGAACTTAAAATTAAAATTGAGAATAATTCTATTTATAAAGTTTTTCGAAATTCCTACCGGAAGTAGGTCTTTTACTCTTATCGAAAATCAGTTTTATGCGCGAATATTTCGCAAGTCATGCTTTTTAGACAAGTACATTACGAGTATAAAACTATTTAAAACATTATTTTCAATATCTTTTGTATAAAAAAAATTTCAAAATTCAGACCGGAAGTACCACTTTTACTCTTATCGAATAGCGATTTTTTGCAAATATGTCGTAAGTTATGCATTCTATATATATTTATCAAGAGTACAAAAGTATTAAGAACTGGATTTGCAATATTTTTTGTATATATGAAATTTCAAAATTCGGACCGGAAGTAGCACTTTTACTCTTAGCGAGTAGCACTTTTTTGATATCTTGCAAAGTATGCATTCTATAGAGATTTATTAAGAGAATAGAAGTACTTAGAATAAGATTTTGAATAATTTTTGTATAGAAAACTTCTTAAAATTCTATAATTTGAAACGCTCATACGTATAAGAAAGTCGTGTGGTGGCCACACCTCATTTTTTTACTATCTTATACGTAGTTTAAGGAAGTATTATTGTGATGATGAACATTTTTTACCTCAAGATTTTTGCAGATATCCACGTTTTGAAGTGCCCTTATACCGAAAAGTGTTTTTTGAAAAATCTCTCTCTCCCTCTGAGCACGATAGCAGCCAAATGGCTAAAGCTATCAACACCAAACGTTACATTTTTGAGTATAATCTCTCTTTTGAGATATGATTCGATTTTCAGTGAAGTCGGTAGACCGGAAGTAGTAGTAATATTTCGTCAACTATTAAGTTTAAACATATTTCAAATGAATACAAATGAACACAAAATTTAATGTGACATTTTTCATAAAAAAAGTTTTTCGAAATTCCTACCGGAAGTTGTTCTTTTACTCTTGTCGAAAATAGTTTTTTTGGTAAATATTTTGCAAGTCAGGCATCATAGACAGATATATTAAGGGTATGAAAGTATTTAATGTCGGATTTTGAATAATTTTTGTAGAAAAAAATCAAATTCGTTCCGGAAGTTACACTTTTACTCTTATCGAATAGCAATTTTTTGTAAATATTTTGCAAATTATACATTCTATAGACATGTGATAAGAGTATAACTATATATACTTAGAGCTGAATTTTTTTATAAAAAATTGTCAAAATTCGGACTGGAAGTAATACTTTTACTCACCAGTGTATTTTATTAAGAAGATTCAGAATTTGAAACAACTTCTGTACAAGTCGTAGCGCACATAGGTAGTATAAGAAAGTCGTGTGGTGCCCATACCTCAGTTTTTAGTACGGGTGGCACAGGTTTCACTCGTACATTAACTTACTCCTGCATTCATCTTTAGCGAACCATAATAATATTGCTGCTGGTTAACTATCTTAATTTGTCTTCGGATTTTTTCTATTTTTCAAAAAATCTATAACAGCGAACTCTATTCATTTGTAACTTTTTCTACTAGATTCTCTTTCCGTGCGAAAAAAAAAACTGGTATTTTCAGTTTAAATATCGCAGTCGTGCATAAAACGTAAAAGCAAATTTCGAGAGACGTTGCATTTGTTCCAGGTGAAAACAGTGGTGGCAACATCTTCTTCATTTTCTTTAATAATTTTAAAAAACAGTTAGTACCTGAATTTGCAGACTTTTATTTCTTTGTATTCCTCTATAGCCTGTTTGAACTAATTTTTCTGTCTGTAGGATAAACTGCAGACATCTATGAAAAGGCTACCAAAACCAGTGTTGAACTTAGCAGCTTAAATCTTAGGAAGTACTATAAGTGACACGTAAGTTTTGAAATAGTGAGTGATGTATGAAGAGTTTGAGTAGTTTTGGATATATTCATTATTGATGGATTTATTTTGACCGTGGTGGATTCCTTGAAGGCGACCTATAAATCCTACATTCTTGTCTCTCGTCTTCTGATTTTCTGTATATTTTCGATCAATTTATCCACTTTCACTCGAATTATTGCATCGTTTCGTCTCGATTCTGTATGATATCGAAATCAAATCTCCAAATGCCTTTTTACTTTCTTATATGTAGTATCAGGAAGTATTGTGATGACAAAAATGTTCTACTTTAAGATTTTTGGTGATGTCCATGTTTTGAAGTCGCCTGATACCGAAAAAGTGGTTTTTACAAAATGTCTTTCTCTCTCTATCACTTAGTGTGTGTGTGACTACGATAGCGGTCAAACAGCTAAAGCTATCAATTCAAAATTTTGTATTTACGAGTGTAATCTCTCTCTCGATACCGGATTAGCTTTTCAGTAAAAACGGCAGTAAAAACGGTAATGAATTTGAGAAAAATTTTATTACCGGAAGTAGATCATTTCGTCTTATCGAAAATCAGTTTTTTGCTAATACCTCGCAAGTCATGCTTTCTATAGTCAGACACATTAATAGTATAAAAGTATTTAAAGCTTGGTTTTCAGTACTTTTTGTTTAAAAAAAATTCAAAATTCGAATCGGAAGTAAGACTTTTACTCTTATCGAGTAGCGATCTTTGCAAATATTTTGCAAAGTATGCATTCTATGGAGATTTATTAAGAGAATAGAAGTACTTAGAACAGAATTTTGAATAATTTTCCTATAAGAAAATTCTTTAAATTTTGACCTAACGTAACACACAGATTTATTTATTTTATTTTGAGATAATTTAGGAGTTTCTGAACTGGTTTTAGCATGTTGGTATCAAATATATTGCACTTGAAAGTTCTATTTTCTGAATGCCGACAATTCATAGCAATTTTTCCATTGTAAAAAAATAATCTGTGTATCTGCTAAATAAATCAATGTAGTTATGCTTTACCCAAACATAACCTTAAAATTGTTAGATGCTGTATTTTCTAGAACCACTGCCAAGTGATTTTTTTGTTATACAGTGGTAATAACCTCAAACAACATGCGAGTACGGTTTATAATGTGAATGGTTTATACACCGTTTTGATTGAAAAAACGGAAATGTGCACGTTGGCTTAGTGGGTAGAGGACATGATAACGCCAGATAGTTTAAAATGTGATAAAATCGGATATATTGCTTTTTAAAAAAACAAACTCCTCAAATATCCTTCGAACTTCTAATTAAAACATATCCTGCTTGTCCAAACACTTTGAACTTCTCTAAATTTCGGGTGCAATAAGCAATAAGCTTTCTAACATTTACTTAGTAACTATACGTTCATGCTTGTGTTGTTATTCGGGAATAACTTAGACGCGGCAAGCTTTCAATACTATCCACAGTATCCACACGTTGATATTTCCGCAATCTAACGTATTGAACAGAATTATAACAACACGTGACTTAATGGTCTTCCTGTAGGCGTTGTAAAGTATAAAAATATTTATTGGCCCATAAACTGGCAATTGCATAAATATTTCTTTAGTATGGGCTCTAAATATTACAAAGGATACTTACATCTTTTAACAAAAATACCGCTTTTGAAAATAATTTATTAAATTACAACAGGTGCTTCAACTAATATGAACAGTAGTGTACATAAATGTAAAAATACGCGGCATTTTTATTTAAAATGCCCCCCTCCCTCCATTTCAACCATCATTGTAAAAATTTAATGTTTTTTTTTTGACATTTAAAGGACAATGAAAATCAATATTACTTTTCAACTACACCAATAAATTTAATATTATAATTATAATATAATTAATATTCAATCGTTTATATTTATCTTGGTTTATAATACGACGCTGCTTCCTGATTCCTCTGTATAGCTATAAGTTCCTGCAATAACTTCATATAATCGAATTTCTTGCCTCTAGTTGTAAAATATGGATCAAAGTAATTATCGTGAGATTCGTTATCATCGTGATTGTATAAATACTGGGGCTCTTCAGCATATAATCGGCTCAGGGTATATCCTGGTGATTTCTTCCCTCTGTTTGCCCAAAAAGGACCCAAATCTGTTTGTCGTATTTCCCTTTTTAACCATTCTGATTTCGCATAGTGTTCATTAACTGGTTCAGTTGCAGGTCTCTCATCTCTCAGAACCTAATGAAATATATTTTTTAATTTTTCTAAAGTTTGTTTTTATAATGACAATTTAAAAAGGGGATCACTTCGGTCAAAATTTAAAAAAAAATTAAATAGTTTTTTAAAAATTTCATTGTGCAATAGCCCTCGTAGACAGTCATGATAATTTATTGAAAATTATTATTGAATATTTGCAAAAGCATAAAGGAAATGAGATATATACGTTTGAAGAATTGTTAGATTAAATTTCATTACATTAATCAGTGCTAGGTTTGCAAAGCATCCTTAAATTTGCAGTCGTTGTCAAAATGTTGATCTTGGTTTGCGAGATAGATCTGCATCAGAGCAGTTATGGATGCCGACGTTTCGCACTGCGCAGTAAAGGACATCTTTAGGGCTGCCAAATTCTTGAAGCTGCCCCTTAGAACCGTGGACAAAATGTCGGCACCTATGCGGTTCCAACCCGGAAACCAAATTATTAATAATTCTGAAGAAATATTATTAGAGAAAATTCGGATTTATGCATAATTTTTTAACGATAATCTTAATTTTTATGAAAGAATCATTTGATAGAACAGTATTAATATGAATGATTTTTAATATAAAGTTGATATCAACATTATTTTGTGTATATAGGCTATTACCACTCAATATGATTTGCCTCTTACCTTTTTTTTTAGATAAAAATGGTAGATACCTATTTATTTTGAATTACATACGCCGATGGTGTTTGATTTCGTCCATAGCCTTGCCAAATATTGTATTTTAATTAGAACACTCTGTATATTATTACATTTTAGAATACCACGTCAAACCTAAAGTACAGATTGCTAAGCAAATTTGTTGTTTTACTTCTTTTCAAAATACATTTGTACACAATAAATAAATATAAAATGTGATATTTTTTGTTGGAAATTCAACATTTAAATATTTATATTTTAATCGAGTAAAACTTCATATTCTTAAATGAAACATTATGCCAAAATAAGACAAATTTTCGATTTTAATTAATATAATAATGGAAATTTAACAATATATATACAGCCTGTTTCAAATTAACTCGCCACTATTGCTAACTTTGTTATAATTGGAGCTATGACTTTGGTTAAATTAGCAAAGTAGCAGTGTTTTAATTGCTGTTTACGATGGTGAACACTACAAAATAATTGAGCATCGCTTCTTTGTGATACTTGAAAAAATATTAATTTTTTAAACGGAATTAATGCCTAAACGAATACTATTTTCTAATTCCACTACATTGGCGTATTTCTGTAAACTTTATTCTTTACATTGCCCCAAAGGAAAAAATCTAATGTTTAATGTTTTCTTAATATTCTATATATTTTTAATGTTACTATCCTTTACCATATCTCTAATGGAATTATTCTAAACACTTCCAAATAAGCTAGTACATGAGTTTCGACGTTTTCACTAATTATAAACCTCTTTATAGATCTTTTCTTCGTATAAAACAAATTTGCATTTTCTCTGAATTTTCTATACAACATTAGAAAGTATCTTCTATCTGGAGGATTCCAATTGGAAAAATTCAGGGAAAGACAATTTGCCGCACTCAAAGGCAAACGCG
Organism: Amphimallon solstitiale; assembly: GCA_963170755.1. Taxonomy (NCBI): domain Eukaryota; kingdom Metazoa; phylum Arthropoda; class Insecta; order Coleoptera; family Scarabaeidae; genus Amphimallon; species Amphimallon solstitiale. Next base: position 1,409,203 of record OY720684.1, on the reverse strand, counting down.
AAATGACATGTTTTGATAAGCGAGTACAAAAAATAATTGAAGTCAGTTTGTGAATTACGGCTACCTTGATTAAATTTAATTAACACAGATGTTAATATCTGTGTTATTTTAAGTATTTTGATATAAGAGTGTATAATGACTTTTGTCCAGAATTAGTGTTTCTTTCATTTAAGGTAAAAACATACAGGTTGTTCCATTTAAAAAAATATTTTGTTTTCGTAGATTACGAAAAAGCGATGTTTAAGTTCACCATCGTAAACACCAATGAAAACACTGCTACTTTGCTAATTTAACGAAAGTCATAATTCCATTTATAACAAAGTTAACAACAAACAAATAAAATTTAATTAACATAGATGTTACTATAATTTGGACTCCTATTTAAACTTTGAAATTGATACTGATTGTATACTCGGATTTAGGGTGGGGCATACAAGAAATGTATAGTAATTCTAAAAATTAAAAGTATATTACTTGAAATATTATCGAAATTGAAATAAATAAGATATCCATAAATTATTGGAAGCAATTTTTTATAGGTAGCACAATGACATAGTTAATACACTGACGTTTAGCATAATAATAATAATAATAATAATAATACTCAAAAAAATAAAGACATATGGTACATAAAGTTACCTATGGTATTGATAAAATGAAAGAATTATAAAATAGAAAATAATTAGAGAACATGTTTTGAAAATTGATATTTAATATGTACCATGACTTAGGTGGGGCACATAAGAAAATGTATCAAAATTCTAAAAATGTAAAAGTATTATAGATAATATTATTTGAAATATTAACGGAATTGAAATGAAAAAGATTTCCATAAATTATTGGAAGGACCTTATTTTTTATAGTTAGTAATATTTCAAAAATATATATATTTTGGACACATTGAATTAGTTAATAAACTGACGTTTAATATAATAATATACAGTGTTCTACATAAAAAAATTAAAGTTATATATGGTATTGATGAAATAAAGCAGCGTTATAATTAAAATAATTTTAGAATGTGAAGGCAATAATATGGGACATATTTTATTTGAAACTGATATTAATTGTGTCGACTTAGATGGGACATAAAAATGTACAGGAATTCAAAGAATTTAAAAATATATTTGATAATATTATTACGAATATTACACTAAATAAAATGGAAAAAAATCCATAAATTATTGGAACCAATTAAGTCTTTCATAGCTATTCCAAACATATAATTTTTCTACAGATTGACTATAAATAATTGGAAGCTTACATATTGAAAACTCTGCATTGAAAAGGAAAATTTTGAAGCTAATATAGATCATATCATAATTATTACGACTATTTAAATTTTGACCGAAGCAGACTTCCCACTTTAAGTTGCACTTATATAAATATCATCACCTCACTGGTTAATATTTGTGGCAATGGAAATATGAAGAATAGGAAATATTTCATCATTGTATTACACTTGAAGTTGTTCAACTACTAAATAGAAATCTACCGGACATGTAGTTTATATAATCTCGTATTCCTTGGTTTGCTTGGTTTACCTTCAGGTTATTTGAGATTAAGCACGGGACTTTGGGAATCGAATCATGTTGTACGTCAGTCACAAGTCTTATTAGCTACATGTTCTTTATATATAAACTCGTTATTTTACCCCCGCAAATCGTTCGAGTCCACCCTTCATGCTTTTAATTCTTAAATTACACCAATCGCAATACTATTTGCTGTTTTTTTTGTTGTTGTTTTTAATCATATTTATTTATTAATAATTTCTTAATTTCAGCTTGATATTAGTAGAGCTTTAGACCAGAAATGCATTAATGATAATAGTGCCCATGTTGACACTGTTAATTGGAGTGAAACATTTGAACCAGGCATTAATGATATATTGGATAGTTATAGTGAAAATAAATATAACGATATAAATCCTAATAATGCAGTGGATAATGGATTATGTTATTGTCAAGAGAAAAATGGTTTAGATGAACATTATCAAATTACTATAGATGACCTAAAGAAAGTCGATGAATTTTGTGAAATTGATAGCAACGATTTTGACGTTCAATCTATTGTAAGTATTATAAATTTAAATATAAATTAAGGGTCATTATTATTTTTTTATTATTTCTTCAAATAATCATTTAAGCATAATACCTTAATTCATTTTGAATAGATTATTCGTTTTAAGACGACAGCTCCCGTGGCAATGTTTGAACTAAAGGAGATGTGATACTGTCACTTTAAAAGTTGTAGTGTTATATTATTATAATAATATATAATAATAATAAAACCATTCATTTTGCAGATTATTGCTATAGAGCAGAAGCTCAATTATCCGTTATATTCGTGGGGGGTAGTATGGCCGGATAATCAAAAAGCACGAATAAATTAATAAACATAAAATAATAAAAATGTATGTTTAAATTAATTTTTATGATAACAAGTAAAAGTTATACACATTTGTATACGTAAAAGTATTTGCATGGACATTATATAATCTGTGATTATTTTTTCAAAAATTCAGTCATAAGCGACGGTCGCTTATTCTTAACCAATTTTTGTTTGTCATCCGAATTTTTCGAACGCTATTTAATTCATTGTAATTAGTGTCGTCTAGTTGTTCAAGGTACTCCCGTAGAGTTTCTGTACAAGAAACGGTCTCTGCAAATGAAACTTTCTTTGAGCTTGAAGCCTCAGTTACAGATTCCTCATCACTATCATCGTCGGTGTTGGCATGGTCTCTGATACTATAGCTGAGTCGTCTTTGATGTTGTATCCTGGGTCGTCCTCATCTATATTCACTCTTTAAGGTCAACTCTATTTGCCTTCTCTAAACCGTTAACGTTTTCCGCGGTGTTCATGAGTGACTCTGCAATAACTTGTGTGCATTTATGATATCGTTTTGGGGTGCAACACTATCTAGAAATAATTTCCTCTAAGTCCTTTGCAGAGTCAAAGCTGATATTTGTGACCAACTGGCTACTGCAGAATACATTGCGTCCTTGATTGTCCATTTTTTATAAAATGATTTCTAAAACATTCTAAATCTGAGCTTGAATGCTTCCAGTACTTCCTGATCCATAGGTTTGATGACGCATTAGGTGGCAAATAAGTCACAAAAATATTATCACCTTCAATTTGGAGAGCATCGTTACTATGGTGTGAAGGGACGTTGTCCAATAATAACATGGCTTTTTCCGGTAAACTTTTCGAACGCAAATGTTCACGTACTACTGCAACAAATTTTTAAAGAAACCATTGCTTTTATTTCTTGATTCTTTCGACCTGGTTGTAATATTCGACAGGAAAATATTGCATTTCTGATCCTGCAAGAGATCTTGGCTCTTTCACTTTCGATACAAAGAAGTTTTAGTTTATGCGATTCTGAAACGTTGGAACGTGCCACTATAACTATTGTTTCCTTATTGAATGTATGGCCTTGACCGATGTTTCTATGCATGACCAAGAGTTTTTGATGGAAAGGCTTTCCATAACAACAAGTCGGTTTCGTCCGCGTTATAAATTTGTTTGCTAGTTAAACTGTGTGTGGCGACAATTTGTTTAAATTTAGCGATGTATGCACATGCAGCCTCCGCGTTCGTGCTCAGCTTTTTTTTCTTGAATATCATGCTGGCGAATTCCATGCCGGGATTAGATCGTTGTAACCATCCCTGGGATGCATTGAACTGTTCTTAAATGTTCAATTGTCGTTGAAACCAAACGAACTTTTACTGTAATATTGGTCCGGTAATTGGTTGCCCTTCATTTCGTTTTTGCATAAACCACTTACAAACTGGCCTGGCCGAACTCTTTCCCGACGTTTTCAATGTTTTCTGTGACGACGATGCGTTGTGTTAGTTTATTCTTGTCGCGGAAAATATCACATACAATTTGCTTTCCAATGTCATAATGACAAGCAAGAACAACCACGGATTCAACTTTTTCCATCCTTACGCTAATTTTTAACTTAGTTTTTTTTGTTTTCTTTTCGTTGCGATATGTTTACAATTCACATACATGCACACGTATCGATATTATAACCTCGCATAGTGAAGTTTAAGTTATAGGCAATGCACGGTTAATCGAGTGGCCGGTTGATCGATGCACGGATAATCGAGGTTTTATTGTATAAATGGAAAATGCAATAATGTAGGGTAAATATCGGATATATGCCCTACCTAACCTTCAGTCAATTTATAAATTTATGTATTTAAAAAAATCATTATGCATTACGAGGGACACTATTTATGTATTGAGAATAGAAAGAATAAACAAATGAATTTGATGAAAAATACCTTTATTGCTTTTCAAAATAATCGCCTTTAAGATCTATACACTTTTGCATGCGATTGAACCACCCTTCAAAGCACTTTGTCCAGTCAGAAGATGGTAGCTCTAAAACATGCGTTTTGAAGGCCTGAACCGTTTCTTCGGGCGATGAAAATCGTTGCCCACGCAGTTTATCTTTAATTACTGGAAACAAGAAGAAGTCATTGGGTGCCAAGTCGGGGCTGTAAGGCGGATGACCCATCAATTCGATCTTATGTATGTCCAAATACTCGTTTGTTGCATGTGATGTGTGTGAGCTCGCATTGTCATGATGCAAAATGATTCGTCGTTTTGGGTTGGTTTCTCTCAATTTACCGAAAACTTCAGGCAAACAAATGGTCGTATACCACGCTGAATTAACGGTCTTTTGATTTTCGAGAGCCACAGTTGCCACAGAACCAGTTTTCGTGAAGAAAAACGCCACCATTTGCTTCCTAACGCTGCGAGAACGAACAACTTTTGTTGGCTTTGCTTCACATTGAAACACCCAAACTGCCGACTAGCCTTTTCTTTCTGGCTCATAAGAATAAATCCACGACTCGTCACCTGTGACGATGTTGTATATCGCTTTGGATGCACCACAGTTGTATTTTGAAATCATTTTACGGCACCAATCGACACGAGCATTTTTTGAGCATCTTTCAACAAATGTGGAATCCAACGCGCGCACAGCTTCCGAACACACAAATGTTCGTGCAAAATCTTATGTATGCTGGTCATACTAATGCTTAAATATCTCTCGATTTCTTGATATGTCACATGACGATCTTCTTCAATTAGTTTTCGCACAGCATCGATATTTTCCGGCACAACGACCGATTTTGGACGACCTTCTTTAACTTCGTCCGTGAGCGAACTACGTCCACGTTTGAATTCAATGTACCAGCGATATACAATGGGTGTGGATGGCGCTTCATCACCAAAAGTTGAATTTAGTTGATTGATGCATTGTTCTTGAGTTAGACCACGTCGAAAGTCATAATAAATCATAGCTCGAAAATTTTCGCGAGTTAATTCCATATTTTGGCTGAGATGAAATTTTAAACACTGCAAAAAACACAAATATTGCTCGCACGTCAAAACTTTCTGACTACCTATAACGTCAAAAATGTCAAACTTTACGATGACAATTTGAAAACTTCACCTGGCAATACCAGTGTTGCCAATTCTCAATACATAAATAGTGTCCCTCGTATGATATAGGATTCACTTTATTAAAAACTGGCATCATAAAGACAAATCATAAAAATTATTTTATAAATTATTTTCAAGAAAGATAAATGGCCCTCTGATGGAATATAAGTCGCATGTTAGGAGGATTTATGCCCTTTTGAAGGACGTATGTCCCAGCCATTGAACCTTTATATGAGAAAAAACTGGCACCAATTTTTTGACACTTTGATTATTTAATGATTATTCGGAATTAATGGTTTTCCTGAGTGCTTCCAGTTTTTTCTGCCTTTTTGCCACTCATACCCGTACGTGTTACATCCATCACCATACATGGTGTATTTCTCTTACACCCATTCGTGGCAATTGAAGCACGGCATCCAATCAACCTCTTCAGTATTATTTAGGTAATAACTTTCTACAGATTTTGCATCATCTGGGATTCATTTTCTTCTGTTATTGTTTTTTTCCAAGATAATCAGAAGTATTTTAATTTGGTGTTGGTAAAGATAAATTTAGTGTACCGGTACATAAATCGACGGCCTTTCAAAGATCTCTCATGTATTGTCGTCTCTCTGCAATAGTCTTCCACAACAAATAAGGGACAGCAATAATATAAGAATATTGAAAAGAGGGGTGAAAATCTATAGATTGACAGATGTTTATATGACTATAGTCAATTTTTGTAATGTTTTTTCTGTTTATTTATTGTTTTTAGAATATGTGCTAAATTGTATGTGATATATTTTTGTACGCCGTGACGTAACCGATATCACTATGTAATCAGATGTTTTAAATAAATTTATTATTATTATTATTATTATTATGCTACTGTTTGTGATATATTTCGCAAAATCTGTGTAGAAGAAGCGTTAATATTTTTGAATTAAGTAGAATTCCTTTACAACACTTAAAATTGATAAACAGGCTGTATAATATTTTTTTTAAAAAAATGATAATATACATTTTTGTAAATATATATATTTTGATTAGGATTCTTCGCATTTTGTAATAAAAGACACGGGGGTGCAAACTTCACCATCGCAAAGTTCAACAAATCTAACATGTACATCAGATTCATCCCTTTCACCATGTATGACATCCGATAGGGAAACATTCGACGATCAGGATCAATTATTTTCGGACCAAACCATATTTAGAAACCAATGGCAAAAATCTTCATCTACTTCGGTTTTGAAAAAAATAACTAAGGTAGTAGTAGAGTTATATATGTATATATATATATATATACCTTTGAACTTTATTCATTATACAATTGAGTAACCATGTATGAATAATACAGATAATTTATAGGTGAACAAGCAAACTCGATCCCAGTCTGATCGTCATTTGTCTGGTGAGTAGTCTTCTTTTAATATGTCGGTGCGCATTAAAGAATATAAATTTTTTCGGAGTTTAAGTGTTAAAGTGAATGACAATTGGCCAGTTAGAAAGGCCGAACAATTATGGAGACAATTACGTGCACATAAAATAGCAGGTTGGTGGATTGACTGTATAGAAGATATTCAAAATCCAGTCAACCGACCAATATAAGATTAAAATAAAACACCTAGGAGGTGTTACAAGTGTCATTTCTTTTATGTTTTCTTCTTTTTACAGAAATTGAAACTACAGAAGCGTGCAAATGGTTAAGGGCGGCAGGATTTCCGCAATATGCCCAAATGTACGAAGGTAACTTTTTACATCTATTTCTTTTTAATAATAATAATAATATTTTTACAAAAAATTTATTTTCATTTATCGTCAATAAAAGGCATAAAATATACATATAGTTGGCATACTGCTTATATTTTCAATTACGTTTTATAAAAATAATCCCTTTAAAGTTCCATTAATCCTTATATTTATACATAAAATGCAAAAAAAAGGTGATAACAGTTATAAAGTTGTGATTAATTGAGGCTTCGCGAAGATAACATTGTAAAAAGAACTCTATTGATTTGATTAATCGTACCTACCTGTTAATAATTTAAAAAGTATTTATGCGTATACATGGTCTCTTAAAAAAATTCGTACAAATTAGAAAAGGATGCTAAATTATGCATACAATTTTCTTTCTTTTTTATCTCTAGATTTTAATCTAACTGTAAATACGAGACAAACTGTTTTTTATTACACCTTGTGGTGAGGGTTTAGCAACATGAAAAGAATTAATATGAAAGAAGCAATATTATTTAATAACTTTGAAATACTTCCTCATTTTAAATTTGTAATACCATCATTTTATAGCTAAACATATATTATTTTCATATATGCAAATGAATTTGATTAAGTATTCTTGTTTTGGTAATGGCGACCATAATGTGGGGCATTAGCAACCATATGAAAATTGCATATTCATTGAGAAAACAGAACATAATTTATAGCATCTGCCTATACTTAATAAACGTAACATAACATATAGTGCTTAATAAATAAAATCGGTTATTAATAATTAATAATGAGGACGATAGCTAGTTATGTTTATTCGTAGTACCAGCATTTTATAGCTAAACTTATCTCGTTTTGATATATGCATATGAATTTGTATTTTGTATTTGTATATAAGTATTTTTGTTTCGGTAATGGCGACCATAGTGTGGGGCATTGGCAACCATATGAAAATGACGTATTTATTGACAAAACTGATTGATGGGGCGGAACAAAAGGGGGCAACTGCCCCGGGCGGCAAAATGGAATTTAAAAATTGATCTTTTTTTATGTCATAGTGCTATAAAAATATATCAACCCATTAGCAATATTTGTCCTGTGTACAGCCCACTTTTTGAATCTGGTGGGACTACATGCAGCATCAACTTCTCCTTTAACAGCGAACGTATTTGAAGTAATTTAGAGATTATAAAGTTATTTCGTTTCATCAACATAACGGTGGGAAGTCATGAAGAAGCACACAAAAACGAATTTAAAAGAAACCAGTGATAGTCGATGGTCTGAGGTTGTACATGCCCTTGTAAAAGAACTTTCAAGGAGTAATCAATGCTCTCACTGAGTTGAACCAAGAAGAAATCTATACACCAGAAATAAAATCTGATGCCGCCTATCTCAATCGTACATAAAATATTTCCAATTTATTTCGTACTTGGTTCTTGGAAAAGAAATTAACAGAGTTTACAAGGAAATACAGAAACATAACATAATATTGTTAAATACAATACAAATGTTGGAAAATCTCACCAAAACTATAGAAAGGCAGAGAAACGAAACAAATTAATGGATAAAGACAGCCAAAGAAATAACACACACATTTGAAGTAGAGCTAACTATGGAAACTCGCAGAATCCCAAAAAGGAAAATAATGCCTGGAGAGATGGTGCAAGATGACGGAAAAAGTTTCTCTGTAGAAGACAGTTTTTACCATAGTATGAAGGAAGTAATCGATGTGATATTGATCTAGTTGAAATATAGAATGCAGAGCATAAGTGTACTCAACAACTTTCTTTTCTAAATTGTAAAGATTTGAAAAGCTTGAACGACAAGAAGTTGAAAACTTGTGCTACAAACTTAGCTAGTGTTATAGTGTGTTAAGTTAAAAATATGTTTTTATTTTAATAAATTAAGTTTGGCACATAATACCTATTCCTTATGTTGGGAATAAAGTAGGGGTTCGATCGAAACGTTAAAAGGGAAAGATAATTCTTACAATCACTCCGTAAAAAAAAATCAGTCCCAAGAAGATATTGATAGAAAGGCAGCTCAAAAGACACAAAAAAAGCCAGAAGACCTCTTAAGGCAACTAAGAATGAGAGCAAAAGGAAGAACCAATTTATGTTTATATTTGTTTGTCCTTTGTGTGGATCATGTAATCTGTTGGACAAATAAGATGAATTATTGTTATTGTTATTGTTCAATGAAAAGAGATTCTTAGAAATCATAATTTCGAATGGCGCAACGTTTGGTCAGTAGCGAGGTTCCTTCTAATTAGGAAAATTGGTATTCAGGGGTTGCTGAAAATCCTAATTGTCCTTGAAGTTGAAAATCAAGTACAATCAGAATAAATGTGCATTTGTTTGGTTATATATCGCAAAAGTAAGAACCAAAGAAGGCAAAGAGGAAGATAAAAAGAGAGCAAGTAGCCGAATTCAGTGGGAAAAGAAAAGTGACAGATTTTTGGAAAACGTTAAAGGAAAAAAAGTCAAGTTTTTTTAATGAGAAAGATGAGGCTTTATGTTTGTACTTCCTCAGAAAGCACGGTAAAGGTACCAAAGAGGAAATATGGATACATTGCCATGCTTGCACAGGTGAGCACACGAAGGGTGTGCGGATAATATGGATGAGTTGTTCTTTTACGCGCCTTAATTGTTAATATTAAGTTAAATATTCTTGTTATTGTATTTTCTATGTAAAATAGTGTTTTTTTAAAGAGTACTAGTTGAGCATTTTTTTAAGAATAAACTCTGTTTTCTTGAGAATTACCCAAAATTATTTTATAACCCCATCTTACCTCGCCTGAAACCAAATCCTTCCCCAGTGGTGAGGTTTGATGGTGTATTTCCATATTTCTTTTTATAATTTTCTCAAAGTATCCGTTGAAAAAATATAAATGCATCAACCACGATATAAATGTGTAATGATAACAATACGACCGCTCAGAATCTTGTATTTCAATTTGCAATTCTGATACAGTGTTCTGCCTTAGTGCCCTCATCTTGCCCCACTCTCCCCTACCTATCTGGTGAATCGACCCCAATACATTACAACGGTATATACTATACATGGGCGTGATAGGGGAATACGGTTCAGTTTCTCTCAGACTAGACCGACTCGTGTTTTATCGGCTCTCGGAGGAACCAGTAGGGAATACGGTGCCCGAGAGCCGACAAAACACGAGTCGGTCTAGTCTGAGTGAAACTGAACCGTATTCCCCTATTTTGCTCATCTCTAGTATATACCACGTCTCTGTCTCGTCATACTCTTCATATACTAAACATTTTTGGTCCGGCTGACTTACCACCTAGTCAAGACTTAAGACTCGTCATCACAAACATTTTTTGATATTGATCGTCTTTCCTTCTCGGTAATTTCATTTCTTCTGACCCTTTTCGGCTTAAATATTGTCTAGGTGTTGAACGTTTGAAATACAATAAAACAAATCCGCCACCTCCTCTCTATATTAAAAAGCGTTATTCTATTTAAGCTAGTGGCTTTTAATAATAATAATAATTTATTTAGTGCAACAGTATCAAACCAATTATAGGACAAAGAAGTAACGTACATTAATAAAAAACAAATCAATCATATTCTTATTTGTAATATAAATAATTTATAACTTTGCTTTTGTTTTTTCGCAAAAAAATCAACGATAGAACCAAGCTTTCTCTGCGATTTAATTCGTCCAATTCAAATTACGTATGATATTGTTACTTTGTGCATATTGAAATACTGGGTTGCATAGTTATTTGCTAGAGTTTTCAAATGCTTGGCCATTTTTTTGTTATTTCTCGGAGAAAGTAGCTTTGCGCCCTAAATTTGGGGATGTAATCCTACGTTGTTCTGTTCTTTTTAATCGTGTTTTTAAGGTTCCTTAGGGTGTGCCAAACCCTCTAGCAGCAACATGTTTCATAGTTCCTGTTATTATGGCATTTATTGTCACCTGTAACTCTTCTTTGATCCATTACGCCTGATTGGTTTTTCGAATGTACTTATGTGGTATTCTGGCAAGTAATTTCGTGCACATTTTTCCTCACTATCTTACTGAAAAGATCGCCATTATCCCAGTAGGATCAGTAGGAATGTTTTGTAGGTTTACAAATTCATGCCGTTAGAAGCATTAGTATTTTTCCAACAAACAGAAGGAACACCTTCCCTATAGCTTATTATTTGGTAACTTTGAAAGGTTTCTAGCTGATTCCGAATGACATAATGGCAGAGTTTTCACCGGCAAGAATACCCCTAAACCGATGACATCTCTTCCAGTATTGGAATGAACAGACTTTGCCTGTTTTATAAGGAACTTGATAACGGCACGATACTTATAATATTTCTTCATATTTCACACTTTCTTCCCGATTCATTTGCTTGGTCGATGATAGTTTAAAGAATACTGGCGCGATTGTGTTAAAACTTTGTATTTATACTGTACACGTTGCTACACGAAAGAGTTCTCCCTCTATCATCCAACTCCTCTATTCCGCGAACTTAAAAACGCTCCCTTGTATGTATATTTCCTTTTTATGTACTACTTTCAGACATTTCCTGAGCTATCTATATATTAATAAATAAATAAATAAATAAATATCTGCTAGTACTAGTGTTTGTCTTTTGTGTGGTTCTTGTAATCTGTTGGACAACTTAAGATGAATTATTATTATTTTTAGTATTCAATGAAAAGAGATTCTTAGAAATCATAGTTTGGAATGATGCAACGTTTAGTCAGTAAGTAGGGAGGTCTAATTTGGAAAATCGGTATTCAGGGGTTGCTGAAAATCCTAATTGTGCTTAAAGTTGAAAATCACGTACAATCACAATAAATGTGCATTTGTTTGGTTATGTATCGCGAAATGCACAATTCACGATGAATATTTGAATGTTCATCTCCATTAAAATTGCCCTTATATTTTTCAATTCTTTATTAAATTGCTGCGACTATTTTTGTTTCAATTACGTAATAAAATGTAAAAGGAAAAATACCTTACGGCAAAAATTAAAAAGATATAAAAAATCTATATACGTATTTCGTTACCATCTTCGTAGTGTTTTTGGCGAAGGTGTAACCTTAGAAGATATGCTCTTCACCAAATCGCCAGTGGGATAACAATGTTATGACTGAAGATGGAAACTTAGTTGTCGAAATACGTATATAGATTTTTTATATTTTTTTAATTTTTGTGGTAAGGGATTTTTCCTTTTGCATTTTGTTTCAGATTTTGAGTCACAGTCTCCACCATTGGTTCAATTGCGTACTTGAAAACCCAAGGAATTTCTTGGCAAAACAAGACAAAAAAACAAACAGTTTTCGTAATAACAATAGGTTCATTTATTCTTCCAAAAAAAAAAAAAAAAACCGTGCATTTTTATTATTTTATGCAAAGGTCAAAAAATCTATAGTAAATAAACCACCAGTAATACTAATTATGATTTTCTGTTTTTTTCTGATAATTATTTATTTAGGTAATTAGAAAAATTTAATTTTAAAAATTTAGTAACCTAGAGTAATAACATACCTATAGGCTATAGGAAGCTATCGGGTGATTTACAATGGTTTACGCAAACAAGAACAGTTTTGATCAGTACTCATTACTCATTACACTTTAGAAAAAGCTCAGATAACCAGATTTTGTGAACGGAACAACCTGTATATTTATTTAGTTGTGCACAAAATCTTGTACTGATATATTTTAGATATGATATACAAAAGAGCTACGATAATTTTGACACAAGACTGTCAAGACAAACGGAATAACTTCGCTATTGACTAGAACTACCGTCATGAAAAATATCTAGTTTTCTTGATAATTAGGTTGGCATATTAAAAAAAGTATTACCAGTCGCATTGCAGGGTTAACAATAGCATTTTCTTTGAATCACCAATTTGGTAATCGATATAAAGTTAAATTTTACATAAGATATTCTTGAAATAAAATAATTGATGAATTCAAGTAGATACTAATATAGCTGTTGCATCTGTTATTATTTGATATTTCTGTTAGGCCAACTAAAAAAAAAAGGTAGTATAGTTCTTTTAACGACATAGCGACCCGATATTTTATGTCATTTTAGAACGAAATATTAAGCAAGTGTTTATGAATATCTATTATGTACACAAAATGAATCGGAAATATACTAATATTTAATTATATCTAAATACGATCCATTTACATTTCGAGCTTTCAAAACATACCTTAAACTTAACTGTTTTAATCATTTAGTCGAGTCGGTATATCGTTGAAAGAAGTATAATATCTTATAGTAAATTCCTTGAATTACTACCCCTTGATAAGTTAGAATCCCTAGTTTATATAATGATGAATTATTCAAGTCAAATAAAAGGATTATTCTGTATAAATAAGAAGTATCGATTTAGGATATAGTGAATTGAGTATTCTTTGTTAAAGAAAAGAATATTTACTTCGAACAGGTGGTCTCATTAAGCAGTTCGCCAGTAAATAGCTAATCAATATTAAAAGCGGAATTATATTAAAGAATATTGATTCTAATGTTGTAATTGTAATACGTTTAAGAGGCTTCCGTGCGGTTCTATACCATATGCATTTATGAAACTAGTGGTCACCCAGTGGTCGAAATTCGACGTGCTTATTTAAATTAATTTAATGTATTTGTAACACATATTATCTATGCCAAATCTCCTCTGTGCGTGCAATACGTTTAAAAAGGGGTACAAAGTTTTTTCTTCACCTATTAATATATAGATATAAATTCTTTAGGCATAATCTCTACTCACTGCGACTGCTTGACCAAAGACTTTTATGTGTTTGACATTCAATATGAACGTTAACAATGCATGTTTCATTTTATTTAATGTATTAGTAATACATAGGTACTATACCGGGGTCGACATATTTTAATTTCTGATACGAAAGTAGAAAGCGGAAAAGAGCGCGACGAAATAAACTAAAGATAAACATAAGCGAGGCTGCCACATTCGACAAACGTTTTCTATGAAAGGCGTGGGGGTCCCCCGCCACTGCCTTGCTCTCCCACCACTGTTAGCAAGCAGGCATCGCTGCATATCATAAGGTCATCTTCTGCATATGATAGAAGTGCAAACCGAAATTAAACTTTGACGACTATGGTATATTCGTATAAATTCCTTAGAGACAATTTCTCGCTTTGTGCGACTGTTAGGCCACAGACTAATATGTGTTTCACATTGATGCATTTTGTATTTCACGCCGAAGACTTTTTTTTTCTTCACGTATTAATATATAGATGTAACTGCGCGCTAAAAAAATTCATTATCCAACGAACCTGTACAAAATATATTGTAAGATTTAAAAAATATACATTTTTAGGCACAGTTCACCCAGAGTTTTTTTTTATATTCAGTTTTGTTTAGTTACAATTAGGGGGCGAACACGAGCGGTTGATGACTCATCGCCCATGGGCGCACTATTGAAATGTATTTTTAAAGAGGTTTCAATTTTATTTATATAATTGGATAACAAGTGGCTGGTGATCTATAAAATACAAAATACCTTATTATTTGTTCATTTTCTCTTCTGTAAGACTTGTTCTCTTTGAATTAAGTACATCCTTGTAGGTAGAAAACGTCCTTTCTACATCGCCCCTGGTGATAGGTGCGTACTGGATATATTCTTTTATTTCAGCGTATTTAGCATACACAATTGCCGCAATGTTATTAAATCTGGATTTCCATTAAAAACTGCGTCTAACTTTTGCCGAAGGCCACATCCGAAGTCACTTGGAATACTTTTGAAATTATTAATAGCCACATCTAATGTGGTTAATCCATTTTTTAATTTGAGATTCGATTTTCAAAATATGTGATTCGTTTAGGCAAATTTCCAAAGTGTTCCTGAAGGAATGACAACTGATTTTTTAAATTTGGGATTTGTGTTAGTTCCTTGCAATCAAAAATACTTCGAGCATCGTCATTTAAACATGTAACGAAATTTTGTAAACTATCGAAATTCTCTGCATAAAAACTATTTCTGTGTATGTTTTAGCAAAGCTAAGTGACGAACTTGCGATATTTTGGCATTCTGTAACGTTATTTTACAGACTTTGTAATAAATTTCGGAATCACTGACAATTCATTTTCATATCAGAAAATGTAACATAAACACCGTTCTAGATCTAAATAAATGATAACTAAAAATGTACGCGTATATTATTGAAACTAAATAACAGTAAGTATATACATATTTACATTATTTCTCTTGCGAAATATAAGGTAAATATAATAAATTTTAAAAACCCCTCACGCTCCTATCTACGCCGATGTAGAAAGGATTTTACTCATAAATTCCTTATTTTATGGGCATTTTTTGATCTCATTCTCGGGCACTTCTCGGGCTTAAACAGATGTTGCAGTTCACCATATGAATTAGTGCTATTCAGTAAGTGGGTGTTGTTTACATTATTTCTTTGGTCCGATGTAACTTCGTCTTAGTTTAAACCGGTCATGTCCGCCCCCTAGTTACAATTAGATATCAGAGTGGAACGGTTATCAGCATAATAAATGTCGCATTTGAGTCACCTTTTACCACATTTTAAATAATTAAAAATAAATTTGCTCCGGTCAGTTCAGAGATTTATAAGTGAGTGAATAACAAGGACATTTATATACATTAATACAAGATAATATGCATTAGTGGTGTTGTATATGTAACTATCCGTTAGTAAAGTATTCGTTACTCGATAAGATCCGAAGTAACGAATACTGGTTTCAAATATTCGTTACTTTGTCAAATAGTTACTCTCATAATATATGAGTTTTAGAACACATTCTTGTCTAAAATATTTTATTAAAAAATATAATTTAGAGTAAATAACTTTGTACAAAATTTTGGATTTAACCAATTATTAGTATTACTTGTATTTGCGTAGATCCATTTCATTATAGAAGTTTTGTTTGAACTTATTGTATTGATTGATTCTACATTTATTTGTGTGATTTAATATCGGAGGCGGCGATTTCTATGGTTTTATGATAGAATATCTCGCCTATCGTAAATAAAATGGGGACTCCTTCAAAAATACTTTAGGTTTGGGCATTTTACTTTTGATTTTGAGTTGGAATGTTTTGTGCGAATCTTTTAACGAATTTTATTTATTTAACGTAATATTCAATTCAAAACTTTTCACTGCACATTTCTGGAAATATGGAAATCTATGAACAATTTCCTGAAACACCTAAAAAGCATTATCGTGTGGGTTATTGACTCACTCACTTTCACCCCCGCCCCCGAGAGCTACCCCATTAAAAATCTTAAATAGAAAGTATCGAGTAATACGTTATTTTAAAGGTCTTTTGAAACAGTATATTTTCGCGTTAACTCTTTTAAATTTGATCGATTCGTATTGAAGATTTTTAAAAATATCCTGTGGTTTGTTTAATTTTTTGTTTTTTGTTTTAGGCTTAAATATCAATTACTCAAACACACTTTAAATGCTTACGATGTTTTATTTTTGTTTTCAGTTATTTAAGAATTTAAATATTTTTTTGCAGAAAAATTCAATCCAATAATTTTTCAATTTTTCAATTTTTCGTTGATCGCTAAACAATGGTATAGCCAGTGTTAAAAACGGCGGCGTACATTTTCAAAAAGATCTCTATGAATTCAACGGTCGGTTGCGTTAATTCTCTGACGAAGGGCGGAGGGGTAAATTCCATATCTATCAAGTTGTTTTTTGAGAGCATCAATAATTAGCGGTTGTTCAAGATGGTGCTTGTATTTAAATCAATGAAAACAAGAAATACAATTATTTATTTGCAGCTTAGGTATATAAATTGTAAAAGTACAAATACGAGGTAGGCGCCATAAATTCTCAGCTCACTTGTATTGCGCTCTTTAAAGTCAATTAGCAAAATGCCCTCACAATCCCAGAATATTATGGCCATCACCTTTTTCGTTGATTGAACGATTTTCGCCTCTCTGGGACGAGGTTCATCAGGTCGCCGCCATTCCATGGACTCCCTTTTCGATAGAGGATCGTAAAACAGAACCATTGTTTCATCCCCTGTGACAATGGACTTCAAAATCAGTTGTGGGTCGTCTCCACACATGTTTAAAAACGACTGCACACATTCAACTCGACGTTCACGTTGGAGAGCAGAAAGAAGTCGAGGTACCCATCTAGCACTAATTTTATTCATACCCAAATGGTCATGGAGAATGAATTCGGCGAACACATGTTTCGGAAATGTTTGTTATCATGGCTAATTCCTTCACTTTCAAACGGCGATCTTCTAGCACTAAATGTTCAATAATTGAAATGTGTTGAGTCATTATCACTTCAATTGGTCCACCCGACCGATCAGCATCTTCCAGGGATTCTTGTCCCAAACGGAAACATTTTGCCCGCTTTTTTACAGTTGAATACGAAGGAGATGAATCACCGCAAACGCTGTCTAAACGTTGTTTAATGTGATGCCCTTCTTTTGTTAAAAATTTAATGACCGCGCGGTACTCAATTTTCGTTACTTCAGACATTTTCGTGCGCTAGTTACGTTGGTTGGCTGGTTACTAAAAACTACTAGGCTTCGAACCGTGTACACCTCGCGTATGGGCATGCACGACGTGACAGAGTTTGAACACGTTTGAACCTGTACCGTACATATACCATGCGATCATTTAAATTCTAAATTATAGCAGGCGGGATTTTTTTTATTAGGTTATCCAGAATGTCAATTATTGATTAATTAACATTATGAAACGTCACTTTGACAATTCAAATTGTAAATACTAATAGTACTAACTTATATACCAACTTAATTTAAATTTCACAGCCTGCTCTAATTTAGAATTTAAATGATCGCGCAGTAGTAGATTGTTCGGATATATAGATATCACAGAATTCCTTTATGTTTCTTAAATCTCAAGGAGGACACATCAAATCAAAAATTAAAAGTTTAGTTTACATAATATTAAATACTATAATAGATTGTCTAAGTTTAACTTTTCACATGTTCGTAAGTTCCTATAATTGTACCATTACATGCACGAATCACTTGCTAGACTCAAGAACATGGTAGTAACTGAAGTAATTTCGAAACAAAAAACACCATTTCAAGAAATTTGAATGTTTAATCACATATAGCTGTCTATTTCGGCTATTACAAAACTGATATAATGAGTGTGAATAAAAACAAGTGTAAAAAAATTAATAACAAATTTGATGAACCGAATCAAACCAATACTCTAATATCACAAACTAAACTAAAAAAAACAAATGAAGGACAACTATAAAATAACACTAACCTACAATAACTTCAAACTGTGAAGTTCAACATAAATACGATTAATATAACCAGAAAAACGCGAAAGCTGATACGAATGACAATTAGGCATCCGGATTTATCAGAATTTCAAATACTAGCCCACCATCCAGAACTCTAGGAACTGTTCTGAACGGTTTTTGAATTACGCGTTCTGAAAGACCGAACATTGAACTACTAATTCTAAGAATTTTAGTTCCAGAACTGCATGGTCCGAACAGTCTTCTTTCAAATGACATGCGCACTGGAGGTCTGAATATAAACCTAATATATCAACATTTTTATGTACACTTTTTTGTCCACTCTGTATGTATATATAAATATATTTTCTAATTTACTTCTTTTTTTTAAGACATGCAATTTCCTATCGATTTAAACGCAGTGAAAGATGATCACCCATTGTTGGAATCGAGTGTGCTTCACTCCTTGTATCGCAGGTTGCATATTTTAAATAAATGTGCGCAATTCCACCAGCATAGGTCAACTCATACAGATGACTCTGAAGATGAACAGTGTGCCCTCAGTGAAAACTGGGCGTATCAATCAGATATAAGAAGATGGTCGCGGACATGTCAAAGTGACGAATTACGTGAGTATTTTTAAGCAAAACGAAACCCGTGATATATATTAATTTTACGTCAACCTTAGCGTTGGTAGAAGATGCTAAGAGTTTGAGAAGGAGTAGTCATCCATATCACACGGATGAACTGCAGAAACCCGAAAGTCCTAGGAATAAATTCCACAGAGCTATATCACCATCAAGACGCAAACGCAGAGATGAAATTGTATCAGCAAATAGCGGCTTGAATGTATTAGAATTATTGTCTAAGCAGCTCAGTGATTTCAATACATCCAATAGTGAGTTTTGTGATCCAGAATCGCCATTTCGAAGGAGCAGAAGACGCAAAACCGGTTCTCTAGATAAGACCGATTCATGGTTACACCTACCAAATTCTAGTGATAGGTATAGTAATAGATTATTTATAGATGTTTAATCATTCACTTTATACAAATATCTGTAGTCTATTGAATTTTCGATCTTATACTCCCAGCATTTAACATGGTGTGCTGTGGTTTTCGTCACTCTCGGTGAATGCAGAGAGGTACCTTAAGTAATTTAAGTCGCACCACAGGAGCATAATAATCATTCATGGTTGCAAATATTCCTGTAATTAGTATTCAGACCTTAAGAAATTTTGAAACATTAATTATTATTTTATATTCAATGCCAATAGTAAAAGAATATTTATTTATAATTTTACTTACTTGTTTATACATTGCAGTATATTATTTCCCAGTATTGATAAAGGTGATGATGGGGAAATAACGACCAGATCTGAGCTTGAAGAGGGTGGTAGAGAAATTTATACTTTATCAGCTAATCAATTACAAGTACTTAGAAAATTGGCACTCCTAAAGTTGACCGCACATATGGAAAAATATTGTTCTACGCACAAGACAGGCTGGAATTGGAACGTTAGTAAATTTATGAGAAAATTGAAATGTCCGGCTTACAAAGGTAATTTTATATGAAATAAAACATTATTAATTATTTTGTTCTTACTCAAAAAGCCTAGTACATATTGTCCATTTTAACGATGTCACCAACCAACATATGTCTGTCGTCTTTTGTTTTCGAGTTACTATAGCAAAAATTCGATTTTTTATATTTTTGGTTTTCAGTTATATCTTCCTTATTTGCCAAAATAGTGGAAAGTAATGTCCAGTCACTTTATTTTATAAGAACCCAAGCAGCAAAATCACAATTTTAGAGAAGGATGAAAATATATGTGTTTGCTAATGTAGAACAAGTGTGCATATAGTGATTGTGCTACTAGGGAATGCAGTGGCATAAATATTTTTTTTTATAAGTTCTCGAAATTCCGTTACCTACCTAAATATTGATAAAATCGATTAACATATGTTTTCTCAAACTTTTGAAACCAGGCCAGACCATTGCATCATTAATAACGAACGCCCTTGTACTTCCTCGTGTACGTGTCTACGGTCATTTTTAAATGCTCATTTACCATTACAGTAGTTACAAGGTTTTCTCCATACACTTCACGAATTTTCGGATTATTTCGAACCCCCTTTCACGTTTCCTGCATATACGTAGCAAATGGCAGCGCACATTTCAATAGTCTGAGGGATGATTTTAAACCCGCATAAACAGACATCAATGCCAATAAATACTACTTTTGCAATGGCATCTGACGTCTGTGACTATACTCAAATCGCTGAACAGATTCAGTTATCACGTTGTATTCACGTGATCACACCAAAGTAGTATGCACACAGATGTATGTACTATCTGTCCGTCCGATCTTTTGGCTTACGTCAAATTAAATTAAATCAACACTTCTGGCTCAAATTCATTACTTACAAAATAGAATTAAATATTTAAAAATAAAGAGCTTATGATGCTTATATCTAATATTGTCTATATTTTATAACATGTTTTATTCATTGCTTAAAATTAGCTAAGTATATCTATTATAATGAAATTTAATAAAACAATAATAACCGCTGGTTATGAACAAAATTTACGGGTCTGTTATTCATTCATCTTGACTAACGCAGTAACAGAGTGTCATGGCGGTATATTTTCTCTGTCTGTCTTATTACTCTTACGGGGAAGACAACCCCACGTTAAAATTTAAAAGTTCTATCCTTATTTAGTCATTGAGATTGGAAAGAAATACATTCTAGGTGCCGATGTCCTTGATAACGCCATGCAATGACGTGACCCAAAAGATTCGATGGACAGATAGTAAACGATATTTGCTGCCGACCATTTTCATGCGTAGAATGCCTTGATCACGTTGTGATCACGCACTTTTATTACTGAATCTCTTTGGCGAGTAGTATAGACAATCTATGAAGGTGCTTAGCACACATGCGCAGAATGATCGCAGCACTTCATTGGCTGTTTTTCAAAACGATACTTTATTGCAATTCGCTAACAAAAATGACACCTAAATCAAATTTCAATTTATTTTAGATAAAGTTATATTCGGAGTTTCAATAACTGTAATACAACAAAGAACTGGATTGCCATTACCTAAAAGTATAGCAGAAGCTTTAAACTGGTTAGTGGATAATGCAGGGAGTAATGTTGGAATTTTTCGAAAACCAGGTGTACGCTCTAGGATACAACATTTGAAGACTATTATGGAGGAATTCGGTGAAAAAATAAATTTTAACGATCAACAAGCGTACGACGTCGCAGATACGGTAAAGCAATATTTTCGAGAATTACCTGAGGCGCTATTGACTTACAAACTTTCTGAAACATTCATTTCAATATTTCAACGTAAATTTTGACATTTCCGGGTTAAGATATCAACTTTTACAGTGAAATACTTTTCAGACATTCCTCCACATTTACGAAGGGAAGCCGTATTATGTGGTCTATTGTTAATGCCCGATGAACATAGAGAAGTTCTACAAATTTTATTATATTCTCTACATAGAATAGCGGAATATTCCTCTGCAAATCAAATGACTGAAAGTAATCTAGCCCTTTGCTTTGCACCAACCTTATTTCATCACAATCAAATTGCAAACAGACCTGTGACAGGTGTGCCGTCAACAAAAGAATTAGATGAAAATAGGGCTGCCCATGATTGTCTATTGTTTCTAATTAAAAATTATAACAACTTATTTAAGGTAGGTTAGAAATTTTGTACACAATATCACCAAACAAAAGCATTTTTTAAAGAAAACAGGTGACAAAAGTATTAAAAATGCAAGCAGCAATATTAAATAGTCAATATTCGTATATGAAAATGTATGAATGCACATCTACACCAAGCTGGCATTGCAAACAACAACGTACAGACAGATGTTTCGATCTTACATAGATCTCATCAGTGTACGAGCGTGCTGTTCACAATGCCGTACAAACTTGGACTACCTGCAAATATAGCCGACTTACGTACCAAATGCCTATGAGAGATTCCCAGCGGCATCTGTCACCCAAGCGCGAAAACGCAAGGTAATGATGACGTAAGTCGACTATATTTGCAGGTAGTTCAAGTTTGTACGGCATTGTGAACAGTACGCTCGTACACTGATGAGATCTATGTAAGATCGAAACAGCTGTCTGTACGTTGTTGTTTGCAATACCAGCTTGGTGTAGATGTGCATTCATACATTTTTATATACGAATTAATTCGTGTATGCATACATTCAGTGATTCAATAGTGTGAGAGCTTATTCTCCAAGAATTACTTTGTTGCATTTTATTGAAATAGTCAATATACTTTGAGCCAACAGTTTTTGATGGCGACATTGATCAAGACAAGACCTATCGTCAATTTTCACTTGATCAAGGTCTTCATCAATAACTTGATCAAGAAACTGATAAGTGTAAAACAACTGTTGTTCTTAAATATTGCAGATACCTGAAGACTTATTAAATCAATGCAGTTCAAATGAAATGAAGGTTGTCCTGTGGTCCGAGTTGAGTTTAGAAAACAACGGTGATTGGAAAACGTACCTGGAGAAATGCCAAACCGCCCTGATAAATGAGGTTAAAGAAAAAACAAGAGGCTGGATGACCATTCCATCGCATTACGATAAAATAGAAGTGTCGTATAAGAAGGTTGCCGATAACCATCCGTTGAAGTTATGGAAAACATATTTAGAAATCGATGCTAGTCCAATAGATATATTTAATAGGATATTGAATGAACGTGATTTGTGGGATGCCGAATTAGAATCGGGCAGAATTATTTCGCGAATTGATAGTACAACAGATATTTACCAATATGTTAGGAAAAATATCGCCCCTTTACCTCTGGAAGCTTATTGCACTATACGCAGCTGGAAAACTAACTTACAAAAAGGTGGATGTATTTTGGTAGAAACATCGGTGGAACACAATGAATCCGATACAATACCAAACAGTATCAGGAGAGTTGTTCTAGCATCGAGGTATTTTATCGAATCTTGTAGTTCTCATACTTCGAGAGTCATACACATGGCAAGAGTTGATAAAAGGTAATAAACTTTATTAAATGGCATTATTTCCAAACCAATTATTTTACTCAAAATCGATAGTTACTAGGCGTAAAGGAATTGATGAAATTATTAAAATTTCAGAAATAGTATACTAAGTTGTTTTTAAATGGAAACTATAGAGTGCCATTACAATATTAAAAAGTATTTTAAATTTAATGTTTATTTTTTACTTACTTATTACTGATTTCATAATTAATAGTTGACGAGTTATTTCCTGAAATTAGAGCTGGAATCTAAATCATGAACACAATACCTTATTATGATAAATAGAATGTAAAATAATCAGAAAATGGTTTTGGTACACCTTATATACCTAGTAATAATTTCAGATTTAATATATACAGGTGAGTCATCTCCGCGGGTAAGGCCGATTATGCCTTTATGAGTAAAGATACTTCGATGCGGTTTCTTTCTTGTGATAGCTGCTTATTAAGACCACATTTCAAAAATATTTTGTATTATACAGAGTGTTCCATAACTTGGTGGTTAAACATAGTTATAGTTTTTTAAATGGAACCCCCTATGTATATTATTGCATTTTTGTATTCCCCGTATAATTTTTAGTCAAAAAGTAATAAGATAGTATAAGCTTAAAAGCTAAAGCTTTTGACTGACATTTCTCTGAAAAATTCAATGTTTGTGTAAAATTGTAATATTACTGAGCTAGTGTCGCTTTTTGATATAATTTTGTCAGTACTATACTATATTAATTAAAACCATAAAACTGACAAAATTATATCAAAAAGCGTTAATAGCTCAGTAATAGTCACTTTTAAAGTATTAACGTCTTACATGTTTTTGATGTGAAATTTAATAAGAAATTCAAAAATTAACTGATATACAGGGTGTTCCATTTGAAAAATATGACTTTTATACAAAAACTAACAAAATTATATCAAAAAACGACAGTAGCTTAGTAATAGTCACTTTTAAAGTATTAACGTCTTACATGTTTCTGACATAAAATTTAAGAAACAATTCAAAAATGAATTGATATATAGGGTGTTCCATTTATAAAAATTGACTTTTATACAAAAACGTGTCATGTAATTTTAATCGAGCTTTCTGCACATGCAGTTAGTAACTGTAAAAAATAAAACATGCTTGTCTTAGGACCTCTTATTGTAAACTATACTGCAAAAAATTTTGTCCATCTAATACGTCGTTAACGAGAAATATAATTTTATACAAACTTTGAATTTTTCAGAAAAATGGGAATAAGTCAAAAACCTTAGTTTTTAGGCCTATACTATCTTATTACTTTTTGCCTAAAAATTATACGGGGAATACAAAAATGTAATAATATATAGGGAGTTCTATTTAAAAAACTATAACTATGGTTAGCCACCAAGTTATGGAACACTCTGTATAATACAAAATATTTTTTAAATGTGCTCCTAATGAGCAGCTATCACAAGAAAGAAACCGCCTCAAAATATCTTTACTCATAAAGGCATAATCGGCCTTACCCGCGGAGATGACTCACCCTGTATATATATTTACAATCTGTTTAATTAAGATTTTTTGTCCTTGGATTATTTTCGAAAATACGTTTTGTTATGAAAATAGAAACCGAGAAACGTATGTATATTAAAAAGCCCTAAGTAAAACAAGAAATGTCGAGAAATACGGTTTTAAAATCATTGCGATTAGAAAAGAAAACGGATATTTTTTGTAGTCACACGAAGTTAGTGTAGATATCGCAAACAGCATTTCGTATGTTGTTGATTGATTTCTACTGTGAATTGTCATTTTCTCTCTTTGAAAGATGCAAAAATTTATTGCGTCTCGTATTTTCGTTTCATAATTGAACTTTGGTTATTGATACTTTCTAATATGAATCAGCCTGTATCTTCGAAACAACGGGTCTTTCCGAAAAACATCTAAGGACAAAAATTCATTAAATAACCCAGCCAATAACATCCTGAATGTTTGTTGCATGTTTAATAAACAACCCGTATATCATTTATTATTTTCAGAGGTAAAATGCCTGAATGGTATCACAAAAATTACGGACATCTGTTGGCATTGGATCTTCACAATTTACAAAACTCATTTCGAAAGTCTCACACCGTCAAAAAACATGAAACTTAAGGATATATAACCAATCGATAGTGAATCTCAACATTACTAATCACTGGAATCTATAAAATTTCGAATATCAATAGTTTTGGTCATTTAATAAATGGTCGATTATCTTTTTATAAATATATATATTATATGACGAAGCGTAGTACAAAGAAATGGCATTTATATCTTATATACATTATTGTTCTGTGATTTTTTCCATTACATTATGTTTTATATAATTATATTTTTTTCTGTTGGGTCCAAATACATGTAAGTGTAAAAAATGAAAATATGTGTATATATACACACGAGTATAAAATAAATAAATTTTTGTTAAACTTGTCTTTTGATATGCCGTACATACCATTTTAAACACGGCTATTGCTCTAAATCATAAAACATCTAAAAAAATTCTAGTGGAAGCAGTTCGCATGTATTTGAATAAAAATAATTTTTGTATAAAAAAAAATTACAATTAAAAAAGAATTTAAAACTTAACTGCTTCATGTTTCATATATTACCTTATTCCCACCAATTACTGTAAATTCCTCTGAGAAATAGAAATCCCCACCCAGTCAAGTGAAAACACTGATTGCAACACTAGTGTTGCCCAAATATCCCATTGACTTTCACATATGTATACCTGCATTTACTCAATTGCCTAGTGGGAATTTTTAAATATTATTTTTAATTAAAACTTTTACATTTTAAAAAAATACGTTAACGTTCTGAAATAAAATAAAACAAATGATCTAAATAAGAAGTAAGATTTATTAATCAATAAAATGTCTTTTATTATTATGGGATGGCATTTAAATAAAAGTAATGGCCTTAAGTGATATTGTTTATTGATTTCAAATTCAAATGCGCCTCATACATATATATATATGTACATCTATATCTATGTGTGGCCTAGGAAAATGTTACAATACAGATATCAAATTATAAATAAAAGTGAAACAAGGATACATATGATATTCATAGCAAATATGATATAGCAACCCTGGTTTATAAAAAAGAATCTTAATCTATAAAAGATACTTACAAAATATCATTCATAAAGTTGTACATCAAAAATAAAAAGTACAAACTCTTAGTAATAAAATATATTCCACTAAAACGCGTTATATACTCCAAGAATATGAAATAAAAGAAAGGGTTCTTCTAGTTAGTTGATAAAAAACTTATAAAATCGCCAAAGTTAAATATAATTTCGGGAAATTTCAAACATTACACTAGTTCCACAAAAAGGATTTTAGTTTATAAAAGATACTTAAAACGTATCATTTGAATAAAATGAAATAATGATAATAAATAAAAATACCAAAAGAGAGGCTTCTTCGGGTTGATGATAACAAGCTAGGTAAGATGAAAATTAAATTAAGAACAACTCATAAAAATACTTGTGACAATTTTTGACACCTTTTGTGTGGGGCCCAGGAAAATGTTACAATACAGATATATGGAAACTTAAAATGAGGATGCATAACATAAAGGATCTTAATTTATAAAAGAACTGCGTTTGGGTACATGTATCATCTGATTAAAATTGTACATTAAAATAAAAAAATGACATACAATTTGAAATAAAATATATTCCACTGAACGCGTTATCAAGAATATGAAATAAGAGACGGTTCTTCTAGGTGATGAAAACAAAACTAAACAACAAAATTAAAATTGAATTAGAAAAACCCTTTAAAAACTCATAAAAATACAATTTTCGAAATAATTTTGACACTCTTTCCTGGCAAAATTACGTCTATCTGTCAAATTACCATACATTTGTACAGAATCGATTCTACTTTGCATTTTAGGTGATCAAACTGTATGAAATTTGTGTCAAAAGACTTTCTGAAATAAACACTTGAATTGAATTCGAATATGTTATGTGTAACGTGTATTCATATATATATATATTTCTAAATGAGTATAAAATAAACATGTTCTACTCAAAAATTAACACCATTTTCACGTATAGATTATGTATATAATATAATACGTCAAACAAAAAATACTATTTTACTTATTTCCCTCAAATATCAGGGAAGTCTGGAGAAACAAAGTTATTTTTGAATGGAACACTGGTCAACAACTGTACGTCTGAGAATAACCTTATATCGCCAGTTATTATTTATTTATTTCACTTATTTTTATAAAGATTTTTCTTTAAATCTATTATAAAACAAGCTTTTGAATGCTGAAATCAATGTACAGATATATGTATTAATATATGTAATATATCAGCAGGTCAGAATTGCAAATTATGTACTAGGAAACAGCTACTGTATATATACAGCTTTATCAACCAGACGGGAACTGATAATAAATGTAAAATAAAACAAAATAAAGAATAAATTATAAAAAAAAAGATGAAAAATTCGTAGGTGTTAAATTAAAAGTTCCCAGTTTTACACAAGCCAACAATCTAAATACTTATGGGATACAACACTTAGCCCATTTTACAGTATCACATAAAATTGTACCAACACAATAGATAGTATTTTACAGTAAAGTGCAAAACGTTTTAGAGTTTTCGTGCACAAGTTTATTGTATGAAATTGGAACCTGTCCTATTTTTCTACTAATAACTTGTGTTTTGCGAAAGCGCATCAATCTATCCTCGGTATTCTGTTTAAGGCAACGTGTCAACAAATACATTTACTAAGCTTCATTAATAAAATTGTTTCTGTTGTTTGCAAAGTATAAAAATAATGCTTGTACATACAGCTATATAAGAAGTAAACGAAAAAATAATAATTTACGTTTAGTTGTTGTTTACCCACTACCATCGCCTTCTTTTCTGTTTTACCCTTGTTATACTCGTCAAAATGTGGAGTAACTAGCGCATTATACTATAACATACTACCTAATTTTTTGGTACAATTTTATATGATACTCTAAAACGGGCTTTACAATAAAAATTCAATTTTATTTAAATCTTTATTTGATTTGTTAAATTATACGTTTTTATATATATTTATATATATTTTCTCTAATAATGGTGTATCCCCATTTTATTAGTTTGGGCCTGTTCAGTTTTATAACCAATTCTGAGCTACTGTTTAGCCTATTTCGCTTTTTGCCCATTAAAGCGAAATTGGAGGCACCAAATTATACATTCAGTTGTAGTGCAAGCAGTAAATAACAAGAATTACAAGACTACGTGACATCATTTCATATATATGAATATTTAGATAGTTTGTTTTTGTTTTTTTTGTTTTTGACTTTTTTTATTTTAAATATGTTATGATATCACATACATTTTTAAACTACCATAATTCTTCGTTATAAATGCCCAACATGGCCGCATGGAGCTTCTTTTTTTGTTATTTGAATAAAATGAAATTTACAGAAAAAAAATCCTGTACCAAGTTTGTGTTTATTCCTTTTTGTGTTCTTCATCAATTTTGTTTAGATAATTTGTTGTATGGTCACTACCAAATGCAATGATTACATTGATTATGATGAAATCTTTCTTCTATTTTTTTCCTCCATTTTGAGTCAATCCAGGTTTCGTATTAACTTGATGTTTGACCCTGAAACAAACAAAAAAGTATTAGTATTCATAGTAGGTAATCTATATCTGATACCGTATTTCCAGTCGATTGTAGCCATTCTTCCGTTCATTTATGCACTTATACAAACGT
The DNA here is from genome assembly GCA_963170755.1 of Amphimallon solstitiale. Lineage (NCBI taxonomy): Eukaryota > Metazoa > Arthropoda > Insecta > Coleoptera > Scarabaeidae > Amphimallon > Amphimallon solstitiale. Next base: position 1,380,016 of record OY720684.1, on the reverse strand, counting down.
CGCCCAACCCATCTCATATAACATAATGTATAATACTTAAAAGAATATGGAAGATATTTTAAAAATCGTAACATATTTTATTTTAACTACGATCCGTCATACTAACTACGTTTGACACTTTTCGCGTAAAATGTGAAACTGACAGATGGGAATATACAAGAACTAAATTCATTATGTTTCTCTATGAATGATTTAATTTCATATTAAAGTCAATATCTGACTTTAAATGAGCTTGTGTTTTCAATTTGTTGTATATTTTGTATTATAAATAATAAACTTTGAAGGAATGAGGATTACTATAATTAAATTTAAATTTTAAATTCAGTATATTATGATTAGCAACATTTTATTAGGGTTATGTCAAGTTCTGTCAAATTAATTAAAATTGACAATTTACAATTGACACACTGTAAGTTGTTTTAGAGGGGCAAAATCACCTGGATATAGTGTGGTATTAAGTATAACAATAAGCAAACTTTTTGATATGTAATGGCATACTAATGTAAGAACTTACCCTTCATTAGCATTATCCTTACAAGGAGCAAGGGTATCAACGCCCAATTCAGATAGAACATTTAGAGCTTCCAACGAAGCTTTTTCATGAGATGCTTCGGTTGTCGGACCCTCACCATGACAAACCTACAAAAAAAAAATATTAAAAGCAGTGAACAAATGGCTCGACATATTTCTATCAACATACCTGTGGTGGACTAGTATTCAAAGATACCAAAGTAAGATACTGTTCATGGTTAGCTTTCGGAAAATCAGAGAACTGAACATGTATATTCATCAGCTGAGCCAAATACAATAGTTTATCTTTAGATTGAACACCTTGTGGTGGAGGAGCCGACACTTTATTGATGACTTTCTTCTCGTTGCCATTCGCATTTGCTGCATTATCATTCATATTCTTCGATTTCTGAAATGAATAAGATATTGTCAATTATACAAACTCGAAATATCATCATTGAATTAAAGTATTAAACAACCTTATTTATCATACAAGATTGTCAGTTTCATTGATTTAGACATACGAATGTCAAATTTACTTATCTGTTTTAAATACGAATATATAAATATATATATATATATATATATATATATCGTATATAAATGTTTAACTTCAAAGAATTTTAATAGAGTAACAATTTAGATATGTAAAGAGTGAAAATTCTCTTGTATGGTAAGTAAATGTATTATTATTACGTTGTTTTTTTAAAAAAAATGTGAAAATCCTGCCTATATTGAATTACATAATTTTGAAAGCGATAATAGGTGATTCAAATATGGTATGTATGTAATTATCCTGGTCTAGCCTTCAAAGATAAATGACATTTATTCTAAACAACACAAATTTCAGAGACTTAGGGTGGTACAATGTTCATCGAAGTTATCCACAAATCTTCTAACCTCTATTCTGGAATGGATATGGATTATCTTTCCTCCAAAGCAGTTCCTCGTAATAACAACTGCTGTTCTTTTTACTATTTATCACACCCTAGTTACTTGTATTGAAACATTTTTAGATGTCTAGGAGTTAATTTGCTTTTTCAAACTTGTACAGTTACGTTTTAATTAATATTAGCATAAATACTTATTTTCTAACATAGCACTTATCAAATATCACAAATTAATAATAATGAAAACAGCTTGTTTTAGATTTACACTGTGTTTATTAAAAATATATATGACAATTGTTTCGCTACCTTGTAGCTTCTTCGGATAAATGTTACAGAATGAAGTGTACAACATAAACTTATTATATTGAAAATATTACTGACTACACTACGGTTTTCCCAGCAATAAACCTTAATTGTATTATAATGTACTTTATGTATCTATTTTAAATATACTCCGTGACAAATGAGTATCTTTACAACTACTTATAAATTATACATATTTAATAAAGGTGAAGAATTTAAATCTAATTTGTCATTTAATAATATATCTAAATTTTTTAGTCTGTTAATTTCTAGTGATTCTAAGAGATTTAGTTTTTTACTTTTATTTGCTATGTGTAAGATCTCGAAATTCTCATCAAAGTCATGGTTGTTTTCAATCAAATGAGTGGCATACGTTGAGTTCTCCTTTTTATTAGTAAACGCTTTTTGATGATCTTCTATACGTTTTTTAAAAGCTCTTCCAGTTTGACCTATGTATGCTTTATGGCATGTACCACACGATAATTTATAGACACCCGATTTGTTATCTTTTGAAGTTTTATCTTTATTATTTTTAATAAATGTCCCTAAGTTATTGTTTGTTTTGTATGCTACATTTATGTTTTGTTTCTTAAGAAATATAGATAATTTTTTCTGTTCTCTACTAATGAAAGTGAATGAATTGAATTTCTCATTTGGTTTTTCTGTGATATTGAGGTAAGCTTCTTGCAGACATTTTTTATATAACTTATCCGAAATTAATTTATTGATAATATTAGGGTCGTAGCCATTATTAAAAGCTATTTGTTTTATAATATTATATTCTTTATTGTAATCTTCTTTTGACATAGGAATATTAATAAGTCTAAATGTCATACTATGAAACGCCGCTAGTTTTTGTTGGTATGGGTGATTTGAATTATAATGTATCGTGGTATCCGTATGTGATTCTTTATGATAAATAGAAAAGTTAATTTTATTGTCGCGTTTTTTTAACGTCAAGTCTAAGAAATTGATACTATTATCATTTTCTTTTTCTATTGTAAATGTGATATTAGGGTCTAAAGAATTAATAAAATTGAATAATTTATTTAGTTGTCTATCTGTGCTTGTGTATCCTACTAGAATATCGTCAACATACCGATACCAAAAAAACACATTATTCGTCAAATCTTTATTTTTAAAAATTCTATTTTCTAAGTTGTCCATAAAAATTTCCGCCAAAAGTGGTGATAAAGGGTTACCCATAATGAGACCTTGGTTACTTTTGTATAATTTATTATTGAAACTAAAATAATTTTGTTCTAAACAAACTGATAGCACATCTAATATTTCGTTCATTATAATCGGGTTTGTATTGTTAATTGTTAATAAGTGTCTAATTAATTCAATGGTTTTATTGGGCGGAATACTCGGAAATAAATTTTTAACATCAAAAGATATATATATATATATTTTTAATAAACACAGTGTAAATCTAAAACAAGCTGTTTTCATTATTATTAATTTGATAATGGATTTACATCAAGTAAAAGGCGAATCTATCAAACAGTCAAATATCACAAAGAAATTGTTTATGTATTTAATCTTTATACAGTGGAAGATCGATCAACCGTGCGCGGATTACTTTTAACGGCTGGTTTTCGGGGAAACCCAAGGGTTCCGGGGAAACAGAAACGTTACGAACTGAAAAACATGTGGTGTAATGTATAGTTTAGTGGACAAAATGCAGAGTACCGGTGCGAATCAAAGGCGTAAGCGCAATGTTTTGACTATAGAACATAAAATAAATATTTTTCAACAATTTGAAAAGAGGACAGGTGTTGAACAACTGGCTAAAGAATATAATATAGGCAAACAAACGGTGTGTGATACTGTGAAAAAAAAGACGAATTACAGAGCTTTGTAGCAACATAATCTCTTTAGTGTCAAAAATCTCTAGTTTCGAATGAATAGGCAAAGAAGAAATACAGGAATGGAGATGATGTGATCATGAAAAAAAAGGATACGAGATTATTAGTGATGATGCTGATCTTAATAATACACCTGCAGAAATAAGCTCTGATACTAGTAGTGACGATGATAATGGTGACTATCATCAAAAGAAGTCATCGGGAGGAAAGAGACGCTGTGAATGTACTACTTGAATATTTTGACGAGCTACCTGAACCTAATGGTATTGATGTTCTTCAGCTTATAATCATGAAGGAATTTATAAGGGCTAGAATATATGAATTACAAAAGCAAAAACATGTCAAGTAGTAAATTGTACAATGTGATCAATCTCAAGTGAAGGTTGCGTGGCCTAAATTTGTAAGTTGGCAACAATGACTTGTGTATAGGTATTGTGTATAACCATAACAATGTGAACATATAGTTTTGACAGATTTGTTATGGTATATTTACATCGGTAAAGAGAATGAAAGGAAATAAAAAGCAAGTAAAATGTGATAATAAAACGAAAACAAATTGAAGCAAAATGACAGCGATTGTATATATTCAGAATAGGTACCTGTATGTACCTGTCTAACAAGAAAATACCTTAAGCTAGGGATTTTTAAGATACCACCACCACACTTCACTTGAGATTGATCTCATTGTATGTACCTTAATTTTTATTTACATATTTGCATAATGTGTATTTAACATCTACAACAGTTTTTCTATTACTACGAGCAAATGTTTGTTTTCACTATAAAAACAAATGTTTAATGATCTTTCTATATGTATTTGTCCATATAAAAAAGATTAAAATGTAAATAACTATGTACGAGGATGTCCGGAAAGTAAGTACCGTTTTGGAAAAAAAATCATAAGTCATTTTCCTCAAAACCAAATTTATTTGTACATGAAAGAGCATTTCTTAAACTATTTTTCTACATAGTTGCCAACATTGTTCAGATATTTGTCATAGAGTAAAAGCGACTTCCTCCAAAATAAATCTTCAAGTTCAAGAGTAAGTGGTAGTCAGAAGCTGTAAAATTCGGGCTGTACGGGTTATCGAACTGTTCCCAACCGAATTGTTTAGTAAGGTTTTGAGCGACACCTGCAGAATGGGGACATGCATTGTCATGAAGCAACACAATGCTTCCACGTCTTTTGTTTTGAACTGCGCAACGAAATTTTCTCAATGTTTCACAGTATCGTTCCGCATTGATGTGATTTCATCTCTGGTAAGGAAATCAACAAGCAGAATACCCCGTCTGTCCCAGAACACAATGCATATGATTTTTCGTGCGGACAACGTTGTTTTGAATTTTTGTTTTTTGGGGAGGTGAGCGCGTCCACTCCATCAACTTATTTTAATTCTAGAATGACATGACAACCCAAGTTTTATCACCGGTCACAATACTGTTTAAGAATTCTCCCTCAACACTGTATCGGAAAAGAAATATTAAGCACTGCCAAGTCGCTTCGTTTTGTGGACATTTTCGGCGCGCAATGGGAAATTTAAACGATTTGTGACCTCATGCAAAACAGGTTTTGAATTTTGTGGAAACTCATTACTAAGCATTCATATGAACTGTCTGTTTTTACGTATTTTCTCATTCACTTTTTCAACTAAACCATCATTGACGACAGAAGGCCGCCCATTGCGTAGTTGGTCATGAACATTGGTTTGTCTATCGTTGAATTGTCTAACCCATTTTCTCACCATTCCATCGATCATTACATTTACACATCTCTACAAGTTGACGATGAATTTCAGCTGACTTAATAATCATTGCGTACAAAAAAACGCATTACAGAACGCGCTCTTCAGTCGCCGGGATCAGAAATTGTGTTTAACATTTAGAACGATCACTAGCTAATGTAAACACAACACATTCCGGCTGTAATGGCGTCAGCGGATAGACTATGAACCAGCCAGACACTTGTGCATGCGCGCAACTACGACAATAGCGCTGCTGCGGTGGTGGTAGAACGAAACGGTACTTACTTCCCGGACATGCCTCGTACTTCGATTATCCGTGTTTTCAATTATCCCGGGAAACTCCCGATCCCGGCCGAGTCGGATAACCGAGGCTCTACTGTATTTAAAAGATTTAAATATTCCTGTTTAACTTTAATTTTAAAATCTGTTGCTGTTTCTTCTGCTAATGCCTATTATCTCTGTGTTATTGAATAAAAATAGAACAAACAAGCAAGTGCGGTCTAATACCTATCACTTCAAAATTGAATGATTGAATATAAAAAATGTTTACCTGCATTGTGACTGATTGATCTCCAACTAGCAACAATCCAGGCACAAGCTGTCTACCACAAGTACCTCCAACAGGTGGCTCTGGCTTTTCCTCTAAGAATGTTACTTTACGTGGTTTTTCCACATTTTCACTCTCCTTTTCTACCTGCAATAATAAATAAAATAATGATGGTTTCGGGTAAAATAATATATTTAATACATACTGGAACACTAGTAAGTTTCTTTTGTATGTTTGCAGAGGCTCCAGCATCATTTTCCTGTATATAATTTACATTGTTAATCTTTTCTCTCGGCCAAGTGTAAATATTATTCTAAACAAAATAAAAAAACAAAAAAAGGAGTAAGAAAAAAAACATGGAAATTTAAAAATAAACAATAGAAGAAGAATTTACAAAAACAGAACAGAAAATACATGAAATGTTTACCTTACTGGTTGTTGCTATAACGACAGGTTTTTGTTGTGGAGTTGGAGGACTTGTAGTTGAATAACCCAAGGCATTCAATAATGCTTGGGCGGCGCTTCGTTTTGCGATTTTTTTGTTTGGACCGACACCATTGCAAGAAATACCACCAACCGATGCTTGAATAACGAATTCCCTACGACGTGGTGCACCGCGCTCCTCAACCACCTTCAAGTAATACTTTTACATATCCAACATATTCGCTTCTATTTTAAATACAGAACTACATATTCACAAAAGTGGTCTACCATGCGCTAATCATACACAATCAACTGAGATATTAAACTTACTAAATTAAAGTTTGAAGCAAATAAAAACACAAAATTTACAGCAAGTGTTAATGGCGAGCATTAATATAACTTAAGTATCTTCCAAACATTGATCGCGTGAACAAAATGATATTTGGCAAATCAAATTCAAAATCATCACCCCCGATGGATCGGAGGCACATGATTAGCGAGTAAAGAGGTCGTGAGTCTGAATCTTACCCATGGGTGAAATAAATTGTAATCATTTTAACCAAAAATATTAGCTAAAAGTATAAATGATATTTTAAAAAATAATAGAAAAAAGCATAAATAAATTAAAAACTCGACTCAGCAATATTTTTACTGCACAAGACTGCTACTAATTTGTACTCGGTATTACTATAAATGAAAGAAACTTATTGAAAAGTTGGAAATACCTATAACTTTAATATTTAATACTATATAATATATAAAATTCTCGTGTCACAGTGTTTGTAACAAAACTCCTCCGAAATTTTTTTTTTTGTTTTTGGACAAAATTTTGTATTTTATTTTTTTATGATTCGGCATTAAAAAATATATACAAACCAAAATTTTCACCCTTCTACCACCAATTCCTATTTTTTATTAGCACTTTAATAATTTTCTACTCTCGGCGGTCGATAATTCATCAGTTACCACTCGATCAGTTATTCCCGCCAGGCGTCTACCGGTGTCACTTCTCACCCCGTAAACAGCACAGAGTAGGGATAAGAACGAAGCCGGTCTCCTGTCTTTCTCACACAATAAGCTTGCTCTCATTCACTAAAGTTTAGGGCCTAAACCGTTTTCGGCCATTATTATTGATTGTGCGTCGATCGTAGCAGTGAAGCTTATACTTATCATTTTACTTTCTCAGTGCAACTCTCATATTAAGTATATTCTCATAGTAAATGTATCATCAATTTGCAGTGCTATAATTATTTATTCCTATTTAGCTCAAGATAGTTCTCACGTTCAGTTAATTAAGTGATCTCATAAAAATCAATAGTTTTCAACAAGTGTCACGAGCTCCCGCCAACAACAACCATTGTGTTACCTGTTCCATAATATTTTCATACATTTATTAGTTCTTGCTTATTATTTATTAAACGACAATTAATAATACTATAATACACAGTGCGCGCAAAATTTTTGGGAATCATTTTCAATTAAAAGAGAAATATATACGTATTTTATAATTGTGAAAGGTAGGTAAAATAATAAATAAGAACTAATAAATACACATATACCACATGCCCACACACTTACAATAAGTTACTTATTTTTTATTAGACTACCAAAATATTCACTAGAAATAATTTATATGGCAAAACAATGTTTGCCCGGTCAGCTAGTAAAATATAAATGTCAAATTTGATATAATCGGTTTTTTAGCAACGATTTCGTATATTACTATCAACATGGACTAATTAACTATAACATAATATGAATTTAAAATAACCGGTTTTAATTTTATTTTGTTATATTGGAAATGCTATAGATGCATGCAAGCATGATCGTATGATTATAAAGTGATGTGTCAATTAACAAATTCATAGGTAGATACAGTAAATTCACGATAGGAGAGTGTTCACATTATCAACAGAAACCTCATGGTAACAAACAGAAAATAAGGAAAATTCCCACTGATATGTATAACACTCACAGTTGCATACCGCTTTCATGTTGTCAGCACTGCAAACAACGTTCGCATACACATTTTGCAATTACTGCTGACATTTAGGTTATATCACGTTTGTGTACAAAAGATGCATTTTCATAACTATTAATGTCGAAAGAGTATTCGCAAGTTTCAGCTGCGCTTGCTAATTTCGAAGCAGAACGTGATAATGCTTTCATTCAGCAGACGGATCGGGAACCGATCCCGCTCCAACCGTTCACTTCACAACAGTTGAGTGTTCGCTGGACAGGATCGCTCACCTTTATGTCATCGTCTGTCATTTGGTACTTTTCATTGCTGCCATATGTTAAAAAAATAGAGATTAAACCGAATAAACAATAATAATAAATTGTTTTCTGCATTAAGTTTTGGCGTAGTTTTTAGTGGAAGGGCTGGTTTTTCCAACCCCGAATAAAATACTGGGTGAACTCCAATAATACATTTATTTCTGCACAATACCTTTAATTTGCTGTATCTTACTTTTCTAGTAACTTTCTTCAAAATTATGTATTAGGTTGGTCTTGGAATGCATCAATGGCGCATGCGTACAGAATACGCTCACTAAGTGAATTTTTCCGCTCACAAAAATGGCGGCCGCTCCTGAACATGTTCAGAGTGAGCGCTCGTCTATTGGACATGATCACTAAACAGTTGCGCAACTGTTGTGCCTACTGAATGAAGGCAATGCTTGGCCTTTTTCTTATAGTGTTAAGAGTAAGGTTTAGATCTGTTACTAGACCATTTCATTGTGACAACTGAAGAGCCCTTAGCCATATGTCGACGTACAATAGTGTTAAAAAGCATTTAAATTTGGAAAAAGTAAAACTAAGATTGCTAATGGAAAGGCAAAGTTTGCAATGTGAAGTGATAGTAAAAATATAATTACTAGGAAATAATATTTAATTAAGAACAAAGCGTAGCTTGGATGCTACAGTATAGAAACATTAAGTACTTTTAAAAGACTGTGTGTTATAATACAATTTTGTTATAATTGTAGAACACATTACACTGAAATCTTTCAGTTCTGTATTTTGGGAGCGTGACATTTTCATTGGTAATCGAAGCTCACTATAGAAAATATTAGAAACTTGATTTCCATTTTAAAAAAAGGATTAATGGAATTACCACATATATATTACATTAAAATGAGTGAATTTCTGGCCAGAATATTTGTGTTTAAAGCAATCTGATACTGATCAGTTTATTTGAAATTAAACTTGTATCATTCAATGCGGTACAGGGTTCTTGGCAAGATAGTGATTAAAGAACTATCTACTAACACATATATTCAAGAATGTCTAAAGTAAACTAAAATTCCTTACGACATTAGTTTCCTGAAAGTACAATTACTGGATTTAGACAATTGTTTTTCTTGATAGTGGAACTTTTGCCTCAGTCTGCACCAGTATATGAGATTGTTCAATTTGTATAGAAAAAGGCTCATAGAGTTCAACGACTGCCACCATATCATTGCACTTTCAACTCTACTGAATATCTGGGGTTATCACAAAACATTATTACAATCGACATGTCGTGAAAACTTACAATATGACATAAAGCTTTAAGAACAATTACTGCTGAAATTTGGAGACATACAATAAAGCATATCGAAAAGCAGATACAACACTGGAGAGGAAAAGTAGGTACAGTTCGAGAAGATCCAGGCGAATTTATTATTCGTGTTGGTACAGACAATAGAAGAATTCGGATTAACCTAGGTCGTATAAAATTATATTTATTTTATGCTTTTGTATTTTTTTATCGTATTGTATATTTTACAGTAGAATGTGTTTATGGTATCAAACATAAAATTAATAAAGTTGCAATAAACCTAGTTTGACGTACACAAAAACGTTTAATTCAAAAGGTATATGACCAGGAAAGAATAAAAATAGTAATATTTTGTGTATTTCTTGGGTCAATTTTCACAAGTCTATTTTACATAACCTGTATATGTTAAAATGAGAAAAGCTTGACACATCGTATCAAAGTCGATAGTGACGCGTTGTTATCGTGAATTTACTAAATAATACAAAATAAAGTATTTAAAAGGACTTACCGTATAATCTGGTTCCTTCTCTCTGTTGGCTTGCTGTATTTGTATCAAACGGGATATTGGATTTATCTCCTCAGTATATTCCGATGATTTATCTGAGTTCACCTTAATCAAATTTCTAGTTTTCTTTTTATTAGCTACTCGTTTCTTCTTCATCTGAGCATTGTTAGACACGCTTGGTAACGGTGGAAATTTCGCCAAATGTTCAAGCATCTTCTCTGCCGCCCGTTTCTTTGATTTTTTTTTACTGTTACCTTCACCTTCAACAACAGTATCGCCAATTTTACACTGGGTGATGAACACCTTCATGTGTGGTGGTCCCCTCTCGCTTAAAACTTCGAATACGACATTTAGATGGCGTTTTAAGGCAATCTCGTGGACTAAAGATATCGGTGATTTGGAATCAGAATTAATTTCATTTGGACCGTTTTCTATGGCTTGCTCTAAAAAAAAAAAAAAAAAGATATATTCAAAAAAAAATCACTCGTTCTGGATGACTGTCGATAGAACTATATTATAGTAAAATCAACAAATAAATAAATAAAATGTTGGACAGACACTTTTTTTAACAAAAGATTTGACTCATTATGTTTACCATGTGCTGGTTCTTCATTGGATCTTCCTTCTTCGGCATTTAATCGTTTAATATCTTCGATGGCTTTAGCAGCCGCATCGTGTCTAGCCGCTTGCAGTGTCATACCAGTACCATTATATTCGCGATCAGCAATTCGCAGAAGTATACTACATAGCTCACCATTATTGTGCTGAAATCCGGGCTTAAAATGATTGTAATAGCGGTTATCATATTGGCCATAATGTCCACGCATCTGATGACCCCGTCGAACGTCGCAATTGTATCTGGGTGGACTTTGAGGATTAAATAGATTCTGACGTGGATAGTAAGTATTCACTTGGGGCATATATGCCTGTATGAAGGAGAGAAAAAAATCACATTTTAAATCCTTACAACAAAGATAATCAATAAAAAATGAGGTGTGGCCACCACACAACTTTCTTATACGTATGAAAGCGTTACTTCCGGTCCGAATTTTGAAATTTCATTTATACAAAAAATATTCCAAATCCAACTCTAAATACTTTTGTACTCTTCATAAATATATACAGAGTGCATAATTTACGACATATTTGCCAAAAATCGTTATTGGGTAAGAGTAAAAGTGTCAGTTCCGGTCCGAATTTTGATTTTTTTTTATAAAAAAGGTATTGAAAATTAAGTTCTAAATACTTTTATACTCGTAACGTACCTGTCTAAAAAGCATGACTTGCAAAATATTTGCAAAAAACTGATTTTCGATAAGAGTAAAAGACCTACTGCCGGTAGGAATTTCGAAAAACTTTCTTAATAAAATTGTTCACAATTCCAATTTTAAGTACTTATGAATTCTTTAAGAATTTGTCTAAACTTAGTAGTTGATAAAATATTGGCAAAATTCGATTTTTTCACTGAAGTAAACTACTATTTCCGGTCTGCCGATTTTGCTGAAAATCTAATCAGTTCTCAAGAAGGAGATTATACTACTAAATGCAAAATTTGGAATAGATAGCTATTGCGGTTTGACCGCTATCGTGGTCACAGACAGACAGACACACAGACATCTTTTAAAAACCACTTTTTTGGTATCAGGGGACTTCAAAATGTGGACATCTGCAAAAATCTCGAGGTCGAAAATTTTCATCATCACAATACTTCCTTATACTACGTATAAGAAAGTAAAAAAGCGAAACTTTGTACGCATGAAATATAAATATAAATAAGAACATTTTTATTTGCATATTTAATTGGCAATCTAGCAGGACAAAAGTGATTTTTACGAACTATTTGAATAATTACAATAAGCTAATATATCAACTGTTAACTGTCTATGAAACTGGGGAACATTACTATTAATATATTGAGCACTTGTGAAAATACTAAACAGAATTTAAAAAAACACCTTTTTCACAACAACAATAGTTTATCAAAACTATACAGGGTGTTCAATTGAAAACTTCCCACTCTAAATTTCTGGAAATCTATGAAAAATTTCCTGAAACATGTAAGAAGAATTATCGTGGAGGTCATTTATTGATGCCTAAATTGACTCACCCATTTTAACCCCCTGCCGCCGGGAGCTACCCCCTTATAAATTTTAAATGGAAAGAGGTATCGAGTAATACGTCATTTTAAAGGTCTTTTGAAACAGTACATTTTGCTGTTTAGTTTTTTAAAATTGATCGATTCGTTTTGAAGATATTGAAAAAAATCAGTTGGTTTGTTTTGTTTTGTGTTTCTAACTAGTCAATCTATTTTATGAGCATTGGAACCAAAGCCAGTATTAAAAATATGAAACACAAATAATCTTATGGTTCTTTAACTTTTAGTTATGTTTAATGCAGAACACTTTTCCATCACAATATCCCAATTCCAATTGAGCGCCTTCATTTAAAATCCTCGGCTGATTATCGTTTACATTTGCAACCCGGATGCCTTTCGTTCAGTGTTGCGGCAGTTCGTCAAGCACATTGATTTTTGGCCCCATAAACTACTACAATTTCAACCTCAACCCTTTCTTGCAAACTGTAAACCATTATTGTTATTTTATTTAAATAACTTTGGGTTCATAACACTAAATAACAATTTATACTGAAGCATGATACAATGTATTTCCAAACGAGAAGCACTGGAACAAAAAATGATATATACACTTTTTATGCTATTGCCTGTTTTCCTTTAGAACATTATTTTATTGTGTTGTTACAAAAATTTAATCAATCAACGCAAAATCGATATAAAAACGTTCCTAAAACATGCATTTTTCATTTTTCTTTAATAAGTAACTACAAAAAGAAGGAAACGCATTCCGCATTAAACGTAACTAAAAAGTTAAAAAACTAGAGATGAGAGCAGATATTGGTCACAGTGATTTTTCACAGTGATTTCCTAATCACTGCTTTCACCGTTTGCAAATTCGCGGAATCACAGTGATTATTTTCGTATTTACTATGATGGAAAGGGTCTTTTCAATAGGGGCAAATAAATATCCTTTTCATGTAAAGAAATATTTCAGTCTGCGATATTAAGATTTACTTAACTTTAAATAATATATCAATTTGACATAAATATGTTTCACACTAGCTGTAACGTAGCAAGTCGAAGTCGATTACGTTCTAACAAAGTTAGTAAACGTTTTTCATAATAATTATATAATAATCATTAATAATGTAGTTTAATAAATTAATAATTAAAAAGTGCCCAAGTAAACTTTATATTTAATAAAGATAATATTAGAAGAGAAACTGAAATGTATTTAATTATTGCATATAGGTACTTTAAACTGAACAAATAATAAATAAAATATACTTCATTGCTTAGAGTTACTTTTTACTTATTTTCTGTTTTGTAAGTTATATTTAATTTATTATCCATACACATTTTGTACAAATATTTATGTACATACATGATCATCTATATAACTAAAAACAATTCATCATGTTACTTATTATATATTATTAATTTAAATCTTTTTGCACATTCGTGTGTTTTATATACATACTTACAAAACAAATTAAAAGAAAATACCTACTGATATACCTAATATGAGCGTATATTAATATTTTATAACCTCGGTACTTTATCAACAAATCAATAATTTTCATTATATAACGCGAATTTGTGTTAAGATATTCATTTTCACCACGCATATAGTCAAACAGCTCAAAGAGCTGTTTAAAATCGAACGGCGAAACATGGGCGAAAGCAGGAACCGTTTATTTTCACCGAACCCTGGCAAACAGCTCAAAGAACGGTGATTAGAAGAGCTGTTTCAAATAAAGCGAACGGTGAAAGCAAGAACCGTTTATTTTCACCGCTCACGGTAAACAGCTCGGAGGAACCCTTTACCAGGCGCGGTGAAAATAAACGGTGAAAACAAACAGTGAAAACAAACGGTGAAAATAAACGGCTCCTGCTTTCGCTGTGATTAAAAGAGCTGTTCAAAATCACCGCGATTTTTTTTTTTTTTGCTTTAGAACGGTGAATGAAAAATCACCGTTAAGACCATCTGTAAGGTAATGTTGCCTTCCGTAGTACAACTACTAATCAGGCAACTGTAGATATACGTGCATTCAATAAACACGCCATAGGTGGCGTACCTATTACAATACAATGTAACAGTAATTCTTGGAGAGTATGCGCTCGCGCTCTCAGACTATGTCGGCTTAGGGTAGATGTGCATTCATACATTTATTCATATATGAAAAAAATCTTTTCGTATATGTATACTGCGTGATTTAATAGTGTGAGAGCGCTTACTCTCCGAGAATTACTGTTACATTGAACCATAAGATTATTTATTTTTCAAGGTTTTTGAAAATTTTAAAAAGATTTTTAATATTGGCTTTTGTTCCGATGCTCATAAAATAGATTGACTAGTTAGAAACACAAAACAAAACAAACCAAAAGATTTTTTTTAAATATCTTCAAAACGAATCGATCAATTTTAAAAAACTAATCGCCAAAATGTACTGTTTCAAAAGACCTTTAAAATGACGTATTACTCGATACTTCTTTCCATTTAAAATTTTTAAGGGGGTAGCTCCAGGGGACAGGGGGTTAAAGTGGGCGAGTCAATTTTTGTATCAAGAAATAGCCCCCGCTATACTTTCAGGGAATTTTTCATAGATTACCAGATTTCCAGAAATTTAGGGTGGAAAGTTTTGAAATGAACAGTCTGTAGCAGTACTACTGATTATGTGTGCAGTGCACATGAAATGTACATACAGTTTTAATAAACTGTTGTTTTTGTGAACAAGATGTTTTTATTCCACTCTATAGGAAACATTCGTTTAAAATTAATAAGATGGCCCAATAATAAATACAGTAGGTATAAAAATCAAGTAGTAACGTACCTTTCCTCTAGTTACGTGAATTGTGTGATTACCAGTATACTGTAGCGACTTTTCTGTATTTTTGTTATTAATTATACTTATTTAGAGTACATTTACAATATCCTTTTCTTTTTAAGATATCAAAATAAAAACATACATATAAAAATTAAAATTCATATATGAATGCATAAAATTGATGCACACTCTGCCCTGGAGTCCGACATTTCAGCTACCAACGCACGGACACGTGTTTCGATCTTCTTATATCTCGTCAGCGTGCAAACGTGGTTTGCTGGAATCCCAAATGATCTCCAAGTTTCTATCGTCCCCTTGCATGACCGATACCTGTGAGAAAATTTCGGGAACATATGCCATGCAAAGGCAACGCATCAGGGAGATGTGATCTATCGATAACTAAGTTATCATATTTTAGATCACTGGAAATATATGTGCGCATCCAAGTATCTCGCCAACAGGTGGCGTACCGATATCCAAGGATAAAAGAGTTCGTGGAAAAATCTCAGATAAGAAAAGAAATACATAGATATATAAATTAAAATTCATATATGCATGCTTAAAATTGATCAATTTTATTACGGCACATAGCCTACAACTAGATAAGCCAACTGTCAACCTAACCTAAAAACGTCAGTATTATGACTTCCATATTTATTTTACAGTTTACAGTATTTATTATGACTGAAGTATTGACTTGAATCACAAAATTTTATAATGATGAGACAAGGATCAACTTTTTTAAATATACATTCTTTAGATCCAGATCATTTTTCATTCATAAAATGATAATTTGAATGGTGTTCGACTCATATTTTAAACAACTAATAATATTCTTCTTCAATGAATTTACTTATCAACAAGATTTATCATATACAAATTTCATATATTGCAGATAGTATTTAGTAAGATATATTTTTATGTATAAAAGTTACAAACATATTTAGTTTAATTAATAAGGAAATAGTAATTGACGTAAGTTACAAGGACAAGTGCTTTTAAAACCAAAAGGTAAAAATTACAAATTAAAAACAATCGTCAGCATTGTTATCAAAAGTTTTTGACAAATTGCCAGATACAGCAAGTTATATGATTAATAACTTGTATAAAATTATGATAATAAGAGCGATTTGGAATAAATACTTGAAGATATTGCATCTCTGTAATATTTCCAATGATTCATATAATTAAACAAGTCTCTCAAAACAGTTTACAAAACACAATAACAGTTCGTGGCATTACGTAGTTCATATAATTTTTATAAAAGATACAATTTGTGTTTACTTTACCTGAGGATGATGAGCAGGTCCATTTTCAACTATGTATACTGTTTTCTCGCCACGTTTCATGGCTAATGCGTTTAATTCAACAGTTGGAGTAACCATGCCTGAGCCACTGTTCCTCAAACCCTGTCTATTGTTGCGTGTAGTTTTTGGTGGTGGATGTTTCAATAGTGTCTTGCCAAGTGCTTGTGCAGCAGCGGAATGTTGTGCCTTTTTAATACTGGGTCCTTCGGCTTTGTACTCTTCGCTATCAAGTTTTAATGTAACGTTGAAAATCTTTTTATGAGCAGGCCCCTGCTCACCAATTAGTCTATACTGAGCTTGGATTTTATTGTAGCGTGCGAGCTCATTCACTAAGCACATTGGCGTTTTCTCTTTTATGTTTGTCAAATTGGGCAGATTCGAAGAAGTAGTAGTGTTTGTTAGCTGGGTGGGCTGTTGTTGGGCTTGCAGGTGTAGCTCTTGATTTAGCTCTGGTTGTTCCTCATTATTCAAGTTAAGTGCAGCATGAGCTTCGTAATATGCTGAAAACCGATAGAATACAACACATACAGTATATTTATGAGTTTCAAGTAATTACTACTAAAATTTCAAAAGTTAGTTGATTTACACTAGACAAAAGTGATTGATAACTATTAATATTTTTTGTAATGATGTTCTACATTACTACTACCATGTGCCGTCAATTGTAAACATCTTAAATTTAAAACACTTTTTCCTATAGATATTGATGAATTGCTTTGATAAACATGGATCAACTAACCTAAGAAATATATACAGAAAAAGTAGGTTCTTCAAAATAAACAATGGCATAACCATAAAATAATTAAAACAAAATTTGATTCTCTATATTAAATATATGAATATATTTCGATATTAATAATATAAATATTTTCTCCACTAAAACACAGTACCTATAGATACTACAATACTTTAAAATGGTCTATTACACATTGTTGTATCTTACCCTCACATTAAATTACAAATTTTGCGAATTCTCTGAACCGTTTATTACGACTGTATTGGCTCAAACCGAGAAACAAGATGGATGTACACAAAAGAGGTTAGATTTAACTAACTTTACCCCCTAATTAAAAGTATAAGATCCTAACTGGTATAATTAGACATACAAAACATAGGAAACAGGTAATTTCGAATATTCATAATTTAATATCTAAGATAAAACTAAATAACACTTCCAAACCTTGTCGCGTTTTTAAATATATTATTCCTCTGAGCATTTCCATAATTGCTTTAATATTTGGCAAATATATCAATTAAAACAATTACAACATACAAAACAAACCGTTAAAATTAATAAAATTGCCGCTTACTCGACGAAACTTGTGTTACCAATTTAAGAAAGCAAATAGATAAAAAAAAAGGGGGAAATTCAAATAATAAAATTGTAATAATAATTCTTAGTAAATCTCTGCGGAATGAAACATCAGTGTTACTTCTGGTTCAAATTTTGAATATGTTAGTATAGAAAAGTTTTCCAAATTAAGGTCTACATCGTTTTATACTGTAAATAGAATGCATAATTTGCGAGACCTTTTCAAAAAAAATTTTGATCGATAAGAGTAAAAGTGTTTCTTCCGGTTTGAATTATAATTTTTTTACGCAAAAACTATTCCAAGATCAAGCTCCGAATAAGTACATACTTTTATACAATAAAAAATTATTTGCAAAAACCTTTCAATAAAAGTGTTACTTCCGGTTCAAATTAACAAAATTTTATTTTACAAAGGTTATTACAAACTAAGTTCAAGTTATTTTCAAACCATTAGTGATATGTATTACATGCAATTTTCAATATTTGGAAAAAACTATTCTTCTTGCGAGGTATTTTGAAAAACTTTTTATATAATGTTATTTTCAAATTCACGTTTAGTGCTTTGCATTCTTCAGAAATTTGCCTAAATTAATAGTTTATGAGATACTGGTTAAATTTTATTTTTCACTGAAATAAACTACTAGTTCGTTATACCGCTATAACTAACAATCTAATCAGAACTCAAAAGGAGGATTATATTGTTGAATATCATAACGTTTGACATTCATAGCTTTCACCGTTTAACCGCTATAGTGATAACACAGAGAGAGAGACAGGCATACCCAGACATGTTTGTAAGAACCACTTTATGTTATCCTGGGACATAAAAACCTGGACATCTGTTGATACTATGTATAAAACAGTAAAAATCCATTTAGAATCATTTTTTCTAAGACAAAATTCAAAGAACAACTGGAAGGCATTGCTGAATTTATAAAAACATATTTTATTCCAGAATATTTCCCAAAGTTCTTTAAAATCTTAGAATCATTCATACAAAATAGTTGATAGTATAGTTTATATTATTTACCGCTTTATTCATGATACACAAATATGGTCGACAAGTTGACATAAGGAAGGAGGGAAATTCAAATATTTAAACTTTTTCATGTTTTCCAAAAACAAAACAACTAATCTCCTAAAATCAAAAATAAACATATGTTAGTTTCAAAAGTTAAATATTTTTAATTATAAAAATTATTCTTTAAAGGCTTGTTAATTGTGGTGCTATATTACAAAATTCAATTAATGTATGACTTAGTATTATCAAATGAACTGAAAATCATATGAGTGGCAAATAATAAAGGTTAATTAAATCACAAAAAAATAGGAATGACATATTTATTGATAGAATACCTTACCTGGAACTGAATTAGGTTTTGGCTGCTGTTCAGGGGGTTGTTGTTGTATTGGCGCAACTGCAGTTGTAGTTATTAATGTAGGCCCAGGCATCGAAACAAGAACACCTTTACACAGAAATACATACTTAATTGTTAATAAAAAGAAAACTTTTTAAAACTTGACATACCTGAATGAGGTGAACCTGGAACAGTCATCAACATTCGTTGAGCTGGTTGTGCTATTTGTGGCATATTAATCCTAAAAAAATATATTAATATTCAAATACATAATTGATCATTATTAATCTTAAGCATATATGTATATATATATATATATAACCTCAATTTTTAAGATGAATTTCTAAATTTACAATACCTATTGTTCCTTTGCATTGTTGTTGGAGGAACATGGTGTTCAGGATGTCTCATCATTCTGAAATCGTGAAGTTTAATTTGTATCTAAAACATAAAATTAATTTTTTTTGTTATTAAATTATAAATATATATGTTCCTATGTATATATTTAAAAGGGAGGAGCATAAGACAACCGGTATTATTCATCAATATATAGACCATGATGATACTCACCACTTTTACAGATTAATCTTTTACTAAACGACACTTTATAGAAGTATTTTTGATATACGAATAAACAAACACCACTACTAAATCTTTTAAATACTTTGATAAACAATAAAGAAAAATTAGTACCTAACATGCGGCCATGTTAAGATCAGTTGCAATTTGTTTACAATGTTGTCAAATATTCTCATGCCGTTACTGGCAATTTTACGCAGTAAAAATAACTATAATAAAAAATAAAGAAATATAACATTCAAATATTTAAACATTATGTTCAGATAAATAAGTATTTGCTATTATTTATTAATAATACATTTAAATAAATCAGGAAAATGGACTTAAATTAATTTGTAAATATGGCAACGTTGGAATATGGGAAAAAATGATCCTGGTATATACAACAATGCGCAAAAGATTCGTACAGCGCAACTGATCTAATAGGAGTCCCTGTATACCGAGTGAGATTGAGTATATTTAAAGTAATATTCATGTTAATTTAAATATAACACGCACATGTCGTTGTCTAATATAATACAAGTTTTGTGGTTTTTCAATATCCGCCCATTTACACGAAGTAAATCCCCAACTGGGGGTACCTATATCATTGCAAAAAAATATTGTTTTGTGTAAATCGCCCCGCCTACTTTATACTCATTTCTAGTCGTAAATAAAGTTTTTTTCTATATTTTATTCTGGAACAGTAAAATAAATTAAAGTTTAAGACGTCCATAATTAAAGTGATAAGTGGTTTCCTTTGCTAATACTGATTTTTATTTTTCTTGCCCAGCTCGTTTCATTCGATTAAACATATATTTGTTCCAAACTTCCTTAACCTTTGACGTTGTAGTTATATATTATTCTATCTACGTCATCGTTATTATATATGCATGATATATAGAAATGGGCGTGTTTATAATTTACAAATGGGATGACCCAGTAGGGGAGCGGTAGGGCTCTTTCATTTTGAGAAAGACCATATCACTGCGCAATGCACACATTTATATGACTATAGCACTTCCCATTTCTTCGATAAATCTTGACAGAAATGCTTTATTCAGAATTTAACGAAAACTAAAAATATGTGCTTTACAGGAAAATAAAAAAATCTTACATGGCTTTAATTATCGCAGGTAGTTGGAGTTGTGTGGCATTATAAATTCGTAATCTACTGATTAAAAGCTTGCATTTCCTATATGTACTATTAAGATACTTTTGGAGAACTCGAATTCTAGTAATTTTTTTTTCAAAGCAGTTAAGTCATGCAAAATTATTAGTCATCAATTGCCATGAAAAACTTTGTACACATGTTTTAGACGGCCTGAAGACAAATCTGATATTCAAATGGGGGCCGTTCAAGTATTACGTAAGCAGAATTTTAGTAATTTTTAATCCCCCCTCAGTCTTGTAAGCGAAAGTAAGCAAAGTTCTTACCCCCCCCCCTCCTATATGTTTACGTAAGCAATGGTATAATTTTCACAAAATCTGTTCAAGTTTCTTTATATATTGTTAATCATGAGCAACAATCTATCATAGTTATTAAATCTATGACAATAAAATAAGCAATTCAAAAGTATAAAGGAATTAGATACATAGAGTACACAGACTGAGTCTTGGCCGATGGGCGGAGTCTTATAGGTCAGTGCGAGACAGAGAAAGTATTCGGAAAAAGGAAATCACCAGCTGCTTGTGCTTATCCTAATATTATAAGAATTCATTGCGCATCTTGTGGGAAGGGCATCTCATCGGCCAGGTCTAAGTCTGCGAGCTGTGCATTTAATATATACTCAAGCAAATCATTAACATTTTTGGTATAATTTTGATTTGTCTACATCAGACACAGTGGCGGTTCGGGGTGGTTCACATAGGGAGTGCATAATTTCAAAATTAAAAAGTATAATACAAGAACGCTTACCCAATCTTTATAAGTTTCACCGACATACTGTTCCAGACAGGTACTGTTCATTGTACAGTTTGTTTTGAGGGAATAATAAATATAACACTACAGTTTGATTACATCTGACGATAAACGAAGTCCATTTTGCGTGTCTTTGACTTGCAGAACAGTTCTATCACTTTTTCATTAAAATTTGGGAAATCATTTATAAATTCAATTAAAAACCGGTGCTGCTTCGATGTGATCTCTGAGCGATTTATCTAATTCTGCCGTAAAATTTATCAATTCCCGAAAAATGGCCTTGGTATTCGACGTTTGCGATTCATCATGACCCCGAAGTGCCAGTTCAAACGCGCCACAAAATCTAATGCAATTTATTATTAAATTTAACACATGCCTATTTTTTGTTACCTGTTCATTGTGTTGTTGAACTGCTTTTCTATATGATGATCTAAAAGATTCTGAATGTTATTTTTTCCTAACATTCTTAGACTAAATATATTTTTCAAATGCTCTTCGGAATTTTCATATTTCGTAATTTTAGCACTAAGATGAATTAAGTCTTTTATTCCGTTCTTTGACCAAGACGGTTCACCACCAAACAAAAGACACGGAAAACAAAACAAAGTATTTTTAATTTCACACCTACAAATCCAGTCATTTTTCTGATAAATATTCATTTTGAATTTTCTTATAACGTCTTTACCTTTAACAGATTGTTTATTTTCTAAACATAATTGAGGCATCGGCCGTTTAAGATTCTTTATTGCGATTTTTTCATCATACGTTAACCGCGAAAACGTGTTATTCTGTATCGCAGACACGAAATTCATCTTACAACAGCGTTGAGCAGACGGGAATCTTGCTCACATTATATTAGTATTATACGATATGGAACTAGAACAAAATACAGTTCTCCCCACCTTCAATGTAATGTTTAATGGCTTACCGCAGCAACAGTAGCGCTTTGCTCATGGGTATGTTTCTCTCGGTGGAAGGGGTCTTTACATCCGTGCGCTGTTAGTCGTCATTATATCTGTGACGACGATCGGTGCATGTAGGTTGTTTCGCGTGCCGTACACGCCACGTTCCTGTTCAATAACTATGAATACGTAATAAATAAATACTTTCACAGTTAGTCGCCGCTTGACCAGACAACATTTTAAACTATTAAACTGGGGTGGCAAAAATCGATCCATAGTAAACAAACATTAACTTAAAACACGTCAAATTCAATGATATTAGACCGGACAAATGCAGACAAGTGAATAGCGCGCGCGGTAATTCCCCTATTTCTGTTCTTTCTTACTTCACCATAAAACACCGCGTTGAGCGTGTATAAAGCAATAATCAATTATTACGGAGAATCCGTGAACATGCTTTTGGCTTTTGAGTATAGACATAATAGGGTTGCCGTATGTCTTCAAATCAGACAAAAAAAATTATAAAAGTAAATAAATAAATATTGCTGACGTAATCACCATTAAGACCCCCCCCCCACCCATGTCATCAAAAATAAGCAAAGCAAAGACCCCACTCCCACACCCACCCCCTTCGATGCTTACGTAATACTTGAACGGCCCCATACGCATATCTACTATGCATTCGCTTCTAACACACATTAAAACTGAAACACATGACTAGGTACCAATGAAAAGCTCAAAAAATATGACAATTTCGAAATAAGCAATAACCTTATAACAACACCCCAGCGGGCGTATTTTAGCTGTAGACCGAGATGCATACAGTTCACTCTCGTTAACAGACGAGGTGTGGATGTTCAAGTAATTTCGGACCATGGAATATTGAATTACAAAAATACCCAACAAGCATTATTACCGTTTCTTATGATTTAGTCTACATATTTTGTTGGATGCTCTGTATGGAATATGCGCCGAGTTGCCCGATGTGTTTTAGTGTCCTTAGTTTATGTGTTTGATTGTCAGCTATCGTTAGGATGTTTTGTGTTTTCGGTATAATTGCGTTTGTATCTGTATACATATTTTTATAAAATCAATTCTTTTCACAACTACACTTCACATCGGTAAAATGGACATTTGACACCTAACCTAAAAATAAAGCGGTGTGACAAATACAAAAATAAGTGAAATTTGGCAACATGGTCGTCGCGTTAATTACGTCTCACCTCTTCTGGATGAGCTAAACTAGAGTATATCATGAATCAAAAAAAATGTAGATACTTTGACTGCAAGCTATGAATGGTTACAAAATTTGTATTTGTGCAAAAATTAATAATTATAATAATAAATTTTCAATTTAAAGAGTTTATGAATGTTTAAATTGTATTGAATGTACTCATGCGCAGAAGTATTAATGTCATTACCTAATTAAAATGAGCAATGAGAGAGTTCTGTGTTACATTAATATATAAATAAACAAGTACCTATAGGTATATCTTTTAAATATTTTTATTTTAATTTTATTATAATACCTATATATTTACAAACTATTACATCATGTACTTTGCCTGAGCTTTTTCAATAGAACTAGTTACATTTCTTGTTACTTCTTCTATTTTCAAATGCCTTCCTTGTCTTCGACTACTACCTAAATTATGTAAATCGTGCCAGAAGTTCACTTTATGTCTAGCAATAGATTTCAATATTAATACAGTTATATAACAGATAAAATATGCACTGAAATATAAAGGTATATACCACAGTTTTCGCCCTAAATAGTAATAACTGTAGTGGTTATTAACACGTTCTTCTGGAGCTTCTGTAGTTGTAGTAGTTGTCGTTTTAATTTCATGATAAACAGGATGATGGTCATAGTGATAAAAGTCACCATAATGATGTCCATGTTCTTTCGGATCATGATCTAGGTATTCCGGTAATTTAGGATAACCAATCCCATTCGGCATTTGTTTTGGCATACCCATTGATTCGTTATCGTCCATTGATGATCCATTATCGGCCATAGATCCGTTATCATCACCATTAGAATCTCCTCCAGCCATAGATTCTTCATGATTGTGGTGATAATGATATTTGGAAGGTGGATAATCTTGATATGGCATTTCAACAGGTCCTGGAGGCTTTACCGTATTGACTATTTGCGGGCCAAAGTCTTGATAATGCTGTGATTTGTAATCGTGGTAATTTCCGTGTGGTACTTTTAAAGTTGGCACTATTTCTGGTCCCATATCTGATTCTTCAGAAGGATTTTCTTTTCCAGGCGCCATCATGGCATCTTTCGAAGGCATATCATTAGGAGGGGCGTAAGGAAAACCAGGATAACCATTATTTTCATTCATAGGTTTCGATGTTTCTTGCTTTATATCAGATGGTTGATATGAATCCATAGGTGAATACATTGATTCACTTGTATCTTTACCGTTATTCTCATTCATACCAGGACTATAAGAATCAATGGGTGGATAAACAGGACTTTGGGTATCTTTACCGTTATTTTCTTGCATCGGTGGATTGTATGAGTCATAAGTAGAACTATAAGAATCACCAGGCTGAGGGTCAAAATCTTGAGATAGTTCACTAGGCGGCAAGTATTCTGATGGTTTGGAATTTTCACCAGATTGATCAGATCCTTTAAATACCGGAAATGAATCAAAGGGCGTTCCATATACAGGTGCTGGATTACTTGATTCACTGCTGGACGTTCGATGCTTTTTGGGTTGCACATGCAGATACTCAAAATAAGGCCTTGGATTAAATCTTTCACGGACTTCACCTTTCGCTGGCCACATTTCAGTAACACCATAACTTAATCTAGAAGGCTTTGCCGTAAAGTATGGTATTCGACTATTTAAATTTTGACCACTAATTACCTTTGCGTTCGAGCTGAAATGAACATTACATTTTTGTGTAATTTAAGATATACATTTCTATGTATATTAATAATATATTATACCTTTGACTATATAAAGACATTCCACTGCTTCTGGCTTCATTAACCGTTGGTTTATTGCTTCCGAAATTTGCTACTTTTGCGTATGTAGATAAAACGGAAGTTAAATTTTGCGGGAAAGTCATTGCAAACAATACGTTTACGAAGAATAACGTCAAGGAGATACTACGAAAATTCATTTTGATTTTACGAGCTCTTTTCGATAACTGAATGTACGAAGAATTTTGAATCAACTGCGTAATCATTTCCTATGTTACAAATATCATACATCCAGGTGATAATTATTTCGCATTATTGTTACAGTTACTTGTTTCTTTACTTTTAGTTTGCCCTATATTTGTGTACCGTTGGCTACCGTATGTAAACAAGTAATTTACATTATTTGTATCAATTAAATAAGAATAAATATGTTATATGTCAGAAAAATATAGGTCAAGTATGTGTTTCCACATTATTCATTCAAAATAATGTCTTTTTAAATATTTCTTGAGGGTATTTTCAAGTTTATTTCATTTAATCAGCACCCCAACCTACTAATGTGCCAACGTGGTTGCCTAACATTAAAAAAATCATACAGAGGAGTAGGTCCAATTTAAATTAATTTTAGGAAATATTTTAATTGACTTCATAATGTTATTTGATAACGTTTTCATTGATAGACGTAGGAAATTATATTGCTAAATAACAGATGCTTTTTAATCTACTTTGTTCAATCATTGATTTTAAAGCAACAGAGGGAAGTACATCTATCAAACTCAAACCACTTCTGTCAAGTGTTAAATTTTGCTGTGATATTGGGTTTCGTTTTCATAAAATTGCGGTGAAATGTATAAGAAATAAAGCAAGAATATCAAGAAACCGAAATGGCAATGTATAAAGGTTTCCGGGTGCTTGAAAAATCAAAACCACCAAGTCCACACAGTATTTTATTAGAATATCGCGGAAAAGAAAATACATTACTTTTTGAAAGTCAAGCAGTTGCTGTTTTATGTAAGTGATCATTAAAAAATGTGTTTATTACTTTTTTTATAAACAAATATTTAATTTTCTAGCTACTCAAGAAACCGAAGCGGTAAAAAAACAATATACAAAAATATTAGATGCATATGGTTGTCTTGGTGTATTACAATTAAATGCTGGTGAAAATACGGTTCTTTACCTGGTGATGATAACTGGATGTTTTTCTGTTGGAAAAATAGGTGATACTGAAATATTTCGCATAACACAAACACAATTTATACCTTTACATTATCAACAAAGTGAAGACCGTATTGTTGAGGTATTTTTTCCTATTTTCAATAAGAAATGTCTCATTTTTAATTAACATTTATTTAATAACAGGTAAGGAAACTCTTAAATTCAGGCACTTTTTATTTTTCTTGGAATACAATTAGTCCACCTTTGGATTTAACATTATGTGCACAGAGAAGGCAAAAAACTACACAGACAGACCATCGATTTTTTTGGTAACACTAACCATATCTAATTATTAAGATTTTTCTAACTTTATCAGATATATTTTAGGAACAGAATGCTTTTTGTACATTTAGTACATTTTGGAGTTGATTGTAATTCTTGGCTTGTAAAGGCAATGTGTGGATCTGTTGAAATACGTACTGTATATATTGGACATAGAAAAGCACTGGCTGCTGTTATATCTAGACTGAGTTGTGAACGTGCTGGCACAAGGTAGAAGTATTTTTTTAATTATATTACCCGGTAATTCAAAGAAAAACTTTTAGATTCAATGTTAGAGGAACTAATGATGAGGGGCACGTTGCAAATTTTGTTGAAACTGAGCAAGTAATATTTTTAGATAATGAAGTTACATCATATCTGCAAACTAGAGGTTCTGTACCATTATTTTGGGAACAACCTGGAGTTCAGGTAATAATTTCCTTTTAATGTATTTTTCATTAATTTAATGTATTATATCCAAAAACAAAAGAAAGTGTTTCTTCAGTTAAAATCTAGTTGTGAAATGAACATTTTTTGTTAAATAGTTAATTTTTCCATATGAAAAATGCGCATTATATTTTTCGTAATTCTAAATGGCACAAGTATGTTTGTTATAAATTTCAAAACAATTGGTAGATACTTTTGGCGGAATTTGTAGTAATAAGTTACAAGGGTCGGACGATAACAAAGTATTATTTTTAGGTTGGTTCTCATAAAGTGAAATTATCAAGGGGTTTTGAAGCGTCGAAATCTGCATTTGACAGACATATGAGAATGATAAAAGAGCGTTATGGAAAGCAAGTTATCGTTAATTTATTAGGAACTAGTTTAATCGGTAGTAAGGAAGGTGAAGCCACATTGAGTCAAGAATTTCAGGTATTCAAAATTAATCATTGACAATAATTAATATGTTATTTTTTTAATCATCGATTATATTTATAGAGGCATCATGATGAATCAGATCATAATGATATTCCCCATATAGTATTTGACTACCATCAAGAATGCAGAGGTGGTAATGTAACGAATTTATCGAAACTTAAGACTAAACTAGGACAACATTTGGATGAGTTCAGTTTCTTTCATACTGATAACACTTCAGTCTATAGTTTACAAACTGGCACATTAAGAACTAATTGTTTGGATTGCTTAGATAGAACTAATTGTGTGCAAACATTCCTTGGTTTAGAGGTGAAAAAGAAACATTTAATATGTAAATTAAGCAAATATATATTGTTTTTGTAGGTGCTCGCAAAACAGTTACAAGTAATGCAATTAATTGATAAAAAACAAACGATATCGCGATTCGAGGAAGTGTTCAAGCAAATGTGGGTAAACAACGGAAATGAAATCAGTAAAATTTATGCGGGGACAGGAGCTATACAGGGTGGTTCAAAAGTAAGTGCAAAATATCTAATTTTAAATTTCACATTTTTTTATGATCTTAGCTTATGGATGGTGCTAGATCTGCTGCAAGAACAATACAAAATAATTTGTTAGATAATTCAAAACAAGAAGCAATAGATGTATTATTAGTTGGTTCAACTTTAAGTACAGAATTGGCTGATAGAGCTAGAACATTATTACCATATAATACACTTCATGGTATATTCATGCTTCTTTTATACATGAACATATTTAATGATTTATGTTAATTTTAGCTCCACCACACGTTTTGCGTGAAATGTGTAAAAGATATACCGAATACACGACACCACTGCAGATTAGGGTAGTTGTAGGTACTTATAATGTCAATGGTGGTAAGCATTTCCGTAGTTTGGTTTTTCGGGACCTCTCTTTATCTGATTGGCTATTGGATAATCATCTTAAAGATAATTTAGTCGATGTATCGCATGCAAATGATGTCAATTCAACTCCAGTCGATATATTCGCGATTGGTTTTGAAGAAATAGTTGATTTAAACGCTGCTAATATCGTTGCATCTAGCAGTGAGAATGCCAAAGCTTGGATGGAAGAATTACAAAAAGTCATATCACGTGATAAACCATACATTCTTGTATCATATCAACAGCTAGTTGGGGTTTGTTTATTTCTCTTTGTCAGACCTGAACATGTTCCTTATATAAGAGATGTAGCTGTTGATTCTGTTAAGACAGGTTTAGGAGGACATGCAGGTAATAAATAAATTAAAATAATAATGTGGAGGGTAATTGGTAGGGTAGGTGGCTTGGTTTTAAATATTACATGGGAGGGTAACGTGGGCAGCATTACTCTATCACAAATCGCGGGCAATGTTGTAGTATCTTGCATTCAGATTTTATGAATAAAATAGAGCCAACAAGACAACTGTAACAAGTTACAGGTCTTTATTGCTATCATTATCGGTAGTATTAACGTAAATTTAACTTCTACAGCATTTATATCCTAGCAACCTACCCTTTAACACAGCCTTCACCAAACAAATCAATAAAGAAAACATTTTAACAGTTTCGTATGCATTTTAACAGGTAATAAAGGAGCAGCTGCCATCAGAATTGTATTTCATGCGACGTCATTATGTTTTGTTTGTGCCCATTTTACTGCTGGTCAATCACAGGTTAACGAAAGAAACGAAGACTACGCTGAAATTACGAGAAAGATTAGTTTTCCAATGGTAATTTAAAATTTAAAATGTCTTTGAAATAAAAATGAAGATGTCATTTTGCAGGGTAGAACACTAAATTCCCATGAATACTTGTTCTGGTGCGGTGATTTTAATTACAGAGTAGATATGGATAAAGATGAAATGAAGGAATTATTAAAACAAGGTGATATCGAAACTATACTTCAGTATGATCAATTAAAGGTATTTTTATTAAAGATTTGAAGAGTAAATAGTTATTTACGAACCAAGTGCGTGAAATCAAATTTCGCGAATGAGTGACCAGTTTAAAGCGCGAGCCGAAAGGCGAGCGTTTTATGGACACGAATTCGCGAAATGTTTCACGCACGAAGTTTGTACAATATTTTTTGTACGAGAACTATAATAATAATACATATTGTTAAATACGTTATCGTTTATGACACACTACTAATCTCTTGATATTAATTAAAAAAAATTGAGTTGGCAGTATTGATTATTTGAAGTGACATTTAATTTAAAATTATCAAATTCAAAAAATTCCATACAAAATAAAAACCTCACCAACAACATGAATTCTGATAATGAAATGCAATGTACACCGCCTGAAATTCGCGAAGCTGCCAATATTGCAGTGGATAATTTATTACCCATAAAATCAAAAAACGTATACAAAAACACTTATACTAAATTCGTAACTTGGGCTAGATCTAAAAATATACAAAAATACTCCGAAAATTGTTTGTTAGTTTATTTTCAAAATTTACAATCAAATAAATCATTATGGTCCACTTATTCTATGTTAAAATCATGCTTAATAATATATGATAATACGGATATATCTAAATATGCAAAACTCATAGCGTATTTAAAACAGACAACCAAGCAACATCAGCCTAAAAAATCAGCAGTATTAACCGAAGAACAAATTACTAAATTTATTGTTGAAGCACCAAATTCTTTGTTCCTACTAATGAAGGTAAAGTCATTTCCGTATATTTAAATTCCATACAACACTATATATATGTATTTATAGGCTGTATTAATATTGGGTATTTCTGGAGCGTGTCGACGTGAAGAACTTTGCAAAATGTCATTGCGAGACATAGAATTTAAATCGAATTTAATTATCGTAACAATTCCAGAAACTAAAACAGGTAACAGCCGTACATTTGCTATCATTAAGCCCGAATGGATTACATTAATTCGGCAATATGCAAATTTAAGACCGGACAACCAGCATCGATTCTTTTTAACATATCGCAATGGCAAGTGTGTTTGTTCACCTGTTGGTCTTAATACAATTGGCAAAATTCCAATGCGAATAGCTGAGTACCTTCAGCTTGATAGCGCAAGTAACTTCACAGGTCACTGTTTCCGAAGGAGTTCAGCGACATTGTTGGCAAATCAAGGAGGTGACTTGCTTACAATTAAAAGGCATGGTGGATGGAAATCATCTACGGTTGCAGAAGGATATATCGAAAATTCTCTGCATAGTAGAATTCAATTAGCTAAAACAATGACCCCGTTAGAGATATCGACTCCGCCTGCAACTTGTTCGACATCTGAAATACAAGATATATGTAATAATACAATCAACGTTACTCTACCTTCGCAATCAAGATCAATTCAAACAAACCAGTTAATCCCTGGGGTATCAATCTCTGGTTGTCAAAATTGCCCAATCAAAATTTTTAATAATTGTTCCGTTTCAATTTCTGAAAAGAATGAATAATGGTAATTTATATAATATTTGTTACTGTTCTGACATTGAATTACATACCTTCCAAATATAACAATTTCTATTTCATTTCCTTTTATTTTCATAGAAAAACAACGAACTGGGTAGCATATTATTAAGGTTAGGGATTTATGATTTTAAAATGTGACTAAATTAATTAAGTTCTGGGTAGTACCAACTTTACTTTTACGCACTCGTGTTTAAAGTGACTTTTTACGCACGCAAATCGAATCGTGAAATGACAGGTTTTGATAAGCGAGTACAAAAATTATATTAACACTAGTAATCAAAACTTCTAATGTTCTCTTAAACAAGGAGGACTATGTATCACAGTAAATGTAATCTTTCAATTATAATTTGGACAGCAAGTGTGTCATTGTCAACCGACTAAACATACGTATCTTTTCCTCGTATCGTTATATAACAGCGAAATATTTTCAGATATGTATGTATATGTGTTTACTATTAAAGCGTATATTCGATAAGTCTGTCTTCCACTGATCGCCAATTGCAAGTTTGTGGACGAAATTATAGTTGAAAGATTCAATCTACTGTATTATAAAACAAAGTAGTTATTCCTGCTCAACTGCACTAATTGATAATTATTATTACTTTTAAGAAACAACAAGAGGCCGGAAAGGTATTTAAGAATTTCATCGAAGGCGATATAACATACGCTCCAACATACAAATACGATCTATTTAGCGACGATTACGACACTAGTGAGAAATGTAGGCAACCGGCATGGACAGATAGGATACTTTGGAGGAGAAGACCACTGTTTCCGGACAATACAATCGAAGAAAATTGTAGACCGGGAAAGCTAATCAATTACGGCAGGGCCGAGTTGAAACAAAGTGATCACAGACCTGTTGTTGCAACTATAGACATTGAAATCCACAGGATAGATCCTGAACGTAGACAGAATGTTTTCTATCAAGTGATTGCAGATTTAGGACCACCAGATGGCACTATTATTGTCCATTGCCAGGATCCACCACAAAGCGAAGATAGTTCAATATTCGACGATAACTTAATGTTTGCTTTATTGCAAGAATTAGCTCAAATAGGTGAAGTTATTTTAGTTAGATTTGTTTCTGATACAATGTGGGTCACCTTCAGGGACGGTCAATGTGCTTTAACAGCTGCTGGTAAAAAATCTGTTAGGGTAAGATATACTGGATGTTATTAAATCATTACGTTCTTTATTAACTTTGGATTGTCCATAGATATTAGATCATAATTTAAGATTATCATTAAAAACACCAAACTGGGTCGATCAGGCTAAAGAAGAAATAGGATTATGCTCAAGCAATACCATTCCTTTATACATATCTTCTAATTCTGAATATAATTGTGAGTATTGTGGGCATAAACGTTTGTTTTATCAAAAATATACAACTCATTTTAGGCTTGGGTATTCCAGATGTAAATAGAGCAAACGCCAGGGGGCCTCCTAGTAGACCACCACCACCTGCTGCAAAATCCCCGGCTATTCCTAAAGCTCCAAGGGTAATATCTCTTTTACATAATAACATTTTTATTTTATATTAGCAAATCCCTGCGTTTTTGCTCGCGAAAAAAACCTTTTGTAAAATTGTAAACTACGCATAAAACATGTCATTCTGTATAATAGCGTTCTTTGGACCTGCAGTTCTGAGTTGTTCTAGAATTAGTATTTCTGGTAAATATAATTAATTTTGACAGTTATTAGAACTGTGCTTTGGAATAGTACTTCTGAAAGACCGAACGTTGAAGTAATGTTCTCAGAATTTGTTACTCTAATATTACAGGACAGACCTAATATTAGTGTAGATTTATTTTACGTTTAATTTTGTTAGGCTGGTGTTATAAGTATCCCAACGAAACAAATACCAGAACTGCCAGTAACAACACAGGACGAGACTAGCATTTATGAAGAGATTAATGATGACGTAGTCAGTTGTCCTGAACCGCAAGTTCCCCCACCACCACCACCTCGTCCAGAGCCTATTATTCAAACGCAAACAGGTCCGCCACCTGTGCCTGCAAGATCTGCTCCACCACCTCCATTACCAGCACGACCACGCTAAAGTAACTATATATATGCATATATATGTAGGCACTATTTTTTTCATTTAAAGTTACTAGTCAACTGAAACTAAGGAATGATATATTTTCTTTTATACCCTGTGTTTTTCTTTTATAGAAAAATTTTTGTTAAGTTCCTGGATGATGTTTTTTTTACTTGTTTATTAACAATATTTGCTGTTATCAGGTATTTAGTGCGCTTTTGAATAGATTAACGCAGTGGTATAGTTCTAGCTGCAGAAAGTGAGTATTAAATATTAAAAATTTAGTTATACTTTTCATATAAAGTTATGAATCATCTGAACGACTTGAGTCATTAAATGTAAATTGTGTACGTATAGCATAATGACATTGTTACTTCACCACTGCGCCGTTAGATAGGAAGTATTGTTCAATTGTATCCCCAACAGCTAAAAGAAATAGGAGAAATTGATTTCCAAGCCAAATTAGTTTTTATTGCCCCGTCTAGAGATGTTTTCAATGTCTCGTTCTGTAATTAGGAGGCTACCTGCTGCCACTTAGTTAATATTGAAATCAACAAAGAATTTGTTATATTATAAAAATACAATGCTTATCCTTTTTTTAACAGAAAAATGTTGTTTCATACTATTACAGTAAATAAAGGAGTTTAATTTTAAATAGTGAATTTTACATATTTTTTAAGTTTTTCTACAAATTTCTTTGTATTGAATCCTAAGAAATGGTACAGATAAGTTACTTTATAAGTAACAGTTAGAATTATCTACTAATCCTATCATGTATTGTATTACATCAGATATTGTTAATAAGCACTTAATAAACTGCAAGCCCAAACTTAAGAAAATATATACACACAAAATATTACTTAGAAGACTGTCAACTTAATTCCTAATTTTAATATTTTATTATAATTATTATTGTATTAGTTTCGTCAGCGATAAAATTTTAAATTATAGCTTTACGAAGTGGTAATTTATATATTTGCGTGACATTCCTGTAAACAAACATGTAAAAATAATTTATTTCAATTTCCTGTTTCGTTTATGATTGCGATAACAGATAGAGAAATTTTTGTCTATTTAAACTATTTATTGAAGTATTTATTTATAATCATAAGCTTTCTTAAGCGGAATTATCGGTTTTTTGTTTTTGCCACAATAAGTTATAATGTAATAACTTACATAAATCCTTATTTATTATAAAAGTTAATAATATATATTCATTGGATTAATTTTTTAAATGTAGATTTTCTAATTTACTTGGTACTATCATAAATATTGTAGATAACCTGATTTTTTACTTTGAAGGTAAAGTATACGAGGGCACCTCGTATACTTTTAAAGTAAACAAAAACGTTAAAATAACTTATTTCAATTTCCTTTTTCGTTTATTATTGCGATAACGAATAGAGAAAAAATTATCTATTTAAACAAGTTATTGAAGTACAGTAGAACCTCGATTATCCGTGCTCCACGGGACCGGACGAGGCACGGAAAATTGAAAAGCACGGATAATCCGAACATTTATTTCTTATATGTATGTATGTATACATACTAAAAAGATAACAAAATAAAAAACAATTCTACATAAGTAAACTTTTACACTAAATAAGAAAAAATAAACTCTACATAGGTAGGTTAACTTGCATTTATGTACATAAAGCAGATGAAAAGCGAATGATTCCCAGGGATTCCCCTAGTACACTGCTGGCGATATCGATATTGCGTCATCATGCGTATGGCACGGATAATCCGCAGCCCGGATAATCCGCTCACGGATAATCGGGGTTCTACTGTATTAATTATAAGCATAAGTTTTCTTAAGGGGCATTACTGTTTTTTTTTCCACAATAAGTTATAATGTAATCAATTTCATAAATCCTTAATTTATTATTAAAGTTAATAACCATATATTCATTGGATTCCTTTTTTAAATTTAGATTTTCTAATTTACTTGATACTATCATAAATATTGTAGATAACGTGATTTTTTAGTGGGAAAGTATACGAGGTGCCCTCGTATACTTTACTTTCAAAGTAAAAAAATCTCGTTATCCACAAATTAAATTCTGTGCTACAGAGCTACATGAAAATGAAGGCTAGTTTGTGGGCTGTCCGCGTCTGGTAATTCATTAATTATTAAAAAAATCCATACGAATTATGTGACATTAAATATTCCGTACTCATTCGTTTCTAGAAGACATTGATTGATACCGTTTGACAAATTTTAATTACATTGCCACGTGAGAATTAAACTGATTTATATTCAAAAATAAGGATTTCGTTGCTTTTTTGATGTAATATTGGTCGCATTCAGCAGACGGATCGGGAACCGTTTTCGCTCCAACTGTTCACTTGACAACAGTTGAGTGTTCGCTGGACAGGACCGTTCACCTTTACATGATCACCTTTCACTTGGCACTGCTGCCATATGTTACAATTATACAGATTAAACAGAATAAACAATAATAATAAATGTTTTTCTGTATTAAGTTTCGGCGTACTTTTTAGTGTAAGGGCCGGTTTTTGCAACCCCGATTAAAGTACCCGGTTAACTTCAATATTATAATACATTTATTTCTGCACTATACCTTTAATTTGCTTATCGTACTTTTCTAGTCACTTTTTTCAAAATTATGTGTTACGTGGAATGCGTTAATGGCACATGCATACTGAATACGCTCTCTAAGTGAGCATAGAATTTTTTCGCTAGCAAAAATGGCAATCGCTCCGCAACATGTTCAGAGTGAGCGTACATCCTCTGAATCCTATCACTTCTGAATGCGACCATTGTTTTAAACGTTTATATTTTAGCATTTTATATTTATATTAGTCGCAAATGGTGTGACATTATTGACAATATTTTATTTAAAATCTAACATTTGCTATCAAAATCAACATTCCAGATATACAGGATTCTTTTTTTTTTTTGTAGAAGAGGAATTAGTTTCCAAAATCAATAATCAATTGGAGTTAAATTTTTATATAAAATTATGCTTCTAATTACGTAAACGAACCCTGTATATACAAATAAGTTAGATTAATTTAGATATTTATTAATAACAATAATGCGCTAAATAGCGGTTATTTAAAATTATTTATATGTAGATCAATTTTAAACTACATTGAAAATTTAGGTTTGTTTATGCAGTGACGCCGTCAAAATTTCACAATTTTTTTTTATTTCAATGATCGACCATATTTTTATAAAGGTCTGCATGATGTTTTGTGTGACTCACTGTATATCAAATCAAAAATACAGTAATTAACAGTATATTAGCGGGAAGTTCAATAATTCAACATACTTAAACCATTTTATAGCTTAAAAACCATCTTAGTCAAGTGAGAGTATTTTCTTGCTTTTTCTGAATAACAAAATTTTTGGTGCCGTTATTTTTATCCACGACTGTTTAATAAAGACCGCCTATGTATGTTCTCGATGTTGTTTGTCTGTATTGTACTTCCCGCTAACATTCTATTTACATGATATTATGGCTGTTAGTAGGAATAATATTGTTTTTTAAAATTATTTTTATTGTTATATTTATAAACGTTGTAGGAACGATAGATGCCTGATAGTATGAACAATTCAAATTATTAGCCTTTAATTTTTAGACTGAAATGAAATATGAAGAATTGAAACTGAGTATTAAAAGATTGTTTTTGTTAACATTTCTTAGCTTTTCGAATGAAACCATTTCGCCGTCCTTGTACTGCTGATATTTCGTCTCTATAATGAGGAACATCACAGGGTTGTTACTTAAAACAGTTTTACGTAACAACATACGCTACATCCCTGCAGATGACCCTTAGGATAGTGACCAAAACATCGAGAACAGTATAGACGACGATATTTCATCGAATAAACTAAGATGTAATATGCTATGACAACCTTCGAAGCATATGACTTAAGTTGTTTAAGTTGTTTTTTGTTATTGGGAGTGAAATCAGTTGAAATGTACAATTGTTATTATGTGTTAATAAGAAAAAAAAATTTACATTTGCTAAATTAACCAAATACCACCAATTTAATATTATATTGAACAAAATAAAGTAAATGATAGCATTATGCACTTACACATTTATAATAGGAATGTTACTTATTACTAGGAAAACAGATTTCCCTAGAAAATTATTTTTTTGAGCGTTATTACATGATGAAAAAGTCAAGATGTTATTCAATGTTTAATGTAAAAGAAAGAAAAATCAATTGCTCGTTATATTTATTATAAATATATATTATAAAAGTAAATAAATATATGTACAGTATTTTCTAGTGTTTTTGTTATATTTCTTTATACTTGCAAAGGGAAGTGTTTAGGTCAAGCCAAATATTAATAATAATTAATTTTTTTGTGTATTCATTTAATAAACAGTAAAACATACTGTGAATTGCGTAGGTACTATTGGACAGTGATTCTAAGAATATCGTTGATACCGCTGAACGTCTCCACAATAAATATAGAACGCAAATTATAATTGTAAACAGATTTTTTGTACTCACCGCCTATAAAGTGACATTTCGCGCATGCATCGCTCGACCAGCAAGGAGTACTTCCAGGTCGACACGACTGTAAAAATTGCAAAAAACACTGGTTCTTTGGGACATTTAAAAAAAAATTAATTTTATAGTAATAAAATTTAGTCTATAAAATAGTACTTCCCCCGACATTTCTTCACTAAAAGTTAGGGAAATAGGAGTCATTGCTAAACATTCTTCCAACAAATTTGTTGGTGCCATCTATTTGACAATTTCTCAAATAACATTCACAATTGTTATATGATGTTTCGGTCACAATAAATACGACATGTGTAAGAATATAAAAAGTTAATTCAATGGAAACCTTATGGAAGTACATGAATGTTTTGCCCTTACTAGCTCTCATCTCACTCTAATGTTGGAGTCAATCCGTGAACAGTATGCGCCTATGGTATGAGCAATCCATATATATATTAATAAATCCATATACTGATCACGTACTTAAGTCAGCAATATTGTTCGTAATAGTTATTTACGAACCAAGTGCGGGAAGATTATTTTCCCGCATGAGCGCACTTTGTAAGCACGAGCGACCGCAGGAAGCGAGTGCTTTTAATTGCGTGAATGCGTGGAGGATGTCTTCACGCAAGTGGTTTGTACAATATTTTTTGTACGAACATTACATTAAAAAAATATTGATTAATGTCATTAGTATCATACCTAACCTAAGATAGATTACCTAATTAATTTAAGCATTTCATGTATGTAACTATTACCCACCTTTCCCTAAAATTAAGTTATTATATTCTTACACATGGCAAACATGAGGTATTTATTCTTATATTTATAAATTTATAGTACATTTATTGCGTTTTTTGGTTTAAACACAAAAAATTCTGAACTGCCAATATGAATGTCAATGTGGTCAAATAGATGGCGCCACAAATTTATTGGAAGAATTTTTAATTATTACTCCTATTTTCCCAACTTTTAGTGAAGAATAGTCGAGGGAAGTAGTATTAGACTAAATTTTATTACTATCAAGTTAGATTGTTTTTTAAATGTCCAAAAGAGCCAGTGTTTTTTTCAATTTTTGCAGTCGCCTCGACCGGGAAAAACTTTTCTAGTCGAGCTACACATGCGCCAAATGTCACTTTACAGGCGGTGAGTATAAAAATAACTATTACAAGGATCAAGATTATTGTGGTCAACATGCAATTATTGCTTATCATTTCAACAATGGAACACTGTCAAATCTCATTATATTGGTAAGGCATAATTAAATCAAATAATCATTTCCCGATTTTTAAAACAGAGGTCTAAAGCAGGGGTGTCCAACCTTTCTGTTTCCCTGGGCCACATTGGAAAAGGGCATGGTGTTTTGGGCCACAAGTATGTTACCATAGCTGACGAGCAAAAAAAAAACTTAAAATATATAGTTTTCATATTTAAGTCATTTAAAATTTATTAGTTTATAAGCCCGCATATTTTTTTCTCATTTTTAGGAATATGTTTGGTCAACGTGCTGAAATGCAAAAAGTTGTTTGCATTTAATTGGGCCTGCCATAATTTTAGTTTTACCTGGAAAGCGTTTATTGTTTGAAACATCGTACTGATAAGTTGGTTTTTGCCTTGAAGGCGCGTGTTGAAGTCATTTAAATGAGCAGTCAAATCTACCAAAAATGCTAAATCTGTCAGCTACTCGGCATTATTAAGTTCTGGCACAGATTTAGCTTTCGATGTCATCAAAGATTTGATTTCTTTAAGTACGTCATAAAATCTTTTTAGCATTTGCCCTCGACTGAGCCCACCTTACTTCTGTAAAGTATGTGATATCGCCATACTCAGCATCAACATTTTTGAGAAATTCCTTGAATCGGCGATGATTCAATCCCCGGGCTCTTATAAAATTTACAGTCATGACGACGATTTGCATAACATGACCCATTTTTAAAGCTTTCCCGCATAAATTTTCTTGGTGTATTATAAAATGGTACTTCATCAAACGACAGTTATCGACAGCAATGGCATTGTCTTCTATTAATTTTAGAAGCCCCTCTTTTTTACCGATTATAGCTGGGGCGCAATCCGTAACTACCCCAGATATATTCGAAAGAGACATAGAAAACCGCGTTAATGTTTTTTTCACTGCCTCATATAAATCTATTGATTTTGTCGTGTCTTTTAATGGAACTAAAGAAGCCATTCAGTTACACTATATATATTCGTCATTAATACCTCTAATAAAAATGGCAAATTGAGCTGTATCAGTAGCATCAGTACTTTCATCCATGGCCAAAGAATAAAATTTAAAAACACAGGCTCTAATTTTCAAATCCATTTCTATAGATTTCCCAATATCGTCAATTCTTCTGGCAATAGTTTGATGAGACAAACTGATTTTAGAAATATCACCTTTCTTGTCTGGACAAATTATATCTGCCACGCTTTTCATGCATTCCTTAATAAATTCGCCATCAGAAAATGATTTCGATTTTTTGGCGATTAAATTTGCGACTACATAACTAGCCTTCACAAATGATTCTGTTTGAGTTGTAACGTTGCTAAAAAACTTTTGTTGAGATGTAAGACCTTTAGCTTCAGTAACTTTAAATATTTTCGGGCCGCATTGATACTTGCCTTGGGCCGCATGCGGCCCGCGGGTTGGACAGCCCTGGTCTAAAGGGTGGATATCGAAGTTTTTCATAAACGCATTATATATTTTTAATATGAGGATAAGCAGTCGGGCGAGCTTTAATAATTTACTAGCGATACCCGGCGCGCGTTTCTACGCAAAAAGAAAACAATTTTTATCGGCACCAAACTTCACAGGTATACTCTCTAGATTATGCCAGAGTTTTCC
Source organism: Amphimallon solstitiale (assembly GCA_963170755.1). NCBI lineage: Eukaryota > Metazoa > Arthropoda > Insecta > Coleoptera > Scarabaeidae > Amphimallon > Amphimallon solstitiale. Next base: position 1,339,288 of record OY720684.1, on the reverse strand, counting down.
TGAAAATTTCAACAAAATCGGTTCAGCGTTTTCGGAGTCTATAGGGAACATACATCTACTTTTATATTTAACACAGTTAACTCGATATAAACTAGAATCGCGATAGTGTTTCGAATAAACTAAACAATAGAGATGAACGAAATTCTTAAATTATAGTTTTATTGTAAAACTACTGTATATCAATTAGTAAATGTGTTCCGGGTTTGCTCTAGAATTACTTGGATAGGGATAGGAATTGATTTAAGGACGATGAAAACAACATATATGTGCTTATGTATTATCACTATGTTTGTTTATTTATATAATCTCTTACAATAACATTTCAACAAATTCGAATAAACATTTATAATAAATTAAAATATATATCCAATAAACTGTAAAGATCTGTATATTATTCATTCTATTTTGTACATCTTCCAACAATGAGGGGTTATATTGAGAAAACATTTAATATCAGTAAGAAAAAAATATTGGATAAAAACAAAACAACAGATATGTGATATTAAAATGAAATTCTCATATAAGAGTATTCATAAATTAAAAGAAAGAGAGATATATTGATCTCTATTTCTAGAACACGTATTAGTGACATAAAAGCAAAACCGTAGTTTCTATGGGAGCAGTACTTCTGGTACATTTTTGCGGTACTATCTGCAGTTTGAAAATATATATAATATATCAATAATTTGTTTTTAGCATTTGAAATAAGGCTGAATGATGGGAAACCAAAAAGTTAACTTCTTTACAGATTTGTTAAAAATAAGAACAGAAAAACTATACACATATAAAGGAGTATAGGGGTGCGTTCAGAAATGTTGGATAGGATACTGGCATGGTCAGGTCATATTTTATGACGTCATCCACTTGGTCAACTTGGAGCGCTTTACAATTCTGAACGCCGTAGAGTGAGTCGAGTTAGTCTGTGTCAAAGGTCAAAGCTAAGCATTACAGAGTTAGAGGTTATGTATGAAGAAATAAAGTCATCAAAGAAATAAGTCTAAAATTAAAACTAATTAGAACAATGGATCATAATCGAAAAAATTTTTTGGATCAAATTAAAATTGTCCAAAAACACACTGATGACCATATGAAACACATATGATATGAAATGACATGAAATTATAGCCTTAAAAAGCACTCAGAACCGCGCTTTAAATACCACGACCCGAATGCGCATGAATCGCCCGCTATTAACCATCACAAATATGTGGGTGATAGAAGGAACACTCCGAGTGTCACACCAATCATTTCTGAACGGCAATGACGTCATAATTTTGGGACATCTTGTTTCTGAACGGCAAGTGTGAAATTGGAATGACACTTGGATAACATTCTTTCCTTTTCTGAACGCACCCAGCAGGGAGGCAATCTGATACCCTCACTATTTGTATATGCGAAATATACCAATAAACTGTGTATTTGAACTAATATCTAATATTCATATTACTTATTGTTGCATATACTTATAACAAATTCTCCGACGTTAAGAACTTCTTCAGACAATTTAAACAAATTAAAACACAGAATGAGATGGAAGATATTGATTGGAAATTATATTTAACGGGTTTTACTTTTAAGTGACTCAAGTGTATTTATATGTCTTAAAAACTCTCTATTCTATTTATTTACTTACTCACTTGCAATAATAATTAAAACTACTAAATCTTTATGAAATATCAAAGATTAGGAATCGACTAGTTGATAAAATTCAATTGCTTGGTCATTATAAGTGAAGAATGAATTAAAGTATGTTTGAATTTTGCATGTACGCTGTAGTAGTAGAATTTAGTAAACAATTTCGGTGTTTCAATTTACGCTGTTCAGCCATTTGATCTTTTAATTCCATCAATTGTTGCGACAATATGTTCACCACTTCTTGTGTCTTCTCCAAATGTTGTTGTAAAGTTCGATATTCTATTTGTTCACCGTCGCCTTCAATGATATTCAAAGACATGGCTCTCTTCCTAGGGAACCAATCCAAGTTCGACGCTTTAATCATCGAAGACACGTAACTTTCTGGGCCCGTAAACTCTGTCGGATCTTTCACTTTGATCAAAACAATGAATTGTAAATAATTCCACAAATTGTGCTCGCGAAGAGTATGTTCCTCAAAGCTTACCGTTTTATTGTCGAAGGATGACCTTTGTAGACCTTCAAAGAAAAAAGGGACAATTACTTTTAATTTTCGTATCGGTAGATTGAAACAGCATGTTCGAAATACAGTAGCCTCCGATCGTTCGCTTCCGATCGTTCGCTTCCAATCGTTCGGTTCCGATCGTTCGGTCTCCGGATGGTTCGGTCAGACTCCCGAACACGCGTTACATACATACTTTCTTTTTTGCGCGCAACAAACTGCGCGTAGTCTCCGCGTCATTTCATTGACTTTTTTGTTACAGAGTGTTTGTGAATTAGGTACACTGCGTTTTTATTATTTTGTGAATTCTATGTTCATATGTATTGTGTCGCGTTCTGGAAAACGAGTTCTAAACGAAAACGCACGTTTATTACTATAGAACAAAGATTGCTAGCTCTTGAAGAGAGAGGTGACTCAGTTCAAAGCATTTGTCGCGATTTTAACGTAGAAGCACAGTAAAAGATTGGCGTCGGAACAGAAAATCCATAGAGTTTTTGCACACAAATCGAGACAGAAGAAGTGCTTTCGACGCGTATTACTCAGAAGAAGGTTAAAAACGAATTGGTAGATGATGCCCTGTGGGTTTGGTTTATGCAAGAGCGTAGGCTTGGTACCGGGTGGCTAAGAAAGAATGGCCGCCGCTTATATCTCAGAAACCAGTAGTCATAATGCTTCCGAGTAAAAAATTTTCAAGTAAAAATGCCCAAGAGAAAATGGTGGAAATTATTTTGGAGTTTGTAAAATGTCCGCTAGGGGGCGTAACAAGTTCGGTCAACGACATTAGTGGTGTAATAATAAAAAGAACTAACAACAGTAAAATATATTAATGATTATTAATGCTTATTTAAGATGTCAATTTAAACACATACTCAATATATAAATGTAGATCTTTATATGTATGAAATTTTACATAATATAATGCATATTTAAACTGTAATAAGATACGCCTACTCCAAAGAAAATAATATGTCAAATATGTTGGATCAATCGCTTTGGAAACCAAAAAAGAATTATTATTGATTTTGAAAATAGAAAAAAATGTCAAGTGGATTTTAAAACAAGAATAAAATTATTGTATTAGTTATAAATATCATATAAAGAGGGTGAAAGGAGAGTAGCAGTAATAGCAGTCACAGGTTGAAGAGTAACAATGAATTAATAGTTATATAAAAGATAATCACGACAGTTCGAAAAAGGATAGAAGAATAAGTATTTGGAATGTAAAACACGTTAAATTAAATACAGTGAGCAGAGGATCATTGAAGAAACAGTTTTAAGAAGGGAAGGCACATTACTAATTGAAGGGACAGAAGAGGATATAAGAATAATAATTTTGCATACATAACACACCAGAATTTACACATTAAGGTTAGTTAATTAAATTATATAATAAATTGGGGAAAAATATATTATGAATGTAAAATAGTCATGAATATGAAACTAAATTTTAAAGTAAATTAAAATAAACTTTATATATATATATATCTACATATAAATTATTATTTGTATATTGTTCTTTTATATTCTGTGAAAGAAATAAAACGACACTAGTCTTCAGCAGCTAATGGACCAAGGTGTTATCGAATGCTTCAAGCGTAAGTATCGTCGAAAACTTGTTTCCGATGGCTTACATAAACTGGAGAGTGACGAAAACACAGACCTTATAGAGGTTTTAAAGAGAATTAACATGAAGGACGTCATTTATATGTTGGCTACAGCTGATGATGAAGTAACACCGTCAACCATTGTTAAGTCATAATAATAATAATAATAAAATACCTTTATTATCCAACAGAATACTCCATTTGCAAGATAATTATTACAAATAATTCAGAGCAGCTGCTCTATACAATGTAGAAATACAAAAAAATAAAATAAAAAAGAATAACAAATGTGCTGAAGACAACAACAACAAAAAGTCCGTTATATATCAGTCAGAGTTCAGTGCAAATTGCAACAAAAATCTAGAAATACAATCACAGCTACCTGAACTGATCCGGATAAATTCTCATAATATTTGTCATCATGTGTGTAAGTGTTGCTTTAAGGAGAGATGTTTGTTCTACATCTAGGTAAAACGAAAGACTCAAGATGATCGCGTCGTGTGGAAACTACAAGTAGGATACATGGGCGTTCTAGAAAAAAGGGGAACCCCGAGACTTGAACGAGAAAAGGTGAACAACGAGACTTCAATTAAGAAGGAAGTCGACGGGGGTCCTTGGAAGAGATCGGTCACCGCTGTAGATATCTCGGTTCCCCTCTAGGAGAATAGAAGCCATCAATTCTGAAACTAATATATTTCAGGAAACGCCATGGAGGAAGCGCTGGCCTAACATTGAAATAACAGCAGCCGAACCTAATTTTAGCCATTCTGAACAAGATGAGTGCGCAGCTCTATTGAGGGATCTTCAGCTTCTCCCTAATGGCGAACATATTGTATAGAGCGTTATGTTGGAATGGAAAACGACAACGAAATAATTCATCTGTCGTCCAAGATAAAGTAGATGAAGTAGAAGTTGTGGAGGAAAAAGGAAGCTGACGAGGGGAAAATAAGTCATGTTGACGGAAAGACAGCACTAGAATTGGTTGCTACATACATGAACTGCAGTCGATTTAATGTTTGCCAAAAATGGCGTGATTTTGCACAAAAAAAGATACATAGATGAAAAAGAGTTCAGAAAAAAAATACTTTTTTTCTGATTTTTTTAAGTACAATTTCGGATTGTGTAAGCAAATATATAGTATGTACGTACTTAGTAATGTTTGTTCTTGTCTTTCGTTTTTTTATTTGCCGAATGATTTTGTACTGAAAATCTATGTGGTGCAATAATTTAAGTTAGAATAAGTAAACCTAGTGAGGAAACGCTGAATATTTTAGGTCAAAAGACAACAAAATTTCTTTCCCCAACACATGTAAAAAAACTAATGAGCCGTTTTTGGAGAGGAACTATAATAAAATAATAGAAATTATTTTATTATAGTTCGGCGTAGGATTCGGTCCCGAGGTGGCTAAACGAAAGGAAGGCTACTGTATTTTATATTCATGAAGATTATGTTCAGGTTTATTCAAATTTAAGTTGGTGTATTTTCATTTACCTTGATTTGCAAATACTACATTTATTTATTTTACATTTCCAAGAAGAAATAACAAAGAATATGTTTTCCATAAGTAAAAAATGTAATTGCTAGGTTAGAAGAAATTTGACTTCACAAAATTTTTGCAGTATTTTAAAAATATTCTTACCACATATAAAACAAGTATCCTTCAATGCAGATTCTTTCAGTTGCTTTTCAGATCTAAGGTCAGCAAAAGTGTCGATAATAACACCAAAAATGAGATTAAGTACTATAATTATAACAATAAAGTAAAATAAGAGATCATAAATGACACGTGCTACGAAAAGAGATTCCTAAAAATACGAATAACATTTCATTAGTTGATGAATGTTATTTGACTACACACACTTACTTTGCTACTAGGAGCTCTTAAAATATCTCCTATACCTCCTCCATTCCTTAAACCCTGGTTTAAAGTGGTTAAAATGCACATTCTTAAAGAATCGCATGCTCTTTCTTTCGACTCTGGCTTACAATCATCTGAATTGCATTCTTCATCACTTAAATCAGCTGTAAGAGAATATAAAAAAGAAATTTGTATCAAAAGTTATATAAAACAACAAAAATTGAAATAGAAAAGGTCAAACTGAAAAATACAAACGAAAACGAAAAACTAGTCAGACAGAAAACCAAAAAAAAAGGAGAAAGCGTTTTTTTACCTTTAGAAAATATAGTGGAGGACCTATTAGAAAAGATTGTAAAGTAAATTGGAAAAATATAGAGTCTAAATTAAATATTAACATGTATAACTTACTTGAATTTTGAGTTACTTCATCAACATTGATTAGAAAATCGTCCTTAAAGAACATATAGCCTATGATAGAAAATATATAAACCAAGATTAATGCTAAGACGCCTGTTAGAATGATTGATCTGCCATTTCTTGTGACCGAACGTATAACATTGAGTAATGTTTCTTCACGATACACAACATCGAATAACTGTAAAAAAAAATATATACATTTATATATTTCACTGCTCACATTGTTCTACAAGAAACAGCTTCATTAAATAGTTTTATATTTAACAGTATCTGTAATTGTTGATAAACTATATAGATAAAAAAAAGTATGAAATGGTTCTTTTTAAATTATTAATTCCACTGTATGACTTACCAAAACAGAGTAGAAAAAGGGATTCACTATGATTCCCAAAAAACAAAAAATCAAATAACCCAAATGATAGAGCAGTTCGGCATCCGTTATAATTTGCTGATATGTCTTCGTTAACGTTCCATGATTACCCATTATACTAACTAAGTGAATACATTTGAGCAAAACAGTCAATGTGCCAAGAAATGTTAACGTCGACTCAGGTCCAAGTGAGAATATTAATCTTAATATTGTTGATGCCACCAACGTACGTATACCAGATTCGCATCTGTAATTTATCACAATAGATACTGATATAATCATTGTCGACCATATTATTGCGGACATTGTTGAACCCAATGCTGTAAAACAAAAAAGAAAATTGAAAGTATGGTGTTTTGATTAAGTGATAAAATTACAAAATAAATTTGGCGTCCCAACGTTGGATATATATACTTATGGAAGAAAAACAAAACATGTGAATGAAGAAGTAAGACAAATACATACTTAGAGAGAAGGCATGGAAGCAAAGAAGAACGGATGTAAAAAATACCGGAAATCTGGAAATTGGAATGATTATGATATATAGAAAGAAAACAGAGAAAATGTAAATATAATGGTTAAAGGATACAAAAAAAAAAGACTGGAGAAAACTTTGGGCATAAAACAGAAGATATAGTGTTAAAGAAATTCAAAACTACTATATAGGACTCTTAAAACTTTTGAAAACAAAGAAACGCAACATATATAAAAAAAAATAAGGAAGAAACTACTGATGATAAGAATGCTAGACAGAAAATAATTGAACATGAAAACGCCAATACTAGAATACAAGAAGCTGAGGGCTTAGCCAATCAGGTTCAATTAGCAGAACTCGCATAAGCCCTCAACAAACTAAAGATTGGAGAAGTGTGTGGATATGATGAGATTTAACCAGAATATCTTATATTTATGGGTGAAACATTTACTCATAATTATAATGGACAAAACTGCAAGAAGAATCATTGCAGCAGTAACAAATGGAATAAGAACTAGATATATACATCAGTTTGAGGTAAAAGATTTCCTCTATGCAGACGGCCTAATATTAACAGCTCCAAATAAAACAGAATTAGAAAGATCAATTAATGTATGGACAAATGTATTGGGAGAATTTTACAGGAATGTTCAACCAACAAACTTTTGAAAAGAGCTGTTAAAACAAGGATTATTATCTGTGTTATAACTACTAACAAAGTGACAAGTGCTGAATACATCAGTCATCGGGTACACACTATACAACGAAATCATTTTGAACTGACCTGGGTTGACAACAAAAAAGTTCCAGTGTTATCAAAAACTAGGAAATATTTACTTTCGTGAATTGTCCATACTAAATTTACATGTCAAATGTCAAAACGCTAATGTATTGAAGTATCTTGTACTTTCGTATCATTGTATTATTGTCGCTTTTCTATTTCAAGACAATATACCTTGTATACCCATGCCTTTTACGATACAACAGGATACGTTTATTGTAATGTCGCACTTTCGCAGTGAAACATTGCAAGAAGATAGATCATGGAAATATTCATTGTCATCGTGTTTTCAGCAATTTGTAACGCAATATGAAAATCTGGAAACAAACTTGGACACATTCATTCGTCATCGCAATAGGGTGATTGAAAGGTTTACGCAAACGGGGAATGTTTGTAAACGTAAACCTGGAAAAGCACCAACAGTTTTAACTGAAGATGTTGTCGCATAGATTAGGCAGCGAATGGAAGTTAGTTCCACAAAATCTGTATGAAAGCTGTCTGCTCAAACTGGTAAAATAATGCAATTTGTTATGCAGCATTATGTATTTAAATCGTAGGTATTTCCTATGGAAGTGCTCTTAAGTCACTGAAAACAAACTTAATATGCACACATATAAAGTTTCTGTACTACAACATTTATGGCCCAATCACTCTGAGCAGATATTGAATTATTGCAACTGGTTTAATGAAATATTACATGAAGAAGATTTGGATCGTACTTTCTTTTCGGATGAAGCTTAGATCAATTTGTCGGGGTATATCAACTCTTAAAATTGCCGTACCTAGTCAACACAGAATCCACATGTTTTTGTTGAAAGTACTCTCTATCCTATCAAAGTCGGTGTTTGGGTTGCAATGTCGAAAAGACGGATTATCGGACCAATTTTTTTCTATGATACAATTAATGCAATACGATACCAAGAACAAATATTGGAACCCTTCATTAACAGCCTTCATGAAGATAGACTAACTCTGGGGTGCTTCCAACAAGATGGGGCAACTGCACATATTGCACAACAAACTATTAATTATTTGCAAGGATACTATGGTGACCGATTGATTAGTCGAAATCGATGGACAGCCAAGTCTCCTGATTTAACCCCACCGGACTTTTTTCTGTTTGGCCATCTAAAGAATAAAGTGTTTCAGAATAGACTGCATAATATTCATAAAGTTGAAGAGGCAATTAGAATAAATTTGCAAAATATCACACCGGAAACACTCCACAATGTGTTTAATAATATGAGAAGACGTGTCAATCTATGCACTGAGAATAACATTTCGAGCAACTTTTATAAAATGTATTCATTTTGTGAAATAATTATGGGATTATGTTGTTGTAATGTATTTATTACTGTTTATGATAAAAAATAAAGTACAATTACTAAATTTCGACAAAAATTCTTTCATATAATTCAACTAAAACTAACCCTATTTCATTGACATTTATCACAAAAAAATTTAAATAGTAAACCTAACCACCAAAATAAATAAACATGTGTAACGGTACGGCACAATTTATTATTTTTAATGATTTTATAAATTTCAAATATATATATGAATTGTATTTTTAAAATTATGTATTAGAAACTAAAATATATATATTTCTTAGAACTGTTTTTCCTATATGTTTATAAGCACTAGATTGATAAACAGGTATTTGAAAAAATTATGGCACCGAATATTTGTGTTAATTATAAGATTAGTGACGTTGTGTGTGTGCGCGAGTTATACGTGACTTTAACGTGTGAAAACTACAACTAGGATACATGGGCGTTCTAGAAAAAAGGAGAACCCTGAGACTTGACCGAGAAAAGGTGAACAACGAGACTTCAATTAAGAAGGGAGTCGACGGAGGTCCTTGGAAGAGATCGGTCACCGATGTAGATATCTCGGTTTTACCGCAAAGTACTAAGGTCCTTTAATTAAAAAGTAAGTCATACATAGCGGCCAATAATATATTATATTATAGATAAAAAATATAATAATAAAAAGTCATTGTTGTGCGAAAGCAGTTTGTGGAAGCTACCGTCGTCTTTACCGTCGAAGAAAGACTCCAACTAAGCACACCGTCAATAGGAAGATTATCTTCATCTGAAGAAAGAAAAGACTATACTAAAAGTGTTTAGAAACTGTTATTGAGTGTTATATAAAATATGAAATATAAAACAAAAATGTCTTAATATAAAGACGTAAATAAATTAATATAATAATCTATATTTAATAAATTGTTTTAAATATAATAATGTCTTGGCATCTTTAAACTGTTTGTCGATGCTGTAATAAAACATCATTTGCGTAGTAGACATTTTTATTAATGTACTTGTTCTAATTAAACTGATGTTATTTTGTAAATGATTTTTCTTGTGTTTGTATTAATATGAACGAACTCTTGGTTTCTAATACAAATTTTATTTAAATTGATACAATTGTAGTTTAATTGAGCTGTGTCAAATAATGCCCTAAGACTATTTATTGTTGACACCTCTCAACATGGATCGGCCTGGAAATTTTATTTTATTTAAAAATTAATGAAAGGGCATTATAAGAATTCTTCTACAATATGGCTGCCAATCGTGGGGCCATTATATCATGTTATTATTAATTATAAAGGGGTCTACTACAAGTTCGCCAATTACACTGATCTCCCATATTAAAATCAGTATGGCCAACCCAGGACAGTTCAAAATAATCACGTTGTACATTACCGCAATATTATAATTTATTCTGATATATTGCAACAATTTTGCAATGTTCAGAATTTAATGCCGCCTCTACACATCGTATTCGCAATATTCGCGTTGAAAAGAAGGTAGAATGATGGAAGGTAAACAAGTTGCTGCTGCATTATACTATATGAGTACTTGCAATTATTATTCGAGTATTAAGTCATTACTCCACTCCGCCATAATTCATTAACGTATATAGAATAATACCTTTTTTAATTTGAAATCTTTAAATTATAGGTTATGTTTACGAATTTTTCTATTTACTTATATAGGTAGTCATCTCACTTCAGTATACGATGTGTAGTCAGGTTATTTGTGTTCGGATACGAATTTTCTTTGATGTGTGAAACGAAAACCGACTCCGAACGGATCGGCATTCGTGTTCGGCGCGAATATTGGCGAATATCCAATATTTACCGAATAAACTGTCTACACATCGCTGTTCGGCGTAATTTTCCAAATGTTCGGCGATATGTAGAGGCGGCATAACACTGCGATGCTAGATTTGAAAAACAACAGCAAGAGATAGAGATGAATTGACGCGAATGTTAAAGTAATCGTAATTATACTTACGAGGTACGGGATTTCCAAATGGATAAAAGAATGCCATTATTAAATTAATAAGTACAGCGCAATTAAACAATATATTACTCCAATCTGACATGTGATTGCTCACGGAATATAACAACTTCTGACTCCTGAGCTTCTTCTGCCACTTCATCTCGTTGAACATGGCCTCTGTTCTCTCAAAGAAATCTGATACTTTAGATCCCTGAGCGTCTATTTCAACTGTATTATAAACTTTTTTTTTCGTATCGTCTGTCAGGTACCCACAAATTTCGGGAATTGGAAAGACTATCCGCTCTAAAGTGCGATCGTGTCGAACGATTTCAATTTGTGCAGTATGTTTAGCGTAATAATCCAGCGCTTCTAATGTTTTCGCATCACTACTGGCGTCCGGTTTTAAATGCGCGGCTAATTCTTTATTGTGCTGAGCCAATTGATAGAATAAGATGTATATATTATGTCCAACGTCCCTCGGTGAAACGCCATCTTCACTGTTGCCATCATCTTCTTCGTCGTCATCTGAGGATTCTTGATGGTAAGCTTTACACACTACTTCTACTAATAACTTCGGGTTCATGTTCTCCAATATTCGTTCGGCATTTTCACTACTGTCTCCGCAACTTTCCATGATTGCCAGTAGCAATTTCGACGCGTTATTTTTCAATTCCAATATCAAATCCATACGGGACTTCCCCAAAGGATTTATATCATTCAATATTAAAGCCGTTATTATATCCAAGCAGTTAGATTCTTCAGTTGCGATACAATTCTGATTCTCATGACACGGTCCTTGGCAATATTCAGTTAAGGTTTCCAAAGTTTGATTGATTAATGATACGTTATCTTCGTTTATATACAAGCCGAGCAAGCCCAATCCTCCTGTTGTAGATCCACAAATGCAATCTAAGAAGATCAATGTTTTCGAGACTAGATTGTAATTAGTCTTATTATTTTGATGGCGCAATAAATTCTGCAGGTTAGTGTTGTGGTTTTCGCAGAGCAACTGCAGGAAACGTAATATAGGTTGCATTATCAATACTTTGCTGGACAATGTGTTTTGTTCTTCTTGTTCGCGATGCCTTTCCATTCTTTCTGCTAGTAAATCTTCAAAAGTGGACACAGCACCTGAGGAAACTGTACCATTTTCTTCGCCGGATGCTAAACTACGAATATGGCTGTAACTATAGCATGTTGATTCGGCAGCTCTATTTAATTCGTCGCGTAATTCATCACTTATTAATATACCATTCATAGCACCATGTTTTCTAGAAAGTTTATCCAAGTCTTTGCCATCCTGTTTCTCCTCGTGAACTTTCGCGGTCATGTCTGTCGTATTTACAGTTACAGTCGATTTAATTTCTTGTTGAGCTTCTTTCATTTTATCATAGAATACCTGAAATTCCATAGAGTTAAAGCGTGTATAAGAATCATTACAATATCTGATAAAAGTCAACAGGTTAAGTAGTTATCCAGGCGGCAAGGTTCTCGAAAACTGATTGAATGTTTCTAGATTTAGTTTTTGGGGATTTTTAGTGTCGCTGATCACGAATGCGAAATCGAAATTTCAAAAAACATAATGGCGGAAAGCTTTTTCGAAAATTGATGAACGTTTGTGAAATTTTGCTTGGATCTGAGCACATTCTTCCTTCGTAAACCTTGACATGATTTATGTTTAACATTAAATTATCCTTCTTGCTCTACAGTGTTTAGTGTAACGGTGTGTGTAAGAAAAGTCAAGAAAAGTTCTAAATAAAATATACGATTGGCATCACAAAATTTATGTATGCACAGGGAGGCGTCAAAAATTAATAAACTTTTTAAAAAGCATCATGGCAGTTATCGTGTTTTACAAGAAACTGTAATAAAGCTGTAAGCGGACGCGAAAGAGACGATTCAAGCTCGAAGAGATTGACGGATAGCTAGTTTATTGTATATTAACAAACATACATTGTTTTCGTACTACATTATCATACACAACCATATGGTTTACCACACTATGCGCATATTGGCAGATAAAGTCGCTTTCTGCTAGCGATATAACGTAGTTCGAATGCCAGTTAATTTAAATGTGTAGTAACATGAAAAATTCTACATTCTGCATTCTTCAGTTTGTGGATTTCTGCCTGTATACTCAGTTGTTTTTGTTTTCGCCACTGCTATCATCATAAGAAAGTAACCAAACCATACCTGAAAGAATGTCTGACTAATGTCGCCACCCATCAACTTGGAGTATATGCTGTTTTGGATTATTGTATTGCCTCCTTCTAATAGTGCAGTGCCCAATAAAATAGCCTCTTCGAAAATTGATGGCGAATGTACCGATTTTATAACCAATTCCACGACTAAATTAGAAGCACCTTCCTTATCTAAATGCGTTTGTACGTCGTGCAAAGTTTTACCGGCTCTGCTTAAAATTTTTGCTACAATAAAAACGATAATTAAAAAAAAATATCAAAGCAAACTTCACAAAAAGAACTACAAAAGTTTTGCAACAAACTTTTCAAAATAACTTCCACGTCAGAACATCTCTACTACTTTAATTTCTTCTTTGAGATTCCTTACGGTATACTTGAACTTAGCGCAGCATGCAACTATTGATTATGCCATATTTCAAAACTTTTGTAGTTCCTTTGTATTTGAAATATATTACCTCCAGGACCATGTATAGAATGTGCAGCGGAATGTTTAAAACTATTCGTATCAACGTTTTCGTTTTTTTGTACAAAAGACTTTCCAAAATATCGGGTTAACAGGCTATTTCTCAAAACTTCACCCTGTGAATGTAATCAGAATTAGGCTGTGCTTGTGTAAAGTTATAATTTAGTATTACAAATAAGTAATAGAGATTAACCTCCCATCCTTGATATACAACCTTGAATAGAGGCTTTGTAGCCACATACCTACTATTGCACATAATTACCCTATACAGATTTACGTGTGCGCACAATTTAATATATGTGTTACTGCAGCTTCTACCATTTTGATGGAAACAACACTGTATTATAAATGATACAACGAAGCAAAAGCGGTAATTATATAATAATTAAAGAAACTAGGATATAGAACACAAGAAAATTATTTCATATTAGTGTACTCCCTTTTCTTGTATACTGTATCCTGGTTTTCCTACTTTAGCTACGTTGTAACACCTAGGACATAGTATGAATAATGTATATTTTGTGTTTCATTTGTAATACAGTGTTGGTTGCAGTCACATATTTAGTTATACATGTATACCGGGTTTATTTGACGGTTAAAAGATTTTTGACACACAGTGACTGCGATATTTTTTATACTATTACTAATTCATGGATATCTCAACATTTCGTTTCATGAGGTTTAAAATTTTATTAAAAATTACTTATTTGTAAAAGGAAAATATTAGGAGTAACTCTTTTCGATTAATTTTAGTTATGCTGTGTAGTGCAAGTCATGGCAACTCATATTTTTAAGTAATAATCGGGTTTATTCAGATATAATATTCTATAACTTTTGCAATATCGCCCACAGGGGGAATAAAGTAGATATTTTTAAATTAAGTACTTTTTAATGGCAGGATGTTCCATTTAATTTTGTTTAGAATTTCAACTTTCGCGAATGGTATGTAAGAACATACGTAAATATGCCGAAATAAACATTAATTTCACGTACTGAAAAGATATCTCTACTAACTGAGCCCGTATTTCATCATTAATCGTTATTTCATAGCAACTTTTTAAATGTTGTACAATTTTTTTTATCTAAACAGTTTCAATGACTACTAACAAGATATAATGCAAATGGGAATGTGTGAAGGAAAAAATGTGAACACTTAAGCATAGAACCATAGCGATATCTCTGCAGTTTTATCAAATGGTCTTGATCTAACAAAGACATGCATTTAATTCCACTACACAAATAATATTGAAGCAAATTACTATTAAAAGAGTAGGTAATGTAAAAATTAGGAGTAGTACTATTTCTTAGTCACTGAAATTTATGTTTTTTAAATGGAATGTTATGCATTCGTTTAAATTTTATGATAGCTCTTGATTAGACTGACATCAACTTGTATTTGTCGATTTGTCGGTTTTTGAGATGTCTTCGAAGATCTATTATAATAAATAGGTATACATAATACACAATGCTTGTTTAATATTTGCTGTTTTTTTTATCATAGCCATCTTGATTTTATTGATATGAATTGCTGTACAAAATAGTGGATAACTGCCGCAACTTTCATTTTTTGTCAATAATGTATGAAAGCTTTATTTTTTAAAATAATTTCTTCTTTCAATATATGCAAAAATATACTGGGTGTTCCATTTAAAAAAAAATAACTTTTGTAAATAGCGCGACAATTAGAAGTTCAACTGTCTTTTCGGTTCTGCCATCATTGTTCACGATAAAAATACTACTACTTTGCTAATTTAACCGATACTGTAGCTTCATTAATAACAAACTTAGCAATAGTGCCGACTTAATTTATAACACCCTGTATATTTATTTATTATTAACCTTTTAATATACTTCCCAATGAACAAATTTGAATTAGAAAATGCATAGAAAATATTGTTTGTAATATAATGTTTACACAATACTCTAATATTGCTATTTATTCTCTCATATGTTGAGTTCTTGTACTCATATTGCATAAGACATCTGTATTACTTATCTGTGGTAGTGTATATTACACAGGAATAATCTGTGGTACGTAAACTATTAGTCTCTCATATGCATCATGATGGCAGTCAGTAAGAATTGAAATCCCGTAGTTCATATCGTTTACTTAACACAGATTACACCTGTATATGTATATATATATATATTATTTACCGCTTCATTCTTAATGACGATCTTTTCGTCAACCTCACGTAAGCATTTAAAAGATATAATAATTAATTTATTAATAATATACAGGATGAGTAGTTCTACTAACCTTTTCGCCATAATCCGGATCAATTGCCATCATTTCCCTTAAGGTTTTCAAAACTTTTACACACAGTTTTTCTTCTTTTTCTTCTAGTAACTTGTCAGTGTGCTTAATAAGTCTAAAAGATACATATTCGAGTCAATTAAAACATATGTAATATGACAAGTGACAGTTCCAGACTCAAATACCTGCGTATAAATCCTCCGTTTTCGCATTTTTTCCGCGATTCAGTACCGGGTGGAAATAATAATTCGGGTCTATACAAAACATCCACTAATAAAGATAGCTCTGATTGTACCAATGGTTTCAATTGATCTTCGAGAAGTGATACTATATCTTGTAATCCTTCTATTATACTCCTATCCAAACGCATTAGCTACAAATGATTTTAAGAAATTACGATGTTTTAGTATTATTTACATATAAATTTATGTATATAAGAAAAAGATATTATTGCTTACTTGCGATTGGGATCTTTCAATTTTAGACGTTTTAGATGCATGCAACCATTTGCGAGTACTTTGCCTTTGTAATATAGTAACTTTGTTGAAGAGAGCTTTTACTTGACTTTCCAGATCCTGTGGTATAGCTATTAATCTATTTTTTGCTAGAATTCAATAAACATAGTATTATTGTCTATACCTCATTTTTGTTTAATTATTAAAACTAACCCACATCTGACAACGTGCTGATGCAATTTTCGACATTAAAACGTTGAGAGGCAGTCAACCAAGGGCACTGTGATACTCTAAATGTGGATTGTAAAAGTTGGACGAATATAGGTTGTCGTGTCTGTAAAATTGACATTTGACGTGAATTGTGCCACATGGCAAATTACGTTTTGATGTTTTTTTTTAATTAAAAATAAGGCGATAATAGAATACCAAGCTCTAGTTTTAATGATTAGTTACCAAATTTAATTCTAGCTATATGGACATGATGATTACAATAATACAACATAATATTACTATTATCGAAAGCATACTATGTACGGCAGTTTCTAAGGTTCCATCAATTTATTACTCAAACCCAAGAAAAGTAAGTAGGCGGGGAGATTTTTATACTGTCTACCGAAAATAATGACGGTTGAAAATTTGAACGTTTTCTAACCAAATTTGGTTCGCATCCAAGCGTTAACTAATAGCGTAATCAATTTTTTGACGAGGGCAAGATATGAACCCAAGAATATTGGCCAGAGCATGATGAATGTGTGTGGGACAGAAAACATGTTGGTCCAAACAATTTCGATATGATAGGAAATCAAGTGAAGATGACCTAAGATGAGGAAGGACTGTTGAAGCAAAAAGCAATGAGAACATTAAGAAAGTGCACTTTTAATCTTAGTAGGTCGAAAATTAAGAGTATTAATGATTGCCGATGAAATACAGAGGTCAGAAGAAACAGTATTAAAAAATAAATAAATAAAATACTACTTTTCTCCAAAGTCTAGATAATATAAAAATCTGCCCTCGTATTTATGGTGTTATTTCATCTTGAATAAATTATTGCGATTGGAAACCTTTCAAAAACCGCTAGTAATAAATGAAAGCTCGTTAATCAAACAAAATCCAAACGTTTACAAAACAAAGTTATCAAACTCACGGCATATTGTGAAATCACCACATTTAGAATGTAATATCGTCCATCAATTAGTACGTATTTCGACCTTTTCGTCTTATGAGAAACCCTTCGGCGAACAAATACCTTGCCTTAAATATCATTTCACATATATGCCATGAGTTTATTTTGAAAAAGCTTGTATCGCTATTAATCGCTACCGTACAAAAAAATAAATTGTTATACTTACACTATCTGGATAGCGAGTATATTTTAATGGTGGGCTAACTGAAAATGGATCGTATTCATCTACAGTTGAATCACTCCAAAATACCCGAGCGTCATGCAGATGTTTCTAACCAGCATCCAACACAATTATCAAAAGAATTAAGAATGCATTGATAGTTACAGAAAACAAAAGAAAGGAGAGTATAGCTTGTTTATATGTGAACCGATTTCAATACACAAAAAATGTTTTATTATTTAAGAATTATTTGTAAATTAATGCAAACATTATTTCTTAGAGGTAATAGGATAATTTATTTGAAAAGAATAAAATTGTCAATATATCTAAGCTTACCGCATAAAAGCAGTAAATCTAAAAAATTTGATGATTTATACATTTCCATTTGATCATTGGTATTCGATATTTGTTTAATTTTTGCAGAATATCATCAACAGCTTTTATACTCTAGAAGACCATGAAATTTTTGCTCAGAAACGTTATATTAGCAGGGATAGATCAGTATTTACATATTTTCGCAGTTTACAATCTACTGAGAATTCAATGAAGTTCAGTAACTAACAACAACAAAACGCATAGTTGAAAGTATCACAAATGATCAGAAACAAATAACCCAATAATCATCAAATGCGATTATATCACTGAAGGAAGGTGTATTTGAAGAACTTGACATTTTAAGCTTTTGAAAGCTTTCGAAGTGATAGTAAGTAACTTTCTTCGAAACAAAAGATAACCAGCTAGTTATCTCTTGTAGAAGATATGTTGAAGGACTTCAAGATTATGAGAAAAAAATCATGTCATTTCTGAGTATGCAGGATGTTGATCAAATAGTACTTATCACCTGTTAAAGAAATATTAAGCATTTTATTTGGATGTGTTCAAAATAACTATCAATGCAATTGTTAGTATACAAATAGAAGGCTAGCCACCAATACAAAGGAAATAATTACAAACAAAGGCTTTTCCTTTAAAGCGCATGCAAACAAAATTGTCTTTATGAAGACATGTAAGTAATAAACTTATTTAAATATGTGTGTAATTTATATGAGTTACCTGCAATGTGGTACTTTGTTCAGAGAATGGACTACTGAAAAATGTAGAAATGATATTCATCACGCCATTGGTTACATAATTTTCTAAAGCTTTATCAGGATGTTTCCTATCACCAGGTGCCGTAGCAATATCGGCCATATCAACTAGAAAAGAATTCTCGAAAAGATTCCACATATGATTAGACGTGTAAAGTTCTTTCATTTCCATTTCAGTGTCTATATAACAATGGTTTAGAAATCCAACGTATGCTTCTTTTACTTCCGGTATACAATCAGGATGTGTTACCATTTTTACAATGTCATCTAGCGGCAATAAAATGTGACATTTAAGCTCTGTATAGCTATTTTTACCCATGGTGCAACAAGCTAGTAATTTTACTAATTCAACGTGGTAGCGTAGAGGACTACTTTCGTCCATACTGTGCCTTTCTGATCGCATAATTTCCACGAAATGATTGAATGACGCCTTATCATTGTAGAATACCAAAACATCTTCACCAGCGTTGATTAACTGAAAGGTTATATGAAAATATAGATATATATGTATATATATTGTAAAGTATACTTATTTACCTCTTGCATAACCTTATCCTGACTCTTCCGAATAAATTGATTTTCAGCTTTCACGATGGTCTGGAGAAATTTCAAGTATTGAACGTGTCTGCCATGGCTTTCTATGCAATGCACAAAATGTTGTATAACTTTTTCGTTTACTTCATTACACAAGGTCAGATTATCTTGAAATATTGCACAAACTGTTTGTGCTTCACGAATCTAAATCAAAATAAAAAAACTTAATTTTAGAGATGAATACAAGAATAATAAGAAATATTACGAATTAAGTATGCGGACCATTATATACGAGATGTATGTTAATACAGTCATAGTATTACTTTTTGAATATTCTGTATAGCCAAACTATTTCGAGTAATTTGTCAAAAGTCACTCTTTAAAACCCTTCATATATTCTATATATTCTAAAAGTCTATGTACAGAGCATAAAGTGTTATTAACTATCAAGTACTATAGTGGGCACCCCAACATCAGTTTTTGCTTTCTATCTTGTAAACTATTTTGTTTGCAATTACAGTCAAACTTCAATATGTCGATCTTCGATAACTGGATTTATTGATAACTCAAATAAAATTTGTTGGATATAGAGTCAAGAGTTGAGAATTATGTGTAATTTTTACTTGATAACTCTAACTTCTATTACTCGAATATCTTGATAACTCGGAACAGAGAATTTGGTGCCACATTCGATAAGTCGAAGTACATATCTGGGAATCCTCCAACTACGTGTGTTTTTAACCGTTTCAATCGTTCGATGGATGCAGGCGCTTCTGTTTTTGCGCTGCTTAAGTGCAAGTGTAAAATATACTGTGCCTATTTGTTTTATCACGTTATTTTTGTCAGTGTCGATATGTCATTAAAACGTACTTAAAAAACTTTCAAAGTATGCATAAACGAATTAATTCGTATATGAAAATGTATGAATGCACATCTACAGCAAGCTGGCATTGCAAACAACAACGTACGGACAGCTGTTTCGATCTTACATAGATCTCATCAGTGTACGAGCGTGCTGTTCACAATGCCTTACAAACTTGGACTACCCGCAAATATAGTCGACTTACGTACCAAATGCCATGAAAGATTCCCAGCGGCATCTGTTACCCAAGCGCGACAACACAAGGTAATGATGAACCCTCTGCAGTACAACTATTATATCGGGAAACTATAGATATACGTGCATTCAATAAACTCGCCTAAATGTGGCGTAGAGCTATTACTATAAAATGTATCCATTGATGAAAAATTTAAACTTATAAAACAGGTGGGAAGTGATTCAATAAAGATGTAGCTGTGAAGTATGGTGCAGCTAATACACTGTCTGCTATTTTAAAAAATAAGCAAACAGTTATAACCGTGATCGAAAGTGGTGGTGCAAGTGGAAATTTTAAGAGGCTAAAACAGCCAACGTACGCAAATGTGGACGAAGCTGATTTAGAATGGTTTAAATTGGCAAGAATGCAAAACTTACCTATTTCTGGAGGGTTAATTAAAGAGAAAGCGTTGGAATTTGGTCTGCAATTGGGACAACCTAATTTCAAGGAGAGTACGGGTTGGCTAGATAATTGGAAACAAAGATATGTGCACATACATATTGCTGTGATCTTCAGTTAAGAAAATACGCTATATATAAACACTCTCAAGACCACAACTAGATTCAATCTATAGACATATTGATGCTATTTTTTTTGTGGTATATAAATATATAATTTGGAAGAGTTTTTTTTTGTTGTGAAAATTTTTTAGTGTGTCCAATAAATGATATTGTAAGATATTTTCTGTATTTTATTTAATGTATCTGACCTGTCCAAAAGCTAAAGAGTACAACCCTTTGGAGAAAGGATCTTTTTGTCCCTAAGATAAGATTAGTGATACTATTAGCTGAGTTAGTGAAGTGCGACATTGCCTAACCAACATTTTTTGCAGAAGTAGTAAGACCTCAGATTAGCATAAGGCTAATTTCTTGAGATACATGCGTGAACCTTCATATTTTTAAGAATATAGAGCAGTATTATACATAACAAAGGTTTTCTTTTTTTTTTTTCAAGAGTGCCATATTTTAAAAATAAGAAATGCCATGGGGGAAAGCACATTAAACAGAGTTACATTGATGATTTGTGCAAACATGGATGGATCAGAAAAATTGAAGTTGCTCTTGATAGGTAAAGGTAATCACCCTCGCTGCTTTCGAGGGATTGGATGGAAGCAAATTCAAAGGCGTGGATGACAGAAGCGCTTTTTAAAAAATGGTTGTTAAAATTACACAAACAATTTGGAAACACGGAGAGAAAAATTATTGAAGTGAAAACTTCTATGGGCGCGTTGCGTTGATTGTTGGGCACTGAACGAGACTGGGCCGTCACGCTCGGCTATGTAACGCTCGTTCGGGTAAAGTCGGCTCGAGTCGAGTAGACTAAGGGAGCGAGAGGGATATAGTTAACGCGTCTCTGCCGGTCTCTGCTATACTCGCTCGGCAACCGTTTCACGCTCGGCTTTGTATTATAACGCTAACTAGCGGTATTTAATTTCAATTAAATTGAAATTTAGAATAAATACGCGAAATATTGTATTTTTATTTTCTGAAAAATTCTTGTCCGCGTGCAGATGCGATCCCGAGCCGCCCGGGTGTGAGGCCGGCACGTTACCATTAGACCAGCGCGCGTACTCGTATAAGATTTATTATATCGTCTATTTGTATATATACATGCGTACGTATGAATTTTTTAATACGTTACTGAATATTATACGCGTGTGTACATGTGTAAATGTAATAAATGTCACAAAATTTCTTGTGTGTGTATGAGACATTATACACTGTATATGCTGTGCGAATACGTTTTATTTAATACGTTACTGAATATTATACGCGAGAACGAAAATGGAAAATGTAAATGAATATAGAACGAAAAAAAAAAGTTGTATTTCGTATTATTAACCTCGCCTTGATGGAGTTTTCACTTCTGCCGTGTGGTCTTAGCACACCCATTTTTTATTCTTTTTATTGACAACTGCCCGGCTCATCCTAAAGACATCCAACAAAGATTAAAATTTATCAAAGTTGCCCTTTTCTCTCCGAGTATGACATCAAAGTTGCAGCCACTGTCAAGGCGTTATACAGTAACTATTATTAAAAAAACATGGTTCAATTTACGAATTCTGAGTATGCAGACATGCATTACATGTACGGGCTAACTGATAGTAATGCACTGGAAGTCAGACGATTGTATGAAGACCGCTTTCCAAATAGAAATATTCTGGATGCACGAACATTTTTAAGTATTCATAAAAGGTTGTGCGAAAAGGGAAGTTTTGAACTAGACAATCATCTAAAAGGAGTACAACGTACAGTAAGAACTCCAGAAATTGAGGTAGCGGTTTTGAATTTCTCACATATTCTTGTTTGGCAAATTCTCCATGATTTTTTATTATACCCCTCTCATAAGTGGTCTAGTGAGATACACATGATTGATTTTTTTTATAACTTTAGCACCCTACAGTTCAAAACCTAAGACATTTAGGACATATGTTCATATGAAGTCTTTTTCATAAAATGGACCCCTTAAATATTAGCATGTTATTAAGAAACATCCTGTATAGTATGTAACGCATTTTTACTCAAATAACTACACACATTAATATTATATTGTAGTTTATTTAATAACTCGATGTTTTTTTGTGGCAAGTCATGGTTCGTGTTTTCGAAATTGGACTGTATTTGATTTTTAACCGTTGTTTGAGAAAAATCACCTAGGGGTGTCACAATAGTAGTTACGTTGACTTCCTATAAGTTATTTTTAAATTAAATATAAACAACTGATATCCTATTGATATATTAAGTCACCTCAATATATGAATAACTACCGGAAATTCGTATCAGTTACAATTTAAAATTGACGTAGTAACAAATAACAAGGTTTATTTATTTCTTTTTGATAAAAATATACACATACTGATTTTTAACACGATAAAAAACATATCATTATCAAAATATATTGAAGGTCTTTTGTAATCAAAATAATACAATTATAAAGCTAACAGAGAGACGGAACATTCCAAGTTTTTTAAGTATAATTTACAGGTTCGCGAAAAAGACAACAGATGTCATTCTTATTCAAAATTACTTTATACTTGTATCTGTATTAGTATTTCTATAGATGACCCGCATACTTTCTTAAATAATAAGGTTTCTCAACTCAACAAGCGCATAAAATATCTAAAATTAAATTAAAAACCTCAGTAGTGATGGGATAGCAGCAGTGATAGTAAAATTTTAGATACTGCAGACAAAGTGCGTACACTTTAAAGAATTCCTTAAAGTGTTTACAATATTAAAAAAAACAGATATTCCTCCTTAACCCGAACATTTCAGTGTATGTTATAGTTACAGACCGGACGTATGAGGCCAAAATTACGACGGACAAACGAAATAATGTATAGCATCACGCAGTTACTGAATAGCACTATTCATATGGCGAACTGCAAACATCTGCTTTCGTCCAGAAAACGGCAGCAAAAAAGTGGTTTTTACTGTTAAATTCCGTTCGTCATCGGCGTAGGTAGAAGCGTGAGGGATTTTTAAAATTTATTATATTTCGTAAGATAAATAAAGTACGGCGAGTTTACTGAATTTGAACTACAAAATGAACAAACAATAATGTATTTTGTATTTTACAAATTACCACCCACTTGTTATCCAATTATATAAATAAAATTAAACATTTTTTAAAAATACAAAATTTCAATAGTGAGCCCGTGGGCGCTCGTGTCCGGTCTTTAGTTATAGTACTTTCTAAATAAAATATGTATATTGCATTTGTTCTGACTCTCATAAACAAAGGATGTCACTGAGAATTTTTATTTTATTTCTTTTTGCAAGCCAAAATATTAACATAAATACTAAGCCGCGAAAAGAAGTGTTACATGAATAGAAACAAGCGAGCAAAATTCCATTTAATTTAGATCTATATAACAAAAAAAAGATGATCTTCAAATTTCTCATAACCCAAATTGCTGACATATATTTTTTTCATCAAAACCCCTGACTATTTAAAAAAATATCTTACTCGTGTTAAGTGTAAATGTTCCTAAATAACTTCAAGTATATCATATAAAAGTGAAATCATTGATGCAAAAAAATCGTAAGATATTTGAATGTATTTAAGAAGTAATGCATTTGAAACATCGAACTGTGAAAAAAATGTTCACAGTTCTTCACGTAAGCCAAAGTTTTTGTTCGCTTTTTACGCATTACTGTGGTTTTTTTAAATTGGAACCTAACTAGATAAATTCCGAAAATGACAACAAGATTACACAAGAATACTTACCCCTGCAGTTAAAAATAAATCGAGGTGCTTGTATAAAATTAATTGATTCTGTTGATTTCCAAGGCAAAAGTTCTGTAAAAACTCATGAGCCAAGCGCATAAGTTCATTCATTCTTATGTCTTCCTTTTCATCATAGGGTACTTGCAATAAATCTAACACTACAGTATGGACTGTTACATTCCTCAGAAGCCGCTGCTCGTGTTTCCTAGGTTTAACAGAGACTGAATTCCCCCCACCCTGTGCGCATAATTTGTTCATTCTTATTAGGATTTGCTGTATTTTCTTGTATTCATCAGCTTGTTCTGGATGTAATGGTGGACCTACGTCCAAATTAATAGCTGACCCTTTCTTTTCTATGGAACTCAATGATGGCGGTGACTTCCTCGGTGTAACCTCCTCTTCTTCATCTTTATTCTTTTTAGTTTCCGATGTACCATGATCATCGACACACTTAGACTTATACACCCACAATTCTGATTTTTCAACTGACTGCCTGAGTACGTCTAAATCCACTTTAATTTGCTTGTAAGATTCCACATCACTATCAGATACTAGAAGTTGGACTTGTTTGAATGATTGCAGTACTTCTTGACGTTGACTAAAATGTCTGAAAAGTAACTGCAGTGCCTTAGACACCAAAGGTGGATAGTCATGCATGGTTAAATGAAGGAGAACACGTAGAAATGTCCGTCCACCATGTCCATCTAAATCGAGGTCAGCACATTCTTTACTACTACCAAATATACCCTCCGCTTGACTACCAATCCATTCTAAATCTATATTTTTCTGACCAACTGAGAAAAAATCGCTGTTTCTTTCAGATTCATCAAATTCCTGTTTAAATATACTCAACAAGCAACTTATCCTAAAATCTAAACGTACATCCAATATAAACTAAAACAAAATATTATCTACATAGCAATGTTGGCGAAGGGTTCGTTGATATTAACAGATAGGGATGGAAATATTCATACACCAAACAATTTCATTTAAAATTAAAAAATATAAGCATGAAATTCAAAATATGAATGAAGAGGATACTGTATATATTTCAGCAGTTTCTTGGAGATTAAAAATCTATACATGTAACACTATTGTTTTCTTTTCAAAAGAGTGTCTTTTCAAAAATCATCTAAGGACAAAAAGTCTTAAAAGGGCACAAGGATTATCCTCCTGAATTTTTGCAGCATAACTAGTAAACAGCCTGTATAATTTTATTTATTACATAATTCGTTGAAATCAAAAATAATTTAATTTGAATTTTCATTGGTAATATTTTTTAACGAAATGAACAGTTTTGGAAAATATATTCTGAAATATTTTAACTTACAAATGTTATATGCTGTTTATAAAAAATCACTCATAATACTCGTTAACTTTACTGCATTACTGAGTATTTATTTTATATAAATATGCACTGATTTTATTTCATTTGTCAAATATATTATAGGGCGCTTCTCGTATTCTGTATAAAAGTGAAGTTTTTATTTATTGATATATATTTGAACAACATTTAAAATGGTGTAGTGCATAACTCATCAAAAAAATTACATATTAAATTCTTTTATGTATATGTACAAGGTGGCAGGCGGCAGAAGCATGGCTTTGTAAACGTCATTGCTCCCTTCCTAACGACCGTAGAATGGTTAGTTAATGTTCCACACGGTTTCAGTCGCCATAATGTAGTGGTCCATTGAACAACGTGTTTTTTGTGTGCAGACCTATTTGTCGAACAATCAATATCGCCGAATTCCCGATCGAAATCGAATTCTCGCGTGGGTTAATGCATTCAAGGATATCGGAAATGTGTCCACGATAAGAAAGGGGCCTTAGAATACTGTCACTACCCTAGAAAACATTGAGACGGTTCAACAATCTCTTATTCATTCAACGAATCGTTAATGAACATCTTAATTTGCACCTCTATAAGATGGTTGTCGTCCAAGAATTGAAGCCACGTGATATTGAAGCCAGACAACTCGCTAGTGAAAACATGCTAGCTGCGTTGCCTCGAGTTTCTCTGACGAGGCACATTTCCACCTCAATGAATTTGTGAATAGACAGAATATGCGCTAGATGATCCAGGATTTTCTCTTCCCTGAATTGGAAGGGATAGAGCAGGAAGAGATCTGGTTTCAGCAGAACTGCCTACACAGCAAGGGAGGGGATACCTAAAATCGCTTGTATACAACAATCGTCCCAGGACCCTGGAAGCCCTCAAAAACAACATTCACCGAAATTCCTGTAACATTACTTCAAAGAGTGCACGAAACTTCAAAAAAAGGCTTACTCAGTGTTTGGAGTTAGAGGGGCGCCATTTGGACGATACTTTGTTCAAAAGCGTGTAAACTTAAATTTCCCCTGTTAATGAATCAGGAAAAATAAAAAAATTTGGTCATTTTGTAACAGTCTGCATTTTATTCCATTTTCAAATTCATACGTCTTCCGCGCGCCACCTTGTACTTCATTTATATTTAGATGTGTACTTTAACGTGGTGTACTGTATAACTAATTCTTTTCGTATATTTTCAAGTAATCTCTCATTATCTGTATATACTGTGATTGTGTAGTTATAATTAAATCATCAACGTGTAATATGATCAAAGCACACCAGTAACCATATTATTTATACAAAAATTATCTGTACATACTTATAATGATTTGTTCAGACGATCTATTATAGTATATGAATATTTCTCTCCATAATTGTATATAAAAAACATACTTTTAATATTTGGATTATATTCAATTTTGTATCCATAACCATTTTGCTTTTAACATGTTGATTAGAATTGGATGTAACCACAGAACGTCCAACACGACCTAATGCAAATGACGACATCACGGTGCCCATATCACCTATAGTTCTCAAAACACCACCTTCAGCTATAAAAAAAACATCATTTGGTATCGTGAAGGAATTGCTGAAACTTGTAAGACATGCTATACAACAATCAACAATAGAATAGTGGACAAGAATGTTAGTATTAAAGTTAAGGGGTGCGATGGTCTCTCAATATTTCACAATTCAAGGTCACCGATATACGACAAAAGACATCACATTAGAACACCTCTTAAATATCTAAAAGATGGAGTGCTGTTGCATATATTGAGTTTAAGGACACCTTATTAGTACTACCAACCCCAACTTTTATGTTATTCAAATACAGTAGATACTCGATAGTGTGAATATCGCGTAATGGAAACCCCGCATAACGTGAATAACATATTAATTACTTAATTACAAACTGTACTTTCGCTTATGGAAACGAATTTCATTTGCAAAATCCACATGTATTTCGCTATTGCGCCGTTGCTCCGATATAAACACCTGCATTCAAATCAACAACATACGCAATTTTCTTCGCTTGACTAGTATCGTCGCTCTTACTTCAATACACAACCGCCCGAAGTGTAAATCCCCGATATATCTACTTGTGAATCCCCTATATACATATCTATACGGTACTTCTCCGGTCGTATAGGTTTTACATACTTCATTTCGTCTATTTACGCTAAGAACGAACCGCCTCGTTGTTAGTGGTTGATACTAGTGTTCAAATAGTAATTGCGGTATTTTTCAATAAAATGTCGCTTAAAAGACCAACATGCCTTACTCATCAAAGTGTGATGTATTTAACCAAAAAATATAATGTCGCAATTGTACAATTTGCAAAGTAATGCAAAAAAAAGAAAATTATTATCTGTGAGATATAATTATGACGGACCAGGCAAGGGGTCTTTAAGAGTTCCGAGTGCCTCAAAATGGAAAAAAAAATATAGACAGAAATAAAATTTTTATTGTAACTGGTGAAAATATTAAACAAAACTATTTCATCCACAAATCGGAGAAAATGATATAATAAGCAATTTACAGCCAGTGAGGGCCCGGATGGCTGCAACGCTTGCGGTTTGAAATTCGCTTTTTGAACATTTCTGGGGGAACATGGTATTATTATATTGGAGCAACTGTACAATGCCGATGAGACAAAATTCTATTGGAAATTAGACTGAATTATCCCAAAGCTCGAAAAAATTCTTTCTAAACCAGCTGTTACAGCTACTGCACTAAATAACTGCTCACACAATTGTAAGAATTCTTTTTTTGGCCATTTTGAGTCAGAAATTACAAATGGTTTCCAAAAAACCATTGGATTTGTTGTCTAGAATTCTGCGGAAAATAAATACTTTGGAAATGGAGAAGACTGTTGTAAGACCCATAACAAACAAATTGTGGGTTTCTTGAATTTGGAAGATCAAAGGTCTGTTGTTTTTGAATCTGAGTTAAATTTTGTCCTAAGAATCTGTGATCGAGCATATTCGGCCAAATAGTGATGTGATCGCAATGCCATATCCCCTCTTTTGACGCTTGTTTACCGTACTTGGTTGATCTTTCACTTTCATTCTTTTTCCAGTTAATGCTATATTTCTACTGCAACTCCAATTGTCGTTTGATCACGTTGCATGCGATCTAATGCAATAGCAACGGGATTAAGTCTGATCATGACACCCATTGCATTTTTTATTATGTGGGTATCATTAATCATTCTAATAATATCTTTATCAATAACTTCCTCGTGATCTTGACATAACTGTACCGGTATTCCCTTGTTATCTAAATATGACTTAATAGCATCGCTCATTGTGTTCCAGCGGATTTCCATAGGCATAACTAGTTTTGTTCCCTTCAGTTTCTTATAAAAAGCAGCAGATAAATGCTTGTATCTGAAGTATTTTATAAGTTTCAATATGTGCTCTGTGACCCCTGGAATTTCGAAGTCTTCTGCAAGCAAATTAAGGATGTGGGCAGAACATTCATAGTGAATTATATCAAGATCTTTAAAAAGTTCCTTTCGCATTTTTAAAACTTTACCCGTGTTGTCTGTAACAAAACTCTTTACTTTTACACCAAAAGCTACCTGTCTTCTGAATTGCGCCAGTTGCAACTTCTTTCAAGTATTCTGTAGTGTGTGGATGTCCGAGGTATCAACAATTGTCACAAAATATGAATCTCCACTTTGGGTCATTAGTGAACAATACACAATCTCATTATCTCCTACCATCCAAAGACATGGAGACAACCTGACCATCTAATATTTGTTTACACTCTTCCAAGACTGACCGATAGGTATTTTGCAAATTTTGCCCGCCAATTTGACGTATTGATGATGGTTTATATCCAGGTCTCATATTACATAATTCTCGAAACTCTGCATTACTAAAAGGCGTGTTTGCAGCATAAAAATATCTGCCCATTCGTAAAAATGTGTGATATAAAAACTATGTCAGCATCTTTAACAGCATTTAAATATGATTCTTCTGTTCATCGAATTTTTGTGGGTTTTGGCTTGTTTTGACATGGTTCTGTACTTTCTGTAGGTTTTTTTTTGTGTGTGCATGTTTTATAAAACCTTTCCAACATATTGTACTGCCACATTGGGTTGGTAAAGCTGTGCTGGTTGATGCCTCCGGCACAATATCTGCTATTTCCTGTTGTCACGTTTTCAATTTAACGCAAAATATCAAAGACTTTTTGTCTCCAGTATTTATTTCGTTAAAACTAAATAAATTATATACAGTGTGGAAACTACTTATGAAATTAATTCAGTAACTTCCTAACTAATGACATTTGTCGAAAACGCTGAAACAGGTCAATTTTTATTTATCATAATACTTATTGTGAGTTCTTACACTTGTTCATGGCGTCATCCATTTTTGAACTATGACGTCACATTAATTTTTTTTAACGTATTCCAACAATTTTTGTTTTAGTTTTGGATAGTACTCTTAGCAGCCCCTATAACAAATTCTATATTACATTTTTATAATATATATATATATATATAAAAAAGAAAAAGTCAACATGAAAAAACTGTGTGATAAAATTGATAGCACCTGACGATAGTAGAATACAAGAAAAATAGTAATATTGCTTTGATCAAAAAAGAATAAGTAAACTTTGACGTTTATATAATTAAATTAATTTATGTTGTTGTGGTTGGAAAGTAAAAAATGTTGAAAATAAAGTTACTAGTGTAAGTTAATTGAAAAGGTATTTAACAGTACTATCTACGAATTTATAAAAAAAATATAGCATTCCATTAAAAAAAAATGCGTATGACGTCACAGCTCTAAAGAAGATGACGTCACTTTTATTTATTTATATGATTTAAAACAAGCGCAATTTAAAATAAAAGTTGCGTTTTACAAAAATATTATTCGTTTTGAAATTAGTGAATTTATTCCATAAGTGGTTTCCACAGTGTATCTCAAGATATACCGTAGTCGACAAATTTTAATTTCTGTTTACTGCTCTATACCAGCCTTATACTAGCTATCTATCGCATGCAGAAGATGACTTTATAATATGCAGCGATGCCTGATTTCCAACACTGGTGGGAGAAGCAACGCAGTCGGGGGATTTTCACATTTGATAGCAAACGTTTGCCGCGTGTACTTGGCAGCCTCACTATACGTTTGTCTTTACTTTATTTCGCCGTGCTCTTTTCCTATTCTACTTTCGTACCAGAAACTAAAATTTGTCGACTACGGTATATCACTTGATCAGTGGCGGCTCGGGGCGTGAGCAACCACACAGACAAGACTGACTCGCCCATTATCGGCGATGTACTCCCAGATGTCGAGCATATCACCGACAACAAACGAACCAGTCCCGTCCACGCAACTGCACCGCCAAAACGCGGTCACCAGTCGCCACTGCACTTGATATATATCTGCCAACTCTGGTTCAGACTATCGATTATCTACTGTATCATTAGAATCGGTCCATTACAGGTTTCGAAGCATGTAGGGCTGTATAAATGCTAAGATATTAAAATTCTTGCCTTAAATATAAAATACGTTTTTCGCCATACTATCATAATATGACAAAAATCATTTATAAAAAATGCGAATAAGCATGCCGAAGCTGAAATTAACTGATATCTCTAGATACTAATAACTACTTAGTACAGCTCAAATTATTCATGCAAGAATCAGCTATGACAAAAATGAGAGAAAAACACTCAACTACAAAATGTTCACTTAAGTATGAAGCAAGGTGAGGTGTTTT
Source organism: Amphimallon solstitiale (assembly GCA_963170755.1). Lineage (NCBI taxonomy): Eukaryota > Metazoa > Arthropoda > Insecta > Coleoptera > Scarabaeidae > Amphimallon > Amphimallon solstitiale. Next base: position 1,307,618 of record OY720684.1, on the reverse strand, counting down.
AATGGAAAAGTAACTTAAAACACATTCCAAAAATGTTGATGTAGCCATTAACATAATAGATTCAAACACATAAGATTTGTTTACAATAGATTAGTGGTTGCATGCGCAGTACCTCTATCGTCAGCATTGGTCGCATCCTCTGCTGTATAAAAATAAAACGTTTACTTGCACTTAAAGATGACGTTAAGTAAAACATTTATGAACAAAATTGAAACTATGATTTTTAAACATTTTTATTATAAAACTTACAGTCAACATCTCCGGTAGGGAATCGACCGTCTAGATAGTCGTTCTCAGAGACGCAATCCAATATGCTCAGTAAAGTTTTAGTTAAACGTAATAGATCAGAAAAGCTATAGAAACCAAAGTAAATTAACTCTGTTGCTAACTTCACTACCTAGAAAGTCAAATATTTCATTAACTTCATTCGAAACTTTCTTCCTTCTAACTACAGCTGCGTTAAGTATGGAGTCCTTTTCGTTGACTATCTGGGTTGACCGTTCAAACGCTTTGTCAGCTGTTTGGGAAAATTGGTCACATTGTCTAAATCGCGCCCATTTTTATGATATAAAAAAAACATAACCAATTATTAAAAATTAACGTGCGATTTGGTTTTTAAAGGATCAGATATGTTTCTAATAAATTTCAATGAATACGTCACAAATAAAAACAAATTAGTTGACTGGATAAGGATTGGATTAGACAAAGCTCGTTACAATTCATGCTGCCAATTTTGTTCAGACATTTCGCTAACTTAACGCAGCATACCTACTGTATATTTTGTGCGTCAAAACCGGAATATTAATATCAAATATCTCACATATATACTTATATATACCGAGTGGTTTACGGAGACATTGCATAAGACATTTTTCAATTTGCAAACGAAATTAGATATTTAAAATTTAGCGCACATCCATAATCAATTATCTCCGTACTGTCTGAAATATTTTCAGTTCTCCAAATATACAGAGTGTCTCCAGAAAAGAAAAGAACCACAACTTTTGTACATGACTGGATTGGTACAGGGTGAGTCATTTCAAGTCAAAGGTACATTGTGCCTTTATGAATAAAGATGTTTCCAAGCGGGTTTTTTCCTATTATGACCGCTCACTGGGAGCACCTTTTAATCTTATTTTATATTATAAAATAAATTTAAAAGGTTTTCCTAATGAGTGGCTATCATAGGAAACAAAAACCGCTTTGAAATATCTTTTCTGATAAAGTCACAATCTGTCTTCCCCTCGGAGATAATTCGCCCTGTATATTTAAGTTTGATTAGTAACTGCGCAAAAAACTGTATCTCACAAACAATTTAAGCTGAATTAAAAGATGGTTAAATTCGAGTTTTGGCACGCACAAATATAAATTAATAATAATACACGGGAAACAATAAGTTTTGCAAAATGCCGCAATCAAGTATAGCAAGCTGTAACAAGTCTGGATGAGAAAACTAAATTATCAGGCTATTAAAATTACTAAATGACAACAACTGTTGGATTTTCACTTATTTAATATGACAATTGTTTCTTCAGAAATGAATAAAATATTACAAATACACTTATATATCTAAAACATGGCACAATGGGAGTTAATAATCTTCTGTTATACAAATACATTAAGTAAAGGGCGGCTATTTGTTTCTAACTGATCACTAAGTAGGAGGATTTGAGATTCTACTTTTATTAATTTCAAGAGGTTCTAGTAAGTTTAAATTGATGCCTTTCTTTTCTGTGTAGTATATCAAAGTTATAACTACAACTATGGCTTTTTTCTAGAAGGTGGTTTGCATATGAAGAATCGGTTTTACTCGTTTTAAAAGATCTAAAATATTCTGACATACTTTTCCCAAAGGTTCTTCCTGTTTGATCTATGTAAAACTTAGGGCAATCAAACACTTTAACTTACAGATTCCTGTGGCTGTTGGTTTTTAAGGATTTTATACTTATTGTTTTTAATATATTTAGATAATTTGTTGTTCGTTCTAAAAGCTACTTTTATGTTATTGTTATTTAAATTTTACGATAGACTTGTGAAATTTATTATGGAGAATTTTATCAATTAGTTCTGGAAAGTTATTATTTATTGCAGTGTGTTTAATTATTTTTAGCAATAAGTGTATTGGTAATATTTTATTCATTTCTGAAGAAGCCACTGTGTTGGCGAAACAATTGTCATATTAACTATTAAATATTAAATAAATCCAAAAAATCCAACAGTTGTTATTTAGTAATTAATACTATGGATCTTCATCAAGTAAAGATCGATTCAATCCAATATTATCAGACTATCTTATCAAATTTTAATTAAAATTATAGTAGATTATATTATAATAAAAACTGAATATGTATTTGCAGAAAAAATATATGCATAATGATGAAGATCTTCTTAGTGTATGGGTAAGTGTCCAGCTTGAGTGACTAGTTTCCACAAAGTCGTAAATATTATTTTGAAAAACTGTTATAGCTTCATTGCAAAACTTAACTGATTTCTGCTATATTAAAATTTGTCAAAATATTTACCTGGGATGTCAATTTGTTTTGTTCCTGATTGGAAAAAGACCACATTTTAGCAACAACATTGCACAAATAGTTTTCGACAAATTCAATTGTCGACGAAAATCTCGCTCTGACAGCTTCTTTATTCGGATCGGGTGTTTTATTACTGTCATAACTGTACCCAAAAGACGAAAAGAATATGAACAAATTTGTTTGAAACGAAGGAAAGTCAGTAAAAAGAAGTCGCAAACTGACGGTGAAATTTTTCGGCCGATATGCTACCGACATTCGGCCTCAGGAAAAACTTGAATCGCTAACGAAGTTTTTCTAATACCATCCTTAACAACAATCTGCCAGCCCGTGTTATGTGTGACAAAAAAATTTCAAATAGGTTTGCGTCAATTTGTGACCAATTCATTTACTGTCTTTCTTTCAAGAATTACAACTGGTCAATAAATGTTCAATCTTTTGTTTTTTCTTAATAAGACGTTGACTGCCAAGCACGAGGCTGGCAGGCGCCCACGACGAGTTATCTCCTTTTTACAGAATAACTTTTTGGTGCCCATCACGGGTTAACACGTTGTAAATGCATAGGAAGGGAGCCTGTTAAAGGTTCATCTGCAAGAAAGAGGTGGCGCAACAGGATTTATTATTTTTTTCACAAGATAATGAAAATATAAAAAATTAAACTATACAATGCAATAAGAAAAAAAATTATTTGTTATATGTCTTCTTCTATACATAATGTAGGCTCCTCGACATATTGGGCAAAAATATCTTGTTTCTCGCCGTTTCTTTTGGGTAGTGCAAACATGACAGGCCCTTGCGGATCGCAACTTTTTTTCCCGTGGGAGATATGCTCTCCAAATTCTGTTTGTTTCGGTTCTTTACAGCTTCTTGGCATTTTATTTCCAATTAGGTGTGAACTTTGTTTGGCTTTACGAAATGGGCGTTGTGTATGTATATTTCAAAAATGTGTATAGCCATTTTTTTGGGCAACTTATTGTTTTACTCAAAGCACAGTGGTAACTTAGCATTTGATCCGACTGGTGAATACCTGACATTCCAGCATTGTAATCCTCGACTACATTTGGTTTTTGATTAACTTTTCCGTTTCTATTTGTAACTTCGAGCATTTCCAACTTATGTATGTTCGATATTGTAAGTAAATCGCATTTATCTACCTACTTACACACCACCACAGATGTATATCTCTTCCATACGCGCTGTCCCTTTTTCAATGTTTTTGTCACTATTTCCTTTGGGTCTCCTTTGCGATTATTGCGCAGAGTTGCCACAAATATAAGTTTTTCTAATGTCATATTCTTTGTAAGTGCAAGTGAATTGTAAAAATTGTCTGTGCATAACACGTACCCCTTATCTAAAAAATCATTCATCAACTGCAGGACTACTTGGGAAGCGTGTCCATCTTTGTGAACAACAATTTCTGATTTGCCACAATAAATTTGAATTTTCAAAACCATTCCGTTGGATTCGCATAACTCGTAAAGTTTTATTCCATATTTATGTTTTTTGTATTTTATGTATTGCCTGAAGAATAAACCATACATTCACCAATGCATAGGTTTCGATCGGGCACATAGTTGTCACGCATAATGCTGTTGAAGTGATCGAGAACGGGTCTGACTTTATATAATCGATCTTCTGTTGCTACAGTATTATCGGCAAAATGCCAAAAGCGCGACAGTAATTGGAATCTATTTCGGCTCATCACAGATTTAAAAAAAAGACATTGTATATAAAACATTTTGACTCCAATAATGCTCGATAGATGGACACATGGATACATGGGCCCATATGCAAAGTAGTCCAAGAACAACACGCATCTCATCTACTACCCATCTGATCATTCTAGATGATCTCGTTAGAGGATTTTTTTGAATTTCTTGAGCGGCATAAAGATGTCTGTTCAACTAAAAGTTCAAAAATTCGTTGGAAAAAATGAATTCACTAGATATTCTATAGATGATGGGTCTACATCAGTCTCTACCCATCTGATCATTCTAGATGATCTCGTTAGATGATTTTTTTGAATTTCTTGAGCGGCATAAAGACTTGTCTGTTCAACTAAAGGTTCCAAAAACTAATTGAAAAAAAATTTACTAGATATTCTATAGATGATGGGTCTACATCGGTCTCTACCCATCTGATCATTCTAGATGATCTCGTTAGAGGATTTTTTTGAATTTCTTGAGCGGCATAAAGATGTCTGTTCAACTAAAAGTTCAAAAACTCGTTGGAAAAAACGAATTCACTAGATATTCTATAGATGATGGGTCTACATCAGTCTCTAGCCATCTGATCATTCTAGATTATCTCGTTAGATGATTTTTTTGAATTTCTTGAGCGGCATAAAGATTTGTCTGTTCAACTAAAAATTCAAAAACTCGTTGGAAAAAACAAATTTACTAGATGATGGGTCTACATCAGTCTCTACCCATCTGATTATTCTTGATGATCTCGTTAGACCATGTTTTTGAATTTCTTGAGCGGCATAAAAATTCAAAAAGTCGTTGGAAAAAACAAATTTACTAGATATTCTATAGATAATGGGTTTACATTAGTCTCTACCCATCTGATCATTCTATATGATATCGTTAGCGGATTTTTTTGAATTTCTTGAGCGGCATAAAGATGTCTGTTCAACTAAAAGTTCAAAAACTCGTTGGAAAAAACGAATTCACTAGATATTCTATAGATGATGGGTCTACATCGGTCTCTACCCATCTGATCATTTTAGATGATCTCGTTAGAGGATTTTTTTGAATTTCTTGAGCGGCATAAAGATGTCTGTTCAACTAAAAGTTCAAAAACTCGTTGGAAAAAACGAATTCACTAGATATTCTATAGATGATGGGTCTACATCAGTCTCTACCCATCTGATCATTCTAGATTATCTCGTTAGATGATTTTTTTGAATTTCTTGAGCGGCATAAAGATTTGTCTGTTCAACTAAAAATTCAAAAACTCGTTGGAAAAAGCAAATTTACTAGGTGATGGGTCTACATCAGTCTCTACCCATCTGATTATTCTTGATGATCTCGTTAGACCATGTTTTTGAATTTCTTGAGCGGCATAAAAATTCAAAAAGTCGTTGGAAAAAACAAATTTACTAGATATTCTATAGATGATGGGTTTACATCAGTCTCTACCCATCTGATCATTCTGGATGATCTCGTTAGATGATTTTTTTGAATTTCTTGAGCGGCATAAAGATTTGTCTGTTCAACTAAAATTTCCAAAACTCGTTGGAAAAAACAAATTTCCTAGATATTCTATAGATGATGGGTTTACATCAGTCTCTACCCATCTGATTATTCTAGATGATCTCGTTAGCGGATTTTTTAGAATTTCTTGAGCAGCATAAAGATTTGTCTGTTCAACTAAAAGTTCCAAAACTCGTTGGAAAAAACAAATTTACTAGATATTCTATAGATAATGGGATTACATCAGTCTCTACCCATCTGATCATTCTAGATGGTATCGTTAGCGGATTTTTTTGAATTTCTTGAGCGGCATAAAGATTTGTCTGTTCAACTAAAAGTTTCAAAAACTCGTTGGAAAAAACAAATTTTCTAGATATTCTATAGATTATGGATCTACATCTTCATGTTTTAGTCCAATATTTTCTTCCCCAAATCCGAAGTTTGGTGGCTCCTCTTCTGTCACATCAACCCTCATCATCCAATTTTGTTGAATTAAACTCCGGATCCTGTTCCGGCTCAAGATGCTGTTGCTCACGTTAATTACCTTCCAAGCTCTCACTTTCACTTGATAATTTGTAATCGATATCGTCGTCACTGTTATCTCGTAGGAAGTTTTCTCACTGTGATTCATCCATTTCAGCGTATTGCTGGAGTCCTTTCTTTGCCAAGCTTCTTTTTCGAGACATTTTTTGAAAAGCGCCAGTATCACTAAGCAGTCGAAATTCACATTATGCAGATACAAACACAATGAATGCTACAGAGCAACAAACAAGTTGTAACCGGAAGAAAGACGATAACCCCACCATGAGAATGGTCGTGGTGGGGCGTTATAAGTTACATCCTGTTGGGAGACGCCCGACCAAGAGATAACTCGAACGCACTTTTTTGTAAAAAAAAAAAAACAAGTAAAATGCAAATGAGAACATAAAAATTAATATTTGTTTGTTATATTAAAAACAATAAATTGAATAAAAAATGTTGGCGTCTGGAACAGATTCCTTTAAAGTAGGCTTGGCAGTCAACGTATTAAGTACAAACATGTTGACCAGTGCAATTTTACATAAATTGATAACTTACTCTTCTTTAGACATCTTTGAAGGTATTTCAGACCATAAACGTGCATATTTAACAGGTGTAACTGGTTCTTGAGGATCCCTATCGACATGTAAGTGTAACATTAAACGGCAAAAAGATGCTCTTAATTCATAAGTAACGGATTCATCGGACATACACTTAAGTATGAGATCTATGTCCAAATGTGGTGATAAATTATTCAACGCAAGATATTGTCTGTTCAAGCACATGTTGGAGAACAAGTCCAATTGATGTATATAATAATCTAATATTGCTTGTGAATCACGATTTCCATTTTTTGCATCCCGACAAAGTTCACTTAATGAAATGGATTTCTGCCTGTTGTTCCATAAAAGAAGTACTTGGCACTCTTCGACAATCGTTACTATCGGTTCTAATTCAGGCTCGTCCTGCTCTAATATACTATCGTCCTGCAATTCCTGCACTTCCACTTGTGTTTTCATCATACGCGTTTCGATTAGTATATCGGAATTTTTCGCACTCAATACACTTTTGCATATTAACTCTTGAGTAACAGGTATTGCTTTGTCATTCGAAACACATAGATAAGAGAGGTAATCAAGAAAACGTGATTCCCATTTATGCATATTTTTGCGAACTAAGCCGACGAACGTTTCGATTTCAGCGGCTGTTATATGCTTCTCTAACAATTGACGATTATTGTGCAGTAAAGCGGTTATTGTATCTTCTGCTAAAATATCGTAACCTATTTGTTTTTGCATAAAAGCAAAATGTTTTGCTATATATTCCTAAAAGAAAGTGACAGTGGTTTGGAAGAAAATATACATTTTTAAAGCAGATTGTGTGACAAAAACAAATCTCACCCAGTAAAATAATATATTTGGGAAAGAATATTGGCTATATTTTTGGGTCTAAGTAAATCATTTAATCTTGCTAATTATGAATGGTTATGGGTCATTCCATGTCAAGTGATCCAAAAGTGGATGCTTGAGCATTTTATAATCAAACAATTTTTTGTTTGTTGCTTCTTACATGATAATAATAAGCTTTATTGCCCAACAGCTTAAACCAGTTACAGGACAATTTATTACAATATTACAATAAGCGAGTATGTTATCAACCAATATAACTTACAACGCGAAGAAAAGTCAATATTATGCATTAAGAGGAGCGTTTACCCATCGAAAACTATAGCCTCGTAAGGCATCGCCGTTTTTGCGTTTCTTAAATTTATTTTGTTATGTTAGAATCTCAAATTTGGGTTAGCGATGCAGAAGGCATAAATTTATAATGTCAAGTTCAGTTTTTATGTTAATTTATTTTCTTAAAAAAGTTGTGTGTTTTCGAAATAACCACAAAAATGCATAAATTTGATTAATGTTTACTACTAAGGCTGGTACACAAAAGAAAAAAACGATCTCTACGCGCCAGCTGCACATTTGATGAACGATATAAAAAAAAATCAAATTTATTGTAATTATATTTTAAGATACAAAATTTAAAATAGTAAACATTTTCACACACATTTCACGCAAGTGTTTTTCAAAGTGATCGCATCGTCTATCCCCCCCCCCCCCCCCCTTTACTGTATCTCTACCGGGCCTAGCGAAAGCGCAATTCTATCGGAATCGGTCGGCTATTGCAGATTTGAATCCGAACGAGAGTTTTGTAATTAAAAGGAAATGCCATATATACCTATAATATTGTCTTTAGCCTTGCTGCCCACGATTATGAACAACACATTTTTTATCAAACGAAACGGAAATGTCGCACATAATCACTGCATATTTAACAACAATTTGTTTACCGAATTCGCAAAGATCTATCTGGTATCTACAAGATCATTTCATATTAGACTATAAGACGCGCAAGCGATCTCCCTATCGCGCGTACAAAAAAATTAATAACGTTTTAATCAAAGTTTGTATGACATTTGTTTTTATTTTAAAAATAATTTCGGACCTTTCTCTCAAAGTTGTTCGCTGCATGTATACATATATTTTTACAAATAAGCAAGTTAGAAACATAAAGAAAAAAATCACTACGTCAAACTCAGAATGAGATGTCTTTTTTTTTCAGCGAAAAAAGTATTACATTATGCAAAATGGAAATAATACCGTTATCTGCGCTTATGAATTTGCTTTCAAACAAAAAAAGAATCAATATATATCTAACGTGGTTTCCGGGTTTGGTGGTTGTTTTTATTTAAGAACACGTTTGAAAAGAATTAACGATTTTGGTCAATTTTTTTACAATAAAAATGTTCAGTATCGACCAAAAATGCCGTAAATAGCCACTACATGTAGAGAATTATATAAATGTGTAAATCGGTTTGAACTGGTTCCGCGCTAATTTTTTTCCTTCACAGGAGAGCGTCTTTTTCCCGATCTACAATGCGACAGAATCTGTGAATAAAACCGAGGCGCTCTGATAGAAACCCGATCATCGTCCAGCTCCAACTACTCGCACCCCCTTGCGTCTATCGTCCCGCTAGTAATGCAAGTTACATAAGTTTCGATTCACCCGGATATAGTTGGTAAATGCCCCTCTTAAGTAAGAGTTATAAAATAGAGAAGAAGAAATCAGTATAACAGAGCATGCAATGACAACGAACATCATTAATATCTGTTGAAGTGTTCAGAGATTACTGCCCTCACGAACCCAATGCTGGAGTAGTTGATATCACAATCTAAGCCGACTTTGTTAAAATTGGAGCACATTGAACAAATAGGTGATCTAACCGCGACATGTTTTCGGAAAAGGTAAATTAAAAGCAAGGGCATGACGCGACGCAGGACGGGGTGCAGCGAATCTTATTTCCTCGAGTAACGCGGGAGAATCAATTGTGTTGTGAAACAATTAAAACAAAAAACATATACCCGAGGCAATACTCCTCGAATAGAGAGAAGTTAATTCGAAGCGGGTTAATAATAGACAGCGGTCCCCCTTCCTACACATATAACGAGAAATATAACACCTTTATTGATTCAGGATTGGTAAAAAATCTGCAATTGGGGACGATAAAACCCAGCATTCTTAAAGCAGCTGAAGTAGTCAACGAAGGTAAGTCTCATATCAAAAATCACGCCCAAGTCCTCCCGCGTTATCTGAACACGCTCCAAATCAACGCCATTTACACTATAGACAAAAATACATGGTTCAGCACCAGAAGGACATAGATTTACACTTCGATATATTTAGTGGTAAATTACTCGTATTACACCAATGAAAGATACTATCCAGGTCAGCCTGAATGCGGATACAATCCGAAATCGAAGAAATACTACAAAAAAATTTTAAATCTTCCACGATTCACGTATGTGATATCATTGATAAACATACTGAATATTAAGGGACCTAGATTAAAACCTTGCGGGATCCCAGACGTAGCGGTATAAGTGAAAAAGGAGGATCGATTGTAAAAAATGTACTGAGGACGATTACTTACATAGGATAGTATAAGGTTAACAAGAGCATCATTGGGGCCAAAGGCTCTGAGTTTCATGGCAAGAATAGTGTGATCCAAACATCGAAGGCCTTGGCGAAATCAATATACACCACAGTAGAGAGTCCAAAAAGACTAATTTTAAGTTTATATCTTTTTCTGATATCCGAAGTTAGCCATTTTTGTTTTACAAAACATGCTGATTTTTGTGTTTGTAAGGGGTTGCTTTCAGTTAAATTAGTTTCAACTTGTGAACTCGAGGGGCACGATTCAAAAACCAGTTTATTCAGGAAGATTCAGTCTTTATTATATTCGGTACACATTTAAGGAAAATAGTATCCGAAATAGTAAAAATCAACATTAAAAGTTTGCCTTAAGAAATGACAAATTTTCAAATTTCGAAAGCATATCTTTCCCAAAAGATATATTCTCCATATTACGTTTGTGGGACGTGTAGCTACCTATCGAAGCACTGTCTTTACAAAAAATTTCAACACTGAGATTTGCTTCTTTAAGAGTTACGAACAGAAAATTTCAAAAAAAAGCTTTGTCATATTATATCTTTCTTGGCACAAAATTTAAAAATCTGAAATATCAAATAACCCCTCTAGAGTGTAGTAGTGTAATGCTATACAAAATATTTGAAATTTATCTACACGTCAAGTTAGAGGACCTTGAAAATGCCATAAAAAACGTATTTTTTGCCGAGAATGAGCATTAAATGTATTTTTTTTATCACTAATAAATTATAATATGATCTCAAGTAATAATTTGATTACTTCAGGTTCCACAGTAAACGGCGGATCTTTATTCACTATTTTATAACACAGTTTTTCCAAATTAAAATCTGTCTGATGGTAACAAGTTAGTGAATTTTTGTTTGCTTTTATATTGACCAGAAGTTTCGTCAGAAAAATGACCTTTCCAATATGCTGATGATTTCTTCTGATGTGTACAGTAGATGTCGCTGAAAGCAAAGAACTGAGTTACACAAAAACATTGGCTCTTTACTTTCAATTAACAGACAAATGATCGATTGACCCAGTGATGACCCTGGGCCATGAAAATATATATACCATAAAAAATAATTTGATAGTTTGCTTAATTTGAAATGTAAATATATTTATAAATATTACTTGAGATCATATTATAATTCAAATAAAAATCAAAAACATTTATTTTGTTATTTATAGACTGGCAAACTACGTAATCGATTTTGATAAAATGTTATGCGTGCTCCTTATGTTGTGTGGAAGGTTTGTCATTTTTTTTCTAAACTTCGGAAAATATTAAAAAATCAACAATATGTGAAATTACATTAATTTCTTTCTATAGGAAACGAAAGACACACAGGCGGCGCGTCATACACGCAGTCGACATCGCTACACATATCACCTTCTCTGTGTATGAATACATGAAGAATATGGTGTATCTCAAGGCATTGGAGTGATAGACTGATTATAATAAAATATCACTAATTCGTTGTTTAGCTAGAGAATAAACAAAAAATTTATCAGAATGTGACCGGGCAACGCTGGGATACGGGCAGGTAGTTAATAATAAAAATAATACATAGTTAAATTTAATGTTCCAGCAAAAAACACATCTTTTATGGCACTTTTAAAGCCCTCTAATTTGACTTGTAGATAAATCTTAAACATGAAATTTTTACAGCAATATAATACACTATAAAGACTTTGTGAGTTACGAATCATGTGATTATGCAATTGTCAAGCAACCAATTATTTTTTTCTAGATTACTTGACACGGAATGATCCTTATTAGAGAAGTTATATGGGGTAAAATTTGTACAAAATCAGGTTAAAACGTATATATTTTTACTGGATGGTTTTCGTTTGTCATACAGTATACTCATTACTTGATTTTTTCGATAATCCTGCTGGCTTAAGCGCAAAATTCTATAGCACAAACAGAATATATACTTGTATGATGAATGCCTTGGATCATTTAATTCATCCAATTTTAAAAACGGCGGTTCCTCGTTATGTTCCACGAACGGACCCTGATTTGATATTAAAAATAGAAAGTATTAAATTAATTTTCAACTGATAAACTAATCTAAAATGTACCTGTAATATTTTAAAAAGCTGTTGTAATATGGTTTGTTCCCTTAGTAGTTTTTGTCTATCGCGATTTGGATTTCTAGCAACTAAATCGAGCGCTTCTGATTTGTTCGGCTCATTTTCCCACCCAGCAACAAAATAAAGTATATCTTGTAATAAGTTAGTAAGAGCTCTTAAAAAAAATATTCATATTCATTATTAAGTGATTATTAAATGTAATTCAAATTTTACAAAGGCGATTTAGGCAATATGTCCGAAATGTCATATGTTCTCTTTAAAACTGCTACAAACATGTAGGGATTACATAATAAAATAATGGTAGAACTCGCAAAAACAGTTGTCGGTTAAATATTTTTTTATTACCTTATATATTTGTTATATACTTCACTGTCTATTGCTTTCTTATACATAGTATAAAGACGCATTGTGATTAATGATGCAAATAAAACAGTTTTCTACTAGGTTCCTTAGAATAGTGTCGAAATGTCGCACATATTTGTTAAATGGCCAAAAGTCGAATTCTCAGAATTGCACTCACATTAAAAAAAAACACGTTCCTAGTAAAACAGGGTAGTGAGGCGACCCAACCACATTGTTTTCATTTCACTCACCCTAATTTACAGATAGGGTCAGTCGAAATTCAGGTATTGCTCGCAGTGGTTGTGGGTTCTCAATATTTGTGCTTAAAAATTTCTTTATTTATTATTTTATGTTCTGTTGTAAAAAAATAAATTTTAGTTATAGATTCTGAAACTGCTGGTAACTGACTTTTTTTTTATAGTCAAATTATTATAATTTTCCACACCATTTATTTCTTTTTAGCACTTTTAAAAAGGCTTTGTTAAATTATTCCCGTAATTTTTCGCGAAAACAATAGTTTTGGGAGTAAATATAATAATTCTACTTTCTAAAAAATGTATAAATTGGTACCAACTAATTCCTACTCCCCCATGCAGAACGATTTGAAATTTCCAACATTAAAATGTGAAAATACTATAACTTTCGATAAATGTTATTCATATTATTCAGGAACTTGTGGAAGTAGTATGGTGGCTAATAAGAAAATATTTGACCTGATGAGATGACAAAGTATCTCTATTTTGACGGTCAATTAGAACACATCAAAGATTCACATAAACCTTATACCGACGAACAAGTAACGGAACTAAAGCGTAATTTTTCAAAATTGAGAATGAAATGAAACATCGCCGGATAGCAGCAAAACAGAAGTTATTTATTTGTGAAAAACAATGAAAAGCGTCTGAGTGGAGTGCTTCAATTACCCATATTAGCTACAAGACCGGGTAGACCAACAAAATCTTTTGAAGCTGTTAGTGAGCGAAGCAAAAGTACCCAAGACTGAGAGTATACATTTGTCTGATAGCTCTAATAGCATTATCTAGGCTTCTCAAATGGAATTGAGAGCATAAGAAAATATGTCAAATATACTGAAACAGATTTCAGAAAATAAGATCAGGCTAAGGAGTACATGAAGTCAATCGAGTGTGACAAAGCACATGCAAAGCAATAGGACAATTGTCTGAAGAAGTGGCAGAAGCCAGAAATAAACATCTCTGTTTGTAAGGCAAAATTTCGAACGGATATATAATAGAGTAGACTGTAATAGATATTTTAAATAGACTGTTGTTAATATCAGATGACACACCAGAAGCGTTCAGTAATGAAGGGATACGCCTGTTTTTTAATTCACCAATTATTTAAGGTGAAATCTACCAATGGTAAACTGTCAACCATGAATTTTTCGCTTGCGTATATGGTAGATAAGCGCTGATGCGTTTGATATATCGATATATACATAAGCTAAGAAAATATTTATTTTCCCTCAAGCTAAATTCACTGTAATCTACTGTAATCCCCTAGGTACATTATTATTAATTATGTGCGACACCAGTTTTCTTGGTACCATAGTATTGGTAAAACAGATTACAGTGGCTTTAGATCATCGATCAGATGATGATTTCTTAACTTCTTCTGATGAAGAAAACATATTAAAGATAAGAAAGGTTCATGAAAAGATTAGGGGGTATGTGAATAATGTTGTCCCATATTATGATGATATTGACTTTCAATCTCATTTTCGCTTTACACGACAATTGGCAGAGGTAGGGCAGTAATAAAAAGATTTGTGCGATGTTTGATTATCTATTAAATCTACCGCAAAGTAAGTTTCAATGAAGGATGAACAATTGTTACTCCCTGCTGTTTCTTCCATAATAAATATCAATTAACACGATTTTTCAACATCATGGGACACACCTTACGTTTATCCTTCAATTTGACATTTCCCCCACTATTCGTCCACCAAACAACCACCAAAGAACCAACTTCTATAGCAGGTGGAAAAAGTGGATTTCTGTTGAGTCCAGCATAAAACTTTGGTGAATATAGAAACGCCTTTTGAAAAACCCATCATAAATCTAACCGCAATATAACAACATTTTGGTGGAAACCTGATTCCACCAATTGATCCACCGATGAATTTAAAAACGTCCGTGATTGATCGAAAAAATGGAGCTCGCTCAGCTCGGCGCTTTTTGGTCGAGCTCTGCCATTTATGAACATTTTTGTAGATTATGGTTATGTGTCAGGCATTGACTTGTTGTATTTATTTTATTGCCTGCAAACTAGTCTACAATTCATATAATCATAATACGAGTAAAACATGGATTTGAATATTATATTGAATATTGTTAATTTTGGGCGAGAAATTATATTTGATGACAGTGCTGATGGTGAGGATGAAATTGAAGAAAATCAAATCCCAGTTTAGACAAAATTTTAGGCTATGACCAGACACATTCGAGAGAGAGAGAAAGACTTTTTAAAAACCACTTTTTCGGTATCAGGGGACTTTAATACATGGACATCTGCAAAAATCTCGAGGTCGAACATTTTCATCATCACAATACTTCCTTATACTACTTATTTGTACTTATAGTACAAATTAAATAATATATATAAATTGTCATGGATAAAGATTAAATAGACGAGAATAGTGGTCATGAACATCGAAAAAAAAAATGCAAAATCGCCTTTTTACATACATAATAATTTTCAATATCTAACCTTCTTTCATTATGTGAAATTGTACCCATTTCCAACTTAACAGATAATGCCAATAAAACTTTACAAGCATCGTTAGCAAAATCTAAATCACGAACTTCAACGGGTAAAACTGGCTTCAGTTGGAAAGCTTCTTTATCTTCCTTAACATAAGCGCAACCTACTTTAGACATGACTGGTTTCTCTTCATCTTTATCTATAGGAAGTGTGGTTGAATGTACCCATGTATTTGAATAAATATGACGCAATCTGACATAACTGGACTGTGGCACTAAAGAATCTGCTCTTGTTAATGTAGTAGGATCTAAATCAAATAATGCACTTATTTCATGACATGACATGACAGAAACTAAATGATAATTCTCCTCTTTTGCAAGCTGATCTGCAGATGCTTCATTAGTAACATCATAATCAGCTGCTGCAGCCAGATATTGACCAGTTGCTAAATGTTTAAATCTATACAAAGAATTCCAATGACCAGCTCCACCTCTACATGCGTCATGATGAACAACCTCAACTTCCCATAACGCCTTGCTACTTGTAGCAGCTGTCGCACTAGTTCGTCCTGTTGTACGTAAAAATACGTGTTGAGTTTTTTTATATTCATCCATAGTCAAAAACTTTTCTTGTTCTGCATGGAAAAGCCGTATTACGTCACCGCCTTTAAGAATATCCTCAGCATTTTCACGATGTTCTAAAAATAATGTGATCTTCCATGATGTGCTGCTGTTTACAACGTTTACTTCCTTGCAACCGGGATTATCTGGTAATTCGTAGTTGGCAGCGACATGTAAAGCTTGTTGACCGGCATTGACTGGACTTAACGTAACTTTATCGCCAACGACTACATTATCACCTTCTGATCTAAGTTTATAGAAGGGCAAAATTTGAAACCACGAGCCTTCACTTCCATGAGCATCTAAGTACACACGCATTGCATTCTTTTCTAGTAATGCAGGTAATCTTTTGTTTACAGTTAAATATTTGTTTGACTTTAAATGCAGCAACTAGAAACAGGTGATCGTTTAAAATTCCAATAGAAAATGTATAAATAATGTAGTATACCTGAACCTTAGTACCGTAAGTGACAACAGTACCTAATAATTTTTTAACTTCCGTCTCATTTTGTCTCTTTTCAATTTCCGCTGCGTGCTATAACAAGTGTGAAAAATACAAAATAAACAAGTTCAAGTAGGTAAAGGTAAAGGTAATAGATTTAATTAGTGATGATGAACTACTGAAAGTGACAACATGACTATAGCGCCACCGTTGTTGTCCGACTGAACTACAGGTACAGGATATAACCTATAATCGACTGAACCGTTCTTTCGAATTTTAACATAAAATAACTGCACAATGAAACGATAAAAATACTAAATCCCACTCCACAGAACTAATATCTTTATATCTTTACTAGGCATGACAGCTCAAATTTGTACACAGAATTATTGCAAATTTGTGAAAGTTGGTACTACTTATCATTTAATATTATTATAAAATATAAATGCCAAATTAATCCTTGTATGGGTTCTTGCAAAGTAGCACTTTCAAATAGACCTAAATTATTTAAATTAAATATTTTTTCATGAAAAACTAAATATTATTTGATTACTTTCCTCAGTTGTATAGGTATGCAGATTAATACTACACGCCAAATGATAGTTGTAAATTAATAATAAAATCAGATAAAAGAAGAGAAGTAAAAAATTAGCATTCACTTACTTTACTAAATAAAGTTTTCGTTACGAAAGTATGAAAATTCAACAACAATTGTAATTAACTCGTTATTTGTTAAAAACAAGTGGCAACAAATACTTTACTTGAATTTAGTTAAAACTGCTCTCTCTTCATACAAATTAATTTATTTTAAAACTTACATGTAGCCTTTTCAATAAGTTTGTGTCTGTATTAGAGCCCATACTTTGCTTGGCCTTCCAAAATTGTTTTTGAGCAGAATATCGATTCGGAGGAGAGATTTTAAATAAACAGTCTGTAAACAAGTCATATAACAACAAAATTAAATTTCATAATATTCACTATTACCTCTAAACTTTTTAGGAGGATGACCCAAGTCTCCTGCATCTGGGCATACTACACATCTATCGTCAACTAACCTACAATAGAAATACGATGATGAATAACTTAGAATGTAACTCTTTACTTTACATACCCTAAAGTACTTAAAAATCCATTAACGTTGCCTTCTGCATAGAGTGATACTATATCACCTATGTGAAGTGAACTAGAAAATCCCATTTCAACCATTTTTATAATTTCTCAGAAATTATCTTCTAAATATCTATATATGATATATGTGATTTAGCTATTTTTTAACATTGCACCGTTTCTGTCTCGCCTAAAAAGATATTTGGTTTTTAAAAAATCCCTTTTTAACATCATTGAAAGTTTTCTGGTTTAATTCCTAGCTATATATTTGGAATGATAATACTGTGGTAAAAATGTATTTGCAGGTTATGTGTCCTGTCAATTTGTATTACGTTTGTATAGTTTAAAAATATAAAAATCTTATCTTAATCTGTACAAATAATTTAAAATAACAATACAAAATCATATAAAGTACCTCAAATGGTTGAATAATAAAATAAACAAACACAAATCACAGATACAAACCACACACAAACCATTAATGTACACTTATGCAGGGTTGCGATCGGATTTTTTTTTATTTCCCTAGATTTCTAGTCAAAATGTCCCTAGATTTCCCCGAAGTGTATAATATTGTTTTTTTGTTTCTACAAACACTATTAAAAACTCAATTTTTAACACATCATACTTCAATTAAAAATGAAATATCTTAACAAGTGTTAAAAGTAATTAACTTTTAACACTAGCGTTAAAAGTAAAGTGACAAGTCGTTTATCACAATGACGTTTTGATAAAGATATGACAGAGAACTCGAAATATTATTCAAACGATGTTGATTCAAGTGAATAGTGCCTACCTAATCGATGAAAGTTATCAGTTATATGAAACAAATACATCTTATTTGCTAAAAACCGAACACTTTAAGTAAGAATCAGATAAACTAAACCTCGTTAATAAAACAAAAGTAATTTTGTATCTACATATACTTACATTAAATAGATATAACTAAGCTGTACAGATAAAACTAAACTTATTAGTGAATTAAAAAATTCATTCACATTTACTTCTCGAAAGCTTGAATTAAAATGTGAAAAATAAAAAACAGCACAAGCTGTTATAGTTATACTTCAGAGCAGGGACTTTTTCCAAGGGATTTACCTTATTTTATTATATTGTAGTAATTTGATCGATTTGCAAACGTGCTTAAAATTTAAAATCGGTAGAGCACCGGTTCGGAATGTGTATAGATGTTATCGCGTTATTAACCTTTGAATTTCCTACTAGCCATAAGATGGCGGACTACTATTTAAAAAAATATGTAATCAGTGGTTTAAGCACAGATAAGGGAGATTACAGATAGCCGATGTAATGGCTATTATTGGCAACACATTTTAGAGACGACCGCTAGGTTCTAGCGGTCGTCTCCAAAATGTGTTGCCAATAATAGCCATTACACCGGCTATCTGTAATCTCCCTTATCTGTGGTTTAAGTTTAAAACTTTTTAAAATGAATTGTGATACAATATAGGTAGCTTAAATACAGACGGTTGTATTAAATTTTCCCTAGATTTTGACCTATTTATATTAAAATTCCCTTTTTCCCTAAACGAACATAAAATTCCGTAGATCTAGGGAAATTTCCCTAAATATCGCAACCCTGCACTTATGTTTTAAACACGGATAAACATATATACATGTTATATGTCAATTATTGACAAACTATGCATTTACTTTCCTTGTTCAGCATATGAATAAATAAATCTATTAGATCCAGCATGCATATTCTGGATCAAGTGTTATTAAAAATTAAACGCACCACTGATTTTTTTCAAACATTGCTAATGTGTACTTACCAATTGACATATTAAAGAAATGTATTAGACGCTTGTAATAATATTTATATCATCCTAAATATGTATGTTGTTATTGGCTAAATGTTAAATATTCCAGTTTGCAATTGGTATGTATAATTATGCAAATTAGAATTTTCCAGAAATATTAGTAATATATATATATATATTTATTTATACCTATATATGCAGTTTTTATTTCAAAAATTTATTATTTCGGACATTCAAATTTTCGTGTTGTTTAAAAATCCGTGAGTTCAGGGAGTTACGGCGGCTATAATGGTATTAAATAAATCGGAAGGAAATTAGCGTATCTAAAAAATGTTTATTCAAAAACTACAATACAAATACATAAATTGTTTAATGGTCACTGCAGTACAGTTAACTGTTGTACATAATGAATATATATATTTATAACGAAAACTATTTTATCTATCGTTAGTGAATATAACTCAGGATTAAATTACAAATTTATTGTTTCCCAACCTGTGGAATTGTAGACGTAAAAACAAAACAAAAAAAGCACTAAAAAAGAGGATGCATACATGTTTGATCGATTAAACAGCATTAGTCAATCACAATCTCGGGTACAATAACAGACGGTTAGTACATAACGCTAGCGCACCTACCATCCTAGCGTACACTTGGCTCTATAAAATCATGAAAAGTTGATTTAAAGGGATAAATAAATAAAACTAATAATATTACTAAATTCAAATGTTACCTTTATTGTTATACTACTAAAAATGACACTCCATACCTACATTTAGACCTTATAAATTACATAAATACAGTGATGTATTTGTTTTTTACACAACCTTTCCCAAATTTTTTTTTCACAGATATAGTTGAATAAGATTTACTATAGTCATGCAGTATGTATGTGGCCAATGAGCTGGCTAACAACAAAAGTATTTTTCTCATTTTATTTTAATATGTAAGTATATATGTACATTATATACTTTGATATATAACATTATTATTAACTTGAGACCATAAAAAATTGGTACTTATAATTATGTACAGAGTAGTTTCTTTATGTGGTTGACATGAAATTATGATATTGAATGTGATAAATGCTTACTAAAAATCAATCTGAATTTTTATTAGAGAAGAAAAATGTCAGCGGTTGAAATGTAGATGTAGTTATTTTTTATAGACAAAAGAAATACCAAACAAAAGAAAAATTACATATTAATAACACATTAAAAACCTTATACAATACATTAACAACAATATTTCCTTTTACTGTATCGTCTATATATTGCACTATTAATATATAGTTAAGTAAATATTCGCAAATGTATAAAACATGTTTATTTTAATCCATCACAATTGATTTTACCTTTAATATTAAAACTTTGGAATATTTTCAAAATACACAAAAAGAGACGAGTTATTGCTTGCTGTAATAGAGGCACTTTCTTGAGTCGTCATATTTTCAAAATAAATAAAATTTAAAAAATCGTACTTGTATCAGTGCAGTCGCTAATACAACGGCACCTAACAGAATTTTCCGGCTAAGATGAGGTGGTGTGAAGACGTTTTCAGTCCGCATAAGCGCCTCTACCATTGTTTAACGACTTCTTAATAGCCGGGCCCGATGGCTTTATGTCGGTAGCAGCTCAGAAATTTTATTACATAAAAATGTCCACATTGTGTGGTCGGGAGTCGAACCAGACCTATAGGCTAACAAGCCAAAGTACATTACACCAAAGCTGCTGCAGAGTCCATGGTACAAATATAGAAGGTTTGCCCATTATAATTTAAAAATTCGCCTAGTTTACGCATATCAAAGACGCGTCATCACTCAACACCTTTCTTATTATTTGTCTACTGTTTTTAATAGAATTCTTTGGAGGCAGAAGACGTGAAAATTACTATAACGAAAACCTGGACGTACCTTATATACTTGTACCAATTTGAGTATAAAAGTGTGAAGAAAGAATGCGAGAAAGATGGTGTAGTTCTCTTATTTATCTAGTACATACGGCGGGAAACGTATTGGTTAGCATAAATTATATATACCTATTGTATATAGAATATCGACTTAATGATTATCAAGCCATTGCAATGGGGGAGAACGAAGGCGGTTTCAGATAGAGGGGAGCCATGACAGATCAGATTTTCACAATAAAGATCCATCAGATGATACTTATGACCAGAATTTACCACTACACATGCTATTCATAGATTTCAAATAGGAAATGGAAAAATTTGGAATTTCAAGTAAAATCATCAACGCCTAAAAATTACATTAACGAAAACAGAAAATTCTGTTGGTTTATTTGGATCAATAATCAATAATTTGTTGATCACAAAGAACCTAAGACAAGGAGAGACGTTACTTCTCGACGAAATATTAGGGTTTTATGATATGATTTTAGTTTTTACCAAAATCGGTTAAACAAATCAGTGATGAATATAACTAGTATCTTAACTATGGTCCAAAAATTGGTTCAAAACATAAACTATACTTAGAAATATACAACACCAACAATACTTTTAGAATGTTGACAAGTGCGAATGATAGAAGACACCAAATGACATTTATCTAGCAACACATTTTTATTGTATTAGAATATTTGCCACCAAACGCCACAGTAATAATTGCCGATCAATTTTTGGTAATCACCAAAATCATAATCGAAATGCCTTTTTAAATGAAAGTGGTTTAAACACACAAGGAATGATATACCAGAGCACTTAATAGAAGGTGATATATATATAATAGCAAACACTGAGAAGAAACAGTCGGGTAGAAAAAAATGGTAATAGTAAGAGTACAAGAGACGTAGGCCTCCAAGATCACACAAAATCTTCATACACCTGCGACGGAAATAACGATCCATAGTACAAGAACTCTACTGGAATTCACTAATGGCCTGATTTCACATTTTAGAGGTATTACTGACGATTACGAAGATGTTTCAGAGCGAAAATAAACAGTTTTACACTTATGAAGTTCACTTCTAGGGAAATTTATTGTGGACCTTGGCTCTTTTGCGTTTATTAAGTTTTTGACAAAGTTTTTTGGTGAATTAATAGTATCAAGAGTGCAAAAGTAGTAGTGGTAGTCATATAAAAAAAAAGATTGATTTGTAAAATTAAACACACTGTACACAAAATAACACGTGAACTTGATCTGTTTTAGTTAACCTTAATTTGTCATCAAGACAGGGGTTTTCAACATCTTTTTTAAAAAGTAATCTTACAATATACTATACCAATGTACATACAACGTGAATTTTGTGGAATTTAGTCGATGCAGGCTATAAAAGATCTGGGCGTATTGTTTTATGAAAGGTTCGCATTTGCATTTGCTGTTCTTCCTAACATGGATTCTGGCGCTGCTAGATTCTCACTTAATTATTCGAAACTGCAATTATTTCTGTCATTTCATTAAAAGCTCCTTACTTTCGAGATATCACGTCTTGAGTAAGCTCTTCCGATTTGACATCCATATTATTTACGCCATAGACGTCACACGGAAGTTGTTTCATCGTAGGTTTGCTAAGTTTTTGAATTTTGAGATTAACTGTGTTTATCACCAAACAAACATTGATCACACTTTACTATTACAGCATTTTGAATTTCTTTGACACTAATTTCGAAGGGTATCTGATAGCATTTTTTCGAATATAAACTTGCCCATGTGTAGGTATGTCTGGTCTTATGAAACAACTTGGATTTTTTTGTGTTAGTGTAGGGGCATCCCATTCTGTTTCGTTCTATTTGCTATTTCCTATAACCAATACCTTAATTCGACAAGTAAATGTGGCGTCTAAAAGATGTGATGTAAATCTTTGTAAAATGGGAGGATTGTACCAAATTGTTGCGGAGATTGATTTGTCGCTTGTTCAATGACTTCCATTCTGTATTTCTTTTCTTGTTATTTGCATTCACTGTATACAGTGAAACTTCCCTTAACGGGCACTTCTATTAGCCGGGCACTTCCCTTAAACGGGCATTTTGTCCGGTCCCGAATTTAAGAGTAGGGAAGTCCTAATAAATTGGTTTCTCTTATGCGGACGCTCCCTTGAACGGGCGCGGACAGTTATTTAGCTGCTTTTTGACCGCAAAGTTTCCATTAAACGGACGGATTTGTATTTGAATACATTCATTACCGCATGATATCTGGCGAAGCCGTTAGCGTAAATCAAGAAAATGTCGAAGCTTTCATAAATAGGTTGCCGTTAATAATTAAAGAGTACAAACTCTGCGATATTTATAATTTGGACGAAACAGGGTTATTTTTTCGGGCACTACCAACAAAGACGATGGCATTAAGAGACGAAAGATATATGGGCGACATGTTATCGAAAGAAAGATTTACTATAGTGCACTGTGTGAATATGGCAGGGGAGAAAGAAAAACTGTTGGTTATCGGAAAATCAGCACGTCTTCGCGCATTTAAAAATATTCGCGTTGCTTTAATAGTAAAACAGATCTTATCGCAGTTTGAGAGTTCTGATTCTGTACATAATTTAACCAATTATATTAGCGTATTGGATGCGATTTATTTTATTAAAAAAGCATGGGATGATGTTTGAAGAAAACAGGATTTCAAGAAGTGAATGAGGAGTTTGAAAGTGAAATTCCTTTATCTAAAGTCGCTGAAATGTGTACGCTAATGGGTAAATTAGGAAGTAATGATGTACAGGAATTTATAAATATTGACGCCAATATGTATACAGAAGAAGGACGATAATCCAGACCATATTTTGCCCGATAATTTAGAAAACGAAAGTCAAAACAGCGATGATGAAATAGAAATTCCTAGAACAAATGATTATGAGAAAAGAATAGTATCGTATAAAGATGGTCTACTGGAAATAAAAAAACTAAAACAATTTTGTTTTGAAAAAGATGATGTACAAGCGTTTGGTATGCTTAGTGAGCTATCATTACATTTTGAAGCAAAATTGGCATGTAATACACAGAAGCAAACTTCCATTTTAGATTATTTTGTAAGATAGTATATACAGGGTGTCCAGAAACTCTCTTGACAAACGAAGACCGGAGATTCCTCAGGTAATTTTAAGACAATTTAACCCAATTCACCCTAGTCCGAAAATGCTTCCTAAGGGAGCTAGAGCTCTTTGAAGATGGCGCCTTGTATTTAGTTTTTTTTTAATATCTCCCGAACACTTCTATTTAGAAAAACAAAAACTGGTATGCTTATTTATCCTCCAGAGATGAATCGATTCCATCAATTGCGAATTTCTAGTACCGGTCATAGGCGTCCGTTTTGGGTAGGTAAACGGTTATTTTAACGCATAACTTTTTTGTCTTTAACTTTTAAGCATTTGTGACACTAGATTATTAAATTTGCAGGTATTCTAGTACTAAAAGGTGCTCTTACTTTAAGTCGGTAGGATACACCGTTTTCTAGAAAAATCGATTTGAAAATTTTTCGTTTTTTCGTCATTTCATCTTCCGTCATTTCAACTTCGCGAACTGACAACAATTTGACAATTAAAAACGTAGGTTTTATTTCTGTTGGCAGTTCAGAGCGAACTAGTGCAAAAAATAATAAATTGAATTTTAATGACGAAAAAACGAAAAATTTTCAAATCGATTTTTCTAGAAAACGGTGTATCCTACCGACTTAAAGTGAGAGTACCTTTTAGTACTAGAATACCTGAAAATTTAATAATCTGGTCTCACAAATGCTTAAAAGTTAAAGACAAAAAAGTTATGCCTGTATATTGTATATGTACCTTACCTACATATGTTTCTATTATATGTATGTATATATAAATGTGCACATAGCCGTTTGAGTTTTATTTAGCAAATAAAGTTATAAGTATATAAATTTACACTGTGTGTTCAAATGAAAGTTTAGCTTTGCGTTTCTATTTAATTTTTCTGTCTTCTCTGATAAACGGGCACTTCTCTTAAACGGGCAGTTTTGTCGGAACGAACAGTGTCCGCCTATGGGAAGTTTCACTGTATATATAAAATATATAATGTTATTGTATTGTACTTGTCCTATGATGATATTAATAAAGAAAATAAAGATGTTTACATTGTTGGCAAATAACTTTTTATTAGAAACCCAAAAAAATTGAAGAACAATATAGAACATGTTCTATGTCAACAACATCTTGGCTAGTAAGTTGATCAAGAAATTGATAAGTGTAAAACATCTATAAAAAAAAGGACATATTTCACCTTTCTGAATCACCCTGTAGGTGTAAATTTGCTTTTATTTTGAACCTCTCCCTTATAAATTAATAAGCAATTGATCCAGATAATCGACCTTTTTAGTTCTTTTTATTTTCAAATATGTAAAGGTGAAATTAAAAACAGCAATTTGAATGAAGTCTTATTAAACATCAGTGATCTGTAGATTATGATTTTATATTTTATTTCATGTAGATGAGGCACTTATCCTATGCTATATTGTTAGTCAAAAGGATCAAATAAATCGTTACTATTATTATTATGATGAAAATAATCCTTATTATCATACCCATTAAAATATAAATTTAGAATTTATTGTTTCAATGTTATAGGCACTATAAATACAAATATTATATTGTATACACTTTCCACAAATTAATTTATTTAAATTATCAATTGTAATAGATTAAATTCTTTAAAGAAAACCAGTAAATAACAATTACAATGTCATTATTAATAAATATATTTATAAAAGGCATATATTTTAGATAAATTAATTTAAAACTAGCGTGCTGCTTATACTTATATTTATATATAAATAATATTTATTAAGATTTATTTTTAATGATGTACACTAGTAAAACTGTACCCTATGATTAACTTAATTATTATTAATTTAAAAACAACAGAAGAATTTTTTTAATTCAACATTTAAATGATTTGCTTAAAGAATAATGCTAACAAAGTACCGGTATTTTTTTAAAAAAAATTTAAAACGTACATACAAGATGTTTCATATGCAAGCTATTCCTTGACTACTACTTTATTATGAAGCAATATAGTTGCGAGTTTCAACATTTTCATGATTATCAGATAAGTGGGACAATCTGGTTAGGTAATGTGTTTAAAGCGCTTAAGGGCTACACGTTGCTTCATGTCTTCGCCGTTCGAGGATTAACATTTAACTGCAATTAAGAATTTAAACAAATAATAATTCTTAATCATTATTTAAATTAATTTTAATTCGTACATATTTTACTCGACATAATATGTAGAATTGGGTATGATTAATTTAACAATTAATAATAACATTTACTTTGTTTTTCATACAATACAATTATCAGTGAAATTCATTTCAGAAATACATTGATTTTATGCAAATGTTGACATTTTCAACTGTTTATATATCTTTTATTTCTACATCAGTTTTTTAGATTGAATTGAGTATGTTTTCTCCATTTCCTTAAGATAACACCTGTTCTATTTATCGGAGCTGTTCAATTTATACAAAAAAGTAGTTTTAGTTTTCTTTGGCATATACTATCTCTTTTATTTTCTATGTCATTATGCTTTTTTTTAATTAATTTTATTCGTAGTAGGCTTTGATTTCTGACAGATCTTTTAGAGATATGCCTAATTAAAGTTGACTAAGTTTGCGTCTAAGAAACATCGTATTACATATACCGTAGTCGACATATTTTAATTTCTGATACGAAAGTAGAAAGAAGAAAAGACCGCGACGAAATAAACTAAAGATAAACATAAGCGAGGCTGCCAAGACAGTACACTCGACAAACGTTTGCTATGAAATGTAAGGCCTGAGGGTCCCCCGACACTTCGTTGCTCTCCCACCACTGTTAGCAAGCAGGCATCGCTGCATATGATAAGGTCATCTTATGCATGGGATAGAAGTGTAAACCGAAATTAAAATTTGACGACTACGGTATACGGGCTGTCTCATTCTCTGTTTTTTAATATGTAATTAAATAGTTGCCGAGGAATTACTTATTAGTGAAACAATCTTCAATATGTAACTTAAAGGATTATTCTTAAATTAGACCAAAAAAAAAATGCTGCTTACAAAATGAACATTTGCTTTTAAAACTATTTTAAAATCCTGTATTTCGTTGACTAGTAGGATAATGTCTATTTAAGTGAGATGTCTTTCGCAAAACAAATTATTATTATACAGAAGCAACAGTTATCAACCAGTCTCTATATTTAGAATGTAATTTGTCGGCTTGTTATTCTATATTTTTCAAATAATTGCTACTTATATTTCTATTACATAATGTAAAGGTGCATTTACATCTATCTTTACTGTTGCTAGAAATTGTTATTTTGAGTTTATGTGTTTACATACAATTGATTGTGTAGTTTACATATTCTTAGGTTATAATCAGAATTCGTGTGTGATAAAATAGGGCAAACATCTACTTACACAAATAAAAGCAACTGCATTGTAAAATAGTAATTCACATCGAAAAAAGTTAAGAAAAAACAAATTATTATAATGATTTTGATCATAATGATGTCCTAACCTATAAATTCAAGCTGAATTTATAGGTTAGTTAGTACACTTCGACATTGGTCACATTCACCAGACGGATCGGAAACCGTACTTGCTTCCACTATCCACATGGCAACAATCAAGATATGCTGACAGCACTGTTGCCCATTATGTAATCATTTGCTACCTGGGTACTTTTCACGGCTGTCCATAGTTTAGAATTATACAAATAAACCGAATATACAATAATAATAAAATATTTTTCTGCATTAAGTGTTTTTAGTCCAAATCCAATAATATAACAAATTTATTTTAACACAATGCATTTCTTGTTTGCTTATTTTACTCTCCTAGTAACTTTCTCAAAATATTGTTGTACTTGGTGTTGGAAGGCGTTAATGCCAGAAATGCGCATGTAGATCAAAATACGTTTACTAAAATAACGACCACTGATCAACTGAAAAGTTACGCAAACGTTGTGTCTGCTGAATGCGACCAATGGAAAAACAGATTAGATAAATTCAAATTGCATTTAAAGTGAAAATTTGTAATGTTAGTCTCTAGTTAATAATTTCCGAATTATATTGTAAGTGGATATAAATGCACCTTAATGTCTACATGTTTTGATTGTGCTTATAATTATTAGTATGATTTATGAAATATATACGTCATTATGTACAGGTGGGCTAAATTGCTCACTTTTATAAGGTATATGCCGTAACTTTTCTTTATTATTGCAAATAATGACAAAAAGTTAATGGAAACCGTTTCAGTTAACATATTTATTACATTTATTCCACCTCTACCAATTTTAGAAATATAACATAGGTTTTTTCTTTTTTAAATGGACACTATAGCAGGTCATGACTATCAAAGATTTTAGTTTTGGATTTATCTCACTTTGTATTGCAATAAAAAGAAGTGCAGGTCTGAGAATTACCACAATCCTTAGAAACTGTGTCATAACCAACAGTGGTTTCCATTAAAATAAGAAATTGTTGCAAATTGTGATAGCATTGAATTTTTAGCTTTCTGATTATCATCTTTTTACTACAATATTTTTAATTAAAAATAGCTAATTTATACTATCACCTTGAGGGGTATATTTGTCGATCCCCTTAATATCAATAACAAAAAGGATAGGTTTAGAGTATAATTTTCATATATAAAAAAAAAATGCAAAAATCGAATAATAAAGCAGGTACCCTTAAAAACTTCTAGTTCATTTTTATTTCAGGGTTAAAAATGACGAAATTATATAAAACTGATACACACTACGACTATAACTTAGGAAATACTTCCGCATTTTCTTAAAACTGATTATCGTATTTCAAAATCAATCAAATTCGTTACTGCATACATCAAAATAATACTGCAGAAATTTATTTAAAGTATCATGTGTCGCATATTTTTCGAATAACATTGTGCATTACTTTTTAAAACATGATAACAATATATATCACCTTTAATAAAAAATAATATTTCAAAAAAAAATCAATATAATTAATTAATAACAGAAATAAAGTTTTTAGTATTCTATTTTCTCGTTTGAAATCAATCTATACAGGATATTATGTTACGGCAATATTTGGACAGAATATAATCGAAAACTAACAAAAGTTGAGATTTGAAATTTTCAAAAAAAACGGCAGACGCGCGATTCAATTTATAATATGCGAGTATAATAAATTAACAGGCTTGCTGAACTATCCCAGCACAATAACTTTCTGCATTGAGTACATGTAAAGCTAAGATAAGAAGGTCCAGTAAGTAACTCGTAAACAGTCTTTTTCCGCAGAAAATTAAGAAATCAAATATACTTACACTGTTTTTTGTTAACTGTGACCATAGGATTTTTTTACACAGTAAAATTATACAAATTTGAATAAAATATTTATTTCTATTAATAAATCAAACATTTTTCTACGAAATGCACGTTATTAGAGTGGCATAAACATGTAGATCTCAAGTTAGGTGTGGATGTTGACGTTTCGTCCACTATTCCAAGGGACATCTTCAGGAATGCACGCAGATATTCTTCGAATAGCTATAGCTTGAAGAAGGCTAGGTAAGAGGCTGCTCCGAACTTATATACAGAAATCAGATTAGACGGCGGCCTGCTATTGGCTAAAGCAGTTGTGAAAATATAACGACGTATGGTCATCTTTAAAAAACATACTGTATAATAAGTACACTACACATTGCTGAGATGAATAAAATGTTTAAGACAAATTAACAAATAAATTTCACACGGCTTGCCACTACAGACAATGCGCCGCCGCAAATTTAGCAAAACGGCCGAGGGCTTGAGTGACGTCACAAGCAATAGGTTGTGCTCCAGATATTGACCAACGTATATCTTATGGCAGATATCTATTCTGTCGTTTGCCGTTCTTGCTGACGGTCGGCATTTTCAAACGCACTGCATCGACTGAATTATTAATTATTACTAAGTGTCAATGTTGCCACGTGGTGGTGTATTTACTTACCTCGCCACGTGGTAGGAGACACGTCTGTGTACGCAAAAAATATTACTTTTAAATATACTTTTTTTCTATTTATATTTTGCATCTTCAGTAGGAAAATTCTAGAAATTTAGTTTTTTTGACGTTGGTTACTCTGTAATTTAAAATTTTAATGATTTGAAAATCTACGTTGTCATTTTAAGTATGAAATTTATACTGATTTAAGTAATAATAAATTATTTCTAAATACCATTTAAATGTCATTTTCATCGTACCTATAAGTTTTACTTCACATTTTTGTTACAGTATGTAATTAATTTATAAAAGTTACTAAATATCGAATGACAAAGACATCATAGAATGAAATGAAGAAGATGGACAAGGTGAAGATATGGACGACGAGAATGAAGCGGAAGAAGCACAAGAAAA
The DNA here is from genome assembly GCA_963170755.1 of Amphimallon solstitiale. Lineage (NCBI taxonomy): Eukaryota > Metazoa > Arthropoda > Insecta > Coleoptera > Scarabaeidae > Amphimallon > Amphimallon solstitiale. The sequence continues at coordinate 1,276,955 of OY720684.1, read as the reverse complement.
TGAGAACAGTCCAAAAAAATAGAAGTTACACCAGACAAATCAATAAATGCATTAAACACTTCAATTCAAAAAAGTTAATCATAAAAAGCCACCGAAAATATCTGAATCTTTTAGGATGTCATTTTTAATTATTAAATGGTTTCTTCATATATTATTGTTCTCTGTTTTATTTTATTGATTGTATCGCCCGTCTACTATAACATTCTTTAGATTTAAAATAAGTTGTGAATTTCCCTTCAGGTATATATATATATATATATTAGCAGAAATTATTTTAAATCTGTGTATGTATTAATGTTTTGGTAAAGTTATCAGTAATTGCCTGCAATTGTCACTATAGCAAGTCATAACTCTCGCTTGTTATTTTTGATTTATTTCGCTTATTTACAATTTAAATAGCAATTTGCATTATTTTAAATCTCAACTTCTACTAATTTTCTATATTCAACATAACAAATATCGACGTACAAATTTATAATAATCCATGCCCGATAAAAGCAAAATATAAAAGTAAAAATCGACTTTTTGTATATATAATGACTAATTACTAATTAATAATTTAATATTGATTTTTCATTTAACTTAATTCAATATTACATTGAAGAAAAAAGATAAAATAAATGAAGCTCCTAAATTATAAATAAATTAAAAAGAATTATTATTAAACATGATTAAACTTAAAATTACAATTTTACTACAAATTAATAGTGTACATCATAATATTTTATTGAGATATTTAGTGCTATTATTAAATAATTCTTAACACAGATACTTGAAAATATAAATAATTAATTCGTAAAATACATATTCACATATACATATATATGTATTATATGTATATATCAATCTGAGACTAACTAATACAATACAATATAAAATGGAAGTCTGTTTACTTTATTTCCAATATTTCGCAATTATAACATTACTGCTTCATCAGGGTAACTATAGTAAAACGATCAACAAAGAAAAGATAAAGGTACATCAACAATAACAAAATAAATATGCTAATTTGTTATTGTTGATGTACCTTTATCATGCTATTAGAGTTTTAATGTAGTGTTATTTCAAAAGTAATTTAAGTTTAAAATTGATATGAGTGGAGAAACAATTTTTTTTACAATATGACACAATTGATAATAAAACATTGCAATGCTTTCCCTCACAGAAGTCATAACTGTGAGTATGATATATATTACATTTAAGGGGAAAAAAATTTAATACTAGTTTTTCTTTGTTGATCGTTTTATTGTAGTTACCCTGATGAAGCAATAATGTTATAATTGCGAAATATTGGAAATAAACAAAACAGACTTCCATTTTACATTGTATTAGTCGCCGGACTTCCCAACAATCTTCTCAGAGTGATTTAATAAGACGACAAAAACAACTAATTTGAAGTTTAATATATATATACATATATATGTATATATATTTCCATATTACATATTAGTGCACAGGTAGAATCACTTTTTATGCCAATTCTAATTAAAAAAATGTTTAATATTCGCCTATTAAAATGCAATCTAAACTTTAGAAAGCTTCCTGCAAGATAGAGTAGGGTATCTTCGTACATCGGTAGTACTACAGGAATGAATTATTTCGAGATAGTCAGTATAAAATGCGACGTATAATTACCAATATTCGACAGAACATAAGAGATGACGTCTGTTTTAAAAGAGTCACACGCAGTGTTACAAGATTCGGTCCGTGTAAATTTTTAGGTATTTTGTACTTTTGTTGTGCATTCTTAGCCTGGCGTTTTATATTATTTTCGATTGGTGAATCGAGCACATTTGAGATTAGTCCTTGTTTGGAGTATTTTATTTAGATACCAAACGTAAGATGGAAAGCAATAAAATAGTCAACTGCTAGCAGGTTCTGCTAACCGTGCATGCACGAAGGCGGGCGAACAGCGATTGGCAGGCTCGACGTGGGGCCCGTCTCTTTCCGTCGAATGTCGCAATAACTTGTTTGAAACATATACGGTCAAGTCAAAATGGATAAATTGTGGCTTGTGAAGTCACTTTACTTACTTCTTAATTAGGGAATAAAGTATATCAAAGTATTTATTACATATCTAGTCGGCTTGGGTCGAAAAGACGAATGACAATCCAAATAACGAAACGAATGAATAGAAACTAAAATTCATTATTTTTATTAACACATCAGTTCAATCAAAATTATGGGGTTAATTTGTGATATTTACTATAATGCTTGGAAATTAAATATTTAATTCCATATTTTCAAATTATAACATATTTTGTTTCCAAGTCTTAGTTATATTACGTATTTTTTTTAATTTAGTCAGAGTCCAGTCGGGCATTTCTTCCAAGTCGGAAGAAAACACGGAAATAAGAATTGAAAACATATTTTCGACCGTATCTGCAAGAGTTGACGTAACGACCCCTTTACTTGGTTAGAGAAAATAAACGTTTATTGGAAATCCTTGTAGAAAAGTAAGCTGTAATGGCTAAAGATAACATCACATTACGTACAGATAACGATGAAACGTCTTTCTCAGCTTCTCAATATTTCAGAGTTTTCCAAATGGTATGAGGTTGAAAGAGATTGGTTGGTATATTCATCCAAGGCAAACAGTGTAATTGGTGTAAATTATTTTCTACGAAATTGATGAAATTAACAGGGAAACACAGTTTTTCCGATTAGCAGCACTTAGCTATTAATTTATCCAGATATGAATCAATCACTGAACATAATAATATGGTAAAACACACAAAAATGAAGTCAACTGCAAAAAAGACTTAATAAAAACTGAACTGTGGGCAACAATCTTTTTAATCGGATAACAAACGGTTGGGAGATATAATTACCAGAACTACTGTGACTGTTTAGTATCTAGCAGAGCAATATTTACCATTTAGAGGCAATTCTAATATATTGTACGAAAAAAATATTGAGAATTTCTTAAAAGCCACAGAAATGTTGCCAAAATTCGACCCAATGATCGTCATATTAATGTCAATTCTAATCGTAAAAAGTAAAAAATATATTTACATGCCTCATTATTATGCTAGTAGCAAATTCGATAAAAGCAAAAATTCAAGACTTGGAGAAAAATGCCAAATACTTTTCAGTTTGTTTAGACGCTAGGCCAGATTCATGTTATATTGAACAAATTTCATTTTGTATTGAAATTAAAGAATTAATCCTAGGGTTTAATTGTTGTGAGTACAACTGGAGAAGGATTTTATAATTATTTCACCAACGAATTGTTAAGTTATGGTTTGATATCAAAGAAATTGTAAACATTTTTAATTTTAAATACAGTGGGTTAACATCTTAAAAAACCTAGTCTCATAACAATAATAAAGATCCAATGGAGATGAGGTGTCGAAAAAGCTAAATTGTTCGCCCAAAAAAAAAAACTATAAATCAATTTTTGTAGGTAAGTGCAGATGAAGTTGTTTTGTTGGGAACATTGTTATTAGTGTTTTACATCCGATATTTAAAAATTCAAATTTATTACCAATTCCATTATTGTTCTACCACATAAGTTGAAAGAACGTTTTCAACGTTATCGACGTAGTAGCTTCAAAAAGAATAAACTTTAGAGAAGCAATATTTATTATTCCATTCTCCTGCTCCCAACTAGAAGGACTAAAAGTATCGTTATGCATATATTCTATGTACATCTTTCAATCCTCAATGTATAATTAATATATATTATTTATTACGTTTAAATTAATATATTACAATATATACCCTGAATGAACTGTTAGTTAGCCTTAATTGTATTGATTTTCATGGCTACAATGTGGATGGCAATGAATTATATCCCTTACGATCATGCCGGCCTCTGGTAATTACTAATCTATAAATACATTATATTGTAGAATTTACTATTTAATTAGCCCATTTAGAGTTGCATTTTAATTGATAGATAATCCCGTATTCAAAAATTAAATCACCAATCTTAATAACGTAGTAATACATCTGTGCACTCATTATATCTCTCTTTAAAATTATAAAAAATATATATTGATGAATAAAACACAATGTTCTCACCAATTAAAATTAATTAAAAAATAAAAATGAAAATGAAAATACAAAAAAAAGAACAAAACAATAAATAAACAAAAATAACAATCCAACAATTGAAATAAGCACTCTCTCTAGTAATGTAGCTATGAAAAACTGAGGGTACAAAAAATGGCTTTTCAAAAATGAAGCAACTTAAAATATAGGTAGAAGAATTGAGCATCTTTGTGCATTTAGCTTGGGTTATAATTCCATATCTTCTGCTTCATTTTCTGAAAAGTCCGACATACTTGATTCACTATCAGAACTAACGTTATTCTCTTGTCCTCTAAGTGCTTCTTCTGTTGCATATTTCCTTACATATTCTAAAAAACCAATTGACAATTCAGATATGAAAAAGTGTACATCAGCATACATTATAACCAGAGCCCGCAGCTTATACATAATAATATAACATACGGACACAAGCAGAAAAGAGTGGTAATTACATATTTCAATAACCGAATACTCACTACTCGAGTGATCTTAATAATCGGATTAAAATTCTAGTCATCTATTATGTACATACTTCATACTACTTCAGAATGATCCGATTATATCACTTAACGCAAAATCGGAAAGCAGAGCAATGAGGATTAGTTGATTTATTTCCTTACTTTGAACTGAATTTACCATGATTTGGAAGCCGTATACATTTTCTATAACTTTTACTTATTCACAACAAGATTAGGTGCTTGTCTTGTTTTTCAAATTTTTTGTGCTTCAAATATTGTGGCGGATGTGACAAGTCTGAAACAAAAAACAAACAAAAAATCCTAACCACAATAAAATTAAAATAATCTAGATACGAATTTCGAAATCAAAGTTGTCATCTTCAGTAGAAAACAGTGTGAAGCATAGCGATTTTTTGGCTAAAGTATAATTCTCAAAAATATGCTCTACACTAAATCACTATTAGGATAACACTGAATTTCTAACAGTAATACAATAATTTATATTACTTAGACCTTGTGTAAATTGTACATTGTCTTAAAAATATCTATTGTTTTTTTTCTTATAGCTTTTTGAATGCTGATTACCCGATAAATAGCAACGTGAAAGATTAAAAAGAGATAATCTCCAGTAACTCCTCAAGAGGAAAACAGAAAAAGAAGTAACTAATAATACAAATAAAACACTTTTTTACCATGCTTTTTATCATTTTTATTTTTGCACTGTCTGTGACTAGTAAAACTCCAGTGAGTATCTCGTATCGTTGAAAATTAAATAACCAAATTACAGCAAAAATTTTGAACATCCAATTATTTTTCACTTGAGTTGTTTCATTACTGGTTCTAATAAGATTTGCTTCAACATTACAAATCTTCGAGCTGAAATAAATATTAAAAAAAAATACAACTCTAGGATAATTTCTTGCAAACCTATATCTTTTACTACTGCCATCTTTAAAATACAATTAGTAGGTATATCGTCGGAGTAATTTCAAAACGTCGTAAATCAAAAAATATACAAAATTAAATTATAATTTGGAGCCAATGCATCGTAGCAAATCTACATTGTCTCAATACCTCGTAACGCTGGCTTTCACATAGCGCCATCTATGCAATATTTTTAAAACTTCGTATAATACGCTGGTATTTTGTTGCAATTAAAACCCCGTAAGTCACCATTTTGTTATGGCGGGTAGCAGTAGCTACGACGATCTGTCAATTATGTGCATTTAAGATAAGCTATGTACTTATTCATTTACATTTATTTTGTTATATAGTTTAAAAATAGTAAGTCTGCTATAGCAGTAAGTATATAAAGAATTTTCAGAGTTTTCATAACGTCTCAGACCTAAACTTATGAAGTTTTAAAGTTAGGCAAACTGCACAAATACTGAACAATGACATACCAGTGAACAAAGCAAATACCCAAAAAGAAGAGTTTCAACAAAAGAAACCACATGAAAAAAATGAAAATGATTTCTTGAGATTTTTGAGTGGTCTACCAAATGTTGAATCTCACTATTGCCGCTCCACTTCCAGTAAAAAGTATCTGGAACCAATCTGGAAATCAAAAGGTGAACTTATAGGTTTTATAAGGAACAATGTGAAAAAAGAGTATTGCTGCCTGTCTGTTGCATCATTCAGCATTACATTTTCTGAAATGAACTAGTTTGTTTCGACCTAAGACGAGTGCGATGTCTGCCTTAATTTAAAAACGAGAAGAACCCGAAAAAAGAACAAGACAAAATAGAACGAAATGGGTTTTCACCATGGGTCGATCCTCAAAGTGACTCATTGCTCCATTCACAAATGCTGGAGCAATGTACTACTACAAAAGCACATTAATTGTACACAATTTTACACTGTTTGATCTTAAGATCTTTGATGGATACCGTTTTTTTATGCCATAAAAGGAAGGGAGCATTAACTGCAAACCAATTCGCTTGGATTTTTCTTTTTTTCCAAATTAGACACGCAATCAGGAGGTGAGGTCGTGGTGTACACCGACGGGAGAACCTACCAAAATCGAAATGTTATAGTAGGCAATATGTTCGTCCTATGCAGTATTAAGAAACAAATCACAATTGTACAAAAAATACTTAGAAAACAGGCATATCCAGATGGAATGTGATTAAGTGCATTCCATCATTGGAAGGAAACTTCGAAACACATATCTATATACACTCCAGCTAGGTATGTTTCTGTTTGTAAATCTGCCATACTCAAGCCCAGGCCGTATAGTCAATTATGTGACCTTCGATTTCTTTAAAAATAATTCTTCATTGTGATTTTACAGAAGTATTCGACCAGGAATTAAGATATATCCATATAATCCCTCAGGGACTATACACTACAAGCTTAATTACTGGAATGAATGGACTGAATTGCCCAAAAGAAGAACAAACGGGAATGTGGAAGTAGCTAATCTTTACAAGGAGTCTCTAAACATTGATAAGAAAAAGTGGAACAATTTACAAAGTCTGAAAGGTGTGCTGGAAAAAGAATATCATCAATTTTACGATCAATCAGCACATACAGATTAGGAGAGGGTGCAGGAGAATAAACAACTAGACATGCAATTCCAATTACAGGATTATTTGGTTCAGTTTATTAGTTAGTTTTTAATATACATAAATCTTTTTATAAAATTAGTGTATCAAAATAGTTACTTTTTTTATCCCTTTTTTTATTCTTGACAAATTTGTGACCAATAAAACATTTTTTCACAATTCTTTGTGGTTTATACAGGGTGTCCAGAAACTCTCCTGACAAACGAAGACCGGAGATTCCTCTGATAATTTTAAGACAATTTAACTCAATTCACCCTAGTCCGAAAATGCTTCCTAACGTCATAGGCGTCCGTTTTGGGTAGGTAAAAGGTTATTTTAACGCATAACTTTTTTGTCTTTAACTTTTAAGCATTTGTGACACTAGATTATTAAATTTTCAGGTATTCTAGTACTAAAAGGTACTCTTACTTTAAGTCGGTAAGATACACCGTTTTCTATAAAAATCGATTTGAAAATTTTTCGTTTTTTCGTCATTAAAATTCAATTTATTATTTTTTGCACTAGTTCGCTCTGAACTGCCAACAGAAATAAAACCTACGTTTTTAATTGTCAAATTGTTTTCAGTTCGCGAAGTTGAAATGACGAAAGATGAAATGACGAAAAAGCGAAAAATTTTCAAATCGATTTTTCTAGAAAACGGTGTATCCTACCGACTTAAGTAAGAGTACCTTTTAGTACTAGAATACCTGAAAATTTAATAATCTAGTGTCACAAATGCTTAAAAGTTAAAGACAAAAAAGTTATACGTTAAAATAGCCGTTTACCTACACAAAACGGACGCCTATGACCGGTACTAGAAATTCGCAATTGATGGAATCGATTCATCTCTGGAGGATAAATAAGCATACCAGTTTTTGTTTTTCTAAATAGAAGCGTTCGGGAGATACTAAAAAGAAACTAATTACAAGGCGCCATCTTCAAAGAGCTCTAGCTCCCTTAGGAAGCATTTGCGGACTAGGGTGAATTGGATTAAATTGTCTTAAAATTATCTGAGGAATCTCCGGTTTTCGTCTGTCAGGAGAGTTTCTGGACACCCTGTATAATTAATCAGGGGTTTTTACTTTTTATAACCTTACGAAATATAAAAAAATCGTTTATAAACTTCTCTTTCTTTCTCAGCAAAGTACTTTAAAATCTCGTAAATTCAAATATTTCTGGTTTTTTTCTTTCAGAGCGTCGTAAATACGATGCTGAACGTGTAGTATAGAAACACGAGTACCCGATATCCGTGTACCGTCTATACAGTCTACTATCCGTGTTCTTAAATTACCCGCGTACACGGATATAAAACTACCCGTGTTCTTTTATATGCGGATTCTATCTATACGTACGGCTTACTAGCAAATAATGTGTTCCTGGTAGGGACTTCCTATCTAAAATGAGGGAGTGGACATTCTGTTTATGACATACGAGGTAGGCGCCATAAATTCTCGGCCCAACAGCCTTATACAGGTTCAAACGTGTTCAAACTCCGTCACATCATGCATGCACATACGCGAGGTATACACTATAAATATGACGGTCCGAAGCCTAGTAGTTTTTAGTAACCAGCCAACCAACGTGACTAGCGCACGAAAATGTCTGAAGTAACGAAAATTGAGTTCAACGCGGTCATTACATTTTTAACAAAAGAAGGGCATACACCTTATCACATTAAACAACGTTTAAACGGCGTTTACGGTGATTCATCTCTTTCGTATTCGACTGTACGTCTTGGTACATTCGGTCCTAAGTTATAACGTGTTAGTCTGGGGGCGGAGAGTCAACTGGGAGCGGGTGTTTGTTGTACAAAAACGGATTATTCGTCTGATTTTTGGCATGGGACCAAGGGATTCGTGTAGAGCCGTTTTTAAGACAAATAAAATACTCACGTTTCCATGTATTTTCATTTACGATATGGTGGTATTTGCGAAGGAAAACTTTGATTTATTTGTTCGGCTCGATTCCCCTGGTACACGCAGAACAAGTTCTATCGCCCTTCCAAAACATAAATCAGCGCTATTTGAAAAATCTCCATACTATTCCGGCGCTAAGCTGTTTAATAAGTTACCGTGCGAGATCAGATCTATTACAATAAAGAATATTATTATTATCGCGACGTACTGTTGTTCGACGTATAGATATGATAGCTGATCAAAAAAACGTTAGCCGATCGTGAGACTGCATTCCAAGCATTTTCGATTGCTATTTTTATACGAGGTGTTGATGAAAAATTTACTGTAACAGAGGAATTACTGGCCTTACTGCCGCTACAAGGGAGCACTATTGGAAAAGATATTTTTGCCGAGGTGCAAAGCACTTTTGCGCAATATGGTTTGCAGTGGTGTAAATTAGTTGCGAGTTTGTACAGATAGTGCACATCATAGATCGGAATTTTGAAAAAGAGAGCAACCGCTATGAAGGTGTAAAATGATGACTTAATATTTACACTACATTCCATTATTCACCAACAAAACTTGTGCTCTAAGTCTATTCGACTGAAGAACATTATAGATGTGGTAGTAACAATCAATTTCATTCGACCCCGGGGACTTAACCATCGCCACTTTAAAGCCTTTTTGGATGAACTCTCCTCAGAACATGATGATGTGACATACTATTGCGAAGTAAGATGGCTAAACAAAGGTAAAATGCTAAATAGGTTTTATGACCTCAGAAAGAAATAGCCGATTTTGTAGAAATTAAGGAAAAAACATTGCTGGAAATACGTGATCCGTCATGGCTGTCTGACTTAGCATTCCTGGCAGACATCACAGACGAGTTCTATAGCCATCGAAAACGTTTCAGAACAAAATTTGCTTGTGGGAAAGGCAAATGAGAAGTGAAAACTGTTTTCATTTTTCAACACTATCCAATCACGAAAATATTGTTTACGGTCGCTATGCTGAAGAACTGAAACTACTGTCACAGCAATTTACAAATCGGTTTTCCGACTTCAAGAACATGGATAGCTCCTTTAGCCTTCTTGCAAATCCGAGTAATAGTAATGTGGAGAAGGCTCCGCTACACCTGCAAATGGAGTTGATCGAGCTTGAGGACGACGCATATTTCAAGTCTAAGTACCCACAGCCGAGAGCTTTCGTACGAAAAATAATTTGCGCATTTGGAAGCACGTATAAATGTGAACAGTTTGTTTCAATTGTTTCTAAACTTCAATCTCAAGCCTCTCACTAATTTCGTCTGATTGTTTATCTTTTTTCTTTCATTAAGTAGCTATTATAAATAAATGTGTGAACTTTTATCGCTTTTTATTTACTACTACTTATTATCTACCTACAGCCCGCAACTTGATTAATATCCTGAAATTAGACCCAAAACCAAGCAAAGGTTACCAATACCTGCGCTAGAGTAGTAAAAATTATTTGAAACTCAATCAACTTGTTAGCACTTGTCATCAATCTGTCAAAATATCCCAACGTGGCGTGACATCACTCGGTTTACTAAATATCTTCGCTCGTGGTTAAGATATGGTTTATAAAACCGGATACATAATGACAGTCAAACCTCCATATCTCGAATTCCAAGGGATCGTGAAATTACTTCGAGTTAGAGAAAAATACATAATATGTACACCAAGAGAAATAATTTTCCGTACACTTCGCGAAGATATAAAGTGGTATGGGCATGTTCGCCATATACCAATGCATAATAAACACGCCCATACCACCTTATATCTCCGCGAAGTGTGCGGAAAGGAAAATTATTTCTCCTGGTCTACATATACAGGGTGTTTAAAAAAGATGCGGCAATATTAAAGGGGTTGATTGTCCAGGTCATTTTATACAAAAAAGTTTATAATAAACAAGGTCCGCAAACGCTTCGTTACCGATCTACAGCGTGTTGAAGTTTAATTAAAAGAAGCAGTAAAAATTAGATTTCTCCAAGACGGCATTAAAGACCATAATGAAATTTTAGGCGTGTTATTTTTCAAGAAAAAAATAGCACGCCGCTGATTTCTCTAAAAATAAAAATATGTTTCTATTCGTTGTTCAATTGTGAAGAAAAAAGCTCTCTTAACTTTTTATCGTACGACGTAACGTTTTTTAGTAAAAAAAAAGAACACATTTTAGTGCATGTACATTTATCATGCTTACAAAAATATTTTTAAACAGTCCTGTTTTATTCATTGACATATTGAATGACATATGATTAATAATTTTGTATGTGTCGAATTTGTTGAATTTCCTTATTATGAATCGCTATACAAATGCAGAGATGACCGACATGCACTACATTTATGGACTTGCTGATGGAAATGCATTAGAAGCTAGCCGGTTGTATACTGAAAGATTTCCTGGCCGTATTGCTCCTGATAGAAAAACTTTCGAAAGTATTCATCGGCGTCTTTATGTAACAGGCACATTAAGACGAAATGGAGGAGCAGGAAGGCCAAGGACAGCAAGAACGGTAGAGCTGGAAGAGGATGTGCTAGACATGATTGAAGAAGATCGAGGTACTTGTACCAAAAAATTGCTGACGCTTTGGATGTAAGTAATGGGACTATTTGGCGCATTCTGTCAATGGCTTTTGCAGAAAATGGTTCAAATCCCTCAATTCCTGATGTTGATTCTGTTCACCGATGAAGCGAATTTTTCAAGAAATGCAATACGCAATTACCATAATAACCATGTATGGTGTGACGAAAATCCACATGAAATTGTTGAAAATCGTTTTCAACATCAGTTTTCTTTGAACGTTTGGCTTGGGATTGTGGGTGACTGCCTAATTGGACCGGTATTTTTACCAAGAAGACTAACCGGAGAGGTGTATCGCAACTTTTTGGAAAACACGCTCCCTGGATTTCTGGAGGGCGTACCATTAGCAATTAGAAATGCAATGTGGTATATGCACGATGGCGCACCAGCCCACTTTACTCAAGTAACTCGTGATTTCTTAACACAAGCACACGGAAATTGCTGGATTGGCCGAGGTGGACCACACTTATGGCCTGCACGATCCCCGGACTTAAATCCCCTGGATTCTTTCCTGTGGGGCCATTTGAAGTCATTGGTGTACGCTACTCCATTGGAAAACGTAGAAGACTTAAGAAATCGAATCATTGCTGGGTGCAACTCAATTGAAACCGATCCTGTTGTTTTTGAGAGAGTTCGCCAGTCGATGAGGAGAAGATTGGATTCTTGCATCCGAGCTCGATGTGGTCACTTTGCACAGTTATTGTAATTTTTGCTTGCTAAAATTGTTGGTATGGTAAAATATTTGTTTTTGCCCTTAAATAAAACCATTGTTATTTAAAAAAAAATTCTGTAATAAATGTACATGCACTAAAATGTGTTTTTTTACTAAAAAACGGTACGTCGTATGATAGAAAGTTAAGAGAGCTTTTTTCTTCACAATTAAACAAAGAATAGAAACATATTTTTATTTTTAGAGAAATCAGCGGCGTCCTATTTTTTTCTTGAAAAATAACACGCCTAAAATTTCATTATGATCTTTAATGCCGTCTTTGAGAAATCTAATTTTTACTGTTTCTTTTAATTAAACTTCAACACGCTGTAGATCGGTAACGAAGCGTTTGCGGACCTTGTTTATTATAAACTTTTTTGTATAAAATGACCTGGACAATCAACCCCTTTAATATTGCCGCATCTTTTTTAAACAACCTGTATATTACATGTTTTATTGCAGAAAAAAATTAAATCATTTTCGATAGTATAAGTACACAGTATAAAAAATACATTCTAACATAAAAAGCTTACATACATTATAAATATGTATAGATATGTATGTATTTTTTAAAATGTGTAATCGGTGATTAACTTTCAACGTACGCCCTTTTTTACGCATTCTGACTCATACATTTGTTTTATTTTATCAAGTAAAAGAAATACATCGTCCGTTGTCTTCTCAGTCATATTAAAAAACAACTGTTTTGTTTTAAATGTGTTTGAAGCATCTGAATTTTCATCAAACTCATCTTATTTACTAACTCTAGCAACAATTTCGTCATCTCTTTCACTTATTAAACGACTGTTGAACAATGGCGAGAGGTGTTTTGTTCGGTGATTATTTATTCTTTCAGTTCTGATAATAGCATTTCATCTTCTTCATCATAAAACGTATGCTTTCCAAAACCTGCTTGTCTAAAACCACTTTGGATTGTTTTAGAAGTAACATCAATAATGAAAGATGGTTTTCAAAACTGTCCAAAATTTTCTTCAAGATTCTCCCTCTGTAATGGAACATTTTATATACCTTGATCGGGAGGCTGAAGTTTGGATGTCATGTTCGGTGAAATGAATTCTAATTTTATGGCTTTTAGTTTGTGACTGAATTGGGGATGTGCAGGACAGTTATCGATAATGAACAAAACTTTCCTGTTGTGACTTAAAAAATACTTGTCCAATTCCAGAAGAAATGTTTCAAAAAAGTCGGCGATCATTCATGCCTTTTTATTGCTCTTATAAGTAGAGCGCGGACACGAACGGTTGATGACTCATCGCCCATGGGCGCACTATTGAAATGTTGTATTTTTAAAGAGGTTTTAATTTTATTTATATAATTGGATAACAAGTGGCTGGTGATCTATAAAATACAAAATATATAATAATACCTTATTATTTGTTCATTTTCTCTTCTGTAAGACTTGTTCTCTTTGAAGTACATCCTTGTAGATAGAAAAAGTCCTTTCTACATAGCAGCAGGTTATAGGTGCGTACTGGAAATATTTTTTTATTTCAGCGTATTTAGTAGTTAGATTTTGTGTCATTGTCCCCATACACAATGGCCGCAATGTTATTAAATCTGGATTTCTATTAAAAACTGCGTCTAACTTTTGCCGAGGGCCACATCCGGAGTCACTTGCAATACTTTTGAAATTATTACTAACCATATCTAATGTGGTTAATCCGTCTTTCAATTTGAGATTTCGAATTTCAAAGTATGTGTTTAGTTTAGGCAAATTCCCAAGTGTTCCTGAAGGAATAACAACTGATTTTTTTAATTTGGGACTAGTGTTAGTTCCTTGCACTCAGAAATACTTCGAGCATCTCAGTGGTGCCTTTCTGAAAACTTCTTTAAAAGCGGCTACAAGTCTATCAACTTCCGGATAGGTGTGTCTGATATATTCACAGATTCTGTGCAGAGTATGTGCTACACAAGTAATATGCAGCATACAAGGATATGTTTCCTTTAAAAGTCTGCCTGTTTTTAACATATATGCGACACTGTCACTAACAAAAGTATTTTTTCCTGTTGTCTGAATGAAGCATTTTGTGCAAATTCTCGTCTATGGTTTTAGCAACTGTTTCCGCATCAACTGTTATATGGAATAGTTCAATGTAGTACACAAGCTACATTTACCACACAGCTGCCTAATATATCGACAGTTTCGTCGGTACTGATTTGAAAGATGTCTTCTAATGTATTCTACTGTTTTCGTGAAGCACTTAGTAGAAACATATTTGCGTAAGGTGGGTTCATCAGAAATATTTCGATCAGTATATTTTTGAAGAAATGTTTTGAAAGTGGGATTATCAAGTTTCTTTAATGGGATACTAGCCGCCATTAAAGCTTCACAGAGTTCTTCGTTAAAATTGTCAGCTTTCAACGGGTCCAATGCCTGTCTATGTTTTAGCGATGCTAAGTGACGTTGTACGCGCACTTTTTGGGCATTTCGTAACGATATTTTACAGACTTTGCAATAAATATAGGAATCACTGACAATGGACATACAATCAGTATGACCCTCAATCCAACTCGCCATTGTTTCACGATGTATTTCTTGACGTTCTTCCATATCATAGTAACATAAACAATGTTCTAGATCTAAATAAATGATAACTAAAAATGTATGCGTATGCTATTGAAACTAAACGAAATCCAGTGCACACTTACGTCTAGATAATTGGGAGAAGTCGATTCAATGAAACGGGATTAAACAGGAACTATTACATATATTACGAAGTACGTAATTAACAGTCAAAACAATGAAAAAACGAAACTAACGTAAGTATGAATAGATATATGCATATATGTAACTTTATTTCTCTTGGGAAAGATAAGATAAATATAATAAATGTTAGAAACCCCTCGCGCTTGTACCTACGCCGATGAAGAAAGGATATTACTCATAAATTCCTTTTTTGATGGGCATTTTTTGTTGTCGTTTTCAATAACTTTTCAAGTGAACAACAGAGGTTGCAGTTCACCATATGAATAATGCTATTCAGCTGTGTATTCAGTAACTGTGTGTTGTTTACATTATTTCTTGGCTCCATTGTAACTCCGTCGTAGTTTAAACCTGGAACGTCCGCGCCCTACTTATAAGTAACAGACAAATGGGTGACTCGTCAAAGGCATCGTGGTTTAGCACTTTTTCCTATTATGAAAAAATGTAATTTTTCGGTATCGGTCATGTTTGTCGCCAGTAAAGAGGTCACCCTTTCATTGCTGAGTTTGCCTCCGTGGCACTTCTCATTTTTAAATGTTATAGTTTGATCTGGTAAACAGTTAAAACAGAGACCAGTTTCGTCTGCATTGAAGATGTCATTATCATCATAGGAGGCTAAAAGAGTTGGCAAGGTGTAATAGATCCACGTATCACATTTTTCTTCATCAACTGCAGCACTTTCACAGCAAAACCTTTTTTTGTAGTATGCCGTACCTTAAATTATGTAGATATGTATGTATGTATTGTATATGACATAGTATGTATATTCACAGTGTATGATAACAAACGTACGCCTAGTTTTTACCTCTTTATAAATTCTTCAAATCACCATGAGCTAGCTTTAAAATTCTGATCTAATTTTTCAGCAAAACTTAGTGCTTTTTGTTGCAATATCGTTCCTGATACATACAAATTTTCCATCCTAGCAGATTAAAACCACTTTATCAAGGCTGTATTAACTAGGCCTATTTCGCTTGAAAGTAACGCGACCTTTTATTCCTGCACCGAAATTAAATACAGCAATCTTATTCTTAATAATTGTAGACAATGTATTTCGCGGTATATCATACTCTTGAGCAAAAGTCTTTTTCTTAACTCCACTTTCCACTTTTCTGCCTTTGTTTGGATCGTCAAACTTCTAAGTAAATTGATTTCGCTAAAGATCGTATGCCGAGGACAATGTCACCCTAAATTTTCGACTTATAGAGATTCTTGTGTTATTGGACTGTGTCAAAATATACACGGAATTGTAATTAAGTGCAGGGAACAACAGTAAATTTCGACCTGTGAAGGTTTGACTTATGGAGGTTTGACTGTACTATATTCACCGTGAAAGTTATGATATCTCTATACAGTGAAAACGACACTTCCACTTCACAGCTGCAATAGACCACTTTGTAAAAAAAAGAACATGGTGTATTATTAAACCTTAAAGAATTTTATATGAATAAGGCTTTGGAAATCATAAAATGAACTATACACACAAGAAAGGAAGTAGTACTCATAAAAAGAAAATGGTCACAGGCAAGATTATTATCATGTATATTAATTGTTTTTTCTATTTCCATTATAGTATAAGATGTTAAAAGCATTGAAATATATCCCTATATATAATTTTTATTTTATTCTAGGTGATTTTACACTCATATCATATATTAATATACAATTTTGGGATGTAACATCCAGTCGTTAATATAATCTCTCTTACATTTTCAACGTGATTGTGAAAAAAGTGTTTTCCTTGTGAACAAATATGTATTTGTTTATACATTTCTTAGGCCCTATAAAATACTAAAGGATGAATATATATATATAAAAAAAAGGATAGCATTAGAATTCCCTGCGGGCTCTGATAATAACAAACAATCATGAAATTTATTACCAAAATTGAAATTTAGATTTGTGTGTTTATAATACTATTTCAAACATTCAACCATAGATTTACACAGGTTTTCATTCACATTATCCAGCCAGTCAATCTTATTTAAACGTACCTGAAACTTTCTTTTTATATTCTTCGGGTTTGTGAAGATACATAGCAGCTGCATCACCATTTAAGGGATCTATTGGATTTGGATAAGTTAGTAACTGGGGTAGAAAAGATTCGAATATATTTGATAGATCTGAAACAAAGAGTTAATAAAATTTCATCTTTGATTATAACAAGTATAAATAGATAGAAGGATATACCTAAACACTTTCATGTATAATTACTTAAAAAATTTGATATAACATCTGCAGGTCCTAAGATATTATAATTACCATATAGAGCAGTCCAAGCTTGATTTATAACATCTAAACATACTGTTCCGGATACTTCATCTATATTTGGATGGTAAACTCTATTCATAAAACCTATACTAGGTGATTTGAATGGGTAGTGTTCTGGTAAATGAACTCGTACTTTCCATACACCACCTTCATAGGGCGCTATAAAAATAAATATAGAGAGAATAGAAAAGATGATATTGATGTTAGATGCATATATTTATTAAGTGTACTATGTTGGAAAGATTAACTTGATTTATCAATTTTCAATAATAAACACTATTAAATTAAAGTATTTACTTTGAAAATGAAGAAATATAACCCTTAGTAAACCTTTTTTTGTTGTAAAAAGAAATCTATTATTAATAAGCTTTCTTATTGTTGAAAATATTTTTATCAGAACTTGATTGATATTACATGGATATTACCTTTATTATAACTTTACTATTTTCTAAGTACAATTAAAAGCAGTTTCCTTGTTTGAAACTAGTGTTGACCATGACACCATTAGATAGCATGACTGAAATATTGTTTAAATATTTTGGTTTGTGAAATATAACAATTGACACTAATGTCAACCTACCAGGGGAAGTACAATAAATAACATGTATGACAACAAAGTATGAGCAGCAAAGGAATTTTCAGAAAACATTTTATAAATGCTATCTATAATATTTAAGTGAATGTTTGGGGCACATGAAATACAAGTTTGTTTTTTTAATACAATTATATAATTAAATAATTTTATATAAGTTTTAATAACATTGTCTTTAAAATTTATTACTTTACATTTCCTTTCTTATACAATTTGCCTTGTAAGAACTACTGAATCATAAATTTAGTTACTTTTATGAGGTTTTGGACTTATTCCAAATTTAAACATTTTAGATACATATAAATAAACTACAATTATAATGACTTGTTGGTTCTTTTTAATGACTTTGTGTTTGAATTAGTTACTTATTACATATTACAAAAAAATTAATATATAAATAAAATAAACAAATGAATACTAACATTTATTTTAAATGTATTACTATTACAGTTGATTAAATAAAGGTACATGTATATCAACACTTTGTATAAGATATATAAATAATTATAATTTATTTATATTAATAACTATTCGTATTTTATATTGATACAAAAGGTACTTACTGCCACGAGGTCCATAAAATTTTACACAAAACTCATTTAGTCCTCCTAATATTGTTACCTCATGCTTGCTTTCAATTCTATCAAAGATAATTAAGGAAAACACATAATTTCATACAAGGACATGGAAACTGTGAAACAAAGCTATTGATTTCATATTGAAATAAGAATACTAAATAATCTAAATTAGTATTGTGTGATGTCTTGGGAGTGGTATCAAATAACACACGATACTGCGTATGACAATTAACGTAAGTAATTAACAACACTAATATTGAATTACAAAGACATCTGCGATCAGCTGATATAAAGGACTCTGTTATTGTTTACATTTTCGTTTTATTGGCACAAAGGATACAGTTTTATGACATCAGTATCCATTCTTCGTTTTCCAGCACTTGGGGAAGACATATTCGAATTATCATAAAACCTTTAACATTCAGGCAATGTACAACACTAATAATTAACCCCAGAAACGTAATCACTAACAAAACAATGGCCGTTTTTCACTTGGTCCGTGGTACTGCTGCAATCTGCACTTTCAGACTCTGACAAATAATTATTTGCGCACGCGTAATTTTTAGTTACATAGGAAGAACATTTCGAAAATATATTCCATATTTTGTCATTATGTATCACGATTTATTTATTATTATTCTGTTATGACAGAAACAGTGAAAACAATACACTTCTTGTTTCATAAAAAATACGGATCTAATTAAGTATTTATGAGGATTAAAAATATATTTTGCTAACCTTGCGTCCATAAAAGTTATCTGCGTTCGATTCTGTAATCTAATTATACTTCCAAGTCAATAGGAATTAACAAACGTTTCCATACAATTTAACATCCTTCGCTTTACTTATCATTAATTTACATATTAATTAAAATAATTTAGTCTCGCATGTTAATGTAATGTACGAAAACATATGCATAAATTAATTTAGGTATACATTAAATTTTGTAAACATGAAGGTTGATAATAAAACACCTAATATGTATTGTTACAATGCGCTTTCTCTATTTTATACAACACATTTCGTGGATTGCTTTAGAGGTTGCATAAGAAATACTCCTTACCTTTCCTTCGCCCAACACCGAACAGAAAAGAAAATTGGTATTGCTTCCATGACAATACATGAATGCTTAGAATGAAATAATCAATTTGCAGTAGTTTTACATATATGCCTTTACATATATATGACTTCAAAAATATTGTTTATAAATGCCAGTCTTCAAGAAATTCAGGTATATATCAAATATCACAAATGATAGTTACAGAATTGCTAGAAAAATGTTCCAGGAACATTTGTGTAATTACAAAAAAAGCAATTAATAAAGATAAGAGAGAAACATTCATTCGCATTAATGACCAGTCCAATGATAAACTTCTAGTGATTTTTGTACTTTATTGTAATAAGTAGCATAATGAACCATGCACGCATTCAAATTTATATTATACAGGGCAGTGGTAATGTGTCATCGGTAATGACTCACGATATAAAATTTTTCCATGCATTGCATGTATCTATGATGATAGTATGTGGTGCTTGGTATGTGCCATGCCATGAGTTATAAACTTATAAGAATATGTGGCAATATAAGCATTCAAAAATTCAATTTACTTCGTGTTATTTCATGTTATCGTTTTCATGATCGAAAATAAGGTTTTTTTCACTAAATGAATATAGCTCTATATATTATTTACCAAATTGTTGCAAAAAGTAATAAATTTTATTATCAATGTTTATAACTGTTGTTATTTAATTTGAATAGATTTCGATATTTACATAACGTTAACAACAATGTAAAATTTGACAGTTATTACATAGATGGCACTGCGGTGTATTAAGCGGTATCTTTTAATAATGTAAAGTTTACAAACAACTGTAATTATCTGTATTTATCTATCTATTACACATTATTAATATCTACAAATACGTGTTTCTTAATAAGCTAATATATGACAGTCAGGTTTTAAAGGATTACTTATAGTATAGTACAAGCACGTATAAGTAATGTACAAGTACAATCATACGTTTAAAAGCGTGTCATCGAATGGGTTATAGCTCGACTATTGGTGGTCGTTTCAATTACTAAGTGCTAATATTTAGTATTTTTTATTGAAACAGTGTATGTCATATATTCCGATTTAGGTGCTAGTCGATAGATTTAATTTTAAAAAAAATACTATTCCTTTTATAAACCGTTGTACATTAGGTTGTGGTGTATTTGTGAGGCGTGATAAAATTTATTTTAAGGAAATGGCAGTACCATCAAGGATATTGGCAAATGCACTCAGTGAGTAAAATTATATAATAAGACTATGATATCGTTTTTATTTTAAAAGGATTGACTATTTATGGAAATAAGATTGATTATTTCAAGAAAAATATCTGTTATTAATTGACCTTAGTACTTGTTCAACTCCACCACTGTGATATAGATCAAAGTACATGTTTACAAATTAGAAATGATTTTTTGAATAATTATATGACTATATAGATGTTATATATATATATTAATTTCAGATAATATTAAACTGGTGCAATCAATAAGATATAACAGCTATAATACTACAAGGAATAATTTGAAAATTACTGGTAATACTAAGGTTATTTGTCAAGGGTTTACTGGAAAACAAGGCACTTTTCATAGTAAACAGGCAATTGAATATGGTAGCAATATGGTTGGGGGTGTTTCCCCTGGTAAGGGTGGCAGAAAACATTTGGATTTACCAGTATTTAACTCAGTTAAAGAGGTTTGTATTTTGTTTCATTAAGAGTGGTAAATATATTTAAGTTAATTTATTAAAAGGAATGTTATACTACATGTAAATAATACAAATACCAAAGTAGTTTATTTCATCATAAAAATGAAACATCCTTATTATACAAACAGAATAAGTGTCATACTTATCAAGGTTATATTTAATGATAAAATTTATAAAATACCTAAATTTGAAATGCAGTAATTAAGTTTGTGTTTTTAATTTATTCTGCCCAAGTAGTTTAATTTTACTGTTGAAAATGTAAGGAAAATTTTCAATGATTAGGTATGTGACCTAAAAAATAGATTTTGTCTTCTCCTACAGTTCTTATTATAAAATTTCAATACATATATATATATATAAACAGGTTTCAAAAAAAGATTGCATATATGATTTTACTTATAGTATTTATCAAAAAAATGTTAATGAACATATGGCTATAAATTAATTATTTCTAAGATCATAAACGCCATACCTAGACATCTGTTGATTTCCAAACATTACTATTCACATTATGTTTACTGATTAGCTATTTTCACAATCATTGAGACAGGCGCGCACCCCCCAAAAAAAAAATTGGGGGTGTTTTAAGTTTTTTTTTATAGATTTCTTTAATTTTTTTTAATACATTAACTAAAATTTAGAGCAACTAGAAAGAGATGAATATGCAAAACAATAGAATACACATTAAAAAATAACCAAAAACAGGATTATATAAATAATATTGCACATTTTTATTTTTTTTCTTTAATTTGGGGGGTTTACCCCCAAACCCCCCATCTGTTCGCTCCTGCAGTGAGGTCATCAATTTCTATAATAATTATGTTGGGTGGATGAAAACTCTCATGCTGTTATGGAGACAAGCCTTTTTTTTGGAACATTTGGCTGGGTGTTTTGATGGAATCAGTTTTCTTACAGAATTATTTAAATGCAAAGTTTATCTTCCTTTGCTGAATAACATTTATTTGAAATCGGCAGCAATGAACGTTCAAATCGGCAGTAAAATAAATCATTATTGTACGATTTTGGGGTATGTTGTCTTGCAGAAGTTGTCACTAGTTGACAGCTGACAATGGAACAGTAAACATTCAAAAGTAAAATAAAGGTTTGTTTTGCTTTATTGGCAACGATTTCAGATAAAATTTAATGTACAATTAGGCCAAAGTTAATTTTCATCACTCATAGCCGTTATTTGCTTCGGAGAAATCCACATTCGTGATGAAAAATATAACTTTACAGCCTTGGTACACAAATAACTATTTACCCCCACGATTGAAAGATGTTCCACACAATTGATATAACTTTTGCGTTTTACATGTTTTTTTTGAATGTAGCATACAATAACAGCTAAATAGGGTGAGATAGTTCAGTGCCATAATCAGCCAGATACCATGATTTAAATCCCCTTAACTCTTGCTTATTTATGTATTTATCTTTGTATGTTTTAGAATAACCTGTTTATTGTAATGTAATTTCTTGATGACAATACATAATCAGCTGTATCTTTAAAACACTTCATTTACAGACATATGTTTATTAAGTCTTTGTTATTTCTTTTTAGGAGTACTAAATGTGAATAAAAAGTGCAACCTTTCTTTTTAAACAGCCTGTATATGTACATATATGTTTCCTTACAGTCTAATTATTTTATTAGGCAAAAGATGCCACTGGATGTGAAGCGACTGTAATTTATGTACCACCACCTGGTGCAGCTGCTGCAATTTTGGAAGCAATAGATGCTGAAATATCACTTATCGTATGTATAACTGAAGGGATTCCACAACAAGACATGGTCAAAGTGAAACACAGACTGATTCGTCAAAATAAATCACGACTTGTCGGCCCAAATTGTCCTGGTATAATTGCCCCAGAACAAGTATATAATTCACTACATATAAAAAGTACTTCAATAACATTTAAATTATTTCAGTGTAAAATTGGTATAATGCCAGGTCATATACATCAGAGAGGAAAAATTGGTGTAGTCTCTCGATCTGGCACATTAACATATGAAGCTGTCCACCAGACTACTCAAGTTGGTTTAGGTCAAACTCTTTGTGTTGGTATTGGTGGTGATCCTTTCAATGGAACAGATTTCATCGATTGTTTAGAAGTGTTCATCCAAGATCCTGATACCAAAGGAATAATACTTATTGGAGAGATTGGTGGTGTTGCTGAAGAAAATGCTGCAGAATATTTAATGAAAAATAATACAGTAAGAAATTTAATGATTTTAATTTATTAGAAAAATAATGTCTTTTTTTCATACAGGGTGTGAATGCTAAACCTGTGGTTTCATTTATTGCTGGATTATCGGCACCTCCAGGTAGAAGAATGGGACATGCAGGTGCCATTATATCAGGTGGAAAAGGTGGTGCTCAAGATAAGATTAACGCTTTGGAAAAAGTAATGATAAAATTTAATATAACCCTGTTTATATTATTGTTATGATTATTATTTTTACATTTTAGGCTGGTGTTATAGTTACTAAATCTCCTGCTCAGATGGGTAATGAATTATTAAAGGAAATGCGTCGTCTTGGTTTAGCATAGATTCCAACAAAATGCTCCCTGCCATTACATTTATGAACGTGTTTGTATTATATTAAATGTGTAATCACTGTAAAAGATATTCTGAAAGAAATTAATTCCCCCATCATGTACTTTATCTGAATAAAATGTTAAGAACATAATGTTACAAATAAATTATTTATTCTTTATTAATTTTCCCATATTTTTATTTAATTATTTTATATTTACCTTCTATTTTGTTGCATTTAACTCTTGAAGATACTTCTCATTGTTGTGAAAATTAAAAATTCATTTATCCTTTGCTAGAACTGTTGCTTCGAATTTCGATAACTTTTACGTAGATTCGTAACTTTTTGGTAGATTCCGTTGAAAATTAGTAAATTTAAATTTTTGAGAGGGTAGTCGTACGGGGAACATTTTGCATTCACAACTGCAGTAATTGGAAAAAGCCACAACTACTCTCTATTCATAACAGAACCATTCGGCAAAGTGTGTAAATTGAAATATTCCAAATAGTTTTATTTCTGTTGTGTAGATATTTGAAATTCAACAAAGAAATAAAAATAACCTTCACGCGCAAATAATATAATAAAATATATCTGAATTTCTTTCAGTTCTACAAAGCCTGACAAAGAAGCATTGGTTCTAAAGAAGTAAATCGCTCTCTATTTGCAGTAGAAATTAAAATAGAAACCTAAATTTCTCTACATTCAACTACAATCCGTTAGAGGGAGCCCCGAATGTTCTTAGAAACTTACACTAGCGCCCCCTATCTTGGGTAATCTCCCTAATCTGTGGCATATAATAATATTTGTCCAATGTGGTAACTCAATATGGCCGCCGCAATGCATAAATATTACTTTCTTATACGTAGTATAAAAGGTAGTATTGTGATGATGAAAATTTTCGACCTCGAGATTTTTGCAAATGTCCACGTTTTGAAGTCCCCTAATACCGAAAAAGTGGTTTTTAAAAAATGTCTGTGTGTGACCACGATAGCGGTCAAACCGCTGTAGATATCAACTACAAATTTTGTATTTACGTGTATAATCTCCCTCTTGAGATCTGATTAGTTGTTCAGTAAAATCGGTAGACCGGAAGTAGCAGTTTACTTCAGTGAAAAATTCGAATTTTGCCAATATTTCATCAACTACAAAGTTTAAACAAATTTATAAAGAATTCATATGTACTTAAAATTAAAATTGAGAACAATTTTATTTAAAAAGTTTTTCAAAATTCCCACCTTTAGGTCTTTTACCCCTATCGAAAATCATTTTGCGAATTTTTCGCAAATCATGCTTTTTAAACAGGTACGTTACAGATATAAAAGTATTTAAAATATAATTTTCAATACCTTTTGTATAAAAAAAATTTCAAAATTCAGACCGGAAGTACCACTTTTACTCTTATCGAATAGCGATTTTTTGCAAATATGTTGTAAGTAATGCATTCTATATATATTTATCAAGAGTACAAAAGTATTTAGTTCTGGATTTGCAATATTTTTTGTATATATGAAATTTTAAAATTCGGACCGGAAGTAACACTTTTACTCTCAGGGAGTAGCACTTTTTTTTCGAATATCTTGCAAAGTATGTATTCTATAGCAATTTATTAAGAGAATAGAAGTACTTAGAATAGGATTTTGAATAATTTTTGTGTAAAAAAAATTCTTAAAATTCTATAGTTTGAAACGCTCATACGTATAAGTCGAGGCGCGCACCGAAATGGTACGTACGTGGCATAGAAGTGGCGTGGTATGTGGCAATTTTTAAACAAGTGAAATCGGTTGCCACAGCACTATATCGATGCGCGCTGTCGCATCTGATTTCACTCGTTTAAAAATTGCCACATGCCACGTAGTCACCACGCCACGTACGTATCATTTCGGTGCGCGCCTCGATTAAGAAAGTCGTGTGGTGGCCACACCTCATTTATTTGTATAGGGTACATGTACACTTCGTATGTTCTCGATAATCATTCAAAATAGGTTCTTAGTCCAATAATAATTAAAGAAATATCGTGAGTGCATTATTTTTTTAATCCATTTTAATATAGTAACATTTTTCTAACTGTATTAAAGAAAACATACCTAGAATATATATGTTACGCTACTGAACACGTAATCAAACATACCGGATATATGACAAGTTATTCAAAATGCTCATTTTATAAATTATGATTGGTCAATATTGCCATAACTACCATAATACCCATTTCCCCACCAGTTCATTATCTCTCCTGTTCAATTCTTTGGCGTAGTTTAGAACAATACTTATACAATAAATTCTTGCCACTAATAACTAGATGGCGTCACAATTTTGTCAGACCAATACATGAAACATAAAAGTTTGTCTGGGAAACGTGCTGGGAAATAACAGAACTAGCATAACAAGTAAAGCGGGGTACATTTACAGTAAATTTAAGTATTTTATTTGAACAGTTTGGGGATCAGTTGTAAAATACTGATTAACAAATATACTTTAAATTTCATACCACCATACCTACTTAAATATCTAAATGACAATCAATAAATCATTTTCCTTAAAATTAGTTGTAAGTTTTGTACAATAAAAAGTATAGTACACAAAGAAATATAAGAATTTAAAATTACATATTAAGAACTAATATACATATACATATATATATATATACAAAGTAAAAAATTCTTCCTATAAAATTCAACCTAAATTAAACTTAGATAAAAGAAAAAATATGAATGTAAAATATTTTAATATACTGTAATTACTTAAGATGAGCACCATTTGAAAATAAACAGGCATGTATTCAAGATTTGAGAATGTAAAAAATATATAGAGGAAAAAACTAGTTTATCACATTATATAAAAACCCAAAAGGGCAAAAATTAATATAAAATTGTTCAACGTAAAATAAAACAACAAATTTGTTTATATCTTCACTATAATATAGTGAAGATATAAACAAATTTGTTGTTTTATTTTACGTTGATTTCAATGGATCTTCACCAAGTAAAAGCCACATCTATCCAATTTTATAAAATTGTTACTTAAAATATTGAGAGGCAAATGAATTAAAATATTAAACACTTTGCTGTTAAAAGTGGGACTGTAACATGTCCAGCTACTTTTTACAACATATACTATTAATTTTAATGTATATATTGCACTTTTACTGACTTTTAATATTAAATTCATGAAAGATTTCTTTAATAAATTTGAAAACATCTTCACGATCACAAGTAGCATCAACACGTCTAACAAGTCCAAGGCTCCTGTAATAATTAATAATTGGAGTTGTCTCCTTTGCATAGGTTTGACATCGTTTATTTAAACTTTCGATGTTATCGTCACTCCTGCCACTGCCTTGAGCTCCTCTTTGTAAACATCTATCGATGCTAACCTGAAGTATCGAGAATTTAATATTTGAAAAATAATAAATGAACAAAACAAATATTGACCTCAAAAGCACAATCAAGAAAAAGAACGAAAAGTACATGCACTTTATCTGACATACGTCTATTCCAACCATCCAAGTTATCTTGATTTCTCGGAAATCCATCAATTAAAAATGCATTTTTACCAGAGCTGTTCATAGCTTTTTCAATTAAACTGCATGTAATATCTACTGGTACGATTTTACCATCGCGGATATATTCTTCAATCATTTCCCCATATTCTGACTTTGGATTATTACGCTCATCTCTGAGTAAGTCGCCAGCCGATAAATGTACAAATCCATATTCATTAACAATATTCGCGCATTGAGTTCCTTTTCCAGCACCAGGTCCTCCCAGCACAAATACAACTCTTGGTACCATAATTTTTTCTAATTAGATAAGTGACTTTACAATGCTAAAAATATCGAAATTATAAATGAAAAATTCAATGTCAGGTCTCCATGTTTCATTTTTTCAAGACAATGTTATATTTTCATGGTAAAAAGTGGTAATTAGCTATGTAATTTGTATTCACTAGACGGATAACGACTATCTAATTAGAAAATATAATTGGTAAACTCACTTAAGACTAGATTTTCTATGTAAATAACTAAATATATGTATCTAAAACTAATTAAATAATTAAATTAGTGGCTAACTGTATCGTGTCCTAGCATTTAACTGCTTGACTGTTATCAACATCATATACGTATATGGTATAGGCACAGGTATAGGTATTAATAATTTGACGTAATAACAATAATAACAGCGTAACAGCAACAACTTTTTAAATTGAAGTGACCAAATAGGTGACGTTAATCAATAATGTGATATTTCAGCTAATAAACAAAATGCCCAAAGTATTTCTTTCCAATAATATAAATGCAATATTAATTATTAGTGTAGAAAATTAAATACAGTTTTTTTTTATTTTAGGATACTTACGTTTAGAATTATTCAAAATACAAAATACCGTTTTGTGTAAGTATGTATTTTTTCTTATGTATTAATTCAACTTACTCAACAATCACATAATTAAATCTAAAGTCAAAGTTTATATTTCGTTTTTTATCAAAAGATTAGCCGGTATCTTTTCTCCCAGTCAGTACACTGTGATATGGTTTTAAATTACATTTGACGATTGTAAGTGATTCGTTTAGTAGAACTTGCTTTAAAACCTAGGTAGATAAACTTTTTTATATTTTATATAATAAAGTCAAAAATTACGGTTTAGACTTAAAAGTAATTTATTAAGGTTTCCATTCCTGGTTTATTATCAATTTTTTGTATTGATCAACATTAATAAAATGATTTATTTATGTAAATTATTGTACCGGACGAACCTTCGAGAATACCATATACTCAGTGGCGGCTGATGGTGTGTACGTTTTCTTGGGGCACGTACAGTTTTGTGCAATAAATTGGCGTACACGTCTTATTGCTAATTTTGACATTATTTTGCCATTGTGAAAATGGCTTAAGTTAAGTTGACAAATGGAATTATAGCGTCAATTCAATTTGTCATACATGACAGGTATTCAAACAAAAGTCATATTTACATAAGCGTATATTAAGTGTACGCCAATTTATTGCACAGAACTGTACATAATAGACTATACATGGCCGAGATAGGGGAATACGGTTCAGTTTCATTCAGACTAGACGGACTCGTGTTTTGTCGGCTGTCGGGAAACCGGTAGGCAATACGGTGCCCGAGAGCCGACAAAACACGAGTCTGTCTAGTCTGAGTGAAACTGAACCGTATTCCCCTACCTCTCCCATGTATACTATAGACACAAGCCTCAAGACAAGCATTATGCGTAATAAATAAGGCACCGGTCAAAAGAATTCAAACGTTAGACGTAGCCACTATGTAAAATTGTATAAATATTTAAATAATATATAATTAAATACATAAATTTATAGTACTTTTAAAGTGCAGAATAAGAGTTAAATTATGTATGCACGCAGAATGAGTGAAGGAGGTAAACGTATTTTCATAGAAAAAGAAGGGAGATAGACATTACCGATGTATACTTCTTCGGGGAATTCCCTAGTGCGTACAATCATACACGTATAGATGCAAGATGACACATCAGAAATATAAAACCATATGAATCTGAGTATTTGCCAGCGTAGTCAAAAAAAGTGATAAAATTCCAAATAGAAATCGTTCTCTTAAAAGTTTTGATACACGTAAATGTATATATTTTTTAAGTATGAGACGATTTAAGTCATGTGGTTGTTTCATGCGTAATAGCATATTGTTTTTTTTGAGTAGTTCCTAACGTTAACTACATATTATAAATGTATATATATGAGCCGCGTTTCTTTTATTAATTTTATGAATAATGATATCTTTTATATCATTTTGTAAAGGACGTAAGTTGATTAAAGTTTTTGTTAAACTGCCAAAAAATAAATCTATAAATAAAATTATCGATGTTTAAAAACATCGATGTTTGGTAGTCGATATTTTGCAACCATCGATGTTGATCAACGATGTTAACATCGATGTTTGATATCGATGTCCCATCCCTAGTACATAGACAAGACTGATTCGTTTATTATCGGCGATATACTCCCACTGGGAGTATATATTTTAATGTAATTATTGTACCGGACGAACCTTCGAAAATACCATATAGGTACTCAGTGGCGACTGGTGAGTACGTTTTGTTAGGGCACGTACATAGGCAAGACTGGTTCGTGTATTAACGGCGATGTACTCCCAGTGGTAGGTACACGAATACACGAACCAGTCTTGTCTATGTACGTGCCCTAACAAAACGTACTCACCAGTCGCCACTGCCACTAAGTACCTATATGGTATTCTTGAAGGTTCGTCCGGTACAATAATTACATTGAAAAATATGTAGTGCACCAGGGCTTAAACATGAAATTTTAAATACCATAGATGTATGTATATGGAATTGATTTGGCCAAATGTAGATGACATGGTTATGATGGAGCAAATATTATGTCAGGTGTACATGGAGGATTACAAGCTCTTATAAAAAAACATGCGCCAAATGCCGATTATGTTCATTGTGTGACACACGCATTAAATTCATTATTAAATGATGCTGCGAAACGTCACAATTTTTCAATAGTTTGGAGAAAATATATGCTTTTTTAGCAATAGTATAAAACGCTGGTCAAAATTAAGTAACGAGTTATCTGAAAAATATAAAATTACCCTTAAAAGGTACCTATGTCCTACTACTTACTATATAGTTTTCAAGAAATAATGCTTTATATGCTATAAGGAAAAAATATTCATTAAATAAAAGCTTTATACCAACTAAATTTAATTTCCAAAAAAGATGAATGTGACGACAAATGTAAAAACATAATTAATAATAATAATTTTAGAGGGCTACGATTTTGTGATATTTGTAGCCTTTATGTCTTGACTATTTGTGAAATCATTAACCCAGTTTCTAAAGCCCTACAGCATGAAAATAATAACTTACAAAAAGCTAGAATTTTACTAAGTAGTCTTTTTAATAGATAGATAGAAATAAGAAATCAAAAATCAAAGAAGTGGGGGTAACAACTGATTTCAAAAATAAAAGACGGAAGATAACGAAGCGCTTTTTTGATGAGTTATCAGAAGATGATTGCTGTTTAGATATATTAATTCTCAAACTAAACAAAGATTTTAGAGCCTCTATGATATGAGTAATGTTCGAAGTCTTACAACCGGATAAAGTCTATTAAACGACATAATTAAAAAGGAAGTCGGAAAAAAGACTAGGAAATATAATAAAAACATGTCAGATGATCTCTACGAGCAATTAATTGCTTTGAAAACCTGTTTAAAACCAGTAATTCAGAAAATTCTTTCTTTTGTGGATCTCACAGGATTATTGCCGATAAACTTCAATAGTCCTGCCTTCAGTTTTCCGCTGGTAATATCAGCATGCTACGTTTTTTGACCCTTTCGATTACAACTGCAACAGCAGAAAGAAGCTTTTCTAAGCTCAAACTGATTAAAAATTATCTTAGAACTTTTATAGCACAAGAAAGTTTATCGTACTTATCAATACTGTCCGAAATGCAGAAATCCTTGAAAAACTAAAATCGTGTCCAGCTATGGATGTTTTTATAAATAAATTTGCAGGAAGAAAGGCAAGAAAAGTGTCTATTAGATGTTATACATAATACATACGTATACATACGTATACATATATAATAGTTTCTTATGCTTTTAAATATACTTATTTTGTTAATGCGAGTATTTTTTTTATTTTGAAAAAAAATATATCTTCCTTTTGGGCTTCGCAGCAGTCGGGTAAAAAGGGCCCCGCCAACAGTCAGTAGTAATAGCAGCCCTATCAACTAGGTACAGTAAGCGATTTTTTTTATTATATCTATTATGTATTCAAGAATAAATGTACTTTGTCGGAATGTTGAATCAACCTGTATACATATTGATGTATGTATAATTATCTACATGTTTATATATTTACAGTTCTGTGCAATAAAGTGGCGTACACGTTTTATTGCTAATTTTGACATTATTTTGTTAGTGTGGAAATGGCGTATTTTTTCCTGTATTTGAAAGGTTAAATAATGCCTCCATTATTGACATTAGTTGTCAAAATGATTGGTTCTGATTATATTTTTTCTTGATGATTATTTTATTTAAAATTATCGTTTGTAAAGACTTTATCTTGACATTAAATAAAATTTATTATATTAGGTACATAATTGATTAATATTCAACACGAAAAATAAAATACAAATAAAAGTAAATATAGAAACAAAACAAGAAAAGATTAATATTTAGTCATACTGCGATTTCTTTCAATGACATTATTTAAAGGATGGGATATTGAATTAATTAATTGCCGCACGTAATTTTGATCTGTCGCTAATTGTTCCCACGCATTTTCTATTGTATCCCAAAGATGATTCACGTTTAGAAAACGAATATTTTTGGTATACAGGTCTGGCCTACGATTATCTTGCATGCGGCTTTCCGTACATAACACGAAAAGACTTGCCAAACCGTACCTACCTAAGATATATACAGATTGTCGTAGTTAAAAGTTAATATGCATCTTCAAATACACACACATAAACATGTACCTATGTATAAGACCGGTGGTGTGGGCAGATAGTGGGGAGATCGAAAGCGGGGACAACACATTCGTTCCGTAACTTTAGAGCGTGAACGTTACATTGTATCTGAGCAGACTCGCAAATATTAAAATAAAATGCCCTTAACTGTCGAGGAAAAAATACAGATTGTGTTATGGTATGCCAAGGATAATTCGTACAAAGACGTGCAAAATTTATTTGTTGCGGCGTATGAAAATCGTCCACCTCCCTCTGTGCCAGCTATTCATAAGATTGTGAAACAATTTCGTACAGAAGGTTGTGTTAATTCACTGCATACTAAAAGACACGTTGTGCACTAAAGCCTCGGTACCCCGGTGTCCCGATATCACGCCCGATATGAACTCATCTGTACTCCCCTACTATCGTACCCCTCCATTTCATGTTTGCATGCACTTGTGTGCGTGTTTGTGTTTCCCTATATCTACTTTTATTTCAGTCAAACGGTATACGCGACGCGACAAGTAGACCTTCAGCGAAACCATATTAAATTCAATCATAAAAATAATAAATCTGCAGGAATTCTTATAATATTAACTTAAGATACTTTTTAAAGAATGTTACGAATGGGGATAGTATACCTAAAAATGAAGATAACAACCCCTGCAACATGTATTATATTGGAATCTTATGATCGTAATGATCGCATCGGCCAGTCGTCGAGCGTCGAACAGTATAATACGTGCCCACTGCCCACATGTGTATAAATACTGGCAACAACGTTCGTTTCAATACATGGACTTTAGCTGGCATGCAAGGTAAAAACAGACCGAACCTGTATATTTTCTTAGTTATTAAACGCCATATATTCTCAATAGGGTTCATATCTGGGCTGTTAGTCTGCCGCGTTATTATTACCAAGCCATGTTCTAGCAATATTAGCCGTATGCACAGGACATTTGTCATGTTTTCAAGTCCAATTCATGGATTCTTCAACAAGCTGTGAATCGTGAGCCAGGAAAATTTACTGCAATTTTAGAACTTCTAACGGTATCAAAACGATTTTCCCTTAATTATTGTAAAAGCACGTCTTCTTCCCGCGTGGATATTCGGGGACGAGCAGAACCACCTCTTCTATACAGCACGTGTCAATTTTCATTAGCCATAGGCGATTAATTCATGCAATACGTGACAACATGGCACCCCCTACTTTTCTCTTCAATGCGAGCGCACTGGTGTCTAGCGACACGGATTCCACTTTGACTTTGAGACTTCCGCATGCGCATCTACACTGATTGCATCATTTCTGTGCTTTAATACCTCACTGTTAATATTAAAACTACGTTCAATATTGAACAGATCCGTTTTTGTTAGTAGGTGCGATCTTTCTAAAATGCCATTGCAAACTGATTCTCTGACTTGATCCAAAATAGTTTCAATTGGAATTTTTGAAGCAATTTGCACAGCCAATGTCTGCCGTTCTGTTTCAGTTAAATTCAGATGTCCTAGGTCATTACTGTGTCCTACATGGGTTTTCACATATTTCACTTCACATTTTCTATCATTTGTTACCGTAACACACATTTCTGCAGGGCAGTATCCAGAAATCTTCTTGGAACCTTGAGTTTTCAAGTGCCTCAAACCACTCCCTTTACTTTTGTAATTACCAGATCTATGACAAACATATTTTGTCTTGGTATGTTTTTCAGTTTTATCAGTTCCATGTGCATTTACAAATAATTCACTTGTCTTATTTTGCTCGTGTTTTTTCCATTTCTCAAATTCTTGTAAAGTAGTAAATTGGAAAATTTCTGTTACGACCGTGTCATGTCTTCTATAAAAGTGTTCAAATAAATCAGACTTTTGAAAACAATCTGATTCAGAAGTATTCTTGCACAATATGCATTTCAGACCACTGGAGTTATGTGGTTGTTGTATCCATTTCCGTACAATTTTTTGTCATTCCACAGTGGACTCACTTACGGAAAACAGAAAACATAGACGTACCTGGTATGCTGTTACCTATTCACCACCACCACAAGCCACAAGTATTAAGTATTTTAGGTTAGGTTAGGTAACGTAAACGTCTAAACAACCGCCACCAGCGTCCGACGTTTTGCGGGTGTTTTGCGCATGCGGAAGTCCCAAAGTCAAAGTGGAATCCGTGTCGCTAGACGCGAGTTGCGAGCGCGACCGATGCAAGCTCAAGTTAGCAGTAGCTGTTGGACTATTGACTTGGATGTTTGTACTGCGCTTAGAAATAATATTTACGCCTTGCAAGGATTTTTCTTTTTCCTTTCAGTAAATGCAGAGAATTATTAAGCATGACACAAACAAAAGCGTAATTCTAATAAAATTAAAAATAAGGTAAATAAAAAAGGATTCTGAAAATAATAATAAACAACTAGATCGCGCCGGCCATTTGATGATGACGGATTTTATTGCAGACTATATCTCGGAACGTGTTCGCAGCTAAACATTTAATGTAGAAGTGGCAAGATCGGAGAAAGTCGCTGTGATGTCGATTGTTGCCGGGAGACACACGTTGCCACGTATTATTTGTATACGTATAAATCGCATGTAAACATTGAATCCCTATAGCTAATGAAAATAGACACATACGGTATAATGTTCTTTCCTCCTCCCAGCGATTCTTAATCTTTAGCAGAGTAGACTTATTTATGCCAAATTGCTGTGCTACTGCTCTAATCGACCATTTATCTTAGACTTTTGCTATAATATGAGCCTTACATATCAAATCTAAATATGCGAGCATATTGAATATCTGTATCTGTCAGTTAAGTATGACAAATTGAATTGACGCTGTATGACAAATTAAAAACTAAAGTTATATTTACATAATCGTATATTAAGTGTACGCCAGCTTATTGCACAGAAGTGCACATGTGGGTGTTCAAAATACCGGCTTATAGATTTTTTTAATTAATATCAATGTGGGTATTCTTTGTAAATTCATTATATAATTATGGTTATTTTATCTATCAACAAACAACAATCAAACACAACACAAGAAGTAGGTAAGTATGCAAATGATTCTACTTTCGATTTTTTTATTTATGGATTTTAAGAACAAAACAATTGGAATAGTAATAAATAGGAAAACCACAAGTGGAAATTATTCTTAGAGACAGATAAAAAACATATTTTTAATTTATCACGACTTTAATATTAAATTAATATAGGTATAATTATATATTTGCATTTCTTAATTTAATTTATTTTAGTACTAATAAAAGACAATAAGTGGATAATAGATAGAAATAATCAATGTTTTCTTACTTGCTCGTCAAATAATTAATAATGGAATTTAAAAATTACTTTCATTTACACTGGTGACGTATCTACTGCTTCGGGATTTAGCTATTGACGTCATGTAACTTCCATATCTTGCGGAAGATAAATAATACTATAAACATTATCTTATATATTATATATATATACATATAAAGGTCAAGAAAGAGTCCACGTAAGTATGAGGCAAATGGAATTGTTCTTATTATTGATTTTACTAAAAATTTAATATTTTTTATTCAAAGTTACTTTGTAGTACTTGGTTAAAGAGCAAATTAAAAGCAATTAATTTTGCCATAAGAGACACTTATTTTCAAAGGTATTAAAATATCCGTTTAGAAATATTGTTTCAAATTTTGAAACATGCAGAAATATTATTATGTACTCGTATTAAAAAGCTAACAAAATTCACTGTTATAGAGCAATAATAATAGCGATTACGTAATAATTTTTAACTGCTATCTACATGACAGTAATTTTGTGATTGTCATTTGGATTGTCACCTCAATAATAAATTCCATGTGATTTTCAGTTAAAATAATTTACATTTTATATCAAATTCTTAGAGCTCAAGAGCATGGAATTAAACAGAAATCATATACCTACTCATAATATTTTAAGAAGCGGTTTTTCTTTAATATACAACAAATATGAAATTGACAAAATAAACAAATTCCGAAATACAAATAATAGAAAAAACTATTCAAGGTACCTATCCGTTGACTTTGTTTTTTAATTCATCTAAATTCTGGGGTCTTTCTGAGAAATACTTTATTCTTTAACCAACCATACATCCTATCCACCTTTCTCCAAATTTTTCATTTAAATACTATTCTGGCACTATGTGACCAACCAAAGAGTTCTTCTAACATCTACTGGCAATTCGTTATCGAGATCTGTTTTCAGAAACTCAATATATCGCTGTGAATTTAATGACGGGAAAAATACGGACCAAACATTTTTCTATTCAAAATCATCCCACATCAAACATTTAGTTTTTGTAAATGCCGATTCTTACAAGGAATTCTAAAATTTGGGAACACCAATGGCAATTTTGTGCGCACAACACCATTTGTAGAAAATGTTGCTTCATCAGTAATTAAATATTTTTGAAAAATGATTTGTGTGTTTCAATTTCAGCTTGAATATCCAAATAAAGTTCAATTCTATTGTTGTAGTCCCATTCCTGAAAAGTTTAATAATAATAACAATAATAATGTTTTTATTTTTCTCCTTATTGTTACATAAAGATATACACAAATAGGTATGTATGCAGACATAAACAAAACGAGATCACAAGAAAAAAAAAATTGTTTCGAAGTGGAAAAACACAGGAAAAAGGAGTGGTTCAGATAGGCGACCTAAGTACGCCCCCTCCTTTCCCACCAAACTCTTAAAAATATGTGAACTTATAATTAGTAATAAATGCCTAAAAATAATCCTAACTAAACATAACTAAGACTAAAGTAATTCTGCGTATATACCCTAGTCGTCAAATTTTAATTTCGGTTTGTACTTCTATCCCATGCAGAAGATGACCTTATAATATGCAGCGATGCCTGCTTGCTAACAGTGGTGGGAGAGCGACGCAGTGTCGCGGGACCCTCACGCCTTACATATCATAGGAAACATTAGTAGAGTGTACTGTCTTGGCAGCCTCGCTTATGTTTATCTTTAGTTTATTTTGTCGCGCTCTTTTCCTCTTTCTACTTCCGTATCAGAAATTAAAATATGTCGACAACGGTATAACAACCTTATTACTACGAATACGAAGAAACAGCAACCCTGAAAGCCGTC
The DNA here is from genome assembly GCA_963170755.1 of Amphimallon solstitiale. Lineage (NCBI taxonomy): Eukaryota > Metazoa > Arthropoda > Insecta > Coleoptera > Scarabaeidae > Amphimallon > Amphimallon solstitiale. The sequence goes on along the minus strand of OY720684.1, from coordinate 1,239,667 downwards.
ATACCCATAGACTTAAAATGACCTGGTATACTACCATTATAAAGGGCCTCTGTTATTTACTCTATATACCAACGATTTGCTTCAATCAATAACATGTAATGTACTCGCATATGCGGATAATTTAGAGATCTATTGCTCTATAGGAACTTGAAACGATGTACTTCATCTTCAAGAATGAATCGTATATCAACTTGGTGTTCGAACTTCAATTTGATACTAAATATAAGTAAATGTTGTTATGTCTTACTCTTGCAAAAATAACAATGTACCATCTACCTTTCTATTGAGGACAACCAGCTCAGGCGATAAAGGATCTTGGCGTGTTCTTTGACACACATTTGAGCTTCTGCAGTCATATATATTTCATTTGCAATTCAGCTTCAAAAGCTTTAGGTTTTGTTTTGCGCAGTTGTAAGTTTTGTAAAAATTCACTGCTTCTGAAAACTTTGTATTTCAGTTTTGTCGTCAGTAAACTGGAATATGCATCACAAGTCTGGTCACCTCAGTACATATATCTACAACTAGCCATTGAGAGAGTGCAGCGGCGATTCCTGAAGTACTTGTCTTACAAGGATACGGGAGTTATCCGGCACGTGGCATCGATTACAATCTCTTACTGCAAGCACATGACCTCCAGTCACTGCGGGATCGCCGAGAGTTTCGTGGAGCACGCTTTACATGGAAGCTATGTAATGGAATAATTGATTGCCCACATCTCCTATCATGCTTAAACTTTTATATTTCCAGTATTTCCTCTCGCTCCTCCTCCACGTTTTGGACTAAATAAATTATTATTATTATTAAAGGGAGTAGACTGCATATGTGAATGATCTCTTAAAAAATATTGTATGGTATTTAGGTAAAGTGATAGCATCTTTTCTCCTTATATTAATATTAACCACGTTACAGCGAAACCTGACTTTCTTCAATAAGTACGATGGGCACTCAAACAAAAGGATTCTATGAAACAAGGTAAGGCAATGTAAAGTAAGTCGGTTTTTCATATTTACCCATCGCAAAGATTTAAGCTTGTGTGATATTCTATCATACTTGCGAATACCAAAAATGTACCGCATACAAGCGTTTTGTACATTCTGCACTCCTCGCTTCATGTCAACAGCATCCAAACAGGCATGCAATAATTAAACAACGACAGCACCAATGATTCGCATAGTATCCTCTTTAATTTAATAATGAAGATAGAAAGAGTATAAAATCTTTCAAGTAAGAACGGCTTATAATTTTTGATATGTAATATCTGAAAGAGTCATCTATGGTTAAGCCTAAATTTTTTTGATTGCGTTAGTACTGGTATAGTGTTATTATTTAAAGTAATTTTCGATTGAGCCCCAGATCTCCAACGTCACCCATCCTTCCAAACAACACAGCTTTTGTCGGGGTTAATAAATATAGACTGTTTGCGGGGGTAAGTACAAGCGTTTTGTACTCTCTGCACTCCTCGCTTCATGTCAGCAGCATCCAAACAGGCATGCAATAATTAAACAACGACAGCACCAATGATTCGCACAGTATCCTCTTTAATTTAATAATGAAGATAGAAAGAGTATAAAATCTTTCAAGTAAGAACGGCTTATAATTTTTGATATGTAATATCTTAAAGTGTCATCTATGGTTAAGCCTAAATTTTTTTTATTGCGTTAGTACTGGTATAGTGTTATTATTTAAAGTAATTTTCGATTGAGCCCCAGATCTCCAACGTCATCCATCCTTTCAAACAACACAGCTTTTGTCGGGGTTAATAAATATAGACTGTTTGCGGGGGTAAGTACTAATATTTGATGTCAGCATTAACTTTAGATATGGCTCGGAAGAAGGAAAAGACAAATAAATTTGGGTGTCATCTGAACACATATGCGACTTACAAAAGTCAATATTTTTGGGCAATATATTTGTGTAAATTGAAAACAGCAATGTCAGCAAAGTTTAGATATATCAATGTTTATAGGGGTGATACTTATTGGTAACCTGAACTTTGCTTATCGATGATTTTTTCATACCTAAATAACTTGCAATTTTCTAATTGAAATGTTGGGATTTTCAATTATACTTTGCCTAACACGTAAAGAATTTTCGAAACATTTTACATGTTTATCTAGTGCTTTCTTGTAACGCATTTCGAAACTACCATTAGCTCGAAACTGATTTAAAATTCTTGACACGCTTTGTTTAGATCTTTCACTGAAGACATCAGCTCTCTCTGCATGTCTTATGACTCATGACTATCTCCACAAATGAGATCTAATTCGGCTCTCTCTTGCAAAGTTATTCGTTCGCCATATTTGGTATATGTACTTAATAAATTACCTACTTTCTTAAAACGACTTTAAAGTGAGAGTGAGTGTAAGAATCACACGGAATTTATTACTAAAGTGCAATTCAAATGACAGCCACAGAACTAATGTTACGTAGATAGCAATTAAAAATTATTACGTATTTACTATTCTTAAAATAAGTGTTTTTTATTTGTCTCATACTTACGTGGACACGTTGTATATAGATACACATTACACATATACAATATATACACTAAAACTTGTTCTTTGAATTTTCATAATGGTATAGGTGATGCAATGTCACTATTTTTGGAAGTTCATTAAAACTAGAAGTAAATAAATATAATTTATGTTTGCGTATACGAATCATATATGTTGAATATTTACTTACTGCTTTAATTACTGTTTAAAATCAATAATAGTATTACAGATTCTAATTATAATTTTCTGCTTATATACCTATATATCTGATACGTGATATGCTTCACTACGATTTAAAAGAATCGAATTAACATCACCCACGGTGGCGCGGAGGAAAGCACACTCGACTAACGATCGGGAAGTCTGGGGTTCGAATCTCACCCGTGGGTAAATTTTTAAAATTAAATTTACTTTTTAAATAACTATCAGTGCGAAAGCGGGAAATAAGAAATTGTATAAATTTTAATATTTTTGCTGATCATTTTGCTCTTATTTTAACTTTAGATTCTGCATCTCTGTCGACGTCGTCTTTTAAAGTTGAAGTCGCAAATGTTTTAATGCATCTTCTCTGCCTGACAACCCAGTATCACTGTATGATTTTAGAATTAACTGTGGAACTTATTTTTAACACTTTCCAACGCTTTGTAAAACCAGATATAACCTAAGTGTAAAGTTCTTGTATAATAAAAAAAATATGTTGGACTTATTTCTCATTTGCAACTAGATTTAAAGAACTCCTTTTTTAGTAGCTCCGTTGTCATAGCTTTATCATCTAAGTCATTTTAACTCAAAACCTAACTTTTCCAAATGTGTCAAAATAAGTTCTGTCAAGCCCTCCCCGGTTGATCACTAGCTTCCAAAAAAAAAGCCTAAAAATAATTCTTCAATCTCATATCTATATTGTATGGAGTTAAAAGTGACAACTCTTAATGTTAATGAGGACTACTCGATGGACAATCGGCGATTATCGAAAAATATTTTGCTATTTTTGTTATTTCGACAATTTTTCTTAAATTTACATTTCCTATCAAATTTATCAATTCATCTTGTATATTATTGATTAGATAAGTCACGCACCATTGCACCATTTATCAGACTCGTGTAGAACTCTCCTGATATGTTTAACTTCAACTTTAGGAAGTTTCTGCTATATGAGGCTGAAATAAATGTACAGTTGTTCCACGAAAAGCTAGGCATTGTCAGGTCAATAGTCTAATTATTGACATAATTCTTTTTAGAACTCCTCTCCATGTTAAATTTCTATATTCACAATTCGATTAATATTCAGCGTTAATAGTTTTTTCTGCTTTAACCCAATCCAATTCTTTCCATGCTTTAAACACATTTCTGTGTGCATTGTTAAGGTGCTTATGAAATTTTCCAGTCAGAATAGCCACTAATAGCAGACAAATTATCAAATAAAACAAAAGCCAAAAACAGCTTCATTTGCAACATACTAAATCTACGAACTTCTCTCAACGACTACACCTGACACCACTGCTCAACATTTTCAAATAATGCGAGGGTGAATATCTACGCGTCCTTTTATTAATAGGACACCCAAATTCTTATATTTGATATGGACCCCTTTCAACCAGTATTTGAGTTTCAGATGACATGCAGAAGGATTGCACAATGCAGTATCAGTAGGAATTTCATTTAATATTTGATAGCTGTCACCGCTATTGCTCTTGATGTTTTTTTTTTGTTTTTTTTAAATTATTTTCTTCTGGAAATGATTGAGGTGGTTCCGAGTTTTCATTTGTCAAATCCAAAGCAGTCGCTGTTGATGTGAATGTGAACAGCTCTTCTAAACAGGACTGTTGTATTGAGAATTCGTTCATAACATAGCTTAGCTTTCTTCCTTGTTCCTTACCTTTGACCGTTTCTTTTTATATTCATTTCCAGACAATTATTTCGTTTTCTATTCCAAACTATAATAAAAATATAAAATAAAAATTCACAGTCCTTCCCAAGATGCTACCGGGGATTTTAATTATTGAAGTGTTCAAATTGTAATTTGCTTTCGCTGCTTATGCCCGTCATTTACAGTAGCACGGCACGGCTCTGTATATTTACCATGACTATGTAGTTTTTATATATGTATTTTAATTTATGTATAGTTACTAAATTATTAAGACAGTAATAACATAGCATTTATTTCCGAAACAACGTATAAAAACAACAATACAGAACTGGTTTAGTATAAGCTTATATATAATTTTTTTTTAAAAAAAGCATATATGTAGGTATGTAATTAAAATATTTTGATATAGGTATTTTCCACAACAAGAGGTCAATTTAAACCGTTTAAATAATTGTTATTAGTGTGCTTCATTCAACTGTATATATGTAGTTCTATGTGCCATAAGTGGACATTATAATTTAGATGATTAGGAAACATTAGTGAATTGTCTTTCGTAGATTTTTGTAAAAATCAGCAATCCTTGAAGCAAATTTTGTATGTATGCCAAGTATTTAATAACATTTACAAACAATAACAAAAATTAAACATGAAACAAAACAGGAAATAGGCAACTGTTGCTTCAGTAAACCTGTCGGAAGCGAGAAATAATAAATACGAACGACTAGCTCATAATCAAGAATGTTTGTGTCAATAAGTTTTAAATTTATAAATCTATTGTTTTTGAATAAAACATTTTTTCTTAAATTTACGTTTTTCTTTAATTTTAATATTTATGAATTATTGATCGTGCGGTAAAAAATATGCTTAACTTACCTTTACACATACACTAAAAAACAAAACAAAAATACACGTCTGCTCATACCAGGGCTTTAACCCTTTAACGTGCAGAACTCAGAGGCTTGTGTTATAGTGGGTTTTGCAATCCCAATCTGTTTTTCTGGTCCAAACATGCCTAAAAGTTGTCTTTTTGTAAAAAAAATTTTGTTTTTTTTTTTCAAAAATGGGTGGTAAACCTTTATACCAGAGTATGTTACACAAAAAACTATTTTTGTAATGTTCATTGGTACTGTACCGTACCACAGAGAAAATCATGTGTATTCTTTATATTTTTTGTGACAAATACAAAATTTAATTAAATAAAGTTCTTTCGAGAAGAAACTAAAACATTTATTAAAAAAGAAAAACATACAAAACTAGGAAATCAAAACAGTATTCTGTTCAGTTCAGTCAAAACTTTCGGTAAGAAAATAAACATATCAATTCAAAATACAACAATGTCTAAATAATTGTATGTGATGATGTTTGTATAAAATATGTAAATAAAAAAAAAATCTAATCTTATGGCTCATTCAGTCTTCAACGGCTTTTGTGAAACGGAATGAAGCATTGTAGACACAAAGCCACATTGCATTCTTCACAGATAATATCAGATCTTTGTTGCTTTTTACTTGTACTGCAAAGACAGCATCTCCTGCGTGTTCCTTGTTTGGGTAAGTGTTTTCCTACGTTGGTCAGTCTACTTGCATTATATACCGTTGGTCGTCCGTGTGGATTATTATTTTTGCGTGCTCTAGACAGGTGAGCCACAGGACCAGGTTTTATTCGGGAACAGAAGGTACCAATCAGTTCGTTGGCCAAAATATTTCGAAATTGTAAGTGACTTATTGGTCTTTCTTTTGAAGACTTCTCCTTTATTACGGTTTTGTACAGAATAAAACTGTTTACAACGCAGGCGTCAAGGCAATAATAAAATATTCTTATCCACCAACGCCTACTTTTCCAGGAAATACTGTAACATGCCATTAGTTGATCGAAATGATCGACTCCGCCCATGTATTTGTTATATTCCGCAATTGCCTCGGGACAGTCAACCAATGCACGTGTGCCATCCTTCTGTGTTCTCAGTACTTTTTCAGTTTTTATTGGGTTGTGCATAGAACTTACAACACACACCGACTTTTTTCCTCTATCTTTCCATTTGGAAATTGAAATGTTCCCTTTCAAAACTCCGTCGAATTCTCCTGTTGCCAGTTCTTTATCAGATTTTATTTTATTTGATGGAAATAATGCTCGTGTTTGACGAAGAGTGGCACATGAGAAAAAGCTTTTTTCTAACAATTTTTTAGTTAAGGCTATTGAAGAAAAAAAATTATCGAAAAAAAGGCAATATCCAAAGCCTTCAAAAAATGTCGATAATCCACAGACTACTCGTTCTCCTAATGGAACTTTAGTTCCTTTTGCATCTGCCCCCTGATATAGAGACATTCCAAGACAATATCCAGTGACGCCGCAAGCGATCACCCATATTTTGAACCCGCGTTTGATGGGTTTCATTGGCATGTATTGCTTCAATGCGCTTCTGCCTTTATACTTTACCATCGATTCATCAATGGAAACAAAACGAGAAGGATGAAATAATAATTTGAAACGCTTGTCAAGGTAGTCCAAGAAGGGTCGTATTTTGTACGACTTATCGTAATTATTCTCTTCTTTTTTAGGCATTTTCGTATTGTCGTTGAGGTGTAAGTATCTTGTAATTTTCAGAAACCTTTTTAGAGTCATGACTTTTTGAATGCGTGGAACCCCAAAGCTAGGATCTGTGCTCCAATACAATCTCATTGTGGGTAAACTGTGGAATCCCATTATGATTAGTAATCCAAAATAAGCTTTCAATTCCTCAATTGTTATATTAAGTTCTTTATTGTTTTGCAAGGCATATAAGTTGCTTTGATCCACAATATATTGCATAAAAATTGGCGTTAGGACGGCCATAAAAATATTTAGTGGATGGGAAATATCTATTTGAAGTTTGGACGATATTCCAAAAGGCCTATCAAAAGAATATTTGGAAAAGGTTTGTGGTGTTACATCAATGCGAGACCATTTTTCTTCACTGTCGTCTTGCTCACTAGAACCTTCGTCACTTTCAGCTGACGAGATAATGTCATCGATTGAGCGTTCTGTAGGTACGGCTGGTTCATCCATATTATAATCTTCACATGGCTCATTCATATCATAATCTTCACATGGTTCTGGATTTGGCGTACTGAAAGAACTGCTTGCAGTTGAACTAAGTCGTGATGACGAATGTTCACACACAGGAAGGTTGTCATCAGCATCTTCGTCACCTTCAGCTTCAGAATCTACAGCCATGTTATCATCAATCTCTGCCAGGAGGTAGGCAACATCCCTCGGGTCGTCTAAATTGTAAATTTTCTTATTCATCTAGATAAAATAAAAAGAAGTGTGAACAAAATGCGAATGTGACGTGGTACATATTCGTACCACTTTGTTTAGTTCTACGTGTAATGGTACACTGGTGTACCGCTTTACAAAAACAAAAATATTATCTTATCGCAAATACAGCAGCCCCAACCACCAGCCCATACTTGTTGCGAAACGCAATCTTTTGGTTTTTGTAAGATTGCTAAGTAAAACAAGAAATGGATTTAGAAAAAAAACTGCATTGAAAAAAGTGGAAATCTAACCTCAAATTAAAAAATTGAAATTCCGAGGTTTTTTAGCTTAGTAATGAGTAAACGTATTATAGCAACATGCAGATCGAAATTTTTTTAGCTAATTACAAAAAAAATACTTACTTTGGTTTTTGCCCTTTGCCGTTCACTGGTACAATAATCGACCACTTTTTAAATAAAGTCGCATAGATGGCGTACATAGTAATTGTGGTCCTAGATTGTACCAGTGGTCGTTTAGCACGTATATATCGGTGCATAGAGACCAGTTTCCAATAAGAACTAATGCACGACTAAACCATAATGACAAGTGGTTTTTATTTGTACCGAAAAACGTTAAAGGGTTAAGCGCAATCTTTGTCTAATTTTTTTTAAAATTGTTTCTAAACTTTTTTTCAACATTTCAACATTTCTCGAGCAGCTTCCTTAATTCGCATTTTTAGATAATTTAAATCATATCCCATTGTTTCTCTGTACACTCTTAGCTTAAGGTAACCCCAGAGAAAAAAAATCCATGGGTGTTAAGTCCGGTGACCGAGCTGGTCAATGTATTGGTCCATGTCGTCCAATACATCTATTAGGAAAGTGTTAATTTAAGAATTCTCTTAAAATCGAGATAACATGAGCTGGACCACCCATCTTGTTGGAAGTAGATGCGTCGCAATTCTTCTTGCTCAAGCGATGACAATAAAAAAAAATCTGAAGCATTTCCAAGTAATTGTGTTCATTTAAACTTCCTTTAAAAAAATAGGGTCCAATGATTCTAATTCTGTTTAATAACATTCCGCACCAAACATTGACTTATTGATATCGCTGATTTCGGACATTAATTCTAAAATTTGGATTATCCTTTGACCAGTACCCAGGTTTATATGGATAAATTCTATTCGCTTTATAAATTGTTTGCAATAATGTATGACTAACATTGATTTAACTTGCTCGCTGGCGTAAAGAACTCCTAGGATGTTCCACAACTGATTCGATAGCCATAATGGTTACAGCATCAACATAACGGATCCCTTTTCCTCAAACTTATCAATTCATTTCTTCAATGTTATTCTGCTTACACTTACTGTAATGCATATTTATACGAGACTTCTCCTATACCATAATATTTCACTAGGTAGATTGCTGCTTTAACGTCAACGTTTTTCACAAATAAAGCTAGCTGGAACAGTCAGGCAATGTCGTTGGTTAATGACATGGGTAATGCGATAAACATTCGGAGTGGTCATATTTAAAATAACAACTTGACATACTTTCTAGTTTATTATTCTATCTTAAATGATTACTTTTTTTATTAACCAAAAGGGGTATCGATATACAATCAAAATTTTTCTCCTAAATCTCATATTAAAATATTTGTCCCTATAGGCAACCACATCACTGTACTTGACTGTACACACTGTATATATCTGTATAAACACAAATACTGAAACAAAAAACATCAAACGTGCATCTAACTTAATGCAGAAGGATCATCGTGCCTATTTAAATTACGGACCATGTCAGAATAGGAACTTATAATAAAGTAGGTATTGGAAATAAATCTAGAAACATGAATGGTTTCAACCGAACGTGCGTTGTAGGCAAATTGATTGTGTCATGTAGGTCTTAGGGAAAGAATTTCATCATTGTGGAGTATGTCCATATATTTCACGTCTGTACATTTACACTTTAAATGTCTCTTTATTCACTTATCGACACAAAATAGGTTACATTGTATTTCATTGATGGAACCACCAATGCTAAACAGTACTAAACAATTTTTGAAAATAATTTGTGGCCTGCGATACCAACTTCATCTCCTGAAGGAAATTTTATTCTCCAGCAAGATGAAACATATTAATGACATATGACCAATATTCCTAGTCTTTATTGTCGCTCATGTAGTCCTAAAAAAACGGCAAATTGCACTTCTTTAATCACAATTTTACTAAAAAGAAAAACGCTTTTCTAAACACGAGGTTCTATAAAAGTAACTATCGATCAAGTTGGTATTTTAAATATAAAATAGATTATCTATAAATTCTAGACTGCGCTTACTCATACAACCTTGAAAGCTTATACTTATTTCTACGTAAACATCCAGTCATATACAGTCATCAACTTGATAAGGATGATAAAGTTTCTGTAATGTTCTTTTGCCCAATTCATAATAAACATAATCAATCATAGCGTGTTCAATGTAACCACGACTGTGGAAATTCTATTGACTTGTTAACCGAAACAAAACAATCATTTCCGCTACAACATGAGCAATGAAATCACAAATAAATTTATTAATTAACGGCTAGTCACCGTTTTTGTCAGGAAATATATATTTTCATTATTATAACACTTTAAAATTTGTTTATTTATTTGTAGATGCTCATTGTTTATAACCATTGTTTTTCAAAAGCGCTATTTTTCCTCTTACTAATAGAAAATAAAACACGAAAGTAAAATGTAGGGTAACTCAGAATGAAATTTGATTTTGTTTTTTGTATCTAGAGGAAACTGTCAGTGTCAGATTATTTTTACTGCCACCATTCGAATTATCATCTTGTGGAATTGTATTCCCAATTAAATACTATAATATCATTACAAATTGCGGTATGTGGTTCTACAGTTTGTTCTAAGCCTCGCGGCCGCAGAAAGTCAGTTAGAAATGAAATCAACATCGAAGCTGTAAGTGCTGCTGTACGCCAAAATCCACATTCGTTCGATAAGAAAACACGCGCTTGCTTTACATTTAAGCCGGTGTAGTGTTCAAAGAATTTTGAACAAGAATTTACATTACCATCCTTATAAGATCCAGTTGATTCAAGCTTTGAAGAATGATGATCACCATAGCTGTCTTAATTTTGCTACTTTTATGCAGGAGTTCAATGATTTTGATAATATTTTTTTTAGTGACTGCGGCAAACCCAAGAGAAAAACATGCAGTCGCTTTGCACACTCCAAAAGTAACTGTATGGGCAGCAATGTCTTCAAGAGGCATTATTGGTCCGTATTTTTTTGAGAATAATCAAGAACAATCAATCACAGTAACTGCCCGACAATATTCTTCGATGATCCACAATTTTGTAGGACCAGTATTACAAGCATTTGAAAGGTTTGATAATTGCACATAGTTCCAGCAGGATGGCGCCAAAAGCCATACTGCAATTGAAGCTTTAGAGGCAGGAAGAATGTTTTTCCATGAAAAATTAATTTCGCGTAGAGGTAATATTGACTGGCCTGCAAGAAAGATGTGATTTTACACTACTAGATTCCTTCTTGAGGGGCTACCTTAAAAGTAAGGTTCGAATACGGGAACAAATTGCCCCCATCCCAGTAGCACTGTGTCAACGAGTTATCCCAAATGCACGACATCGTTTAGAAGAGTGCATTATAGACGTCAAGGGCAACATTTAGACGACATTGTTTTTAAGGTTTAAATTCCAGATGATAGTAATTATATTTCTAACACAATTTAATAAAAAGTTCAAAAACCAATTAGCTATTTTATTTTTAAAATCAAATTTCATTCTGAGTCACCCTCTATAATCAAAAGGCATTCACTTCTGGTTTTGAGTGAATTTCATCTAGACTTTGTCTTTAAATTGTTAGGTCTGCGATACACTTGCTTCTAGAAAAAGCTTAGGAGGGGCATTTACCAACTGCAACTGGGCAAATAGAAACTTATGCAACTTGTATTACTATCGGGACGGTAGACGCAAAGGGGTGTGAGTAGGCGGAGTTTGACGATATTCGGGTTTCAATCAGAGCACTTCGGTTTTATTCACAGATTCTGTCGCTATGTAGATCGGGAAAAGACGCTCCGTTCTGAAGGAAAAATATTGGGGTTTCTAAACCAATAATTTAATAGTAATAATAATTAAATACAGCTACCATCAAGTAGGCTAACAGACAATTTTTATTTTTAAACGTTTTCAAAACAATTATGAAAAATTATGCGAAACAGCTACCGTGGGTTGAAAATTTTAATATATAGGTACATAAAATGAATCGTCAAATATTTAAATTGCATATTGGTATTATGCACTTAGTTAAACTAAATCGAATTAACAAATATCAAAATAAAATAAAATTGTAGACTAAAAATTACTTATGTCGTATTTTGAATTCCACTTGCATATTTCCTTTTTTTGTTTTGTTGATTTTTCATAATAATAATTCGATTTCCGCTTGCCCATCTGTTATACACGCTCCAATATTATAGGTACTGCATTTCTTTCTAATTACAAAAACTGTCTGTCGTTCGGATTCAAGTCTGCAATAGCCGACCGATTCCGATAGATTTGCGTCTTCGCTAGACCCGGTAGAGATACCGTAAAGTGGGGATAGACGATGGGATCGCTTCCAAAAACATTTGTGTGAAATGTGTGTGACAATGTTTACTATTATCAATTTTTTATTTTCAAATATAATTACATAAATTTGATTTTTTTTTATATCGTTGATCAAATGTGCAGCTGGCCCATAGACATTGTTTTTTTCTTTTGTGTACCAGCCTTAGTAAGTAGACATTAATAATATACATGCATTTTTGTGGTTATTTCTAAAACACATAACTTTTTTAAGAAAATAAATTCATACAAAAACTGGCCTTGACATTATAAATTTATTCCTTTTGCATCGCTAACCCAAATTTGAGATTCTAAAATAAATTTAAAAAACGCAAAACGGCGATTCGCATTTTTGTCAATTTTAATGAGAGTACACTCAGCTACAATGGTCAACTCAGCAACTGCCGTAGAAAAGTGTGTGCTGTTGTTCTGAATGATGAAACGAATGTGAACACTGTGTCATTCAATTGGGAAAGTGGGTTATGGTATGATTCCGTGTAGAAAATAGAAAATACTCATGAAAAAGAAAGTGTTTATAGGAAAGATTTTGTCAAACGAATGTGACAGTGTTGTTGCCAGCTTCCTTAGAAAGAGCGTTGAAACTGAGATGGATTACGTGTACCAATTCCTAAATGTCCTTGAGGAGACTGAATTCTCCCACAACCAAATAATAAAGGTATTAAAAAACCTTAAGAAAAGAAGAGAACTTTATTCTTGCCAAAATTTGAATACTGAAGCCTATGAGTAATATAAAATTCTATCTTTGACACTTAATTTAATTTCTGCCATTATGCAGCAGGCTATTATTATTATTATTATATATTATATTTAATTGTATTACTGATTGTATAATGACTTGTTACATACACCGTGAGGTGTCTACGTAATAAAGTGTGTATTATTATTATTATTATTATCGACAATAATTACAATGTTACTGATTTATATTTTATAATGTTCTTGTTCTCATAGTTTAAAAGAATAATATTTACATGTTTTTAATGTTTTAACAAGTTGCGATAGGTACAATATATATAATAAAATACATAATACATCAACGGGTCTGCATATACAGCAGAAGACTACATAAGAAAAATCCCATGCAAAACAGTCAAAATTTCTGCTACTCTTGAAAGGGCAGTTGAGTAAATGTTCAAAAGTGTCCCTATTCACTCCGTTTTTACGGTATAATTCATTTTTTATCTTCTTTTTGATCGCATAATCAAGGGCAAACTAAATTTGTCATATAAATGTATTATTATGTGTATAATATCTTTTGTTTACTTAAATTACCTACTTATAAATTTTTGTCTATTTAAAAACATGATACGAAGAAAGATTAGTTCGAAAGTAGTTATCTTTAAATGTACCTATCTTAATTGTACCTTCACTTTAGCATATACAAAGTAGGTTAAACAAATATCTAATAACCACAAAATTAATAAATATTAATGGTGTTATTGTAAATACTAAAACTTATTTTGTTGGCGGTCTATTTGTAATACATCTACAAGCTATACACATTTCATGCATCTAGTCGACCTCTTTAAGAATTTTAATACATACAGCAAGAGCGCGCGAGGTATGATCACCCGATGGTATACGTAAACTCCCATCTAAACGTGGTCCGATAATACATATTAGAGTTACGGCACAACATACTAGCATTGCCTGCTCATATTCGAACTCATAGTGATCTGATTATTTTTTCGCAGATTGACAAAAAAAACAAATTAAATTTTCTCTTTAAGTGATGATGATTGCTTAGATAACTAAGTCGATAATAACGCGAAGATTGTAATACTTATAACGTAATTATGATTATCCTTATGAAATTAAATAATAATGTAGTTGTGTAAAAAGTTATAGCAGTACAACTGGGTTTTAGAATGAAATAAAAACAACCCGCCTGAAACATCTGCAGAATAAATTAAGATGTCTAGAGAAAAATAAATAAATAGAAATTTCATGGTAAAAAAAATTTTTAAATAAGTATAACAGAAATACCATAAAATAACATAAAAACGACCCTTGAAATAGAAATTAAAATTAGAGATTCTCTCCAGTAAATATAACGAAATAACAACTCTGGAAAAATAAGTTGAATACATTTATAGCAGAATTATGCATTCAAAAATAAAATAATTACTGCGTTTGAAAAGAAAGCATGTTTTGTCGAATAGATTGACCACGATGATAACATTTTACAACAAACTTTCGTTCTTCGATGGATAAAATGTCCATACTTAAATTTATAAAATGAGCAACCACTAAGAAAAATAATATTATATCTATATCTGGCGAACACAGCTGGCGGAGATCATTTTTTCGAATATACGTCCGAACAATATCGACTTGCATCGGGTGATCATACCCCGCGCGTTCAAGCTGTATATAATTACTATGTTTTATTTATTAGTCTGTCTTATGTTTAAATATATAGGTATATTATTAACCTTGTGGAACATCACGGTTTCTTTGTTGCTTTTTTTCACATCTACCAATTCGATATGAATTGTTTATTAAATTTATGCACTAATTTAAAACAAACCTTCATTACCTAGATAAAACATTCACTGACCAACACAATGGGTATAATAAATTGAAATCAGTATATTATCGGTATTCTGTTTAGAGTCTATCCTTTACCATTATGAGACTCTTGTCTTTTATGCGTTTAATTTAAAAATAATATTAACTGGAAAACAATTAAACGTTTTAAAAAAACATATCTATCGGTCTCTCTCTCCCTCTCTCTCTCTCTCTCTCTCTCTCTCTCTCTCTCTCTCTCTCTCTCTCTCTCTCTCTCTCTCTCTCTCTCTCTCTCTCTCTCTCTCTGTATATATATATATATATATATATTGAAGTTACGTTGGGGTTATCAAACAAAACTAGTTTAAAATATATAACACGTTCGGCTATTACTTTGTGAATATTCATGATACTGGATATAAGTAAAATAAAACACTCAATTAAACTTTGAATAACTTCACTTTATTTTAATCACTATGTGACTGCAGTTTCGACATTACATGTCATTTTCAAACTAGTTTACTTATATTTATGCGTTTAATTTAAAAATAATATTAACTGGAAAACAATTAAACGTTTTAAAAAAAACATATCTATCGGTCTCTCTCTCTCTCGCGCGCTCTCTCTCTCTCTCTCTCTCTCTCTCTCTCTCTCTCTCTCTCTCTCTGTGTGTGTGTGTGTGTGTGTGTGTATATATATATATATCGTTTGATCAGTGTTATTAAACCACGCATTGGTATAGGAAGTTAATTCAACTGCATCATGATAATTTATACAATAAGGAACCTTAATTTAAATAATATATATAAATGCACGTTAATGTTTGTATATATTAATTTTATTTAAATTAGATTTCTATCACATTTAACAGATCTATTAAAAAGTATAATTATAATTCTTTATCTAACGTAAAGAAGGTCGTCTATCAATATTAACAATTTAAATAAGGAAGTGAGGAAATATGGATTTAAAATTTTGAATGAATTCTTATTTTATTCAAGCTTACGTTAAATTCAAATTCAAATTCTTGTTGAGGCTTAATCAATACAGCTATGCATTATTACTATATTATATATATTATACTGTATTATATTATATATATATATATATATATATATATATATATAGTAATAATGCATAGCTGTATTGATATAACCCGTTTGGATGTTTCCAGCCTCAACAAGTACATAACAACGTATATGGTAATATAATTGTGTGAAGGATTTTTTACTTTTCCTTCTTTTTTAGCCGGTTTTTTTTATATTATGTATCGTCGAAATTCTTGGTATTTTCGGCTTTTTTTTAAAAATTTATGTGAAGGGTTGGTTAATAATAAAAACGGTTTTTTGACGTTTCGAAATTATGTATAATTTTCTCATCAGAAAATCATGAGTTAAATTTTAAAACAACTATTGTTTACATCACAACACTGCAAATATGACAAACAGAAAAATAACTACCCCCCACAATACATAAACAAAATCAAAAAAAAACAGCTTAATATATACTACAACCATAACACAATAACAGATGCACAACCGAATAAAACTAACCAAAAAAATATGTACCCATTCCATACATCCCTAATTCATGCGAGAGAATTAATAAAATACTATTGCCATACAACATAATTACAGCTAACAAAAATTTCAATAATCTAGATAAGCTATATACAAACTTAAAGATAACATTCGCATAAGTAAAATAAAACACTCAATTAAACTTTGAATAACTTCACTTTATTTTAATCACTATGTGACTGCAGTTTCGACATTACATGTCATTTTTAAACTAGTTTACTTATATTTCTACTATTTAATCTTTTTTTCACCCACGTTTAATTGCAATTGTTTGAAATCTTCATGGATTTTATTGTGTTATATATGTAGAATTTTAGCCTTACTGGTTGAAGTGAGGTATATCACTTCGTAAAAGTTAATTAGATACACATTTAAATGTACTCGGCTTTGACATTACCTATTTTATTATGGTTCTAGTTATTTTTATTTTATTCAGGACAACTTATACAAACAAACTAATTCCTAACCAAGCAAAAAATTTTTTAAAGGTTAGTAGTTTGAACCTTTTTCAGCTTGTACTGCAATATCATTGTCAATTATATTATAAGATAGAATATATAGGTAAAATGACATTTCTTCGTTACATCGTCTTGCAATATGTATTTCAGAATAACATTTAACATCCACAATCACATCATCACTTATTTTTGGAATTTAAAAAATTAGTGTCAGTAGACTTATCATATCCCTTAATTCGCCATTGGCTTCTCTTTACTACTACGAGAAGACTCCTTTTACTATAACAAATTTAGCGGGAGAAATTTACGAATGGGCACATCCTACTGCCCAACCCCTCTGTTGGCTACCTACCCGAACTAACCTTCAGTTGTATAACTATAGTATTAATAAACAAAGACATAGTGTTCATAACTTGATGGCTGACCATAATTATGGTTTCTTTTTTTTTAATGGAACACCATGTATATTATTACACTTTTGTAGTACCCGTATAATTCTTAGTCAAAAAGGGATAAGAATGTATAGGCCTCAAATTTATGGTTTTCGACTTATTACCCTTTTTCTGAAAAATTCAATATTTTAAAAGTTGTCTCTCAGTTGATAGGAATGATTTTATAATGAACTTTTCTAGAAATGAGCTTAGAAATATGATTTTTCTATGTATTGGGGTAATGACAAAAAATAATGGGATATATCTTATTTACTTATTTATTCTTATTTGTCATACGACGTGTGTTATGATACTCGTTCTTTAATATACTATTAGTAAAAAAAAAGAAAAAAACATTAATCAAAGCAAAATTAAATATCTTTTAGGGTTGGTTTCTAAAAGGGCCGGATTTCATAATATTTAAAAATTGTACGCGGCCCGTACATTGCACGTGCCTGTTTTAGAATCTGATTAGATCAGTATATTTAATTTAAAAAAATTTATTTCATGTTGATCTGGGTTTTTCTAAAAGTAAATTTATTTGGTGAAAGTAATCCATTTTTTAAATTAAACGGACAGAAAAGTGAAATAGAAAAAGTATTATAAAAAAATGAGGTGTGGACACCACATGACTTTCATATGTACCTTTCAAATTATGCAAAGTTGTTTTAAATGCTTTTATCCTCTTAAAAAATACGCCTGTGAGTAAATGTGTTACTTCAGGTCAAACATTATTCAAAATCCTATTCCAAGTACTTCTAGTCTCTTAATAAATCTCTACAAACTGCATACTTTGTGAGATATTTGTAAAAAAATGCTACTCGCCGCTAAGAGTAAAAGTATTACTTCCGGTCCGAATTTGAAATTTCGTTTACACAAAAAATATTCCAAATCTAGCTTTAAATACTTTTATACTCAAACTTTTTAGATAAAATTGTTCTGAATTTTAATTTTAAGTACCTACATATGAATTCTTTATAAATTTGTTTAAACTTAGTAGTTGACGAAATATTTGCAAAATTCGATTTCTTCGCTGAAGTAAACTGCTACTTCCGGTCTACCGATTTTACTGAAAAACTAATCAGATCTCAAGAGGGAGGTTACACACGTAAATACAATATTTGGAATTGATATCTACAGCGGTTTGATCGCTATCGTGGTCACACACACACACACACACAGAGAGAGAGGGAGAGAGAGAGAGAGAGAGAGAGAGATTTTTTTAAAACCACTGTTTTGGCATCAGGGGACTTCAAAACGTGGTCATCTTCAAAAATCTCGAGGTCGAAAATTTTCGTCATCACAATACTTCCTTTTACTACCTGTAAGAAAGTAAAACTTGATTCATAGGGAATTTCATTTGAACGGCTTGTTTCTTAAACTTGAGCTTGCGCTACAAGTGACGCGAAGAAACTCGTTTGCTAGTGTGTATATTGATTCCCTGTTGATAAAAAATTAAAATATAAAATTGATTTATTGTAACTGTGGGATTAAAAAGTCACAATGCTATTGTAAAATTCTTAATGTTTTACTTGTCCCTTTGTTCTCTGTAATACCTATTAGCCATAATTTGCGTGGTGCTCACTAAATCGCAAAAACAAAAAAAAAGAGAAGCTGAAAATCGTGATTATATATATATGTATGTATATATATATATATCAAGGTCCTGTTTGTGCATACCTTTTTTTAATATAAACATTATGTAACACCTGAATTGCTCTTTTTTAATTGGCGTTAGTAGATTGTGCATTAGGAGGTATATCTACAATTATTACAAAAACTGATTGTACACATATAATATAAGAATATTACCTAATTAATTACGTAAATTTCATAGAAAAATATACATTGATGAAAAAATACTAACATGCTTGTATCCAGCACATCATATGGTGATATAAAAATCAGACAGCAAAAATTTTAGCCAAAAATGACAGTATTCTTTTTCAAGTTAATATAATATTATTGGAACGCAAACATGTAAAATTGTTAACAATATATTGTAAAACCTAAATTTGGTATTGGTATTTCCTATAACACTCGCAGTTTAATAATTTTTTTTGGTTTGGATGTTTTGTAATTCACATAAAAATTCCGCCATATACATTCAGTATCACGCCATAGTAAAGAACTGGACAGTCTCGGTAAAGATCGTGTTTCAAAAAGCCATTCTTACCGATTGTTGTACGATTTTGAGCGTCACTACACTATAAAGTGACAAAAAGTGACCAGAAATTTATTTAGTGGGCTAAATTTGAGACAGGCGCTAAGGTAAAATTGCGACAACATATTGGATAAAAATTAGGCAATTACTTACACTTTTAGTGGAGGGCACTCCAAAATACCGAGAAAATACGTAACGAAGGCAAAGTCGTAGGCAGAGGATGATTTACAGAAGGCGCTTACTTTTATGAAATATTATGAAATGTGAAATATAATATTAATTAATCTAAGTTATGAAGAAGTAAAAAAAAATTAATGTAAACAATAGCGAAGTGCACATTGAGTATCCACAAAAAACGTTTAGTTTCATAAGATTTTGGAGAATAACCCAACGTTCTTAAATAGTTTATAATGATTTAAGTATATTCACTTTATTTAAATTATAAATTTACGATAATAATAGAACTTAAATTTGGATAAAAGTTGTATCCATGATAATTCAACTTTAAATAATTATTACAGATATAAATCTACAATTTTGAAGAAATGAAATTCCAAATTTTACAGTAGTAGTACTGCGACTACATATAAGAATAATTCAACATATAATCTTAAAGTAATTATAATAGAATGTTCACACATATAAAATTAACCAACACTCATTTTATATATAATTTCATTTCAAATAAAACCACAAAACGCAATTTAGACTTGGAAATAAACATGTATAATATTAACGATTATTTCTTTGAATCTCCCATCTCAGTCTGTCTTTTGTTCTTGCATCTTCCAGTATTTAATTCGTACTTGTTGATGTTGGCGGTTTTTTCTGCAAAACCGCAATCACAATTTTAAATCTAAAAGATATCACTGATTGGATTTTCCTATATTCAACAGTTTCAATGTATGCAGATTATATGTAAAATACGACGTTAAAAAATCCACCTCTTCCAACGAGCACAACTGAAACTGGATATATAGGTTTGTCTGTGGCAGGATACATCGTCAGATCACGGCAGTTCATCCACTGAGTTCGTGCAATATTTATATTCTTTATTTAATACAAATCACGTCAGTGATAATTTAATAAATAATTCATATTTTCTTAAAGACGACAATGGTAAGAGAATTTTAATTATTACTAAGAGGTATTAATAATTATATATAAACAGAATAATTCATTAAGTTTTGACAGTTGATTTGGCTTAATTAATAAAAACTCTTCTAAAAATTAGTCATGCTTTCGAATTATTTAAAATCTTCGTCAGGATCTAAAGTTAAAATTATTTTAATGTATATATGTATACATAATTTATACATATATTTATATATGTATAAATTATGTTTTTAGTTTCATTGAATTAAGGAAATGAATTATTATTATTAAGAACATAAAATTGTATTTGCGATATTTTACATTTCAAACTTAATATAATTAGAAAATATATACTTTATAGTTAAGCAATACAAATCAATTATTTATATCTGTTTATGCTTCTTACAGAAATTTCTACTGCTCTTATTACCAGTAATCGCATCAATTATGGCTCAACGCAGTCCATATGCTGGTTCAAGACCAATTGGTCAGCCAGTGCTGGCGTCCAGGTTTCGTACTGGAGAACAAAGCAGCGCAGCAGATGGTGTAGGAAATCGTGTTGCTGAGGGCGATGTAGAAACATCTTCAATAACAACAACGCAAAGACTGCCCGTGGATGCTAGGGGTGACGAGCAATTGGTCAATATGCTAAATCAGTGGCCCAGAGAACACAGGCCGTTCTGGTTATTGAATGCCGATGCAATTGAACAACATAGAAATCAACGACCGAGCGTGGATGTAGCGTCGCGAATTTCTGATAGTGACACAATTCCAGCTAGACCTTCAATATCAAGATCTCCATTTGCTGGCAGTAGTAAGCTTTAAATATAACACTTTTGTAAATTCATGGAATATTTCGCGTTGAAATGTACATATTATTGTATTAATTTTATTAGACATATGTAACGACTGAATTTTTGTATTTTTCTTTTATAGAATTCACAAAATAAAAAAAATAAAATATTCAACTTTTTCTTATCATCTTAAAAAATACCACAAAGCAGATTATTAATACACTAAAAATTAAATGTAAACACTAAACAATCTTAGTACTTTATCAATTTTGTCATGTTATACAAATACTTTCAAGAAACAGTACAATCGTGAAAAAAACAAGTTTTAATCAGCTTCTAACGGATTCTAAAAAAAATACAGCAAAAGGCAAATACTACATTCTGAGAATCTCTCATCATTTTTAAACATCTATGGTATATAAGTATCTCATTTAATGACGTTTCAATACAAACTAATTACATAGTGTGTAATTATTCTTTTGTTGATTTTGAATTTTAATATAATGGTAACTTTAAGTCCTGATGAAGATTTTAAATAAATCGAAAGCTTGATTAATTATTAAAATAGAGTTTTTATTAATTAAACCTAATCGACCGTCAAAACTGTAAATTAGTAATAAATATAATTCAATATTCATTCAGTATTAAAACATATATAGTCACTCGAGTGCTGAAGCTGCCTGGAAGACTCAACATAATTATTTAGTGCAGAAGTTTCTACTAGGGCCCACGGACAAATCCCGTCCCGCGAGCACTACTAATCCAGCCCGCTACCTATCCCTACCATCACTCATTACAAGTAACGATAGTGATCGGCAGTCAGGGGTATATTGCAGGACTGGACTTACCTAAATGATATCACTATTACTGTGTCCAATTTTAAATTACATTATTCATTTAATTCCAGTCCTGCCCAGTTCCGCCCTGATTGCCGATCCCTAGTTATAGTTAATTTTATCACTCATTACTCTTTCAAAGATTTTACCGATTCATCAGGTATATCATATCACCGGCTTTCAAAATATGGATTTCGATATGCAAATTTTCAAAAGTATAGATAAGTCAGGATTAAAATTTACTTTAAAGATACTTCCACTAAGGTTATTTTTTATGTTACCCGGCCGTCACAGAGATGCCAAATTCGTTAGAAATTGATTTAAACTTCTTTTTTCACGATTTTACTTTTCTTTCAAGGTATTTGTATACCAAGACAAAATTGCAAGGTAAATTGGTAATTGGTAGAAATTGAAGTTATAAACAATATCTCATATATTGTTAATATAACTCCAATTTTCTACTTGCTCGTGAATCTCTGCGATAAAATTAAAAAACAATAAGCAAATTCAATCAAATGTAACAGTTAGTTGCTTCATAATAATAGATCGAGAAACAGGACGATCAAATAGAAGAACGTATTTGACAGAATACAAGAGTAACAGCTGAGATGAAAAAAAAAATCATATACTTACGATATAAACAATCTATTTATTTCTAAAAGTAACTAGTTCATGGGGAATAACCATAAAAGAATTACTTCTAAAAATAGCACCAACAGAAAAACAAGACGCAAATCTTCATATATAACACGAACAACAAAATCTCAACAACTGGATTACGCAAATACTAAAGAACTAAAAAAATAAACAGACAATAATAAAAAATAAAACAAAACTAGGAATTACCAAAAAAGTTCAAGATTGCAGACTCACATGTCAAAATAAAAAAAGATACCTGCATCAAATACATTCGCACACTTTGACTACGAAAGCTATCACAAAATATAAACTGTACAAAATTGCAATTGGCATAATCACATAAAAAACTGGAATGGACATCATACATAAGAAGGAATCCGCCCTTTTATCGTAAAGTATAGAGTACTTTTGCCTTTGCTCTCAGTCTATTACTTTCTTATACGTAGTAGGTATAAGGAAGTATTGTGATGATGAAAATTATCGACCTCGAGATTTTTGCAGATGTCCACGTTTTGATGTCCGCTGATACCGAAAAAGTGGTTTTCAAAAATTTCTCTCTGTGTGTATGTGTGACGGCAATGGCGGTGAAACGGCTGAAGCTATCAATTCCAAATTATTATATTTACGAGTATAATCTCCCTTTTGAGATCTGATTAGATTGTCGGTAAAATCACTAGACCGGAAATAGTAGTTTACTTCAGTGAAAAACTCGAAGTTTACCAATATTTCGTCAACTACTGAGTTTAAACAAATTTATAAAGAATTTAAAAATGTATTCAAAAGTGAATTTGAGAAAAGTTTTATTAAAAAACTTTTTCGAAATTCCTACCGGAATAGATCCTTTTTTACTTTTATCGAAAATCAGTTTTTTTTGCGAGTATTTCGCAACTCACGCTTTCTAGGCAAATAGATAATTACTGTAAAAGCATTTAGAACTTGATTTTCAATACTTCTTCCATAAAAAAAATTTTGATCGGAAGTAACACTTTTACTCTTATCGAATAGCGCTTTTTTTTTTGAAAATATCTAAAGATAAAAGTATATAAAACTTAATTTAGAATAACTTGTGTGTAATTGGTAAGGTACATACGTATAAGAAAGTCGTGTCCCTCATTTTTTTTCTTACCTTGAATAGTCCGGAAAATGTAAACTGTTTCTTAATTACCTGCTTGAGTTATTTCCAGTAAGTTTCGACGCACACTTGTAATTAAAATATAAACAATTTAAACAGACTTTATTTGAAAAATTAATATTTTATACAATTCTCTATTAAAACTAATATATTCATCTAGTTACAAATGTTACATATCTGCAATCTACCTATAATTACTAAAATTAAAATCTTGAGATAGATAAGCAAAAATTTAAATTTAACTTTTTTTAACATCAAATATTTTTTATTGTTTGTGTGACAAATTATTCATTGCGCGTTTAAAAAAATTTCCTCTTCAATTATAATTTTCGAGTTCATGTTTTTCCTGCTTCTTAAGTGAATATCAGTTTCGCTTTCAGCACTTAAACGAAGCTAAACATTTTTGGGTGTGGATTATTGAACAGTCTCTTAATCCTTAAATGGAAGTAAGTATTCATGCGCGTTTGTCGTCCTATTAGTGGAACAAGAAAATTCGGTTCAGATATTTGGGGTAAGGTTACTTCTTCAGATATATACGTTTCAAGGGCGTTAATCACATAATTCCGTTATTTTATCGTTTGCAGGGAGTATGGTCATTATGAACATTTCGACTACTTCGTCTGACTGTAAAAATGAAAGTCTTAGAAACACTTTAGAAAATCGCCTTTATCAGATTTCGTTTTACATTCCCTCGAAAGACCAACAGATTGAATTTTTCGATACCAACTTTGACCCAGCTAGAAGCGACATCCCTTAATAGTTGTTGCCTATAAAACGGATTGATCAGCTACGTATATTGATTTTTCGAAGTACTGTTCTGTGCAATAAACTGGCGTACACTTATTATACAATTATGTAAATATGACTTTTGTTTGAATATCTGTCATGTATGATAAATTGAATTGACGCTATAATTCAATTTGTCATACTTAACGTAAGCCATGTACATAAATATATTGACAGGACAAGATTTCGGCCCTACACTCAAACAGTTAGTAATCACATATTTGAAGTTGTTTGTGTAAACCTCTGTAGTTTTATCAATAAGGTAAAACAATCAAGAGACGTTGAAATTCTTAAAATTTTCTCCTGATCATTCTTCACTAGCACAAAATCTTCACTAGCATTGGTTTTGATTTAAATATTTGCTACAATATTACACGTTTCTTCAACTGATTTAGATACTTTAGTCATAGATCATGCATTGTACATGTTTTTCTTGATAAGTAAGTACCTACTAAATCTGTTGCTTTCATGCCCCTTTAAAGTATTCTTTCGCGTTTCGCGTTTTAAAATGTTACTTCACTTTTGGCGTTCGATTTGATTTTCCTCCATATAATCATGATTGTGAGGAGATGGATCTTTTAAAACTTCTTGGTTTTTGCCTAACCTCAGGAATGTTTTACATTTTGTTTTTACAACACGCCCATCATTCAGTTTTATTTGCCAAACAATTGTAACTCGGTAATTAAATCCTCCTATTACAAATACCTTTTCGCCCATTTTTCTTGCTACAATTTCCAAGATTGGGTTTTTAATAACTTTTTTAGAATTTGGCTTTCACAAATAATTTTAAATCAAATGAATCGTTTTAAGACTATAATCTGTTTCAGGATAAAGTGCAACGTCATAAATTTAACTTATAAGGATCTATTGTTCTAATCCCTCCATAATCCGGCAATGGCAAACACACATTTTAAGTACCTGGAAACTACCTTTACCCGCTTAAAGATATTCAGAAAATAAAGGAATTTATATTAATTTATAATTTTAATATTCAATTCAGCCATAATATCTCTAATAAATTAGCGAGCGAAATATATTCTTGTAATTCACATAGCCTAGTTGACATTTAGTATAAACATACATTCACATTACAATACACGTACACTTTTATTATTTCCAATCAAATATTGACAATACGGGACTGTAGCGAGTTTTTCACAACGATTACTTTTATTGCTCACCACCTGCCGTGTTCAAGCAACCTGTGGGAGCTTGCATTCGCACTATATCTTGAAACAGACTATAAAAATATGTCTAAATACCTACCCTCATTTTAAACACATTAGGATTAATCCAATCCTCTCATAAATACGGGCAGTAAAATTTTAAAATGTAATTAGTGCACAGTACAGGCACCTGGAACGCAATTTACGAACGACTTTTAAAAACCTTCTGACTCACTTTACGTAGTATCCAATAGCTAGTAATTTACTTAAATGTTAGGTAACAAAAAGTGGCGTTAAAGTTTTGGCCGGATTAGTGTTGAAGCGTGCTTGTTGTGTGAGCCTTTCATAAGATTTTTATTAATATTATTATTCAATTTTCGTTTTATTGTATAATTAGAATCAGGCAAGAATATTGTATAGGTGGTGGTTATGCTAATAATAGTTCAGGTGGTGGTTTTAATTTATATTGGGTGATAGAAATGGCTTTGAAAACGATAAAATTTACAAGAGCAGCTAATTTTAATAATTATGAAGAGCTTTTAGTTGCTCTTGTTAAAAATATAAGCACGTAATAGAGGGCAAGGCTACTGATCGTAGTAGTACTAGGGAGAAGAATGCTGCTTGGAATTCGTTAGCAAAAGAATTTAATTCAAATTCTGGTGAGCAAGTCAGAGCAATTAAAACTCTTCGCAGGAAGTATGATAATATGCGTATATTTGCTTGAACTAAGCCAAGCAAAAGTATGCTGATGAAAAAGCCCAGTATTTAGGAACTGGTCGTGGACCCTTCAAAATTCTAATTTAACGAACGATGACAGGATTTGAAAGGCAATTTGATGATGATAATAACCTCGGTAAGTTGCAGATATTCAATGAAAGCACTTATTTATGATAGTTTTACAATGACATTGGTTTAGGATACTCAGTTTAACTAAATAATAATACTCATCTGCATTAGATTTATCAATGGATATATCACCAGTAGATGAGACCTTTGATAGATCCCCAGACGTAAATATTGAACAACCTAAAGACTATGAAATAATAAGAATAACAGCATCTGAAAGTAGCCCACGGCCCTCAACATCCAAAGAAAATATAAATTGGTCTAAATACACTCCGAAAATGTTACATACTAAGACAACGGATAATTTGCAGCATAAATGTAAGCTTTCTGACTTTTAATCATGAAGTAAAGCAAATATTACTAGAAATTTGAAATATTATTTCGTAATTCCTTCTGCAATATCTTTAGGTAAAGAAGGAAAAACAGGCAGAGCGTTAGAACAGAAATTGTCATCTTGGAGCACTGGAAAATTGAAACTAGAGGAATTCCAAAAGCAATGTTTTCTGGAAGAACACAGACAAAAAAGCTCGACCATACCAAGGAGAAGCATGAAAGGGCAATGCAGCGGAAGGTCATATCTTTAGTTAATTTAAACCTATTTTTGGATAGGTTTAGACCACTTTTCAAAATGATCTTACTTTATAATTATGTTTTCTTCTCCTGTTTAAACAAATTTCATACATTTCCAGAAAATTATTTTCTTCATCATTAAATTCCTGCAGTAAATTCATTGTAGAAAATGATATCTAATTCCAATATGTCTTTTTTAAGCTGCTTTTTACAAAACGTAAATTATATATTAGGTTATGGTAATCAGTTTGAACGAGCTTGAACTGCCAAGACTTGCGGTTCAACTTAAACGGCCTTGAATAGCTTGATCACCAATCTATTTTGTTGGTACAACGGCTCATTTTAATTAGAACCCGATTCAACGTTGAACTTCGTTGGTACAACCGGCCCTTAGTCACACAAATTACTATCTAGATCTAGTGTACCGTTTTTATTCATGATGACCGATAACCTAGTCGAAAATCTAAATTGACCTGTCCTTGATTACGCTGACGTTAATATACTGCATCTAAATATTGATTTTAACATTGATTTGTGCTCCGTCAAATTGCACATTACCAACAGGGCCGGATTAAGGTTGTCAGATGGCATCTCATAACTATACATGTACATTTTTAAATAAAAACAAAACAATTTATTGCAATGTAGCAAAATGTCAAAGAATACTTTTAAATTCAATAGATTTTAACAACTTCAATTCTACAGCTAAAGTTGAGATGTGAATTAATATTTCATGGGCGAAAGTATACGTTGTTTTAATTTTAATCAGTTAATGGTCGACAGCCTCAGCTTCTACAAACAGTATTATTATTATACATTTTTTCCACTCCCATCTTTAAAATGCCTTTTATCGTACATGTTTCCATGGCGCCAAGTAATCTTAAGTATACTTACACAAGCTGTGATTTAGTGCGCTTTAATCACGCGATGAAATTAACAATGAGCTTTTTAGTCACGGGCTGAAGCTAACTGTAAGTTTTTTTAATTTCAAAAATCAATTGAAACTCATACAAGATGATCGATACTTGCCACGAACAGGGATCGGATGTCAGGGTGTACATTCCAGGTCTGAACTTAAATGAATAATGTAATTCGAAATTGGGCAGAGTAATAGCAGTAATTCAATAATATGTAAGAAGCTGTAATTTATGTATGATTACAGTAACTTGCGTGTGCCCGCTGAATCGACCTCAAAAAAATATTATTTGTCCCTATTGTACGATAAAATTAAGACAATTGTCAATGACATAAACGATACAGATATTTGGATGTCAGTTCATGAAATTATTGATGTTAAAGGGCGCAATATTGCAAATATTTTGGTTGAAACTCGTTTTACTAAACACTCGCTCGCTACGCTTCGCTCGTGACTCAAATGAGGGTTATAAAATTTGATACATAATATACTATTATACATATTTATCAGGGATTAATTTTAAATGGATAATAAAAATACTGCACTTATAAATCAGATATTAAGTTTCAATCTGCATTTCTTTTTATGGAAAAAGTATTACAGAACAAAAGATTTCCCCCTCATATTTCTACAAAATAAACGTTGAAAGAGCACTCTTCCTGGCCCGCGTATGTTAGAGAGAGAGAGCGAGAGAGAGAGAGAGAGAGAGAGACCATTCTTTATCATTCAATTTGTGTCACTCTATGTTGATATTGATTTGCAAGAATTTACAAATTATCTTTTATGTGTACAACCAACCCGCAGATTAATACGGGATTTTCCCACCGTATGTATTTCATTCTCAATTAAGGAAGGCCACCTCTTTATAAACAAGAACTGGATATATAACATATAAAATGTAACAAAAATTTCCTCAGATCAAGTTATTCAGTCAAACGGTCAACAACATTATATATCATAGATATATATGTACATAGTTTGAAAGTTTAGTTAGTGTTTATATTTTGGTTTTGCTTATTCCTTATTACTTGAAATACTTCAAAAATGGTAAGAAACCAATATTTTTATTATGTAGCATTGAATACATATACTTACAACTGCCGTAAGTAGTATTTCATAAATTTTACAAGAGGACGAAAAAACTAAATTGATTAACATTTCATATCCCGTGATGATAAATTTGTTCCATGTATTTCTAGTTTTTTGACACAATGTTCCTAACAATGCGACATTAGATTAGCCACTGCGTTCCTAATTTTGGAGAGCAAAAAAATGATTAACTAAAAACTCTTTTTGATGAAGATACATCGCACAGTTTAGTGGTACACTTTGTTAGGATGAGTATACATTTTAGGGTGGAGCGAAAAAACAAAACTTGTGTTACCGAAAACGAGTACTTACCAATAGTTGTGGTTTGGTTCTATGAACATTTTTGCTAAATATTATATATTTTTTGGATATCATCTTCAGCCTGCTCTTGAGGCTGAAATTTTCAAATATCTTCCGTTTTTTGGCGATTTTTCTGTAATTTTTCCCTCAATTTATACTGACAAAATAATTGAAGCAGTGTTAGCACGTTAAAAATAAATTCACTGATTTAATATTTTCAGCTTGCGCATGTGGTTTGAGATTTTTTGTTATTTTCCAGAATTTTGTTGCTTTGTGTAATTTCTTTCGTTGTTCAATTATTAAAGTTTACTTACAGTTAATGTATTGCGTTTAGTATGCAACTCTTCCCTAGTTAAGATTTAACTACCCAGGACTAACCACGAGGAGGTGGTTGCATGTCGAGTCCCACCCGTGCCTTAGCCCAACCACCCTACCATGATGGCACGTTTTTCAAGCTTTAAATTGCTTTTTGGTATTAAAAACTGGAAAACTGGACACAGTTTTCTGTTTATAATTCTCGTTCTTACGAGACTATCTCTTTTGGATTGTTCGCAAACTATTGTAGAGTATAAAATGACAATTCAAAAATCACTTCCTTAGAACCAATGTCAACAAGTTTTTTTCTGAATATATTAAATCAATGAAAAGGAAAGAAACTATACATACGAGTATTAACAAATTAACACTACCACTACCAAAATTTTCAGAGAAATCTCCAAAAGTTGCAGATATTCCAAAATTTCGACCCCTGTTATATGTTCAAAGGGCCAAAGCACAACTATCGATAAGTAACCGTTTTTGGTAACACGTGATTCGTATTTTTCACCCCATCCTAGTGCATAGGTACATGTGCTTGATAGAAACATAATATTTTTCATAATAAAAAAATGTGGCGTGGTCTACACACGACTTTCTTATACGAATGTGCGTTTCATATTATACAAAAATTGTTCTAACTTAGTTTTTAATACTTTTATCTTTTTAAAAAATAAACGTGTAAATTTAGGTCCGATTTTAGAATCATTTTTTTATACAAAAATTATTCAAAATCCTACTCTAAGTACTAAATTTCTATAGAATGTATACTTCGCGAGATATTTGCAAAAAGAGTGCTATTCGATAAAAGTGTTACTTCCGGTCCGAATTTTGAATTTTTTTTTTACACAAAAAGTATTGAAAAGCCAGCTTTAAATACTTTTATACTAATAAAGAAGTTGCCTGGAAAGCATGACTTACGAGATATACGCAAAAAACTGATTTTCGATAAGAGTAAAACACTTACCTACTTACTTACGGTAGGAATTTCGAAAAACGTTTTTAATAACGTTTTTTTCAAATTTAATTTTGAGTACATTTGAATTCTTTATAAATTTGTTTAACCTCAGTAGTTGACGAAGTATTGGCTAAATTCGATTCGTTACACACAGAGAGAGAGAGAAATCAGAATCAGTAGCACTGATTAAAAATCTGTGCTACTGAAAATGACTTTAGTTTTTTTGTGCTTTATTGTGGTAAAGGTGTTTTAGTGTTCTTGTTTAGTATCAAGCTACAGATACCAAGTTAGTTTCTAAAATAAAAAAAAAAGAAATGTCAGTATAAAGTTCAACATCTTAAAAACTATATGAGCAAGATTATTTGGTTTTCTGAAAGACTTCATAAAAATATAATAATAAACACAATATACATAAGTAAATAAAAAATAAGGGAAGCAAACAAAATACATCTAGGAGTACTTTTTCATAGCTCTGCTATTTATAGAAAGCTTCATCTCGAGAATTACAGGAAATTATTTAATTTCAATAATTCATTTATTTTGTCAAATTATAAAACATATTTCCTAGTTAATCTAGACTTGCACTGACAATTTCTTCATGAATAAATTGAGTGTCTTAACGAGTAAGTTTTGTTTTACGTTTGTCATGGACTTATACATATTTTCCATACAAAAGTTCAACTGAGATTGTAAAATTGATCTTTAAGCAACATATTGCATCCGGCACCCTGAAATATTTTTTATTGATGTTTTGTAATTTTCCCTTTTTTGTTTCCCAAAAACTGGCAAAAGCTTGTACCAATGTTGATGTCGTACATTGTCTTTTCCTTTGCTTATTATTATTCTTATAAAGCTTATTATTACAAAAATTATTGATAATTCACAGACATTTCTAAGCATTTCTTTCTTTTTCAGAAGTACTTAATTATTTTATTACCACTAGTAGTTGTTATGGTAGAAAGCCGTAGTCCATACGCAGGAAATAAGCCCGTTGGTGTCCCAGAACTAGCATACAGATTTCGGGAACCAGAGGAAAGTAATGATGTTGGAAATCGTCTTGGGGAAGGCAGTACAAGTTCTACTACAACGACAGAAAGAGTTAACTATGACGATCAATTGCTTGCTTGGATTATGACGTGGCCTAAAGAAAATTGGCCATTCGAGGTAGTGAATAGAAAAGCCATCGAAGATCACAAAGCTAATCGTCAACCAGTTACAAATGTGGAATCACGGGTTGGCGAAAATGAAACGATTTCTGCTAAACCGACACAAAATAGGTCACCTTTTGCAGGAAGTAGTCCTCTTTAAATTATCTATTTATCCTCAAGCAAAATATTATGTGATATTAATAAGTTTCATAAATAAAGAAGCTTTCAAATGAATTATATATTTCAATAAATTATTGTATGTATATATATATATATGTATACAAATATATGTTTTATATGGACTGATTGTTAACTATTTTACAATAAACAAATATTATAAGAGTGTGATGCTTTTATTTGTGAACATTTGTATATATTTGAAATACAATGGAATTATTTTGTACAAATTTAACATAGCATCGTTGTACATTTTTGAGTATTTGTTTCAACTACAAATATGTAAGATTAATTTATTTAAAATGAATTTGACATGCGTTTAAAATATATGCCTATTGTGTTTGTTATCATAGTTTACTTTTATTGAAATACGAAAATGAGAGTGTTTACTGGGGTTTCTTTAAAAGCACACAATGTGCCTTACCAATATAGGTATATACCTATATACTGTAGTCGACAAATTTTAATTTCGGTTTATACTTCTATCCCATACAGAAGATGACCTTATAATATGCAGCGATGCCTGCTTGCTAACAGTGGTGGGAGAGCAACGCAGTGTCGGGGATCCTCACTCCTTACATTTCATAGGAAACGTTTGTCGAATGTACTGTCTTGGCAGCCTCGCTATATGTTTATCTTTAGTTTATTTCGTCGCGCTCTTTTCCTCTTTCTACTTTCGTATCAGAAATTAAAATATGTCGACTACGGTATACTATGTGAGCATTTTGAACTGTCCTGGGTTGGCAACAAAAAAGTTCCAGTATTATCAAAAACTAGGAAATATTTACTTCCGTGAATTTCATATAATTCAACTTAAAATTAACATGGCGGAGTCGCTCCTCACTCTCTATTAAAAGGCACTCTAATATAAAAAGATGTCAGTTAGGATGGTGGCTACAGGTGGTAGGCCAATAGTATAGAACATCTTGATAATGGCAACAGAGAGATTGCCGAAAGCTCGAGAAAACAGAAGTCCACATACGAACACTACAACAACGCGGATCAATTCCCGAAGCAGAAACGACATATCGTCACCCCGGAAGAAAAGTGACACAACTCAAAATATTCAGGTTTTGAGTTATCTAGTTGAAACGATCAGAAATTCGATCAACTTTCTGGTAGAAAAAGGTCATAACTTCAATACTAATTCTCAGCGCTAGGTGGCACTTGTGTCACTTTTCCCACCGCTGCAACTATGAGTCACTGAAACATCAACAATGTCACAGTTTGAGTTGGTGCATGTTGGTTTGTGGTTTTACTCGTTAAAAACGACATAACTCGAAAAGTGACTTATTTAATTTAAATTCTTTTACAAGAAAAGTGTCATATTTAGTGTTGTGACGGTTTTCGCGTTAAGGTGGGTAAGAATAAAATTGTATTAGTTAGACTTCTGCCACTTTTCGCGATTCAGGTGTAGGTTAAAATTTTTTCAACTTGTTTTTTTTTGTGTTATCTCCTTATTCTTCTTAGGATGTTCTTAGAAAAACGTATTTCTGAATTTGTGAATAATGCTTTTAGTGTTGCGTCATTATTCTAGTAAATTAATTCTCAATTTTTGTATTTTAGTGACAATGTTGAATAGGACAACATTGATTTTAGAACTTGCCAAAAAATGTTCAAATATAGATGAAATCGTCGAAAATGAAGACAACACAGACGATCAGGGCACAACCAGTTTTGAAATCTCCGGAATTGAACAAAGTAGTAGCTGCTGTGTACCAAATGAGGGGGGTTCACCCAGTTCAAAAGATGGACCTAACGTGATTTGCAATGTAAATTCGGGTACTATTTTGGTTTTTAGATATTTTAGACGATTTAATAAACGTTATTTATTTACAGAGCAGCTGTGTTCAGACAGTTCGAAGGACCTCCAAGCAGAAAAACCGACCTGCCCAAATAATGAAAGGGGTAATTCGTCTAGTTCGTCCAGTTCATCGAGTTCATCCAGCTCATCGAGTTCCTCAGCTTCAGATTTCAACGAAGATTCTGATGACAGCGTAGCAGATTCTAATTATAACTCGACTGAGTCATCAAGCAGCCAAGAAGATAATGCCCCCAACGTATCCAGAAATTCTGACAAGAAAAAAGTACTGCGAAAAGTAAACAATCCATGTAATACAAAAAAGCAAGGGAAAAAACGTGTTGCACAGCCAGAAAATTGGATAAAAAATAAAGCAAAATGTGCAAGAAATTGTGGTAAATCCTATACGTCTTCATCTACTTCCAAGAAAGTCTTCCAAGAAAAGAAATTATTGCCTCCTTGCACGGATAAGTGTCGGTTGAAATGTTCCACAAAAATTATACATGAGGATCGGATGTCCATTTTTAAAGATTATTGGAATTTAGGCAATTTACAACGACAGCGTGATTTCTTGCTTGCAAGCATTAAAGAGATTAAACCAAAATATCGGTATATTAGAGAAGATAGAACAAAAGTACGTAGTCATAACAATGCTTTTTACTTTGAGATTAATGGGCAAAAAATCCAAGTGTGTAAAACGTTTTTTAAAGCAACTTTATCCATTAACGACAGACCAATAAGAACTATTTTAAGTAAACGAACTTTTTCAACAAACAACATGATTTCTACTGACTTAAGAGGTAAGCATGGGAAGCATGCCAGAATAGATGACAATATTAAAGAGGGTGTCAGAGTTCACATAAACTCTATACCCCGAATACCCAGTCACTATTGTCGTGCTAATACATCAAGAGAATACATAGAAGGTGGTAAATCATTGGCAGACATTCACAGAGATTACGAACAAAAATGCAAAGAGCATAATGAGCCGGCTGCAAATTACATGATGTACTCCAGAATTTTTAATGAAGAATTCAATATCTCTTTCTTTATACCGAAGAAAGACCAATGCGAACTGTGTATCGCATATTCAAATTCAACAGATGAAGGAAAAGCCGAATTACAAGATAAGTATGAGACCCACCTGAGAGAAACCAAATTAGCACGTACAGCAAAAGATGAAGACAAAAATTCACAAAACACAGCTGTTGCTGTATTCGATTTACAAGCTGTGCTTCCATGTCCTTCTGGTCAAGCTTCATCGTTCTATTATGTTTCAAAGTTGAGTGTTTTCAATCTTACTGTGTTTGATTTAAAATCAAATAACGTTAAATGCTTTGTTTGGCATGAAGCCGAAGCGCACAGAGGATCTAATGAAATTGCCACATGCATAAAGCAATATCTTGATGATCTGGAAGAAAAGGCCAATAACAGCAATGATCCCAAAGATATAGACGTCATCTTTTACTCCGACAATTGTGCTGGACAGCAAAAAAATAAATTCTTGTTTGCAATGTACATGTATGTCCTTTCAAAATATAAGTTCATTAAAAGCATTACACACAAATTTTTGATAACGGGACACAGCCAGAATGAGGGAGATAATGCCCACTCGGTCATAGAACGACAGTGCAGCAAAGCCAAAAGAGCAGGACCTATTTATACTCCTGATCAGTATGTTCAACTGATAAGATCCGCCAAAAAAACTGGCAATCCTTATCAAGTTATTGAAATGTGTCACGCCGATATTTTCGACTTGAAGTCTCTAGTTGCTGACCTTGGTTGGATAAACGCACCCAAAGATGCAGAAGGAAATAATTTTAAGATAAAAGTGTTGAAAGTAGTCAAAGAAAACTTTGGAAAACTACTTTATAAAACTAGCTATGAACAAGAAGAGTTTCAAGAAGTGGAACTTTTAAAAAGCAGAAGAGGCAGAAATTCGGTCGATATTAAGAATATCGTTTTAAAAAGAGCTTACCAAAATAAAGTAGGTATTCCTGAGAAAAAAAAGGAGGGCCTGCTATCGCTTTTCACAAAGAAAATAATTCCAATGTCGTATTTTGGGTTTTACAATACCTTGTAAAATGAAAGCATAACTGAAGTCGTTTATTTTTCTGGGAATGTAGTTTTCATTTGAAGCTATTTTTTTATAAATTGTAGTTTCTGTTTGATGTTACTTGGTTTTATTAAATTATAGCATTTATATTTTATTTCTTGTTCAAACGTTTAATAAAAGTTTATTAACATGTGCACTTTTTATTTATTTCGACGAAACCATAATTATTATTAATCGGATTATCTCAAAATTGTGGAATTTACGTTTTCGAGAAAAGTGACCTAAGTCAAAATAAGGGTGGAAATTTTAATTTTTGAGGGATAATGACTTGAAATCGCACATTGCAAACCGGGACTTTTATAAAACTATTTAATAGCTACGTAATCGCCAAAAAAAAAGTTGGGTTTATCTTATTACAGTACACTCAAGAAGAATTTGAAAAAGTCATGAAACTTTAATCGGGTTTTCTGAAGAACCATGGTTTTTGTGTTGTGTCACTTTTCTTCCGGGGTGACGATATACATACATAAGAACTTTCTCTA
The DNA here is from genome assembly GCA_963170755.1 of Amphimallon solstitiale. Taxonomy (NCBI): domain Eukaryota; kingdom Metazoa; phylum Arthropoda; class Insecta; order Coleoptera; family Scarabaeidae; genus Amphimallon; species Amphimallon solstitiale. The sequence continues at coordinate 1,203,107 of OY720684.1, read as the reverse complement.
CAACGTATTAATTACTGTTAGAGAATTATATCAGTAATTTACCATACACATATACTTGTAAATCCAATTATTGAATAATTCTTTTTCCTGGGGTAGCGGCCTGATATTTATTTTGCATATAGGTAAATAAAAAAAACTTTTAACGTTTAATCAAAAAATTTTATCTTTAAAATTATATTTTACATTTGGTTGTCTGTACAATTAGAATTCTTTGTTAAAACTTATTTTAAGACAAAAAACAATTTTGAAACTCACCAAACATTTATGTTTTTCTTGCAATTAGGTATACAATAAACAATTCTTTTGACAGGATGTATCTGTAATTAAAGCAATATTTGTTGAATTTAATTTCTTCTTGTGATACATTTTGTTTTTTCCCCCCATTTGAATTCCTTATAGTCAAATTATATTTTATTAAAATAACCAACAAACAAAAACTCAAAAACAGCACACTCACCAACAATAATTCTCAACTCTACATTTCTTTTCCCTGTGTTGTCTGATATTATATTTGTCATGTTCATTTGCAGTGCGTTAAATTTATTCATTAGTTTTTCATTTTCTATATGTTTAACTGCTAAGAGAATTGTTTTGTATTTATTCGTAAATGTATGTACATGCATAGTTTATCTATTTACGATTTTGGTCACCTATTTCTGTCGTTACACCATAGTCGACAAATTTTAATTACTGGTACGAAAGTAGAAGAGTAAAAGAGCACGTCGAAATAAAGTAAAAACAAACATATAGCGAGGCTGCCAAGTACACCCGGCAAACGTTTCCTATGAAATGTGAATATCCCCTGACTGCGTTGCTTCTCCCACCACAGTTAGAAAGCAGGCATCGCTGCATTTACAATGCAGTATAGAAGTATAAACAGAAATTAAAAATTGTCGACTACGGTATACATTTCTTATATGTGGTTCTTTATTTTCTTCAAGGTTGTTGTTTTATTCATTACGACAATTTTTCTTTGATTTATATATTTCTTTAAGCTTAAAATTTTGCAAACATGAATCATACAGGGTGTGTTGGTTTAAATTTGTCTAGTTATTGAATTAAAGGGAAGTACATTTTAGACAAACCATCTATTTCACTTCTATCGTTAATTGAATTGTTATTTCTCACTATCTGCATCATCTCCAAAATGCCTCTTGCTTTGCATTGTTTTCCTTTATTAAAATTTTGGTATTGTTGAAATTATACGTGTGTTGATGTTTCTTAAATGCTGTATTATTTTTTGCATATTTATATCCCTTTATTCTTTCTTCCAAAAGTTGATTTGTTTGTCGTATACAGGGTGTCCCAGAAAGAAAAAGACGGAGTAGCGGAAATCGGAAGCTAGATTGTGTAAACACGTACCCTCAAAATATCAAGTCTTTATTCGTGCGCAGACGGCAGAAAGAAAATAATAAAGAATTCAATTGGCCTTACGCCGACCCTGGACTAAATATCCAGCTGCTTCACTTTCACAATCGGTCCTTTTTAGGACCACCATATTAATTGTGTTAAAAAAAGGAGGAGGAATAGATACTTCATAATAAATATCAAACCATTAATTACTTCCATTTTACACCTGCTAGAAAAAAATAACTACATTCTTGATATTTACTGTAATCTAGAAAAACTACGATTTATTGAATATTCTAAAATAATAATAATCAGCTGTTTCCGACTACAAACACATTAAAGAGCAACAACCTTCCTATTTTAAAAATAAAAACAATCTTTTGTTGTCTGCAATAAAGTGGGTCGCCCATCTGGCAAAAAATATGTTTTATGTGAATGAGTACAATTTAACGTTTTTTTCCCGTTTTATACAAATAAAAGCGTATTTTTCTATGAATGCGTGTTCGTTCCTATTTACAAATGAGCATTCTTACGTGTATTTATAAACATACATTCTGTGCCAGGTCCGTAATGTAATTTTTTTATCTAATAAACAACATAGAAAATTAAATTTTTAATTTCTTCGTTATTGCGGTATATTTGGGCCTGTTTCTGTTCGGACTTTACATACCTGCTACTCCGTCTTTTTATTTCTAGGACACCTGTATATACTTTATTACAATCGACACATGGTACACTATACACAACGTGTGATTGTTTCATTGTTGGTATTTGATTTTTTAATCTAGTATGTAGATAGTTTAAATTATATTTATTTTGGTGTAAGCTAATTTGAAGTTGTACGGTTTAATGATGTTGTTAATTTTTTCAGATAGACTTGTGATGAAGGGTATTGGAATGTATGTGAGTTTACTGACTGGAGTATTGATTTTTTTGCCCTTTCACTGTTGTATATCTTATGTAATCGTTGTTTAATAATTTTTATTACAAATTTACATTTACTTGCTGAAGTACTGTGGGTAGCTACATACATAAGGTAAGTACATTCTCCATCTAGGAAGCTGCCACTGATGTCTCAAAAAACAAAAACAACAAAAATAAGATACTTCCCAAAAGATTTCGAGCTACAAAAGCAAATATATACCAAAAATCAATTGTTTCCCATTAAAAATAATAAATTACATTCCAGATAACTATTTTCATTAATATTATCCAATGAGTAATCTTCCGTGTTACCTTTATTTGTCGTTATTCTCTTAATTATAAGTAAGTTCCCTGAAAATTACAGTCATTTTATGACTCTATGCAACTCTACAAATTATAGTCCATTGCTGGGATTTCCCATGCGATAGCCACCACTACTATATACATCGAACAACTGCACAGCTGGATATAAGAAAAATACAACCATTCAAGAAATCAGGTTCTATGATCAGGTTGTTCATTGTGTTTGTGGTGGTCAGTTATTGCAGTCATTGTGGTTGTCCTCATTTCGTTTTATAATTCGTTGGAATATTATTAACAATGGTAAGAAATAAATAGTAATCATTTATACACATAAAAGTAATTTTATAACTGTTTTATTCAAAATTAAACTGGTAATATATCAAATAAATTTTATATACAGTGTTAAACAAAATTATTGGCACATTTAAGTTTTTTAATATAATAACAAGAAACCATAAGTACTACATCCCACCAACGTTAACTTCTGTGATAATGTACTGACTGTCTAGTGTTTGTCTACCCAAGCAATATACTCGAAGTAGGAGCACTGATCTGTATATTATACAGATCAGTGAGTAGGAGTCAATAATAATATTTAAAATAATAAAATTCCCTAAATACATACGTACTTAACACATATTTTATTATCTAATTATCAATATATGTATATAGATTGAAGCTTAACTTAAGTTGAAGGCAAACAATCTGCCACTTTCACTGACTTTTTCAATTTACCATTTTGATAAACAGAATTTGGGTTTTTTCCTTTTTTATTTTAAAAGCTGTTGAAAATAAAACACATTAATCTTAATACATATATTCAATAGGATTCTATTGGAAATTTATGATATATCTAGTATTCATATCCAATATAGCCTCAAATTAAATTTTTTTTTTAAAAAATTAGGAAGTTATTTTATATACTGACTAATGTAAAATTATATATAATATGTGCGAGTGATAGCTGCAAAATCATTGAATGTTCTCTGAATTAGTAAACACTACAACCTTAATGTCCTAAAAAGGAATGATAAATTTCCGAAACGTAACAGAGATTAATGTGTAATGTGTTTTATTTTCAACATCTTTTAAAATAAAAAACGAAAAAAACCAAATTCTGTTTGTTACGGTTGCACTACAACGGAATAACCCGATATTCTTTCTCCTATTTATATATCTATTCATATATATTTCGTTAACAAGTAAATGAAGCATTCAGAACATCGAATTAATAATATCCATATATAAGATTGAGAAAACTGGTTTTATTTATCGATAACTCACGTTACTCAGTCTTTTTGTCGAGTAAAAAAGAGTTTCAAGAAACACTACTTTTACTGGTAGTTAGATATTTATTAATATTTTTTATTTGTATTTTCAGAAATTTCTAGTTATTTTATTACCATTGGTAGCCATAACAGTCGATGGTCGCAGTGTATATGCTGGACAAAAACCAGTAGGACAACCAGAATTGGCGTACAGATTTCGTGATACTACAGAGAACAGCATAGATTTAGGTAATCGTCTTGGAGATGATATTGTCACCACTACCGCAAGTGTTCCTTTTGACGACCAAATAATTGCTATTATCAAGACATGGCCTCAAGAAAATTGGCCCTTCGAAGTAATAAACGAAGAAGCAATTAAACAGCACATAGGTCAACAGCAACCGTCTGTTAACGTTGTATCACGCAATGGCGAAAGTGAAACTATTCCAGCTAAACCTGTCCAACCAAAATCGCCATTTGCTGGTAGCAGTCGCGTATAATTGTAGCATCTATTCAACTGATTGTGATACTATTTGTTAGATAGCTATTTATTTTGAAATTCTGTTATGTATAAGTATGTATTAGAACTGATTTTTTTTTATAATAAACGTATTTGTTTCGCTAAAATCGAAATTTTATTTCTTATTAAGTCTTTTATAAATATTTAATATTATAATTTTATTATAATATAATATTACAGACTGCACATATTTTCAAAGTTTAACAACAGCCTAGAAGAGCATTTAAATTGTGAGGGTTTATCTGAATAGGTATGTATGTACCTACCTTGATAAACCCTTAAAAGTAATTTTTAAATACTTATTGTTTATTACGTTATTTGTAATATTTGCAATCCCTTAAATCATACAAAACGATGCAACCTATAAATTATTGTATACAGAAATATCTCAATTGCACTATAATTTCCATTTTAACACTAATATACTTCTTATAACTTGTGTTCAGCGCAATTTTCTGTTTTTTTATATAATCAAGAACTTTTTCAAGCAAACCCATTATAGTATTTATAGCAAATTTTTTTATTATACCCTATATTTATAAGTATTCCCGTTGCATAGATGTTTATTTAAAAGAAACAAGAAAATCCAACTTATTTTTTCGTTCTATATTACATTGGGGTCATCCTACATCGAGGAATTCAGTTGCTGAGATTTAGTGTGCTTCTTTTGACGATATTTCTTCACGCGCGCATTAGACAATTCCCTTTTTCGTTTTAATTTGTCATCGATTTGATTTTCTTCATCCATCCTGTGTAACAGAAAATAATTAAATGCTTATAAATCCGTATATAATGAGCAATTAAAGCAATGTTGTATTCTCAACGTTTCTGTTTTGCATTGGTATACAAATTATAGTAAATGCGTGTCGACGTTATTTAACACCCGGAATATACTGATCAGTTTCCGAGTCATCCATATCTTTTTAATAAACATACTAAAACTTACCTGAGCGCGAAATATTAATAATGTCTCATACACACACAACAATTTTTTTTTTTAACCGCCCGCGAAGTTACCAATTAGCGAACGCAACACAGTCCGCGAAATACAATTTCGCAGCCGTTGCTATGGCAGCGTTCGGACGCATATATATATATATAAATAGACAATATGAATACTCGCTTACTAGTCCCGCGCTGGTCTGATGCTAACGTGCCGGCTTCTCTGGATCGAATCTGCTCGGGGACATGAATTTATTTATTCATTTAAATTTCAATTTAATTGAAATTAAATACCTCTATATATTTTTCTCTCGTTCCCTAAGTCGACTGGAGCCGACTTTACCCGAATGAGCGTTACATAGCCGAGCGTGACGGCTCAGTCTTGTTCAGTGCCCACAATAAACGGAACGCGCCCAAAGAAGTTTACAAAAATTCATGGAATTATATATTATGAGTTCTTCGTAAAGCATAAAGCTTATTAAATAGGGAATATACGTTGCAGATAGAAAGAATGCTTTCATTCAGCAGGCGGATCGGGAACTGATCCCGCTCCAACCGTTCACTTCACAACAGTTGAGTATTCGCTGGACAGGACCGCTCACCTTTATGTCATCGTCTGTCATCTGATACTTTTCATTGCTGCCATATGTTAAAATTATAGAGATTAAACCGAATAAACAATAATAATAAATTGTTTTTCTGTATTAAAGTTTGACGTAGTTTTTAGTGGAAGGGCTGATTTTTCCAACCCCGAATAAAATACTGAGTGAATTCCAATATTATAATACATTTATTACTGCACAATACCTTTAATTTGCTGTATCTTACTCTTCTAGTAACTTTCTTCAGAAGTATGTATTAGGTTGGTCTTGGAATGAATCAATGGCGCATGCGTACAGAATACGCTCACCAAGTGAGCATAGAATTTTTCCGCTCACAAAAATGGCGACCGCTCCTGAACATGTTCAGAGTGAGCGCTCGTCTACTGGCCATGATCACTGAACAGTTGCGCAACTGTTGTGTCTGCTGAATGAAAGCAATCTATTCAACATTAGATTTAAAACTTGGCGGAAAACAATACATTTCATCCAAAAATAAATTGAACCAAATAATATACGAAGCTAGACGAGTTGAAATCGAACGAAGTTTCTTAAGCTTTTAATCTTTTGAATCATGGCTGATGTGGGGGTTCGGAATTGCTGTCAAATTATTGTTTACGGTTTAGTGACGTAATGGATAACCAACAATATCGGTATACGTGTACTTTAAATTTTCTTATTGCAAAATGTAATCGTTTCTTAATAAATTTGCAAAAAAATGATTTTTTACAAAAGGCACCTAGCCACTGAGATGAATATATCTATTATCATAATTTCAATATTAGTGTCTGTGATATGTGTTTTATTCGCAATTCTTCAGTATTATTATGTCAGTTACAAAAGAGCAACCACTGGAAAGTTATATGAACCCTTATTTAGTGATCTGATAGTGACTGATCGAGAGTACCATATGGTTAATTATATCAATAATGAAGAAGATGATGATGATAATTATTACAAAGCTACATTTAGAGAACATAAAACAGTGTCAGTTGACTCTGAAGTAGAACATTGTCTTAAAGCGGCGCTTGCCTATAAAATTTCAGGTAAAAATGATAAGGCACTACGATTATTTGAACATGCTGCAGCGATGGCACCAGATAATCCAGAAGTCTTAATCCGGTATGGCGAATACTTGGAAGATATGCAGAAAGATATAATAGGAGCAGATGAATTATATTTTAAGGTAATTTTTTTTATATAATAATTTTAAAGCTGCTTAATTAAATTATAATGTGCAGGCTTTAACTCATTCACCAAATCATCAGGTTGCATTATCTAATCATAGAAGGACGGCTGAATTAGTTGATAAAATGGATTATCATATGTTTAAAATTATTGAGGAGAAAAGAGATATGTTAAAGGAACAATTAAGAGCAGGATATGATGAAGAAGTTAAAAGAAAATTATATTACCTACATATTTATCATACAGTAATATTGACCTCATCTTTTAATAAAGTTGCTTTATAAACATTTTTTAGGTAGGAATTGAAGGCAACACAATGACCATACCAGAATTAGAATATTTACTTAAAACTGGCATGGTTGTTGCTGGTAAAACAATACAAGAGCATAATGAAATATTAGGATTAGAAATAGCATTGCATTATATTAAATTATTAACTACAGCTAACATAATTGGAATTCAGGAAATACTGGAGATACATAAAAGAGTTATGGGTCATGTTAAGCCATTAGAATCAGGCCTTTTTCGTGAAGAACAGGTAATTTATATTTGGTGCACAAAAAAGAACAATTTAAATGTACATCTGATTGTATGCTAAAATTAGAAATTGAAGAATGTTTGTTATATTTATTATATATTTAGGTTTTTGTTGGTGGTCATATTCCACCGCCACCAGAAGAACTACCTCATTTGATGGAAATGTATGTCGAATGGTTAAATTCTGAAGAAGCACAACGAATGCATCCTGTAAGGTATGTTGATATAAACTCATTTTAGGATATAACCACTTTCATAAGTTAGGCTAATTTAATGATAATTTTTTTCTTTGAAATTGTAGATACGCTGCATTGGCTCATTACAAACTAGTTGATATTCATCCGTTTACTGATGGCAATGGACGCACAAGTAGACTAATTATGAATTTAATACTTCTACGATCTGGTTATCCACCAGTTATAATAAGTAAACGCGATAGGTATGCAATAAATGTTTACTTTTTATTTCAAAAGAAATGGGCTAGACAATAGACTAATGGGTGCCTGTTATTGATTTACCTATTGTGATTTAGAAATTTCATGTTATTAGATGGGAAACTTGGAAAGTTCTACCTTTATTTATTTTACCACCACTCTTGTCATCTAAAGATTTATGTTACAAAATAAACATGATTTCGTAATTATACGATTAATTTATATCAATAATTTTCAAAATCATTGCTAAAACGTTTAAACCATGCTTTTGGTATTTTAATGTCGAATTTAAAAGCCGAGGCAGAAATTGTAATACGCAAAATTCCCTTAATTTTACTTTTATAATGTTTTGTTTCATATTTAATTTTCTATAACTTCAATATCAAGTTATACAATACAATTTACGCTTTTTGTATAATATTCACAATTTGCAAATGTATGGTCATCGTCGAAGGTTTTTGTGATTACACCAACATATGAACAAGTTCCGACAACTCTGACAAATTCAACACGTGGCACCTTTAATGATTTATTTTCTCTGACATTTTATTTTTCATGCATTATCATTTCATGACTGGCAGCACCGTTTAAAAAAGACACCCTTAATTATTAAATGTTCAATATATGCATGCGGCAATCTTCTGTACAATAGCAGTGGTCGTTTATATTGCACGCATGACTACCAGAGCTGGGCAATTACTTTTAAATAGTAATTAATTACAATTACAAAATACTTTTTTTTTAAAGGAATTAATTACGATTACAAAGTACAAGAGGTTAAGAAAGGAATTTTTCTTCTAATTACAATTACAAACAAAATGTAATTGACAATTACTTTTCTAATTACAATTACATTTGTTTATAAAATTCGAGGAAAAACGTTTTTTTTCTGTTATTAGTCTTTTGTTGTATATAATATATAAATCGGAACTTAAAATAAGAAATGGGAAAGAAATCAACTATATGCCAACCCACCTGTATAAAAAACAACGTAATTTATTATATAAAAAACAAAAGCAAATAAAGCAACTATTCAAGTATAACATAAACTATGTGATTACAATAATTAGTAACAAAAAATTGCACCATAAAACTAGGAATGAAAATAAGGTGATCTAGGGTACATTACTTACCCTGGGGTGACAAATTTGGGGTAGTATAAGGGATCATATATATTTCCTCAAAATTATTGCTAGTAAAATAATTATTAAACCAGGGAATGTCACGCATAGGTGTTCAGTGTTTTCATTTCACACATTTTGTAGTGTATTTTTGTATGCAGTGCTTTTTTTAAAGGCTGGTTTTACATAATAATATTTCAACCCCATTTTATACTTTTTTTTCAATTATTTAAAATCTCTTACTGTTGAGCTCTAAAATAATATTATTCTTATTGAAGAACCCCAAAAAAAAATGACTTGAAATTGAAATTTTCCGTAAAAATCAATGCCTAGTTTTAAAAAAAAAGCGCTGTAAAGGCAACATATACCTTAAATCAACTTATTTTCACCTTCGGAAAGTATTGAAATAAGTACCTTTTATAGTTCCATTCAATATAAAATACTAAAACATTTGGTATTGTTGGTTGGATGATTTAAAATGATCATTTAACTGTATATATTGTTGGTTTTCATTACAACAAACTTTTCAAAATTTGTGTCTGATATGGCATGTCTTGTGGCTGCATGAATCATAGTAGCGAATGAAAATAATCGTTCGACGGGTGCTGAAGATGGTAGTGCAGTATTGTGTTTAAAAAACACTTGCTTAATGAGTTGGTAACTTTCTACTATGGGAAAGTTTTGTCTTATATCATCCAGATACTGTAAAATTTCAAGATGAATTTTATTTTTATTTTCATTGTCAACTGATTGTGTGATTCCTTCAGTTCCTTCATTAAAATCAAATAAGCTACTATTTTTAACTTCCTTCTTATAATTATCGGTACCAATATCTGTAAAATTCATTAATTCGGACTGTTCGATAGAAAATAATTCACACTCTGAAATAAGCAGTTGTTTAATATCAAGTTAGATAACACAAAAGTTGACTCGACTAACGGCAACCAACGAAGTTTAAACTCAGGATGTGTAATTACTCCTAACCTAAAAGTGCATAGGTATTCTCTAAAGTTAAAAGATGTTTAAATCTATTATCTAAACCTTTAATGGCACTTTGAAGTATTATATCTCCGCCACTTTTAAACTTCTTTTTACTTAATTTATTTAGCTTATTTTTAAGTGACACTAGACTACGAAGAAGCTTTGTTTTCACCTTGTAAAATATTATGGGTCTTTGCTAAAAGTGCAGTGACTTCACAATATTCTTGCACAGTAAGGAACTCGTATTCAGAAAAGCACGGTATTTCTAATTTTAAAAAGATGTAAAGCTTTTCTTTCACGCCTAGTATTTGTTTGATACTGTCATACATTGAGTTCCACCTAGTGATTCCAGGGGAGCTAAGGCTATGTTCTAAATATGAGTTAATTGGAAAAGTAATTTGTAATTGAACTTTTAAAAAACTAAAAGTATTTAAATACAAATTACAAATACTTGACGATTTTTCAAGCAATTACAATTACAAATTACTTGAAAAGGCAAAGGAATTAATTACTAATTACAATTACTGATTTCTAAAGTAATTTGTAATTGCTAATTCCTTTTTGTAAAGTAATTGCCCAGCTCTGATGACTACTATTCAAACACTTCTCGGATCAGCAGTCAGGTCTCGTTCCTAAGTTATTCTGGTCAAATTAAAATCAAATTCCAAGAAAGTATCAGTGGCACTGGCAGTCCCAGTTATTGCATTTAATTTAATTACATATTTAAAAAAAGATATATATAGCAATATGCTTATTATTGTAACTATTTGTATCTAATATTGACTATACTTTTGTATTTGTTATTTCAGGAAAAAGTATTATAAATATTTAAAATTGGCCAATAAAGGAGATCTAAGACCATTCGTCAGATTCATAGCCTACTCTACGGATGAAACTCTAAATACCTACCTAGGTGAAAGTCAGTTCCTTATACACCACGTTGAATCAGCCCCTATTATTCAAATGAACCAAAACAGGAACATTTGATAAAGCGCTTATAATTGATCTGTGTTATTATAAACCCAAGTGATGAATGTTATTTATTAAAGAAAACAAAAATTATAAATGAATTCTATATTACAATAATAAAACAAATTTTAAACTGTGATGCAGTTTTATTGCAATAATATATAATTAATGAACAAGCTGGTTGTACTATAAACATTTCTGAAATATAAGGCAAGTATATTCTTTTACAGAAAATTAATTTTTTTTACAAAAATATCAAGTTTCATTTTATCTTATTTTTTTAAAATTAAAACAGTTTTAAAGCTAATGGTATATATGTAATTATTGAATATATTACATGATATTTTAGTAAAAATATATAAATAAAAGAATTCATTCAAATATCTTGCTGGTGATTCTATGATACACAATTTTGCACATTTTTTTTAAAATATTATTTACCGTATATAATGGTGCTGTCAATAAAACTTCTATATCATTGGACAATGTTTATATAAAAAAAGATAATGTAATAGAAAGGAACATTAGATTCATAAAATGTATACATGTAAAACACAATTATAAAATTACTAAAACACAAGGTGAAAATAATCATGCAACAAACAATAAATACATCAACTAAGGCCTCTTAAATCAGTTCATGTTTTTTCTTCAATTGTTAAATAATGCAAATTAGTAAAAAAAAGTAACTCAGTAATGATTCTTACTTAAGTTATTTTTTTTTCAAAAGCGTAGTTGGCACTTCCTACAACAAATCATTATTACCACAGCCTAAATGGAAAATGTTTATACAGAATAAAACAACACAAAAAAAAAGTTAAAAATGCCAACTACACTTATTGGAGTACATTTAGATATATCCGTACAATAGCAGGAATGTTAAAATACAGCTCTGTCTAAGTATATAATCATTTAGTGAATTATTGAGGCCTGATATTCTTTAATAAAGGGAACAGTTGGGGTATTTTTATAATAAATTAATAACTAATTATTTTTATTAAGTGTTATTTGTTAGTGGCCGTTAATACTGACTTAATTAGTCTCCATTAACAAAATATCATCAGATTCATGTTTCTTATTCTTCACAAGCATAATAATTGCAAAAAACGCAATTGTATAATTTGAGCAATCTATTAAACTCCAAGCTTCACTAACAAACAGCACTTAGAATGGGGAAAAACGGGAATTGGGGCTCGGGTTAGTGTTCGATATAATTAAATTACTTTCTTTTGGTTTTACGGCTAAGTTGTTCTTCAGCTGCTAACTTCGCTTTGTAATCGGCAACTATTTCTTGTGCTCGTGCAACGTATACGTATGTATTATCTAAAAGGTCTTCCCAAGACTTGCAATATGCTGAAAAAGAATTGACTGTATGTATATATTCTGTCGAAAACAACATTTTTGGTACAACACGGCATATGGGCTTACTTGCTGAATACTTAAATATATACCGGTAGGTTTTCTGGTAACGCAACGATTGTATAGCGCATGTATCAGTCCCCACAACTGAACGACTACGTATATGTACTCCCCTCCGTTAACCAGAGCGGTGGTAGTAGTATACTACAGCCGTTCGAGTCGGGGAATACGATAACTGTAGCGAGTGATAGTGGGGACTTGGACACTCCTCTGTCGTTGCTTCACCCGAAAACTTACCGGTATTCTACACAATTTGGGACGATAAACAATAAAGAAATACACAGTTCAATTATGTTTGAGACGAGGCACAGTTGTGAGAATCACACGACATATACGTACGAACGGTCAAAATTTTGAGTGAAAGTTTATTCGAAACCAGTTTGTAGTCTCCATAAATGTAGTTACACTGAATATTTTGAGAGATGTTTTTAACTCCGGTATAAATTCTGGAAAATTACACAAAAGTTGTTTCAAACTGGCTTTTAAATTCTTTGGCATTAGAATCTGACATTTGTATGCATTTGCTATTAAACATTGAAGAAATCGGCATAAAGGTTTCAATGTTTTCAAAATGTATATACTGGTGCAGATTCAGAGCTGCTCTTTTATCTACTATTAAGCTAATTTCACTTATTTCGAATTTTAGTCAAATTTTGATATATCTAAAAAAACACAATAAACATTTGTGAGACCGATTTTGTAACAATTTACATGGAACATCAAAAAAAGAAAGTATTATAGTAGAAGCAGGTAGACTGGAGAAAGAAATGAATACCCAGAGGGAAATAGATGAAAGATGTAGAATAAAAATGGAAAATACCTTGCAAAGAAGGTCTTTGCTGAAAACACTCCATATCAAGTTATAACACAAATAAAAGAAAAGAACGACAAAGGGAAATGAAAATATTAACTATTATTATCTATATAAAATATATAAATAAATACCTTCTTGGTCATATGCTACATCATCAGCCATTCTTAATAGTCTTTCAGCTTTGTTGAATGTAACCTGAAGATGATCAACTGTCTGTTTATGATTATCCAGCATATTATCCTCGGCTAATTGTAATTCTGATATGACTTGATGAAAGTTTAACATTTCCGGGGTCATATCGTTTTCCTACGTGAAAAAAAAATTATTAACAATATGAACAAAATACGCATTTGAATGAGCTACTACAGACAAGTGTACAGATATCTTAAGGTTATGGAGGCAATGGTTGCGGCAGTTAACTCAAAGTGAAACATTTGTTAATATGAAATAGAATGAAGGTTTTTGCGTTATACTTTGGTATTACTTGTACTAGATTGTACTATACGTTGATGCGTCTCTAAATTATTCAATTACTTTTTAATAGCTCAACTAATCTTCTTGATATATTGAGACCATATCTTTATACTCAATGCGCGTAAAATAGGCTATCAAAACATTCGATAGGTGGCGCTTCAGTCAAGTTATTAACAAATTCTGCATTTATGGACCAACATGACCCTGTGAATACGAGTCAAATTAGGACTGAATGCGATATCTGACATAACCTATTCTGGTAAACTCGATCTATAGATTTCATGAAACTATAAACTATCTTTAAAATTTATTATGAATGTATCTAAAAAGAGCAATAACAAAGACTAATATACAAAAATTAGTTGCAGAATTTAGTCTGATTCACTGGACAACAATAAGTCACTTTCACTATCACTATTTCCAGTACAAGTAACAAATGGTATGATATCATTCCACATTATTTTCTCTAAATAGGTATCATTGTCTATTACTATCACGGCATTATCTGGCAAATTCATTTGACATGTTAGTTAGCTGTATTTATATCTTTGAAGAGGTTCATTTTTAAAATAGAGACTGTACACCAACTACCACAACCACATAGTATTTTTGATATATTCTTCAAATTCTCCTAGTTTCAAATGCCTGCTCACTCGTTCCTCAGGTTTTACTTCGCCTGTCTTTTACTCCTTAATAATAATATTCTTATAACAGATACAACCTTTATATATATTGACATTGAAGTAATACTTTTACCATACTTAATGTTTTGGAGATGTTTATTACAATTATTACTGTTGTTCCTAGTTTTTGGAGATTTATAGGGTTAAACTTTTGCACATATTTAAAGCCCTTTTTCGTTGTTTTTAGTAGATGTTTGGGTAGTTAATTTAACGGTTTGCTTAGATCTGCTTGATCACTAATATTCGTGACTTGCTTATACGTACAGTTGGTATTTCATAACACAATAATATACAATACACCAAAACAAAAATGTAAGAGAATGTTCACAGGTAACAGATTGGTTATGTTATAAAATGTGGTAGATTATCACGTACTTATTTTTCCATACTCAATTTGACGCGAAATTTTAATCACTCCTTCTTATTCTGAGAAGAGGTATAATGCATTTCATTTCTTAACCTACAACCCAGGTAAAATACTATTGCCCTAAGTAGGGATTAACAGTCAGGGGTATATTGCAAGGTTGGACTTAAATGGATAATGTAATTTAAAATTGGACACACTAATAGTGAATATATCACTAACACTGTACCTAATTCCGAATTACATTATTCACTTAAGCCCTGTCCTGCAATGTATAATGCTGATCCCTACCATCA
The DNA here is from genome assembly GCA_963170755.1 of Amphimallon solstitiale. Taxonomy (NCBI): domain Eukaryota; kingdom Metazoa; phylum Arthropoda; class Insecta; order Coleoptera; family Scarabaeidae; genus Amphimallon; species Amphimallon solstitiale. Next base: position 1,187,921 of record OY720684.1, on the reverse strand, counting down.
TTTGTAACGAGTGATGTCATTCGAAATTGGGCAGAGCAATAGTATATATATACAGGGTGTTATAAATTAAGTCGGCACTATTGCTAACTTTGTTATTAATGAAGGTACAGTATTGGTTAAATTAGCAAAGTAGTAGTATTTTTATCGTGAACAATGATGGCAGAACCGAAAAGACATTTGAACTACTAATTTTCGGGCTAATTACAAAAGTTACTTTTTTTTAAATGGAACACCCAGTATATTTTTGCATATATGAATTATTTTAAAAAAGAAAGCTTTCATACATTACTGACAAAAAATAAAAGTTTCGGCAGTTATCCACTATTTTGTACAGCAATTCATATCAATAAAATCAAGATGGCTATGATAAAAAAACAGCAAATATTAAACAAGCATTGTGTATTATGTATATTTATTATAATACATGTTCGAAGACATCACCGTTTTGTCCAATACAATACATACAATAAAAAAACAGCAAATATTAAACAAGCATTGTGCATATGTTTAGTATAATAGATGTTCGAAGACATTTAGGAATATTTTTGGATAACCTAGACTGGGCTACTCGGCAACATATACATTTTCAACAAGATGGAGCACCAGCGCATAATCATCGTGAAGTACAAAATTTTTTGAGCGATATGTTTTGGAATAACTGGATAGGTACGATGGACCAATTCAGTGGCCACCACGGTCCGAGGATCTAGGCCCAATGGACTTTTATTTTTGGGGATATTTAAAAAATGAAATTTACAAAGAGAGATATGAAAACGTTGTAGGGCTGCAAAATAAAATAATTACTATTGCTAATAACATAGACGCACGATCGATTTTAAAAGTATCTAGCAATGTACATAAACGAATTCGGAAGTGTACTGGACAAAACGGTGATGTCTTCGAACATCTATTATGATAAATATACATAATACACAATGCTTGTTTAATATTTGCTGTTTTTTTTTCATAGCCATCTTGATTTTCTTGATATGAATTGCTGTACAAAACAGTGGATAACTGCCGCAACTTTCATTTTTTGTCAATAATGTATGAAAGCTTTCTTTTTTAAAATAATTTCTTCTTTCAATATATGTAAAAATATCGTATCTTAAATTACATCCCCCAATATTAAAAACATTTGCATATATAACAATATATGATTTAAATTAAGACAAAATAGCTCTTTCTAATGGCGCTAATTCAAGAAAGAACTGAAACATTTTCTACACTCAGCCCAATAATAAGCGAAATCCTCATACTGAGTGGGGAAATTAAAACAGGCTGTATATTCTTTTTTCAAAAATTCAATATAATTAAAAAATATCTCTTTATAATTCATATGCGTATTTGCAGTTTTACAATTTAGGGAAATTATCACGTGTCAAAACATAAATAATCTAAAATAGGCACATACTCGATTATATCAAAATTTTTTTCAAAGTCCTTTATCTGTGGTTATAACTAAAAAGTTATTCATGTCTTTGAGATGTAAAAGTATATAAATATTAATATTTCGCCTTTTAGATAGCTTCTTTTCATCTTCTAAATACTATATTTCAACTGACACATGCCGCTTAGATTAAAGCGTAGATATATCTAGTTATGTAACACCGCCCACATATTTATTATGCCCAATATTCCCAATTCAATTGCATATTCCAAAATTGTGTGACAGGCTATTTGTAATACTTATCTGTGACGCAATTAAGTACTTACACTAAGAGATCGTAAGTGAATTAAATCACCATCCTCTTGTTTATCACCATTAAAGCTATCTTCGCCTTGACTAATCAATAAATCACCACCGCCAAGTTCCTTAACCCTATCGGCGTACCGTAATGTGTTTAGGGAATGTTCACAGGAAGACACTCCAGGTGAAATCATGGCTATCATACAGGTTCTAGAATTGGGCCCGACAAAGGAGTCCCTTAACACTTGCGTTAGTTTACTAACTCTGAAGGGTAAATGTGCACCTTTACGTCCTAAAGCTCGTATGCATTCCTTAAGAGCCAACAGAGATTTATTAATTTCTGCACCTTCCATACCTGAATAACAAAAAGTAAAGTAAGAATAATTGCAAACACCCCACAAATTAAAGAATATTTAGTTAGAAAATATTTAAGTTTAATATATTTTGATAAATCCTCTGAAAAAGTTACTAAACCAGTCTCGACGGTGCAGTACATTGGGGATTATTATTGAATTGTATTTACTTTAGATGTTGAAGCTTTTTAATCATAATAGTGTGAGCAGTGTTATAAACAACTAAAATAATACAAAAACATTCTGTATTGTAATAACGTGTCTGTTTTTTTTTATTTATAAAATGTAAAAATATTTCTATTCTCTAATAAGCAGATGTTTTGAATTACTGAAAATTATATTCTTCCCAATCCACATTGATAGTGTTGATTAGCGAAATTAAATTATAAACATTTTGTCCCAAGTAAGATTCAAACTAAATTTTATCACCAAATAAAGAGAGTTTGTATGTATTCATTTCATTCATTCCTAGACATGTTTGAGTATACATTAAATATACAATATTGTAGTGATATTATTAAATAATTTTTGAAACTAAGTTTAAGTATTTCATTTATTCAGTTAAATATGGAGTTTCAACATGTATCAGCCTCATCAATTAACATTAAATAGGTTTGTAAATACAAGCAAATATGTTTCAGATGTTTGTAGTTGTTCATTTACGATATATTACGGGAGAACATTGATGGGTCTACTTTATTAGACTTTTTTGCTGTTCCTCATTATTTTTCTCGTTTTCAAAATGTATTTAATTTTTTAAGGTCAAGCTTCCGGTTTTACGGAATCTGTAATTATTTTAATATTTGCCAGGATTAATTAGATATGAAGTTTTCTTCGGCAATAAATATATAGTATTATTATTATCATCATAAATAATAATAATAATTCTTAAGTTGCAGAACTTCTTACTTGTTATTTCTCACCATGATTTGTATTTACCTTACATGTGGAAGATTTTTAAATAAATGTGAGCAATGTTTACAGCAAACTAAAATCGCAAAAAAACAATTTCATTTTGTAACAGCAATGGTTTTTCTTTTAAAATGTAAAAATGTTTATATTCTCTAATTAGCGCATGTCTTAAGTTATAGAAAATTATGTTCTACACAGTCAACACTGATATCGTCAATTAGCAAAATTGTATTATAAAAATTTCACCTTCGGTAAGATACGAGCTTGCGAGGTTTGCCGGATTCTTCGAACTAACCAACTGTTTCACAGCGTAGACATAAGTACAAATCATTTTCAAAATCATCAATAGCATGCTGCGTTTCAATATTAGCACATCCGTTTCGGTTCAAATCTAAGATTTACGTTTTTCGAAGTTTTACTGGTAAAAATTACAATATCAATTCTGATACATTTTGAAAGTTCGATGTAATTGTTGTGTAGATACAATGACCTCGAATTATAAATCAATGCATTGCTAGGCAGAAAGTAACACTATTTTCACTTTTCTAGATAGTACAAGCATCCACTTATATATTTCAATTTGTTGTATCTTCATGATTGTGTTTTATTTATGCTTTGTATTTTGACTCCAGAACAGTTTTGATTTTTTTGTGTGTGTATAAGTGTAAGTAAAAGAAATTCTACTTATTTTAACGCAAATTTTACTCAAGGGTAATAAGCAAATGCGCAAATTATTTACTGAAGAAATAGCAAAAGATGGAGAATTATGAAAAGTGCACACCTAAAATTAATTTTATTTTGTAAGAAACGTATATTAAAAGAAATAATAAAAAAAATATTAATTAAAAATAGCTCATGTACTTTTGCAGCGAACCTCTAAGTTCTTACCGATACTGTGAAATTTTTATAATTTAATTTCGCTAATTAACAATATCAGTGTCGATTGTAAAGAATATAATTTTCAATAACTCAAAACATGTGCTACTTAGAGAATATAAATATTTAACATTTTATAAGAAAAACAGGCACCGTTGTTACACACAAAATTGTTTTTGTCCGATTTTAGTTATCTCTAAAAGATATACATATTATTAAAAAGCCTCAACATGTGAAGTAAATACAAATCATGGTGAGAAATAATAAGAAGCACAACTTAATTATTTAATAATCACAATAATAAAACTAAATAAATACAAGCGAGAGATATATTGAGAAACAGCAATAAAAAAATTCCGAAAACGTGGACGCATGAATATTATTAGACAATAAATTTAAATGCAGGAGACAAATATCCCAAATTTATTTGCTTTCCAATTGACCAGGCATCGCTTCATATCGCTGGTTTTACTCGTCAAATATATTAAATATACAGGGTTAGTTTTAAATAGCGTCACTAAAAAAAAGGGAGGGGGTGAAAGAAAAATATGAGCAAAGCCCGTACAAAAAAAATCGCGGTCCATTGTGCACGCAGTGACGAAAAATTGATTTTTCTTTCCTCGAGTCCGAGCCTGTCGCAGTTAATACACAAACATAATAATTTTCATTAAGCTTCAAAATAATATACTTCTATTTACCATAAAAAAAAATGCACCGAGGTTTCTCGACCTTTTCCACATAAAAGCGTGCTATTCACCAAAAAAAACATCGCGATAGAAAATCTTTTCAATTACCATTCATTCTCGAACAAAGGTTGTAACTATTTGCTTTTTTCGTTTTTTTGGAAGAACTTTAAACTGGAATTACTAGTAGTATTTACCTAAATGCGTATAGTATAAAGAAAGTTATGGACCGACTTTAACTACATTTTGGCCCTAAAAATTTAGAAATTTTTGACGAGTTACAAATAAATTTCTTTTTTGATTTTTAGTTAGACATTTATACCTACTCTTCAGATTCGCATAGCCTGATGCCTATTTAGCGGTAACCCTGTATATTAGACAACCCGACATACACCGTTCGATAATTTCCCTCAAGTAAAACCTGCCCTTAAGAGAAAACACTCAGAACAACAACGAAAGTTTTAATTCATCCGTTTGGAATTTAGTCCCAAAGCCTTGTTTTCACTGGATAAATGACATTGGACATTGCTACACTGACAGAAATATGCATCTTCAATGAAGGATTCCCAACTCTTTTAAAAACAATGCTAGTTATAGGCATAACAATAGGCAGAAAGAACGAAAACTTCGTCCAAAGTATCTTAATCAGACTTCATTTGTATGTATACGTAATTAATTTTAAGATTCTATGATTTAGTCAAGCAACACCGTTTAAAAATAATTCACCAGGTTGTAAATAATCATAGAGAGTGCAAAATAAAAGCGGTAAAAAACATAGAAGTGCTAATTGTGATAAATGATTTTATATACTTACGCGTTTGTCTATTTGCAGATGAGGTATCAGCTCCTCTTTCATTGCCTGCCAGATCGATTAGAGAAAATTTCCCATGTATTTTCTGTGTTGATATCATAGGAGATCTCAAGATAATCTGAAAAACGGCGTGCGATCGTGACGAATTCGAATTTGCCGACGTTTGGCCGGATGTCCTCGCTTGGTTCCCTTTCTGTATGAGTTTCAACACTTCTTCCACGTTCGTTACTAGTTTCTCCGTCAATCCAACGACTTGCACCTGTTGCTTACCATCTTCTAGTATTCGTAATTTTATTTTGTTGTTTAGTAAGTCGAACACTTTTCCTGAATATATTTCGAAGAAACTAGCCGAAACGATTAAATTTAATTGTCTATATTTAGGTGAGCTGGCGTATTTAAAGACATCACCAGCGGCCATCGCATAAATCCCTTTTTGACAATCTTGATTTTTCCCATTGAAATCACCACCCATAGTGTGAGTTTTACCCGAGCCTGTTTGACCATAGGCAAAACAGGTAGCAAAACCACCCTCAAATATAGTTTTTATCAGTGGTTGTGCTGTGTATCTACAATAAAAATAATAAATAACTCAAGATTGTTTTTATTAAATTTTCATTTATACTTACTTATAAACGATATCATTTGAACACGTTTCATCAAATGCATAATCAAATCTGAACAATTGGTTTTCTAAATATTTGGTTAGGTCAACTTTATTCTTAGGCTCATGAACTATTAGTTGATTTTTAGATGGAATAGTGATGACGTCGACTTCTTTCCTAGCTGCTTCTCTCTTATTAAGGGGCCTCTTTCTAACGCAAACTGTTATTAGGTGGTCTTCAATGGCATCATTTTCTGTTAAAGGTTTAATATCCAAACCTCTACGATATTCCCTAAAAATATGAACTTGTGTTTATGCCAAAAGCGCGCTTTAGAATTTTATGGAAAAATTACTGGATCATATTTAATAATTCCCAGTGTGGATTGCCGGGAGCCATCTGTAAGAATGCTTCTTTTTCCGCCTTTTCTTCCGCCTGACGTTGCCTCCTTTCTTCGCGATTCTTTTTCAGTTTTTCGACCTCCTTGACCACATTGCTTCGCTTGGAGTTCTATTTAAAAATTAAAATGATTAAAAAATAATTGGATATTTGCTTGTACTGAATTATTCGGAAGATTTGAAATTTCTAATGTAAAGTGAAATGTAGGCCTCAAAAAAGTGTTATTTAAGAAAATCAACGGAAAAATAATAAGAGATCGAATGTTGTAAGGGATACTTTTGACACTATAATATATTGACGAAAAAACAATGCTATACGGTATGTACATACAATTATTATGTAAGTTCCTACAAGTTTTGCAATAGAATTTTAATTTCACAATATTTTAAAATATCTTTCACTTGCCCATTCTTCAAATCCAATCATCACATCAACTCATCAATTCCTTCAGCCATAATTAAAACTGTCAGTTAAATAGCCGATATTTTATTTTAATTGTAATTCACTCTAATGAATGATCACAAAGTAAAGAGATTTTTTTAAAAAAGTCCGATTGGCGCACTTGTTTATGATGTATGTTGACCATTGTACTTTATTTTTGGCAGTGACGAAGGTGTTTTGCTATTCACAGGTATATATATTGACAATCTAGCAGGACATAAATATTTCTCCAATGGTATGATTTATTTTTTGCTGTTCCTTTATTACTTACCATTACATTACAACGGTCGGGTCGCCGTTTGAAAGAGACGGAATTAGCAGTGAGAACAAACATTTTCGAAACAAGTATTCGCCGAATTCTCCATGACCATTTGGGCATGAATAAAATTAGTGCTAGATGGGTACCGCGACTTCTTTCTGCTCTCCAACGTCGCCGTCGAGTCGAATGTGTGCAGCCGTCTTTAAACATGTGTGGAGACGACCCAAAACCGATTTTGGACTCCATTGTCAGAGGGGAAGAAACAATGGTTCTGTTTTACGATCCTTAATCGAAAAGAGAGTCCATGGAATAGCGGGGACCTGATGAACCTCGTCCCAGAAAGGCGAAAGTCGTTCAATCATCGAAAAAGGTGATGGCCACAATATTCTGGGATTGTGAGGGCATTTTGCTAACTGACTTTAAGGAGCGCAATACAAGTGCGAACGACACATACATATTATGCGTCTTTATTGCATAAATTAAGTGACAGTATTCGTGCAAAACGTCGTGGAAAATTGACAAAAGGTGTGCGATTATTGCACGACAATGCTCCCGTCCATACTGCCGCCATATCACAAGCTGCCATACGCAAATGCGGTTTCCAAGAATTGGAACATCCACCGTATAGTCCGGATATGGCTCCTTATGATTTTGTTTTGTTTTCTAATTTAAAAAAAAGACCTTAGGGAACGTAGTTTTAAGAACGACAGTGAGTTGCAAGCAGCTGTTATAGAACATTTTGCCGGAAAAACTTCAGATTATTTTACAAGGGTATCGAATTATTAATTAATCGTTGTAATAAATGTATAGAAGTTAGTGGAGGTTACATGGAAAAATAAAAATTCTTATATTGTTCCAAGTTTCTTTTTTGTATATCAGGCCGAGAATTTATGGCGCCTTCCTCGTAAATTATCCATGTGTTCAGGAAGGAGAACAAGTATTCATTGCTAATCACATTATTTTATGTGATATTACAAAAAAAGAAGAGCATAATATTGATATAGGTAGCTTGTGCTTACCAACGATTGCTTTACAAGACAATCCATATGTTTAAAAGGGTCGCTTAATAAGGAATAAGTGTAACAAGAATGCATTCTAGGTACTTGCAGAGCAAGAAATAGTGGAAATAGTTTAAGCATATATGTATCAGCTGCTTTAATTTTATGTAATAATATATAAACAGATATTTTGATGTCTTTATCGAGCTATTGTTTCACTGCTTTATTTATCGAGTTTAGATAAACTACATATAATTTCTGAAAGAGATATCGAGTGCCAATGGTCAACTCAAGAACAGAGAAACCTATAACCTGTTACTTTGTTATTTATTGTTCATATGATAAAGGAATGATAATAATAGAAATACCCTATAATTATATGTACAATAAAAACGTGCTACTTACAGTAAAAATTAAATATTTTGAAAATATAATTCACCGCATATGTACACAAGATAAATAAATATACAGGGTTATGATAAAGTAACGCACAAAATTCATAAAACGTACAATGTTCATTTTTGAAAAAAATGCAAAAACACGTCAAACAGTTTATTTTATTCCGCGTCTTTTAACATAAGTCAAAAAAATAAAACGTCAAATTTGTCAAAGTTATGACGTCATCAATATTTTTTTTAATATGACGCTTGGTTTTTTTTAACTTTATTTGATAAAGCTTGTTTTTCTGCATTATAAAGAAATAATTGAAGTAGGGGTCACATAAGAAAAAACTGAGAGAATTAATAAAAAACAAAATAAACTTTATTATAGTAATAACATTTAAATTAACTAAACAGTCCATTATACCAAAACGATTTCTTACAGGAATTGTTCAAGCTGTGTCCTGTTCACTATCTGACATAGGCCAAGACGATGGTACACCTGATTTACAGAGTCTTCGATCATCTGCGGAGTTATACGAGTCATTTCATGTCTAATTGCTTTTTTTTTTTTGTTTTTTTCTTATGTGACCCCTACTTCAATTATTTCTTTATAATGCAGAAAAACAAGCTTTATCAAATAACGTAAAAAAAAACCAAGCTTCATATTTAAAAAAAATATTGATGACGTCATAACTTTGACAAATTTGACGTTTTATTTTTTTGACTTATGTTAAAAGACGCGGAATAAAATAAATTGTTTGACGTTAAACGTCAAATATACGTTTTATGAATTTTGTGCGTTACTTTATCATAACCCTGTATAAAGACAAACAGTGGTTTTCATTTCTGTATTTATTTCAAATAATGTAATTAAAATTCACTTTGATATGTATCTATCATTCACAAAATCATGCCATTTATACTAGTTTTAACTTTGCTCGCCAGAGGGGCATTCCGTGTCAAAAATTCCCAATACCTGCTGTATTTATTATTGGGTCACCTTGTTAATCTTAAGCTAATGTTTCCTAGTATTATGGACTATGAAGAGTTGATATATTAGCTTATTGGAATTATTCGAATAGTTCGTAAAATCACGTTTGTTCAGCTAGATTGTCAATATATTGAACTGTGCGCGGGATTGGCAATCCTGGCGATATTCGAAATCGACTCAAAGCGTTTAAACTTGACAGCTCACAGCGTCCTACAACAGGTATAGGTCAACCTGCAGTGAGCTTGTGAAAACGTGTAGCAATCAATAACGCCATACTGCAAAACTTTGGAATTACCTGTATACAAGTTTTACGTATTACCTTTAGTTAACAATAAAGTCCCAAGTAATGTAAATTTTACCTGAAATGTCATTATTATATTTTATATTCTCAAGAGAGGACTGTCGGAGTCGTTGTGTGTTACTATTGCAGACGTTGAAGCAATTTGTTCAAATTTGTAGAATGGACTATTGCGTACAAAGTGATATTTTACGAATGTTAAATTCTCAAATGTATAAAGTTCAACCTACATTTTACCTATTATTCTTTCTGGTATATTATAATTACAGAACATACCTGTTGTGCTAGAGGTAAAGGTGATCTATTGGAAGAAGCTATTTCTTTCTGGATTTGTATTGGATTATCAATTGGAGCAGCCTGTCCATTCCGATACTGTGTTAACCTATTTGTTGCCCTAGTCGGACCTGCATACGATAAATCTGAATTGAAATTTTTGATTGCCCATTCTTATCATTAAAATGAAAGTATTAACTCTTACCATTACTAGATTTATTATTAATGGTGGCTGGCATCTGCAGCGTATTATTCTGTAAAAATACGAATATTTGCGTATAAATTCCATCGAAAGATACAATAACGATCATAAGTATCCTCTTAAATATGTTATCACAAGAATGCTAGTCATATTCCACCTTGCCAGTCGTATAAGCAGTTGTATATATTAATATGTATGGCATGAAGTTGGTTATACATTTATTTATTGTTCATTACATATACAACTTGGCAACTATGTAAGTATAGAAAATCGAATGCTCTTCAGCAGCAGTCGGCAACGGTGTGGCCGCGGGCGACCGCTAGCGCCCTCTATGAACTTGCAAACAAAAATAATAAGTTTTCCCTCGGCACCCGTGAGTTTTTCCGGAAGTTTACAGTGATTTGATATTGTGTGTCATTGGTAACATAAGTAAAAGAGCAAGAAGTTATTATTTTAGTAATGAGTGGGAAAGGACAGTTATGTTTCATTGAATATAATGGAAAATGTATTTGTTTACTGTGCAACGCCAGTGTAGCAGCACCTAAAAAAAGTAACATTGAAAGGCATTTCTTAACAATGCATTCGTCATTCAACTGTAGTTTTCTGCTGAATAGGAAAATTCGAAAAAACGAATCGGCGACTTTTAAGACAGTAACAAAATGTTTTCACCAGGCCAGTTCAGATCTCGAAAAGTGCTACTATTGTGTCTTTGAAAGTTTCTTACCTGTTTGCTAAGAAGAAAAAGCCTTTTGTAGGCGGAGAAATATTTAAGGAAGCTTGCTTTCCTAACAGCTGCTGATTCTGTCTTCCGAGATTTCAAGAACAAAACTGAAATTATTGCTGCTATTGATATGGAATCGGCCTTAGCAATTGATATCAGGAGATGCAAGTTTTTTCTCTTCAACTGGACGAATCTATTAAAATATTTATTGAAATTATTGCCACTGAAGTGTCGAACACAGGGTAAATATATTTACGATACATTCATGATTTATGCAGAGAAAAGTAAATTGTCATTAGAACAAATAGTTGCCATAACTACCGACGGTTCACCTGCTATGGCATGGGTTCATTGCGCGGTACATAGAACATGAAATGTTACAAAATTCTCCCACTGTCACTGCATCATTCACCAGGAAGCGTCATGTGCCAAAGTTCTTCGTTTCCAACACCTGATGAAGACTGTTGTAAAGACAATAAACTCTATCAGTGCTGCTGCAATGCAACATCACTTGTTCTAACAGCTTTTAAAAGATGAAGATGGTGATTATGTCGACCTAATATTACATACAGAAGTACGATGGCTGAACAGGGGAAAAGTACTTGTGCAATATGTTAGTTTGATTAGCAAAATCAAACAGTTTATGGCATCAAGAAATGATGAGTATCCAGAGTTAAGTGATCAATTCGATAAATACATTCAAAGACAAAATAACTTTATAGAAATCGCATTTACTGAAAAATACAACATCCCATTTTCCAAATTTGAAAAAAAAATTATTCTTATATGAATGTACGTGCAGAATATCTTTCAACTGCTTCGTATGTTCCACATTTGGATATACTTCAAAATGAATTTATTTCCCGGTTCCAACAATTCAATGACCTTGCGCCTGTTCTACAGTGTTTTTACTAAATCCATTTCGAGAAGAGAATCTTGCAGAGATTATCAAAAACTATTTTGATATTGACCACAATTATGCAGACCTAGAATTGGAAATATGTAATCACAATGAAGAACGATGTGTTCCTAAAATCATATAAAAATGATGAACACTTTTGGGATTTGGTTGATACACATAAACTTCCTATTTTGAGAGAACTTACATTTGCGAATCCCTATTTTCCACAATGAAGCACTTGAAATCAAAGTATACAAGCAGAATGACCAATGCAAATCTGGACCATTGCAAGCCAACGGGTACTTCAGGATTATGAATAAGATTATGTTAAGCTGTCTATGGAAATGCAAGATCAAGGATCACACTGACATTTTTAGTGTAACTTTGATTGTTTTAATAATTATTTTACCTTCATTTATGTAACACTTTTCAAGTATGTACTTGTTGTACCTAACACATAGGAATATCATTGATACGCCCTTCAGGAACTAAAAATTTTGAGAATGAGCCCTTGTATACTAAAAGGTTGCCGACCCCTGCTCTACAGTGCTACAGCAACACCACCTATATAATAAGCTTCAGACATTCTAACTGCTTTTAATACTTTATGCAAGATCCGTTTATATTTTCTTGTGATTAAAATAAATTATATAAAATGTAACTCTCAAAATGACGATTGTATTTCTGTTGATAAATACTTGCACTAAGCATTTATCTTACTTTTAATTCTATTAATAACATTGTTTACTTTTGTTAGAATAAGGAAAACAAACTAACTCCATGTTTAAATCAACAGATACAGGTATGTATTTAATTCACACTAGCCGACACGATTTTTATAACTCACTTAACAGTCTAAAATTTTATTATTTTGCATTGTTTTAAACTTAAAAACTGTATTGTAACATAGGGTATCACGTGACATTTTCAAAATAAAATTTTATCTGTTTTCACTAAGATTAATGAAAAATTTAAAATTAAAAATATAGTAACAAGTTCCAGCATGTTCGCGGCTATACCGTGAAGGGCAGCGGCAACTACAAACGATACGACGTCACGCATTCCAAAGAGAATTAGAGAATTCTAATATATTAGTCATCGCGGAATATACTAAAATGGAAACTTCTGGAATCGATAAGTATTGAAGGCTTTTCAAAAAGAAATAAACACAAAGTGATGTAACCAGACATGCCATCTGTAAGCAAAACGTTGTGATACATTCAAATTCTTCTGCAAATTCCACGGACGAGGAAGATATAAAAGATGTTTTGAATGTGCCATTTTCAAGTTATCGGACGCGTGTTCCTTCTGACGAACCACATCTCATTTACTCACTCAGATCTGAATGATTTGATACGGGATTTCGGCCTAATCAAAGAAAAATTTTTGATCTCGATTAAAAGAATGGAATCTTATACATTCCACTACAAGAATCTCTGTATTGAAGAATCGTCACGAAAAATTCAGTTCATTTTACAAAGTTGCAAGAAATTTCTGTTATTGTACTGATGTAAATCAACTTATGTATGAAACGGGTATTGAATATAACCCTGCAGAATGACGATTGTTTATCGGCTCGTCGAAAACGAAAACAAGTCTCAAAGCCGTTTTACTTTATAATGGTATCTCGAAACCATCAATTCCAATGGTTCATTCTACAAACACAAAAGAAACGTATGACACGGTATGTCAACTATATTAAATCTCATTCAATATTCAAATCATCTTTGGCAAATCTGTGCCGACCTTAAGGTTCCCTATAACTTGGACTGCAAGGAGGGTTTACCAAATATTGTTATGTTGTGTGTCTGTGGGATAGATCTGATGAACTGCTCTATCATCATCATCAAATAAAAGAATGGCAGTCACGGATCAGCATTTAGTATCAAATTTGAGCCGTTAATGGATTCTAATTTGGTTATTCTACATCCTTTACACATTAGATCAGGATTGATTAAACAGTTTGTCGAAGAACTAGAAAAAGGCAACTGTTTTAAATACTTAAGAGAGAAGTTTCCAAAGCTGTCTGATGCGAAAGTTCGCGAAGGAATATTTGCTGGTTCACAAGTTAGGAAGCTGTTCAAAGATGAACATTTTGAACGTACCATGAGTGATTTAGAGCTGGGGCAGCATGGATTTCTTTTAAAAATGTTTGCAGATATTTTCTAGGAAATCAAAAGAGTGAAAACTACTACCGTGGTCAATTTGGTAGAAAACTATTAAAATGTAGGGTTCCGAATGTCGCTCAAAGTTCATTTTTTGCATTCACATTTGGATTTTTTCCTGCTAATTTAGGAAAGACGAGTGATAAACAGGGGGAAAGGTTACATCAAGGGATTGCAGAAATGGAGAAACGATATCAAGGTACGTGGGATCGGGTCATGATGCTGAATTGATTTTGAGAAGGCAACAGGCAACAAAAAAGGAAGAAATAACTCTACTTATAAAAAACCTTGATATATCAGCAATTTTTATTTGTGTGCAGTGAAAGGTTTTTTTTTTTATTCTTGATACTAATTAAACATTCAAGTATTTGTTATGGCAAGATTTTTGTACTTATCTATTTGTTTTCATAACTTCTGCGTATAACAAATTTTCTAAATACAATATTATTATTTATCTACAGGTGGAGTATGATTATAACTCTAAAACTAGCGTGGTGGAAAGATTTCGTTTTTGGTTATGCCTTCAGTTAAAGTCTGTAAGAACTGTACACCCATTTTTACAAGTTATAAAAAAAAAAAAATCGTCGCCTAGTATTATCTTGAAATATCAGTCGTTACAATATAACATACATTAATGACAGTATATAATTACTGTTACCTGATGGAATTCATTACGATTTAAAGATTCGATTTCATGCACCCTGGGTGACTCGATGGTTAGAGCATCAGACTAGCGGTTGCAAAGTGGTGAGTTCGTGTTCACCCAAAGGTAATCTTTGTAATTAAGTTTCCCTAACTAAATTATCAGTCCCAAGCATAAAATATAATTAATATAACTCAATTCAGCACTGTTTAATATATGAAAATAATTTAAATAAGTACAATAAACACGTCTTAAATCTTGTATAATACAATCATAACACCAAATTCACATTTATATGGACTTCTTACTAATGACGTCATGTAAGAACTGTTCAGATTTATTATTTAAGTAGTGTTGGTTAGACTGACGTATCCGCAACTGGTGAATTATATGGTGATTATTACTTCTCATATCTATTTACTTTAATCCTTATTGCATTGCATGTTCAGTACATAGGTAGGGGATACTTATGTCCATCAGTGTAATTTCACACATCAAAAAACATAAAACAATATAAATAACACAAAAAAGTAACACGAACACAGTTTACACTGAGAAAATACGTATTAAAAATGTCAACTCTACCGATAGTGTGGCAGTATCAGGTGATAACTGATTACTGTTAAAGTCATCGTCAGATTCATCTAATTTGTGACTATAACGGCCAGACTGTGCCATCGCAACGCTTGTTTCTTCTTCTTCAGATGAAGCAGAAGGTTCCTTCTCAAGCAGCACAAACAATAACACAAGTTCAGATCATTTATGTATTTGTACAGTGGCAATCATTAGATAAAAAAACAGAACAAAAGGATTAATATCACTGAAGAGATTTACTTGCAGTAAGGATGATGATGATAGCAGTAATAAATCCATCGCTTCAGAGTTTAATAATAATACTGCACTAATATTTGACAACATATTTTTAAAAGGATGACCCCCTCTATATTTGGGGAAGTCGTCAGCATGACTAGTTAGTTGAATAAATATCAACATCAAATTCATTAACAACAACACCTTTCTTATGTATGAATCGATAATTTGTACAGAAAAAACGAGATCAAAATAAGTGCCTGGTACCACAGTGGTGTTATTGTAAAATAATATTGGATTGGATAGTACACAATACATTATATGTTAGACTATTAACCCTGATTATGTGAGGACATTAACTTACCCGTTGGAGCTTATTAAGTGTTGGTCTCGGTACGGGTATGTCGCGTATATAATTTTCGCCTGGTTTCACTATTCTTATGTCCGGATTTAATGCTTCTATTGCGTTCATCGCTACTTCTTTACCCTTAGTTTCGCCCAGTTCGAACCATTCCACTGTGGCTGTTTTTAATTCGTAATTTACACTGGCCACCATAGCAGAATGAACTCTACCTAAAACATCAAATATCACAATGATACACGTTAATATGCATAGTGTACCATAATAAAGAAATTTTTTATTCTTAGAAGGATAATGAAATTTTTATGAAACGAGCACGAAATATACAGGGTGTTTCTTAATAACATGCTAATATTTAAGGGGGCTATTCTTGGGTCCATTTTATGAAAAAAACTTCATATGAACATATGTCCTAAATGTCTTAACTTTTGAATTGTAAGGTTAAAAGTTAAAAAAGTTAAAAAAAAATCAATAATGTGCATCTCGCTAGACCACTTATGAGAAAAAACAATTTATGTAACTTTGAACAACAATTTATTTAAGAGAATAACTTAATCTACATACACTTTGAAATGGTAACAGCAAATTATCCTGAATGCACAAAGAAATAAATCAGATGTTGGAAATGTCCACCTCCTGCTAATATGCATGCCTCTATTCTTTTTCTCATGGACTCACGTACTCTTTGGAAAATGCCGGAAGTGTTTCTAATTGTTTCGCAAGAAACATGATGCGATTTTTCAACTGCTCTTCAGGTGGCCATGCCTGTGGTCCGCCGCTACCTATCCAGCGACTATTGTAATTTTGGTTTAAATATTCGCCCGTACAGACACCACAGGTAAAAATTATAAAATTGATTGTACATCAGAAAATGCATCTTGATGCATAAAAGGCGTGTACAAAATTTCACAAAAATATCTAGGATAATACCAAAGTTTAAAAAAAAAATTTTTTTAAAACATTAGCACCCTACAGTTCAAAAGTTAGGACATATGTTTATAAGAAGTTTTTTTCACAAAATGGACCCAAAAAATAACCCCCTTAAATATTAGCATCTTATTAAGAAACATATATAATAGTGACGTTTTTTAGTAAACTACTTACATTCACAAAGGCCATACCAATTTTTGTCAAATATATCTTTTACTAACTTTATTTTGCTTATCAACACGCATTTAGTTCGGGGTATTCCCTGACAACTCGATAGTATTCACGCAGTTATAAATCGCATTCCTACACATTCGCATAGGCCAAAATTAGTCACTTTCATGGTCACATTTCAATTGTGTAGACATGTATATTTCAAGATGAGCCATTGAAAAAAAGTTTTATCGTTAAAAGACAAAATGAACATAATAAATGTTTACGAAAAAGACAAACTTAGCATACGCAATCTGGCCAAACGTTTTAAAATAGGAAAAACTCTAGCAAGTGAAATGATTTCGACATAAGCATAGATTAACTACAAAGTGTCAACTTAAACTTATCATTTAATAGTGTTTTTATGATAAATATACTGTAGCATGTTTGGTAAAAAGTGATTTCGAACTTATTAATCATTAAATCTTTTATAATCAAACTAAGTTCAGCAAACCAATATGATCAACAGAAATATGATAATTTAAAGACAATAGAGTAATGATGAAACTGTTTAAATAATTTGTTATTTCTCGTATTACTACTAGAAATATTATTTAAAGAATATTTGGAATATGGAAGTCTTTGACAAGAAGCTTGCACTAAGAATTAAGAAATAGTGTTTGAATAATAGCTGCAACTGCTATCTTATGCGAGTCAGCTGTTAATCGGATAGTAAAATTTAAGCAATTTGTTTGTATGCATTAAAATGTTCATATTCATAAACTAATACTTTTGAATAATTCTAGTCCTGCAGTTCAAAATTTTCATTTGATATCGTGATTTAAAAAAAAATCGTTCTAATACTATTGTTATGTATGACCAACACACTTGCTTAAAATATGTATAATTAGGATTCCATTTAATTATTGCAACTAGCATACAGATATCATTAAAATGTTATTAAAAGTAATATATCAAATACCATATCAATAATATATAATCAATTAATAATATTATTTATTCTTTTGCTCATTAAAGTTTCAATACCTTTATTTTCCTCTACACCAATTGGTGTAGAGCTATTTTGCATAATTTTGCAGCCTGTATACGAAAGAGGTTTCTCTAACATGCATTTCTATCAATTTTTCCATCGTTTCCAAGACAACAGAAACAATCTAATTGGTCTATATGATTTATTTGTATTACAGATTTTCTTTAATATACTAGTAATAAACCTAATTAATACAGATTAATAGACTTTTTTAAAGAGCAATATTATTATTATTATTACTGGACTTCAAAACTGTAAAGTTAAGTTCTGAAGTAAAGCCAGCTTTAAATCAATAATTAAAACACAAGACAAATTCTGGCACTGTGACAAAAACATCATTTTCTTACGATAAAACTATACTACATATTATTATACTATTTGTAAAATTAAGGAAGAGATTTTTATTTGAAATGTATGTATAATGTAACATTCATACGAATAACAAACTGTTCTGCTGCTGCATCTATGAACACACTGAAATACGGGCAAAAATATACCGATTTATTAAGAATAGGTGCCAAATAGTTTTAAAACAGATATACAGTCTGTTTAGCAAATATGCTTAGAGGGCTTTCCTTGGGCTATTTTTAGATTATCTTGTTCTTGGACGATTTTCAGAAAGCCGCCATGTTTGATATTATTTGTAGATACACAAGGTTAGTCGTTGATAAGTTTAACCTTAGTTGATTATTACGCCTAGATGGCGGCAGCAATTTTCAGCAGTTTTTAATTTTAATTTAGAATCTGTACATGTAATAGTAAGTAATCACGTATTGTTTTCTTTTCAAAAAGGCCTTATCGCGCTGTATCTTCAAGACAAAATCTCTTTTCGAAAATCATCTAAGGAAAAAAATCTTAAAATTGCCCAAGCAATAATAACCCAAATTTTCGTCGCATGTTTAATAAATAATCTGCATAACAATATACTATATAGCTGTTTTCTAAATTTTGAAAGCGAACAAAGTAGTAACAGTTCACTTGATACACAAAGTATCGAATATATCGCCGTTTTTGGCATAAAAAAAGGCGGAAGGTTTTAATACTATTTTATTTGTTAAGCAACGTAACCTGAAGTTGTGTATAAGTTGTAATAGCACAAACAGCTGTACCAGTTGTAAATATATCAAAATTCTGAGCTGTTTAAAATATAATAAAACAAGAAATGTCAAGCATTAATCACTGCAACTGCCACTGTTTGCAATAATTTTAGCAAATATTGATGATTTTTTTTATTAAGTACATATGTACCAATCAACAATTTGTAAAGTACACTCAAAGTGAAAGTACTGACACATCCTGTTAATATTATAAAATAAAAAAAAGCTTAATATACTTAGATGAGTATTAGAGTGGCCCAAAATTTTGGAAAGTTTGAAATTTGGAACGCATACCCCCATTTTTTTTAACATTAGTATTTCAGCCAAATTTGAGGAAATTAACCCAAGACGATGTGGACTTAAAACATTTACCATTAAACAAGTCATTTTGAAGCGCGCGCGCGTTTCGAAAGATCTTCACAATATCCACTGATATACCTCTTCAGTCGACGATAAGGTTTACGTTCAAATAGCGCGACATTCATGTTCTTAATAAGTTTTAACAGTTAATTTATAATACGCGTCTTGTGAATTTAAAAAATGAGGTGTGGCCACCACACGACTTTCTTATACGTATGAAAGTGTTCGGTCCGAATTTTGAAATTTCATTTATAAAAAAAATATTCCATATCCAACTCTAAATACTTTTGTACTCTTGATAAATATATAATTTTTGTTAAAAACTTGACAACTACATAAATTACAAGCATAAAATATTAACATAAATCTATTTTTTTTTCTTATGTCTACTAAAACTCATTAACATTTTAAATTCATCTTCTATTGTTAATATATGATTTTTATAATGACTGTAACCTCAGATAATCCCACGCTAAATGATTCTGTTATACTGAACTTTCTAATAATTGTTTCCAAAATTATTGCATTGTTAGAATATGTATTTCCATAAATCAGAATAAATAACAGGTATCTAAATGAAATGTATTGGTTTTGACTATTATTTTTGTAAAACAAGTTTTGTCAAAAGAATCGACACCTTCAGGATTATACGTATACAGATGTGGATCAATAGGAAAGAAACTAAATTTACAGTAAATACTACCGTTTTTTCTTAATAAACTGTAGATATATTTCCAATTATTAATATGATCTAGTTGGTATTGATGTATCTGCAAAATTTATGCGTCAATATCAGGTGAGACGACCTTGTTAGGTAATATGCAAACCTTATAAGGTACCAACGATTTAAAGTTACGGGTTTACGTCACCCGGGCTCCCATATTATTTATTTCATATACCATATATATATATATATATATATGGTATATGATATATTTAAAATTAAAAGACCATATCTTAAATCAAAATTCATTTTTGAAAGTGTTTATTTTTAACGTGTTTGAACGTGAGGTATATTGATTTAATATTATATACATACAACAACAATGAGCTTCTTGTGGAAAATTGAAATGTGTTTTTCTTAATTAATTCACTTTTTTTCATATGGAATATGCTAGTGTTACACCTACGCGTTTATTGTAGGTATTGGTATTCCATCTGAAGCAGGTGTGAGTCATAATATAAGAAAATTAAAGAATGAATGCAGAATTTAAACACAGGCTTTTGGCCAAGTTTGATTTATCAAATTTTAAATTACAAGTCATTTGGAAATATAAGTATATATATTTGTTTATTGCATACATTGAACTTGTATCATGCATTGAACATGTTTATACACGCATGTTAGTATACATAAATATGAATCATTATATATATATATATATATATACCCACACATTTTAATGAACGCACATGGTAGTGTTTTTTGAATAATAAAAGGAAACTATAATTTTAAATAAAATGTAGAATGGTGTTTTATAATCTGTACACAGTTCTTAGGCAGACGATTGTAATTTTTTTTATTTCTATGAATGGAATGAGCACGTGTGAATTTTCTAAAATCTAGACAAAAATAACGGTTGTTATATAGACGTTAATGAACATTTAAATGTAGTAAGAAAATGATGATTGGTTGGGTTCAACACAATATAAAAAATGAGGTGTGGCCACCACACGACTTTCTTATACGTATAAGCGTTTCAAATTATAGAAATTTAAGAATTTTTTTTACAAAAATTATTCAAAATCCTATTCTAAGTACTTCTATTCTCTTAATAAATCTCTATAGAATGCATACTTTGCAAGATATTATCAAAAAAGTGCTGCTCGCTAAGAGTAAAAGTGCTACTTCCGGTCCGAATTTTCAAATTTCATATATACAAAAAATATTGCAAATCCAGTTTTAAATACTTTTGTACTCTTGATAAATATATATAGAATGCATAACTTACGACATATTTGCAAAAAATCGCTATTAGATAAGAGTAAAAGTGGCACTTCCGGTCTGAATTTTGAAATTTTTTTTATACAAAAGATATTGAAAATTACGTTTTAAATACTTTTATACCCGTAACGTACTTGTCTAAAAAGCATGATTTGCGAAATATTCGCAAAAAACTGATTTTCGATAAGAGTAAAAGACCTACTTCCGGTAGGAATTTCGAAAAACTTTTTAAATAAAATTATTCTCAATTTTAATTTTAAGTACATATGAACTCTTTATAAATTTGTTTAAATTTAGTAGTTGACGAAATATTGGCAAAATTCGTTTTTTTCGCTGAAGTAAACTGCTACTTCCGGTCTACCGATTTTACTGAAAAACTAATCAGATCTCAAGAGGGAGATTATACACGTAAATACAAAATTTGGAATTGATACCTACAGCGGTTTGACCGCTATCGTGGTCACACACACACACACAGACACACACACACACAGACACACACACACACAGACACACAGACATTTTTTAAAAACCACTTTTTTGGTATCAGGGGACCTCAAAACGTGGACATCTGCAAAAATCTCGAGGTCGAAAATTTTCATCATCACAATACTTCCTTATACTACGTATAAGAAAGTAAAAGTAATGATGTCAAAATTTTTTTGTATACACATACGTACAAAAAAAACATCTATACATTATATATTGAGATAAGCCTTTGGATCATACTGTCTTATGAAGTCTTATATATTAATACTGTTGTTGAATAATCTCAATTACACCAAACAGTATCATATTTTATGGAAATAATAGCATTTTAGATTGTATTACAGAAAAAAAATCCGTTAAGAGCAAAAACTACTTACCATCGGTTCTTTGAATGTTAATACTGGTTCCGACTTGTAAGATGTCCGATCTTTCCATTTTTCCTAAGGTAATTTATTATTTGACACGGGTCTCTAATTAGGTGACATATATTTAAATAAATTATTAATAAATAAGACGTATTTACACTTTCAAATATCGTTTCAATTAACAACTGACATATCCCCTCAATGTGTCTCAATGTAGCGAAGCAAGTTACAGACAAAAAGTAATGCCAACAGCTCAAACTCAATATGCTAGCAAAAAAAGGTTCCACTAAACAAAAATGAAAAAGTAACTGGAAAATAAATTTAAAAATTAAATTATTATAAATATTCTTCACTTTGAGATAGTCTAATTATAAGTATTCAATAAAATAAATCAAACCATGGTTTTCTGATAAAACTGTTATTAAGCCATCTATCGTTTAGTAGATGTATATGGATGTATATTTATCAATTTTTGTTTGGTGTGTTAGAATTTTTAAAATTTTAAACATTCCATATAATCACATATTATTATATTGTATAAAATATAGGATGGAAATTATTTAATTGCTTATTTGAACTAGAGTTTATGAAAATGAAATTACACATTATATTTGCGTTTTATTGAATTTTGTAAGTAGGTATATAAAACACAGATGTATGTGTAAATAGATTTAATCATGCAGGTATATGTATAAAATATATATGAAATTATAAATTACAAAATAAAAATTAACTACATTTCACACTATCTTCTTATGTTATACCACGTTATACTTATTGAAATATACGTTTAGGTACTTGCTAATCAATAAGTATTACAATAATAATTTTACAATTATAACATAGGCACTATGCTTCTTGTAATTATTACCTACCACACGTTTTCTTATTTCTGAGCTAGAAGAGTATGAGTTACATTTGAAAATATAAGTTTTAGGTAATGTATACTATACAGCTTGCAATATGAAAAGTAGGCTGTGTTTCTGTAAATACTGGAGCTAATAATGCCTTCCATATTTCCATAAATGATGGTCCTCATCATGTCCACATATAAAATTTACATATGGATCAAGGAAAGCAGAATGACGCATAACATATTTTCTTTTTAATGTTTTTTAGTTAAACTTATAGTTTATTATTTTGTCATTTGTATAAAGATAATCCACCTTCAAAGACACGAAGAGCGCACGGAATGACTACTTATTTCAATACCAATTATATGCAATTTTCTTCATATAATATTAGTTATACAGATTAGACATTATTTGACAAAAAAATTGTTACCTATCAATGAAACTACAATTTTATAAATAATAAATAAATTTATTTGTTATAATATGTAACATTAATAATGTATTTGAATTAATACTATTATCAACAACATTGCTAATCATTTTTTATTTCTTGAATACGCCTTTTACAAGCTATTTTCTTAATAATACTGTGAAAATGTAGGAAAAAGCAGTAACTGATTAATTTAAAAATTGGCAAGGAGAAACATTGTGTTAACATGTCAAAAATTGAAGAGTGCCTGGACATACCATTACATAATGTAGTCAACATTAAACTTTCCATTCCAGTGGAGCTCATGAATTTTCCCAGCTAAAAAATATATTTTCAATAATATTTAACATTTTTTTCATATATATATATATATATATTACCAAAGCATCAGACAGCATTTTACTTGCAACTTGTTCTGGTTTAAATAAGCCAGCTGATTCACATATTAACTTTGTTTCTTCTGGCTTAGTCAGATTCTCATTTTCAAATCCAGGTGTGTCTGTATCAGGTGGTAATGCAAGAGTAACATTAATATTATAAGCTCTCAGTTCCATATCCAAAGCATCGGCAAATCCTCTTACTGCAAATTTGCTAGCCGAATATGATGTAAATCCAAAGATACCTAATAAAGATGCCTGGGATCCAACCAGAATGATAGAACCTTCTTTACGGGCTTTCATTTTTGGAACAACAGCTTTTGTTGGAAAGTAGGAACCATAGAAATTTATGTCGAGCATTTGTCGAGTTTCATTAATGTTCATATCTTCAATTCTACCACAGATTGACATACCAGCACAATTTACCAACATGTAAATTGGTTTCAAAACTTCAAGTTCATTTATGCACTTGCACACATCATCATAATTTGTGACATCCAACGCTACTGATGAGATATTTTGTGTATCACTTATGGCATTTTCTCTAATTTCAGTTTCTGCATGATCTAATCTAGATTTTGATCTTGCTATTATTGTAACATGTGCTCCTTCTTTTGCTGCTAAAATAGCAAATGATTTTCCTATACCACTAGAACCTCCAGTTATAACCACATGTTTATCTTTCAAACATTTCTTTTCTTCGGTTAATTTACCGTATACGTATGCAAATATAAATGTGAAAATTATACTATACAACACTATCATCATAAATAATAACAATATGTATGTATTTTTCCAAGTAAACCAAAAACAATTCTGTTTGTTTACTATAAATGTGTTAAGCCGGTTCCGGTTATCGAACAGCTGTCAAATTATACACTACTCCGGTAAACAGAGAAAGAACTATGACGTGACTTAATGCTAATACTAATAGCACTAATAGCGCTAATAGTATGCGAATTTAAAAAGTATTCTGAAAATTATCCCTCTGGGAATTTTTAAGCGATTAAAACTGTTCTATTAGACAAATAAGAGGAAATTAATATATTTGATATTATATTAGATTTCTTTATAAATATTTCCTGTAGATTAGATATCTTCTGTTATCATATGACACACTTATCTGTTGATTTTGCTTTAATCATTCATTTATTAATGAATGCTCTTTTATATTTATTCTTTTTTGGATAATAAATTACATACATAAGAAATCAAAAAAAATTAATATTTATTTAAACAAATATACACATGTGTCTATTATATATAATATAATTATATAAAACCTTTAACATTATGACTATGATAATACACACAAACATATAGCCCCATATGCTTGAAAAAACACTGAGCCAGTATTGAATGACTAAACTTACAAACAATATAACAAATACATTTATGTAATCATTAATTAAATGATCCTCAATCTAGTCATATATAAAAATATGTAAAAAATATTTATCAAAACAATACCTAAAATATGGTAACAAGAATGTTTTCACTTATAAATCTGCCAACATATAATACTGAAATAGAAATATTCCTCTTTTAATAATTATGTTGATGTAACACCTTTGCGAGCTACCAACAGGTTAAGGACGGGATGTTTTTTAATATAACTGACAGCCTTTTTATGTGTCACCATGGTAAAATCATATCCATTACATTGTAATATTTTATCGTGGACTCTTAACCCACTTCTAGATGCAGGACTGGATTCATGAACTTCAGTTACATAAATACCCTTAAAATTATAAAAAGCTGTAATAATATTCAAACATAAGTTTTTAATTTTTACATTATCTGTGTAACCCTGTGGACTCTTGTGGTAATCCTGATCTATGCCACCGCCAATTTTGAAACCACAACGTAATGTGTCACCATCGACCTCCTTATGAAGGGTTATAGGAATCTAGTATACATTAAAACTTTATTTACATACCAATATTTGCAAGATCTACATCCAAAAAATTAAAACTTACGCTTAAACATTCCATGGCTGTACCAGCCTGGTGTTGAAATGCCATTTTTGCCATGTTTGTAATGTATTTAAATATAATTACAATTAATAAAGATATCAAAAAGGTACCGTTTTGTAACAGAAACAACTTTTAGGAAAAATTACTCAACCTTGTTGTCAACGAAGCACACAACGAAGTTTTGACAGCAAAATTATGAATACCACAACAAAAACTACGAATATAACTAAAGCCTAAACTTATCTTCATACTTATAAAATAAAAGGTAGTTATTTCCTTATTGTAACTTTTGTAAATAATTCCTGGCAAAAATAGACCTATATTTCAATATACTTTTGGAAAATAATTAATTGTAGCATTAAATTAATTTGTTAATATAGTGGTATAATATGATATACATGTGCGAGATAGGGGAAGTGGATTTCATTCAGACTAGACCGACTCGTGTTTTGTCGGCTCTCGGGCACCGTATTACCTACCGGTTTCCCAGAGAGCCAACAAAACACGAGTCGGTCTAGTCTGAGTGAAACTGAACCGTATTCCTCTATCTCGCCCATGCAATCGTTTATATTACACATACAGAGTGATCCAAAAAGCATATAGCTTGTTACTTTTAAAAATTAGTAACCCGTTAAAATTAAGCAGAATGTAGTATCGCCTAACAGAAGCAAAACCCGAAATATCATATCGCAGTAAGCAAAAACTCATACAACAGAATAGCGGATTTTTGATGTACAGTCGAAAGCAAAAAAAAGTAGACAAGAAATCTCGTACTTTGCAAACCTGGCTTTATTTACTTGTCATTAATGTCAAGTCATTATTCTATGGCAAATCAAATAATTATCAAAACGTCTTCTAGCTGATTAATACAAATCAAAATAATAATTAAATAACATCATGAAGAAATATATGCTTTAATATCTGGTTATAGACCAGTTTTTGTTTAAAACTTCTTGCAATCTATTTGGATAGAGTTATAACGGTTGGTACAAATATTTTGATTTACATTCTTCCATGCTGTGTGAACTATTTCTACCAGTTCTTGTCTATTTTAAGGTCTTCGATTTAATTTCTTTATTTCTTTGATCATCAGACACATTTTCGATAATATTTAAATCAGGACTTCTTGGCGGAAAATCCAACACATTGATATTATTTTCTCTGAACCATGTTTTCACTCTGTCCGATGGATGCAGTTATCCTGTTGAATTATAAAATTGCCATTTGGAAAAAATAGCTCCACTGAAGGCAACATCACATTACATACTTAGAATGTTGATATAAGTCTCTGAATTTAAGTTTCCTTCTATTTCCCATAACATATTATTTCCTTTCCACAATTTCACGGATTTTGAAACCGTTAATCAAATCTGCAATAACACTGACTTTATTATCTTCATTTATGGAAGGCATTTTGATAATAGTTTAATATCAACTGTAAGGTTGTCAATTTTGATAGATAACCAAATTTTGACAAGTAACTGTGAAGTCGCTATCACACTAATCATTTTGAGAAAGTCTATAACAGAAACCTGTATTTTTGTCTACTTTTTTTTGCTTTCGACTGTATATAGACGTTTTTCATGACTTGATAAATATGTCTTAGTTCTGTTTGTGATAAAAATGGAATCATTTTTAACACCAAGTTGCGTAACAAATACATTAATCACCATCCAATCAATTGGAGGAAAATGTAAAAATTACTAACAAACCGTGTATTCAAGACGATTGGTCAAATAATAGATGTAGAAACATTTATCGATCAAATTGCACTCCTATTCACTAATTTTTCAGTGAAATATAAGCGAGTATACCACTATATATGATTCTATAGCTTGTGCTAACTGAAACACTGGCAAAATTTGAAAAATTGATCCTCCTCTCGCAATCTGATTAGATTCTGCGTTAAATTGATAAACCGGAAGTACTAGTATATTTCAATGTAAAAATAAAGTCAACTACTAAGTATAAACAAATTTTAAACAATGCAAATGTATTGAAAAGCGAATTTGAAAATAACTTTATAGAAAGTTTTATCGGAAGGTCTTTTACTTTTATCGAAACCAGGTTTTTGGGTGTATACATTATACATTAAAATCCAGATTTACTAAGATTATGAAAATATTGAGAACTGAATTTTCTTTTGAAATTCTGACCAACAGTACCAGTTTTATAAAGAAGCTGTCGTTTGCTTATATGTCGCAAATTGTGCACTCTGTACCGATAAGCATTGAGATCTTAATTTGCAACAAAGTTTGGTACACCAAAAATTTCAAAATTCGGACCAGAAGTATCTTGATTTACACACTTACTGATAAAAAGAATTAAAAGACGCTAAATGTTTTTTTTTTAATTTATTTGTTAAATGATTTACAAAATAACAGAGAATAACATATAATTTCAATAATTAGACAGGTTCCTTTAATGAGAATAATTATAAATATTTTAAAAGAATTACATATCTATAGTTTGTTCAATTATGGTAATTCAGAATGTATAATAAAAGAAAGATGTAGTCAAAAGTTAAGTACAAACTACTTACAACAAACATCATATCTATTTGCCATGTCTTCTTTCCAAACACGCCCTACAAGTATCACTTGAAAATAAGGTTCCTTTTCTAATTACCAAAACCGAACTTGAACGCAAATTATTTGAACAGTCTTCGTAAGTCCTCATTTCATACAACAAGTTGAAGGCAAATACAGCAAACTAATGTCCGTCTTCGCACAACAATAAACCATATAATGACATTTTTTCTAAATGTGCTTTTTAAACAAAAAAATATTTTAAGATGAGAAAATAGAAAACAATTTTAGTCTACAAAAATACTGTATAACCAATGGCATATAACAATATAATTATTAAGTGATTAGTAACGGTTAGCGTTGGTATTTTGGTTAAATTGGTTCTGGACAGCAGCTGCTGCAACATTTGTAGCTGCACTTCTAACATGTTGATTTCTCAAAAATTCCGAAGTGAATTCTTGTTGTGCTTTAGCAAAACTAGCACCTGTACTTCTATACATACGATGAATCTAAAAAAGCCAATACATTAATACTCATTAAATAATAATGCATAATTTCTTGCGTATAGTCATTTGGGATAAAAAAATACTCAATAAAACAACCATTATGTTTGTATATATCCAGCAAAAATATAATTTTCATAGAAATATATGCATAAATTATATTATTATTGAAAAGCCAACTTTCACAGTTACAAGTTATCATCCATATGGCATGCAGGACTACTAGATAGAGGTGGGTCGTTCGCGAACGAACCGGTTCAGTGAACCGAATCTCAGCAGGGAACCGAGGGAGCCGGTTCACTAAATTTCAATGAACCGGATCTCGGCTCACTTGGGTCGTTGCTTAATTTGTATACAACAATCTGATAATTTGTCAAATTTGTGTGCATTATAGCTTCAAATAAATTGTTTGTCAAACATTTTGTATAATTGGTGTACGCGCAGCCTAAATAATCCCGGTTCGTTTGAGTCGACGCGACGGCGCCGAGTATTACATGTCCTACACGTTCCTGGAACGGTATGCTATTACGGATCCACACCAGCGTTGCCAACTTGGGGGGTTTTCCCCCCTAGATTTAGGGGTTTTCTTTGAGCCAAGGGGGAATTTGGGGGGTTTTATTTCTTAGGGGGATTTTTAGGGGTATTTGTAGGGGACATCGAAAATTGCTATACTTGAGTATTGTATATTGAGAAAGAAATATTTAAGTTTATTTTTATTATGTTATAATAATAGTCACGACTAGTCATGAGTAAAGGGCGGAATATATGCAAAGTGCATATATTTGCATATTTTGCATATTTTAACAAATTTCACAAAAAATTGCATATTTCGGCAAAAATAAAATTTGTGTGCATATTTTTATGTTTTTCGTTTTATGAAAAGATTAAGTGCGACCCTGTTTAGGAATTTCCAAGTAATCAGCTTGCCTAATGGAGAGCAGATGTGGTCTATTCTTTTATATTTATATTGTATAGTTTTTATTATTATATAGTTTATTGCCGGCATTTATTGGGTGTTTAGGAATTTCCAAGTAATCAGCTTGCCTAATGGAGAGCAGATGTGGTCTATTCTTTTATATTTATATTGTATAGTTTAGTTTGTCGATAGATTCCAGTGTGAAAAGAGTGATTTCGAAAATATTTTATTTCAAACGCCTAAAATGCCGAAAGCCGCTTTGTGGATTAAAAATTTTCCTGAGTTGGAGTTTAGTGGGGATAAAGTGTTTTGCAAAGTTTGTGCCAAAATCATTGTTTGTGAAAAGAAGTTCCAAATTGATCAACACTTGAAAACAGCTATGCATAAAGCTAAGTTGCAGAAAAATAAATCAGTGCCTGTTCAGCAGTGTGTGCAAACCGCATTTCAAAATGTCAAACCAAAGAGTGAAAAGGAGGTGTTTCATCAAGACTTATGCAAAGCTTTAGTCGCAGCAAATATACCTTTGAAGAAACAGCAAAATACACAATTCAGAGATTTTTTGCAAAAATATTGTAATCAAAACATCCCTGACGAATCCACACTTAGAAAGAAGAATGTGCAAACAGTATACGAAACCGTAATGGGAGAAATTAAAGTTACACTGGGCGATGAACATTTTTATATTATTGTTGATGAAAGCACAGACTCATGTGGTCGATATATCGCACATCTTATGATTGGAGGGCTTCAAGAAAATGAGCCAGGGAAACCATATTTAATATCTTCTAAACAGTTAGACAAAACAAATAATGAGGCCGTAACTCGATTTATTCAGCAGTCTCTATCAAATTTTTTTTTACCAAATCCAGTTCCAGTAGAGAAGTTTTTAGTGTTTTTGTCTGACGCAGCGCCGTATATGGTTAAAGTAGGCCGAAACTTAAAAATATTTTATCCCAATATGGTACATGTCACTTGTCTTTTACACGGGATAAACAGAGTTGCAGAAATTATTAGAACAGCATATCCCTTGGTGAACAAATTAATTTCAAATGTAAAGAAAGTGTTTTTGAAAGCACCTCTAAGAGTGCAGATCTATAGAGAGAAATTGCCAGGAGTTTGTTTACCTCCAGAGCCCGTAATTACTCGATGGGGAACATGGATTAAGGCCGCGATATTCTACGCAGACCATTTTGAAGCCATTAAAGACATAGTTTTAGATTTAGAAGACAATTCGCAGTGTGTAGTGCAAAGTCAAGCATTATTCAAAAATGTAAATTTAGCTAAGGAATTTGTTTTTATTAAGGTTAATTTTAGTTTTGTACCAGATATAATAACTTCGTTAGAAAGTAGGAATATAAGTTTAAGAGAATCAATTAATATTGTTGAAACTTTTTCCGACAAATGCAAAAAAGTTCCCGGTGATGTAGGAAATCAAGTAAGAAGGAAACTCGAAGTTATTGTGAGAAAGAATGAAGGCTTTAAGTATTTAATGGAAGTCAAAAATATTTTTGATAGTAAACCATCCAACGAAGTAATACCTTGGCCTTATAACTTACTACCCAAATTAAAATATTGCCAGATCACATCGGTAGATGTTGAAAGAACTTTTTCTTTGTACAAACATATTTTTACAGACAGAAGGCAAACATTTTTATTGGAAAATTTTGAAAAATATGTCGTTATAAATGCATTTTATACTATTTCAGGTTGAAAATTGTACCTATTATGTTTTTCTTTTAATTTTACTTAAAATAAATAATTTTTGTAAGAGTCGGCGTTTCTTTATTTCCATTTTTCCATGTTATATTCAAGGCATATAATTGCATATTTTGACAAATAAATGCATATTGTTGCATATTTCAGAGAAAAACGATGCATATATATGCGCATATTTTAACTGAATTGACGTGCATATATTCCGCCCTTTAGTCATGAGTAATAAGCAGCAAGCACCAGCAACTGTAAATTTTCCTATTTACAAATTAAGATATATGTATATGAATTTCCTGGAAACATGCATTTGTCTATACAAATAACTGTCACAATAATATAAAGGAGTTACTTTTTTTTATAACAATTGAATTACTGGTTTTTAGGGGTATAGTCATGTAATTTAGGGTTTTTTCAAGCATTATTCAGATCATTCAGGGGGAATCGTCTGTAGTGGGTTGGCAACAGTGAATCCACACGGTTCAAATGAGCCGGTTCCGGGACCCGGCTCACAATGAGGAGTTGAACCGAGTGAGCCGGGTCAATGAAATGAACCGTTTTGCCCACCTCTACTACTAGACGCTGAGCTTTGCTCTGAAGCAGGTTATGAAATAATACAGAATACAGAATATGGAGAATGAATATGAAGGTTAGCCAAATCTAATTTAGGTTATGTTATCTTGATGTCAAAATGTAAATATATTAAATAAACATTGAATCAAAAATCAGAATAATTTTAGTGTACCACTTACTTTTGATATCAAAAATAAATCTCCTAGAGCTGCAGCTCCAAAACCTATAGCAATGATTAGGCCAATTATGCCATTAATGGTTCCTCTCAATGAGCTATTGAATTGCTCAAGGGCTACAATGAATCCGCTAGAAATGAAGAGGGATATTTATTCATTATAGTTAGGATTCATACATTTGAATCAATTATTTGATACTAACATAGTTCCAGATCCAGGTATGCCTATTGCTTGTATGACGGTAACAACGAATTGAAAGAAGAATACGCAGAAAAATACCATAAAGTTAAATGAAGAATCAGATCGGAATGCTTTATAAGCTGGGCGGAACCAGCATAAGTACGAAAATGGTGTGAACAACAATAAGTACAGAATGCCTAAACCTATTATTCCAAAATTTGTGAATATGATTCCTCCAATTACATTTGCTAACATTAAAATTCCATGTACTAAAAGAAAAGACAATAAAGTAGAAAATAATGTTAGTTTGCACTTGCATTGAAATATACATATTTTACTTACATATCCATAAATAATATAAATTCCTGACAATCTTCTGAAATTCAAGTGGTATATCAACCTGAATGTCTTGATAAAAGCACGGTTGAAAACAACATTGTTCAGGTAATGGAGGCCAGTTATTACGTCTCGCATTGTATGAATTCTGTCTCATTTCTTCTTCACGACGTGCCAATTCCTCCTCTTTTCTTTCTAATTCTTCCTGTTTTCGCTAAGAAGCATAATATGATACTATTATTATTATTATTATTTATAATAAAATTTAATTGATCTTATTACTAGGAAATATCAGCCTATTAATTTTCTATACATGTATTATGATACGTATATATTACAAAATAAGGCAAATAGCAATTTATTGTAGTCATCAATTTGGTTTTGAAACTTTTTACAAATAAATTTAAACATTAGTAAGATTTTTTGTATATAATAAGTGTTATTAAATTAAACTGATATAATATAGACAAATCAGATATTTTTAACAATAATTTATTAATCTACTGGATCATTCATTATAGCAAAAAAATTTGAAAAACATTACGTTAAAATACTAACATCACCCCTTCACATATTTATTAAAATGTACATGCTAGATAATACAATAATAAATTAACTAAAAAAAAATAATCAAGATTCCCTACTATGAATATCTGATAATTCATTGATAATATAAATATAGTTAATCAATTATACTTATCTACATTACTATATGACGTTTATAATTTACAAAAAATTGTATACTTTTCAATACTATTATTAAAGTACCTGTAATTCGGCTGTATCTAATACTGGCCTATGCGATTGTTGTCCAGTTCTTGTGTATGGTGGAGGATCCTGTGTAGGTTGCATTATTGCTGGTTCGTTGTTTATTGGATTGTACTGCATCTAAAAATGTAGTAATAAATTTTGCTAGCTTTCGTGCTTGTTGTCAATGAAATTGTCATACCGGTTTCTGAACTTGTGGTTGATTATCAAAGGGATTATAATCCTCGACACGTATTTGAGCATTAACATTTCTTGTCACTTGTTGTACAGCTGGATCCTAAAATGTTGAAGTATTAATAAAGCTTGTTTCGCGTTAAAAGTAATCGATATGTTTTAATAAGTATTAGTTACTTACGGCAAAAGGGTTATCTGTTGTTGGTTCACCGAAAGGGTTTTCCTCGAAACCAGACATTTTAAAGTATAAAGGGTAACTAAGTAATATGACAATACAATGTTTTCACAATCTTATCTACAAATACATTATCAACGAATTATTATCTCGGTTTGCGCTTAACTTAACACTGACAGCAGAAAATATTTACGTCTATACGTGTAATGTATGTGACTCACAACATTATCTTCTGCAATTGCAAGGAATAAGAAAGAGAAAGATTTAATATGGCAGATTGTGGACTAGTGACATGTGCAAAAAAAAATGGTTCATAAAAATTTGGCTTTAAAATATAAATTTCAAAACTAAGCAAGCAACGAATAAATATTAATTGGACACTCACAATTTTTATTACAAATTGAACCTTAATTTAAAAAAATAATTACAAAATAATATTTTTTTAATTCAAAATACTTTGGGAAGTATGTCATATGTCCTATAGTATTGTTTTGATGTGAAGTTGGACATAACCTACAAAAAATATATCTTCCAATTCTAGTCAATAAACTCTAATTTCAAATATAATGGGTTCTTACATTTTGGTATATTCACTAGCAATACTTATACGTATTTGCCTAATATATTCTGGCTTTCAAGACGATATTGCACAGAGAATTGAAATATCAACACCAATAAATTCCTTATTTAGAGGTACAATTTCACATGTATATAGGTATATCATGGTACATTTTAAATTAATTATCTTTTATTTCAAGTGGTCGAAAGTTGTTATCGCATGGATATCGGCGTTGAGCTGTACGCAGGTGATGTCCTGCACGAATCCCCAATACACCTGTATTTTTACAAATTTTTGATAGATAATACTGGAGAATATCTATCCCTTGTATTTGTCGCTTGTGATATGATAACTGCATTTATTTTATATTTATTCGCCAAGAAATACATGTTTATATTATATACCAATCAACAAGTAAATAAAGCTTCGTATTCTAAAGATTCACAACAGCAAATATTACATGCATCAGACTATTGTGCAGCTCCCAAATATGCTACAGCAATGTATTTGTTTAATCCCTATATAATATTTAATTGTGTTGGCTGTACCACTACAACATTTTTGAATTTATGTTTAGCATTATTCTTTTATGGCATTAGCCATGGTAAGTATTTCATGTATTTTATCTGAAATAAGACAAATTTACGAAGGAATTGTTTCAGGTTCTATTTTTATTGGTGTTTTTTCATTAGTCTTGACTTCCATTCAAGCATTTTATCCAATTATTTTAATATCCCCATTATATCTATCAGTATTAAAATATAATTCCATGATGAAAGCAATTTTATCTGTAGTGTTCACTATACTACTTCTTTTTATTTTTCTATTTGGATCATATTATATGTTAAATAGTTGGAATTTCTTAGAACATACTTATGGTTTTATGTAAGTTTGTGGTGTATAAATATTCTTATAGCATTTTATTTTGAATTTAAAAATTTAATTACAGTTTGAGTGTAACAGATCAGCAACCTAATATTGGAGTTTACTGGTATTTCTTCATGGAAATGTTTGAACATTTTAGACAATTATTCATATATTCTTATCAAATAAATGTAACAATTTTATATTTTGTACCATTAACAATTAAATTCAGAAAAGACCCTATATTACTGACTATGTGTTTTGTAACACTTACTTCTATATTTAAATCTTATCCAAGTATTGGCGACTTTGGTTTTGCACTAGCTCTACTACCATGTTGGAGATATATGTACAATTGTAAGTTGTTTTTTTATCTATTAACTATTATTTATTCTTATAATATATTTTTAGGTATGCAACAAATATTTATTAGTGGCGTTGCGATATTCATGACAACTACTTTGGCGCCAATACTGTGGGATCTATGGATATATTGGGGTACTGCCAATGCGAATTTTTATTTTGGATCCACTTTGGCATTTATAACAGCTTATATTTTTATCTTGACTGATATCTCTTTTGCTTATACAAAGCGAGAATATTTATTAAAATACGGGAACCTTAGAACTATTAACGGTAAAGATGCTAAGCTTGTATTAGAATGATATTAACTAAATTGAAGTACTTACTTACAGTGCAAATATAATTTGTAATTTCCATTTTTTTTTTTCAATAAAAAAATTGAATTGAATTGTATTTTTTTATCCCATTATTTATGAGTGTTTGATCTTTATCAGATTTTAAATAAATTAATATACGTGTCATAATGCTTTATTTGCTACTTACGTCCAATAGGACTGTATTGACTTAGTTTTTAAGCAAAATTTTTATAATAAAAATCTATAGGATAGGCTTTCACATAAAGTTAAAGTAAAATCTTGTGAATAGCCTTTATTTTTTCAAATTGTACGATCGTTTTTTAGAGTCATATACTGTATTACAATGTTTTATCTTCGTTAATGTCCAATAAAATACCTTGTAACTGAAATACGTGAGAATTAAAAAACTAAGGAAGGGTATCACATTTGAAATTGGAAATAATTTATTGGAATGGTAATTTATTGATGTATAATGTACACCAACTAGTGCTATCTGTTGGGCATTAGAGGATGTAGATAGTCATGTAAGAAAAGACCAAGAACACATTATTTAATTTTCAAAAGAGAATTAATAGAAAAAAAATCAAATATACGCCTACTTTTTGATTTAAAATTCATATTAGAATTTGCATTGACAAACCGTAATTGAAAAAGTAAACTAGTTGGGCTACTACTATTCATGTAGCTATCCTTATCAGGTTTACTCTCTCTGTCATGTGTTTGCATATTTATCTTATTTAATAAATGAAACTTTCTTGTCTAATTATTTCAACTTATTTTTGAGTATTGTGGTTTTAAAATTAGGAAAATGTCCGGTTTTCATAAAGTAGAGGTAAATAGAACAGTCTGGGAAATTCCAGAAAGATATCAACAATTAAATGCGGTAGGTTCTGGAGCATACGGCCAGGTTTGGTAAGTCTACAATGTATATAATGTCGTCAATTTCATTACAAAATACCAACCCACGCTTAGAGATCATTTTTAGAAAAACTTTTACATTTATATTATTTTCCATTCATTGATTTAAATGTCATATAAAGTAACATCAACTCTCTAGAATCAATGAAGATATTTTTTTAGTGCCGCCACTGATACTCAAACAGGAACCAGGGTAGCTATAAAAAAATTAGCCCGTCCCTTTCAATCAGCTGTACATGCAAAACGAACTTACAGGGAATTAAAATTGTTAAAGCATATGCGTCATGAAAATGTTATAGGCCTACTTGATGTATTCTATCCTCACAATGACACAAGTCAGGTAATTACAAAGTCCGAATATCCACAATTTTGTATTGTTTGTATTATTAACTTTTAGATATATTTAGTTACACATCTAATGGGTGCTGACTTGAATAATATTATACGTACACAGCGTTTATCAGATGAACATGTGCAATTCCTGGTGTACCAAATATTGCGTGGCCTTAAATATATCCATTCAGCTGGAGTTATACACAGGGTTTGTAAAAGAACACCATCGATTAATACTTTAAAATTTGTCTTTTTTTTTTTGAATTCATGTTAATATTAGGATTTAAAGCCTTCTAATATTGCTGTCAATGAAGATTGTGAATTGAAAATATTAGATTTCGGCCTAGCAAGACCTACTGAAACTGAAATGACTGGTTATGTTGCAACCAGGTGGTACAGAGCACCAGAAATTATGTTGAATTGGATGCATTATAATCAAACTGTTGATATTTGGTCTGTTGGTTGTATTATGGCAGAACTTTTAACTGGAAGGACGTTGTTCCCTGGATCTGACCGTATCCTTTTTTAATATTAATTATTCTCACTTCCTCTACAGCGATTTATTTATGATGATCGATATTTTATATTTAGTTTCTTATATACAATATTTATCCAATCCTTAATGAAAATACTAGATATACATCAACTAAATTTAATAATGGAAATATTAGGGACACCTAGTGAAGAATTTATGCAAAAAATAACATCAGAAAGTGTAAGTATGTTAAATAATACGTTGGAACTCCGTATTTCGAATTGAATTATTTACCTCATGTTAGACGCGCATGTTCTGTTTGTCACACCCGACTTTGTCAGGAGATATATGATATTTATTTACAATAAATCAAAAATGTTAATAGCTGCTTCTGATTGTAGTGCTAATTTTACTAGTCTTTTAATGCTATTGCTAATATTTTTATCTTTGGATTAGGATTGTCTAAAATTACTGTTACAGGACTTTCTTTTGTATTATTTGATTCACTAACTCTTGGAGTAATCATTTTCTTTTGCCTACTTCTCAGAATATAAACTCAAAAGAAAAATGATATTTTCAATCGTGCCCCACGTTTGACGCCATTTGTAGTGTTATCTTTATAGATAATTATATGTTATTAAAAGAAATCGAATGGAAATTATCTAGTAAAAATAACACTACTTGAGCTATACATTATTTTAATAAACTACACGCTAAATTTCTTGTAATGTGACGTCATTTTCCACGCTCTTAGATTTGGCCTTCTACGTGGGTTACACACATGCGCAAAGTAACGGGCGGCTCCTGATTAGAATCATGACTATTGCTGATTCTTATATGTTAAAGTCTATGTATTAAAAAATAATTTTCTTACTCTAGGCACGAAGTTACATTAGGTCACTTCCCCGTCTGCCTGGAAGAGATTTACATCAAGTTTTTACTGGTGCAAATCCTTCAGCTATCGATCTTTTAAGATTAATGTTAGAATTGGACAGTGACGTTCGTATAACTGCTGAACAAGCACTTGCACATCCATATTTGACACAGTATGCTGATCCAGCGGATGAACCAGTTTCAGCATCTTACGACCATAGTACTGAAGATATGGATTTACCGGTCGAAAGATGGAGAGGTAAGTTAAGAAATTTATTACAAAAATTCGAATTCACAATTGCGTCTGAGACCAGTAGCGTTTTGCATTTTCGAATTTCTGTGGGAATTGAATCCCCGGTTCATAATAAGATCCACAGATGATCAAAGCAACACAAGATGTCGCGTAAATATCTACCCCCCCCCAAATATATGTGTTACTGAATTCAAGTTTAAAACTAACGTAAATTTATTCGTGGTGATTTCTATGTAAGAGTGGCTCACCAGGCATGACATAATAGCAGAATGAATAAACATTCAGTTTGTTTATATTGAAATGAGGCGTATATTTGGGCAATTTTTGTATTTTTTTTTAAAAAGTGGTCCTTATATAATGGGCAGGCAATAATTTAATTTATTTTAGTTAAATTAGAAAACTATGTTATATGAAAGACATTTATTGTTTTTCCTCTTTT
Source organism: Amphimallon solstitiale (assembly GCA_963170755.1). Taxonomy (NCBI): domain Eukaryota; kingdom Metazoa; phylum Arthropoda; class Insecta; order Coleoptera; family Scarabaeidae; genus Amphimallon; species Amphimallon solstitiale. Next base: position 1,148,716 of record OY720684.1, on the reverse strand, counting down.
TAAGAATTGGTTTTAGAAGAAGTGAGATCCTTTGTGCCACCAAATCCAGAAGAAGTCCAGTAGAAATAGGAGTGTAACGCAAATAAAAAAGAAATCTTAACGAAACCAAGTGCTTTAGTATTACTGCTTATTGATAAATTCAATAGAATTAAATTTGATTTCTATTAAAAAATATGAAACAAAAAAAACAAATTATGTTATTTATAACGTTATATTTACATTATTTTTTTGTGAAAACTACACTGTAATATAAAATTAATGTTTGTTATGAATAATATGTACAGTGATATGTATATATATATATAAATATAGTGAAACAGGAAAAAGAAAAACAATAGTATTTAAAAAATGCAATTAAATATGTTTATATAATTGCTGATTAATATACATTGTAAAAAATAAAATATTTGGAAGAAAAACAAAAATATAAAGTTTATATTTAAATATATTTCGATTTAATTACATTTTTGCATTTTTCTTTTGTTACATCAAGTTTTTTCCCTTGCAAATGTCGTTTTATAATAAAAACAAAATAATCACATCATTCCTTATTATTATATATTACCTATAGTTAATGAAGAAAGAATACAAAAAAATAATAAATAACAATTAGTTTATATGGGGGGGAACATATTTTTTCTATATTGAACAGTGAAAGAACAGTCTACAAAGGATAATCATCCTTTTCTTTTTGTAACTAGCACCAACATTCTTTCTGGTAGTATCTTGGCTTGAGTATTCAAACAACATTTTTTCCCTTTTTTCTCGAGACAATTATTATACATTTGAAGAAACTATTAGGAGAATAATATGCACACACATATAAGCGTACAAAAAAATAAAATACTACACACAACAAAAACATTAAACGGTATATGTTTACATTTCGCCATAAACATGGAATATATATAGGGTGAAGGGTGGGGACGCAGAAGTTCAACGAAGTTAATATTACTTGAAAAATCGTAGATTTCCATGTCAAAGAGATTAATATATACACACATATCAACATTAGTTTGGCAACAAATTTGGTCACATATTAAGTTGACATTTTCAACTATTTATTAATTCGTAAATTTATTCTAATTCTAATATTTATTTTTAATTATATTACTAGGTAAATTAATTTATGGAGTTATAGTAAAATCTAAATCAGCACACTCGAATTATTTTATTACGTATTAAACATTACATGGGAAAACAGTAAATTAAAAATAGAAAGCTGTAGTCTGTGATTTATTGAAAAAGCAGTCTTATTAAATATAGGACGTCGTATTTTAATTCCTTCGTTGTGCCTCTGCTGCATTATCAAATTCAATTGACTCCGTTCGTGTTGTATATCACAAAAAAATGAAACATTTGGCAACATGGTTAAGTCCTCCCAAACGAAACAACTTCGCTTATTTATTATCATGATTTAATTTTAATTTTATAAATTTCCAATTTATTATAACTATCAAAACGTTTGATAAATGTATATACTTAGATTAAAAAAATACTGTTATCATTTAGTTAATTACAGGAATGGGTTTTTTTGTTTGGAAAAATTTTGCCTTGTTGATTTTATACCCCATCACTAATGAAGTCAATTACAAAGAAAATAGGTCAGCAATTTCTTTTTGCAATATAAATAGTTTTGCTTATACATCTTATAGATTTCAACCAAATATCAATGCATGTGGATCAGTGGTAGCTTCCTTGATTCTCTTATAAATTAAGAAAATAGATAAATTTAACAAAACTGCAATAATTTTTAAATACTCAGATCTACTAAATATAAATTTATATAACTACCTCTGTCAAAAATTACTTGGTGAATCTTGGAAATTTTCACGCTTTATTGATATAATACCAATTACACTCAGACCTCGCTTGTATGCATTTTTGCACGTTAGATAGTTGTACGGAAGGCTTACGTGAAATGCCCACATAAAAACACGTAATTTAATTTGTTCCGCTTGATGAATTTATTCGCACTACGATAAAAACGTCCGCAGAACGTACACAATATTCGTGCATTGGTCTAAAGCTCGATCCCCGTCAAATTACACGTTAAGTAGGCGAAGTCCTGTATTTAGACTAACCGTATTAACATCTAGAGGCTTATGGACAAATGTATAACAATAGCAAAAGAAAAGTAAACCTATATATATTTGTATGTATATTTTGTCATTTTCTTGTTTTATACATGTATTTTATATGACAATAAATTGTCTCAGTTTGCTGTGGTGTGTTAATTACTTTTGACAACATATTTTAGAATAAAGCAAATCTAATTCCAATGATAGAAAAAATAATGAAGCTTCGTTACGCAAATTCATATATTTAAAGTTAAATCAATTTTTATTTAAACATTTCTTATGGATAGGTGAAACTTGTTGTTAAGATGAATAAATGAATATCGAGCACAGCCCGAGCCATCTTTAGAAGCGTACAGTAGAACTCCGATTATCCGAACTCCAGCTATCCTAGTCGCCTATTATCCGGATCGGTTTTAGGGGGTTCCCTTGACGGAACTAGTATAGTGCCAGCGCATAGGCAGGCGAGGAGTCACGTGACTGTAGGCGGTCGCTCAATCTTGTCATTGTTTGTTTTGTCGCTACTCCACTCTGTTATTTTGTGTGTGTGTGTTATATTGTACTGTGCTGTATACCTCCTCCTAAAAGGAAACGTGTTGTGTTATCGTTAACAAACAAAAAAGAAGTGGTCTTGAAATGGTTCCTGCTGCAACAAGCTTTGGGAAACCCTCTATTTGCGAGAGGGCAAAACTTTTAGCAGATAAGATGGACAGTTTGTTTTCATTTAAGGCTACCTACGAAAATTTAAGTTAAGGCACGATATTCGCGAGTTATTTTTAGGTGGCGCGAAGCTATCAGCAGACTCCAATGAAGCAGAAAACTTATTCTATTTTTTAATAGAATCGTAGTTGGTCCTGATTTTTTATACAACGCAGATTTAAGGTTTTGCGTAAATCAGATTTAGCTTTTAAAATGGGAATGAATCAAGTGCTCCAAAAGGTTAATAAAGATCGTGTTATCATTCTAAATTGCGCTAACCCTTCGGGAAAAGACAAAATAACCTGATAAAGATAAGTAAGTCAAAACCCCCAGAGCTTGCAAAAATATGAAAACAAAAACGTGAAAAACACACAATTTTTTTTTTTGTGAGAATCAAGCGAGAGACTGGATGATTGCTGTTCTCTTTACCAAATGGTGTGATGAAATTTTCATACCCAAAGTAAAAAAAAAAGATCAAAAGGCCTTAGGAAAAGAAAGCAGTTTAATTCTTGACAATGCGCCTGCCCGCCCCACAGATCAACTTTTCGATAGAGAAATGTTTTTTTAAGTCTTCCTGTCGCCAAATGTGACGAGTTTGTTGCAGCCTATGAACCAATCGGTTATCGAAACTATGAAGCGCCAATACAGAATGCAATTATGAAAACTGCCGACAGAAGAAGAAAGGATTACAAAAAAAAAAAAATTAAAAAACTGCTCTTACATGATGACCGAAGCGTGGAGTTTGGTGAAGGCAGCCACATTAAGAAGAGCTTGGAACAAATTTAAAGGTATTTCAACAAGGGACGAGGTGCAGAAAGAAGAAAGCCATGAAAATGAGAAAAATGATGAACTGTCACTTGAGAAATTAAGAACAATCATTAACAAAATTCCTGAACGTTCCCAGACCAGTGCAGAGGAAGTAGACGAGTAGCTGCAGTATGATTCACCGGCCCTGGATTCCAAATTCTCAATGACTATGAACTTATTGAAATCGATGACGATACTGTTATGAATCAGGCAAGGGACAATCAGCAAGTGAGGCCTTTGCGTGGCTTACTACAGTGCTTAAGTGGATAGAGCACCAGCTTGAATGTGACCATTCGCAGCAGAAGCGAGTAAAAAAGGCAAACTACTTTGATTGAAACATCCAAGGAAAAATTGATTCAGTACAGTTTTTTTTTTGTGTGAGCTTCCATTAATAAAAATATTAATGGAAGCATTTTCAGTAAGTATGTATGTACATACTTATAAACAACATTGCTTTTGAAGTATTTAGTGTTTATCACTGAAATGAGTTTTCTTTTCTAAATACAGTAAAGCTCCGTTAATCAGGATTTCCTAGTAATCCAGACGAAATTGAAATATAGCAAATTTACACAATGTGTCGTCCCTTAATCTGGATTACCTATGATTCCGTAATCCGGATCATCCATTGCGGGGTTTGCCATGTTCAAGTGAGAACATTTAATATGAGTGGCAAAGCACTTTATTAATTGACAATGCCCCGAGACATGCAACAGAGACGCAATTGATCAGTGATGATGGAAACATCGGAACTATGTTCCTGTCGCCTAATCGCACTCTCTTCATCCAACCGATGGAACAAAATGCCATTGACTGACTAAACTGTATTACCGCAAGAGCCTCTTGGTCCATGTTTTGTCTTTTGAACAAGGCGACATTTTTAACACTCTAAAAAACATGAATTTAAAGGATGCCGTGTTTCTGCTAGTTAGTTCTTAGGATAAAATGAGCCTGACGCAATTCAGAAATGTTGGCACAAAATATTTTTTTTATTCCGGACAATGATGCGTCAGACTCTGATTGGGATTCTGAAGGTCTGGGTCCATTGTCTCTACTTAATCAAAAACGTGAATCAGTAAGTGATGAGCATAGCGAAGTTGCTGAAATTAACAATATGCTGCCCTGCCGAACGTCACCACTGAGAATAACCAACTGATGGGATCAGAGATCTGTGAATAGATAGATGGCGATGGCGAAGCTTTATTGTAATTACTGTTTTTCGTACATTATCCAATATCCAACAGGGCCAGGTAGGAGTCGGATAATCAGAGTTCTACTGTATGTGTCACAAATGTAGTTTCTTTTGTGTAGTTCCTTGAGTTGTTCTCATAAACTTATGCATATATGCATATACGTTTTACGTATAAATGTATATATGATATATGTAAGTCACAGTATTTATTTACTGTTTGATGCTAGTTTTAACATCCATGTGTTAACACTTTTCATTTTCGTTTAAACTTATTTATCTGTTTTATGTCAAAAACGACGGAGAATAATATTTTTAAAATTCGTTTTAAAAAGTTTCAATGGCAGAAAAGGTAAAAAAATTAAGAAAAACAGTAAAAATTCGAACGAACTATGCAACTTATTTGAGACGAGATTTTAAAAATATTATGGTCGCAGTTAAATTACTAAAAAATAATGTAATGACTCCAATATCAATTGCTGAATGAGAACAATGTTTTTGTACTCAATGATGTGAATTGACAAAAAAAAAAAAAAAAAAAAATGTAACTATTATGAAAGTTATAAAACATTTAATTTCTCGAAATGGCAGATGTATTGCTGGAAATATATTATATATATAGGGTATAAATATTAAAGTAACAAAAGAAAAGATTAAGCAAATAAATTGTGTGCACCTTGATAAATTGATAAAAGTGAAGAGTTGATGTTCGTTGTTTATCTGGTGGTAATTTATCACACAGACTATATCACAAGGCCTAAATTATCTGGACTTGTAATTTGAAAGTTATATTGTGGTCTGCACAAAGAACTTTTTTGCTGGTACTATAATAGATATTTGTTACTGAATATGTAACAGGCAGTGTGAATATTTATCGAGATTCAATAATTTCATATTAGTGAACCACTGGTATAAAGTAAACGTTGAAAGCAGGAGGGAGAGATATCGTGTGCATGCATAGTTGTGCAGACCTCTCATAGAATTTCAACAGTAAAGGCCCAGAACAAATCCCTGTGGCACACCATCTAAACCGGTAGTCAGTGAGATATAATTGTGGTTCGAATGAACTAATTAAAAGCTTATGAATAAGATATAAAATGTAGATTACTTTTAATATGCACTCTACAGAAGAAAAACCATGTAATATCTACGCCCATCTTATTACCAGTTTGGCAAGAATAAGTTTCTAAATATTGTTATATCTATATAATCTTTTCTACTTATAGAGTTTTCATAAAAAATAGCATAGGTCAGTTTTTTTAATATATAATTGTTTGTGTTTTGTTAAAGACTAAGAGCCTCTCAAATATAATAACTAAGAGCCACAAATGATGAGAAGTCATTGTGAACCAATATACATTATTATACAAACCAATAAACGTTACCAATTATCCACATGAATTAACATTCAGTTGAACAATTTTGTAACCATAAACAAAGATAGATATAAAGGGTGATAACAAATCGGAGCTTCATTTTTAATTACAGATATTTTAATTTACTTTTATCACCTTGTATAAATCAGTAAAAAATGGATTCGAAATTTACTACGAGAGAAAAGCATTTTATAATGGACCATTCTCACTTTTTAAGTCTTTTTACATTTAACTTAACACATATAACAAGTAAACTACTTATTAAATTATAATATATATATATATATATATATATATATATATATGTTGTCACTGGATTCCGGGTTTTCTTCCGCGTTTCCACTGCTTGGTCTTTGGAAAGACCGATGCTGGTTTCTTGACGACGTTTCGGCAAAATCACACTTGCCATCTTCAGGTCTGCGATAACTGTCTGCTTCTGCTTCTTGTTATTCGTAAACAGTTTACGAATAACAAGAAGCAGAAGCAGACAGTTATCGCAGACCTGAAGATGGCAAGTGTGATTTTGCCGAAACGTCGTCAAGAAACCAGCATCGGTCTTTCCAAAGACCAAGCAGTGGAAACGCGGAAGAAAACCCGGAATCCAGTGACAACACATACTACTACCCGCGGAAACCTGAAAGAGAACATATATATATATATATATATATATATATATATATACAACTACATACATCCCATTCTTATTAAATTAAATTTGTTCATAAGGAATTACATACATCTAAATTAAAGGAGCTAATGATCGACTTAGATTCGAGAATTGTGATGCTCAGAAGTAAGCTTGCATAATAATCACCGTTAAATCGCCAATAATTAAATTAATCGCGATTTTATAACAGACGATTTTTATACAGTTAGACTTAGAAAAACGAAGACAGCTCTAAATTGTTTTTTTTTCGCTGCTAGAAAGGGTAATTCGAAATCACAAATTTGCACGATCAATATTTACAATGGTCAAACTTATAATAATGAGGAAGAATAGCTCTTGAGAGTTGGAAAACCCATTAATTAAAAAAAAAATTTTGAGCTGTCTTCGGTGTGGTCAATAATGTTTATTGACGTAAAAAAATATAAACTACAAAAAGTGACTGAGAATGTGAAATATCGTCTGTAAAGTGTTAAAATTACATAAATAATAATATAAGAGGAAAAAAATATATAAAAATATATTAGCGAATAGTATAAAACAGCATAAAAAATATCACAATTACATTTACAAACAGGTAAATTACACATAATGAGATTCCATTTATTGTTCTAATATTCCTTTTTATATAATGTTTATAATATAATAATCGGCAATTCCATACTATAGACAGGCTGTGTCTTGGCGTGATTGTGTTAGAAAAATATAGTAGAAAACTGAGGGCCGGTTTTTCAATGTAAATTAGCTTAAAAGATGATTAAAATACCGTTTAGTACAAGTTAGAATGTAACTAATAATCCAGCTTAAGATTTCAAATGCAGATCTTGCGTTTTTTTACAAACTCTCTTATGTTTTGTTGTTGTTGTCATATAGTCTACACGTTTTTATTAAGAGTTCAATAACTTTTAATTGCATATGAATACATATATATAAACATTTCAATTTAGTGGATGTTAATGAACTTAAAAAATATAAAAATTAAACTGTTTTGATAATACAATATTATCTTTAACAATTAATTAAAAACATAAAAGAGTACCGATGTTATTAATAAATCTGTAAAACATATTTGACAAATATCTTTATAGTTTTATTAATAAGTTCGTTAATGTTTTTAATGAATTGATAAAGATAATATCTATATTCTCAAAACGTATTTATTTGTATTTGTGAATAGGAGCAATCAACAATAAATTTGTTTCAGTATCATTCAAATTTGTGTCCCTGTGCCTTTTAATTCTTATTAGAAACTTTAAATATGTACTATATACATAGAAATCACACACTATATTTACAAAATAAATTCTTACAGTGTATTTACTAAAACATTCCTTATTCGACACTGTAAAATCTTACAAAATTAAAATGGAGGTTAAAAGCACAAAGAACAAATTAAAATGAGAAAAATTCCTTCAATATTATTAGAATAAATTACACTGGCAACACAGGTAATTTAGATGAAATACACAAGCATTATTTTACCAACTGTGTATAATATGTACTTAAATACTCTCTAGTTAACCCTTGTATTTCGTCACTTTTAGCAAAAAGTCTTCTTACGTATTTTTTTTGTATATATACAATGTGATCAATCTCAAGTGAAGGTCGCGTCGTCTAAATTTTTAAGTTGGCACCATTGTCTAGTTGGTAGCATTGAGAAATACTTGTAGATAACTATAGTAATGTGCATAATGTTTCATATTTGTACCAGTAGGAAAATGAACAAAATTTTCAATTTTTATATCAAGAAAAATCATTTCTATCACAATGTTAGAGAACGTAAGTGTTTGAAATAAACAGAAAAATTGAAGATAGGTATCTGTCTAACAAGAAAATACCCTAATCTAGGAATTTTTAATATACCACCACACTTCACTTGAAATTGATATATATATATATGTCGTAGTCATTGAGCGTAATGCGTCATTTCGCGGAAAGCCTAGTCATTGGCCGTATTGCCGGCAAAGGCTGTATTACAATGAATTTTTCTTTGTTTGACTGAAAATTCAGGTCATTTCAGGGATTGCCTGTTTAATTCTCGTCAAACAAAGTAAACGGTGAAACAATTACACGGTACAGCGCTTGACTGACACCTATTTAGTCATTTGCTGAATGCACGGAATTGCGTTGTGATTGGTCGTAAATTATGGAAAACCATAAGAGTTTGTTTTATCAGAAGTTAAGTGGATATTATTTGGCAAACAGAGATGCCAAAAAACCGTGGAATTATGAAGAAATGAAGGAGGTATGAAAATTCTAACCTCAAAATATTGAATTTTAGGTTTTAACTCAATAGTTGCATTTTAGGTGGCAAAAGATATTTTACTCGGCAAGCATACTAGTGGCAAGAAAACTCGTAGGCAGTATCATTTATTGTCCCTGTATGATACGATGGAGGTAGGACATAAACAGTTAGTTATTAAAAAAAGGCTAGAAGATAATGATGACGTTATTTATATTACGCCGTACGAAGACTTATTCGAAATATTGTATTCTACGCATATTGCAGTAGGACATGGTTCTAGAGACAAAATGATTTTTGGTTTAAAATCCAAATATCAAATTCCACGACCTGTTATTGAGACATTTTTGCAGTCTTGCGAAGTTTGTCACAAGAAAAAAGCCAACAAACATGCAAATCTTGTAACCAAACCTATTGTTTCAAAAGACTTTTGCTCTCGGGGCCAAGTGGATTTGATTGATTACCAGTCATGTCAGGATGGAGACTACAAATGGTTATTAAATTATCAAGACCATCTAACGAAATTTATCTGTCTACGTCCACTGAGATCAAAACAGTCTAAGGAAGTGGCCTTGGAACTGCTGAAAATTTTTCTTGAACTTGGAGCGCCAGCTATACTACAGAGCGACAACGGCCGCGAATTTGTAAATAGTTTAATTACCGAGTTGGTAAAACTATGGCCTGACCTGAAAATTGTTCATGGACGGCCACGACATCCACAGTCGCAAGGCAGCATTGAAAGAAGTAACCAGGACGTGGAAAATATGCTGCGGGCATGGATGATGGATACAAATTCAACCAACTGGTCGGTTGGTTGCTATTTTGTACAATTTCAAAAAAACTGTTCTCATCATAGAATTATTGGGCGCAGCCCTTATAAGGCACTGTTTGGTACAAACCCAAAGGTCGGACTATCCTCTACAAATTTACCAGGCGAGATTATCAAAACCTTAGAAACGGAAGAAGATCTTAACGGGGTTTTGTCAGAATTACCTACAGGCGAAGATGATGAAGAAACCGATGAAAATGTTGAGGTTTTGAATGGCAATACAGATGAACAAAATAATGATTTAGTGGGAAATGAACGATATGACGATATTGAAGGCACAAAAGAACGAACGTTGAAAGAATCAAATGTTATAATGGAAGTACTCGAAGCTGATGAAATAAACGTTGAAGTTGCCTTGCCTTTTGCTAGTCCACAGGAAATTGTGAGCGAATCTCAAGAAACCGTTCAACAAGTTATTTGCCTGGATTGTACAAATCAAGAAAAGGCATCATGTGTATTATGTTCCCTTCAAGCCTCCATTTTGAGTAATAGAAATGAATGTCATTCAGGACAGAAAAGAGCAGCCGAAAAAATGGTGTCAAGTACAGTTAAAAAATTGCCGTCATTAAAAATTGGGGACTGCGTGCTGTTGTCAGTTGAAAAAATTGATCGTGGTCCAAGCGACATGCAGAATTTAATATGTGTGATTGTGGACTACAAAAATGGAGTATACCAATTAGGATCTTCCGTGGGTAAAATTAAAGGATGGTATAATCGTGCGGATATTATTGCAGCGAATAGTCACTTTTTAAATATGGAAGATGTCCCTGATAAATATATTTCTGTCCGAGACGCTGTATCTGGAGTTTCATTGCATGATGGGCAAGGATTTGCAAAGTGCTCTTGCAAGCCATCTAAGAAACAATGCCAAACAAATCGCTGTGTGTGCTTTAAAAAAAAAGTGATGTGCAATTCTAGGTGCCATAATAGTGCTACTTGTTTAAATAAATAATAAGTAAAATAAATACATACTTATTCTATAATAATAGTATGCATGTAGGTACCTGCAACTGTTAGAGGTACCACTTTGTATTAGAATATTTTTTGTTTTTGTGACATCAAAATGCCTAGTTATCTAACGCAGGAATATTTTTATTCGTTATTTAAGTACCTAATTATTTAAGTACCGATTCGGTGCGATTCTGTTTTCGAATTAACGGTATCGTTACAATAACGATATTGATTTTCTATAACAACAACCAATCAGAAAGCTTCTACCATAGCAACAACAATATCGTTATTGTAACGATATCGTTAATTCGAAACAGAATCGCACGGATTATTTGTTGAAACTTATACCATATTACACGTGGGATTGTTGCAAATGAACAATGACAAAATAAAAATATTTCGTAAACTTGTTTACTACCCCTACCAAAAACTTTTAAAACGTTTCAACCAATGACTATTTCAACCAATGACTAAACAGGTGTCAGTCAAACGCTGTAACGTGTAATCGTTTCACCGTTTACTTTGTTTGACGAGAATTAAACAGGCAATCCCTGAAATGACCTGAATTTTCAGTCAAACAAAGAAAAATTCATTGTAATACAGCCTTTGCCGGCAATACGGCCAATGACTAGGCTTTCCGCGAAATGACGCATTACGCTCAATGACTACGACATATATATATATATATATATATATATGATATTCTTGATGCTCTCGCGGACGTATCATGCATGATACACTGGTTTTCGGGTTATGTCCCCGTGTGAGATGTGTACTGAGAAGAGCAGAGAAGAACTAGAAGACTTTCTACACCACGTAAATGTTCAACATCCGAAAATTAAATTCGCGGTGGAAGTAGAGGAACAACGGAAGCTACCATTTCTAGACGCGTTGGTGATCAAGAAAAAAAAAAACGGAATATTAGAGCACACTACCAGAAACTTACACACACAAACAGGTACTTAAAAGCGAAATCTCACCATCATCCGGCGCAATTAAACTCGGTAGTAAAACCCTTGAATGACTAACAGATGAAGATCACAAACGCGGAAAAAAAACAAGCATCAGAAGCGCTCTATCGGCAAACGGTTACTCGCACAAAATAATAAATAAGCACGCTACAACAAAACAGCGTAAACAGAAAGAATTTACATCAAGAGCCTTTCTCCCATATGAAAAGGGTACCACAGATAACATCAGCCAAATACTAAGAAAACACAACATCAACAGTTTTTATAACACAGAGAAAAATATCTGATGAATTCATCAATGCGAAAGATAAAATCAGAGCGTTTATGCTGCGAACTGCGACCAATCCTATGTAGGCCAGACGAACAGGCGAATGAGCCTCAGAAAAAAAGAAGACAAAAACGCAGTGCTCAAGAAAGAACCAACATCATTTCTAGTACACTATCGTCTGATAACGGGGCATACAATCGACTTTGATAATACCAAGTTATTAGCCAAAAGCGAGAATCTAGCTACTAGAATCACTAAAGAAGCGATAGAGGTAGAAAAGGAAACTTAACGAGATGACAGCCAACGCCTTGCAATAATTTGGAAACCGCTCCTGGCCGACGAACAAATCGAGACTCACGATAAACACAACACTCCACAACTGGAACGCGCTAACACGCAGGAACCACAAAAACCGAGACCCATCACACGCAGCAGCTTGCTCTCGATCGCCGCAGAACACCCCCCTAAAACGCAACAATATAAAAGTAGGCGCACAGCAGATAACTTTCAACTGTAACAAGTCGAAGACCATTACTTGAAAATGACGAGTGGGATCTCGTCGAAACGTCGAGACAACAGTCCACAGGACAGATCTCACACGCGGCCAAGAAACATATATAACATATATATATAAATAAATAAATAAAATTTTACACCTTTCTCAACAGTATTTGAGACACAATCAGTAATAAATCTAAAGTATTAGAGTACAAAAAATTGATTTTGATAAATATCGAAAAATGAGTTTAATATTGAGTAAATTATTTACTTTCTTTTATACAAGTATTTTATAAGACATTCCTTTTGTAAAAAAAAGGAATATACGTTTATTTGGTTTACAGACAATATTTCTTACATTGATGTGCTATAAAAGCAAAAATAATATTCAAAATATTTACCAACAGATAATAGTTGATTATGTTTTACTTCCAGTAAATTCAGAAATACGTTTCTAAAATGCTAATTTATATGCATAGTTATTAATTATTTCTTTGTTGTTTTGAGGTAATATAAAGATAAAATGTTATATTCTTCAATTAGAAACGTTTACATCTGATAGACCTATTTAAAATATAACAATGTAAATAAAGAATATTGAAAAAATAAAGAAAACCCTTATATATTATATATAAATTTTAATTTCCAGGAGTTTTTCAGAACTTTTACGATGAAATAACAAAATTAGCAGAAACTAGTAATGGACAAAACAAAATTGAATACTATAATTGTCCCAATTGATACTGATAATACTAATTAACGAATATGTGTCATGTTCCAATACAGTTGTCAGAATGACGGCAAAATGACTTTGTTTCCTACAGAAAATCTATCGCCTTCAACAAGTTCCCTAATGATGATCAATCATTGCTTCACTATTAAATATTATTTTTTACAGTACTTGAATAAGTTTAGTAATATCACGACTGTTCACGACATGTAAGCTAAGCTACTTTTTGTTTTTTTTATTTGTTATTTAATTGTTACGTGCATAAGTAGTAAAAAAAAAGAAAAACAACCAGACGGGCAAAAGGACATAGCAGGATAACGGGTAAAATCAATTACTATGTAATTTTGCCCGCCCCTTCGTTATCAGTATACCTAATAAAGAATTTTTTTCTAGCTGGTTTACTCCTATAAAAGTAAGATGACTGGGGAAGTTCAAAAGGTCAAAAAACATCTCGGCTCCTTAAATTCAGTAGTCAGTGGAAAGGTAGAAACTGCAATAGTTAACATATTCTAGACTTGGAATCCCGGCTTACTACGAGGAAAGAATAGAACAGGAGAGATAATAAACTGGTGGGGGAATAGGTATTATTTAGATGGAAGTTACCACTTTAAGGCAGGTCAGTTATGGCAATATTAACCAATCATAATTTATAAAATGAGTATTTTGAATAACTTGTCATATATCCGGTATGTTTGATTATGTGTTCAGTGGCGTAACATACATATTCTAGGCATGTTTCTTTTAATGTTTTCTTTAATACAGTTAGAATAAATGTTGCTGTATTAAAAAGAATAAAAGGATTGGAAAAATATTGCACTTACGATATTACTTTAATTATTATTGGACTAAGAACCTATGTTAAATGATTTTCGAGAACATACGAAGTGTACATATACCCTATACAAAATATTTATGCACGCCTATGCATTGCGACGGCCATATTGAGTTACCACTTTGGACAACTATTATTATTAAGGAGACTCTCTCCTGTTCTATTTTTTCCTCATAGCCGGCTTGACAACAGACGTAAGAATGCATACGAAGTCGCAAAAAAGAGAATAAGATAGCTGGCAAAGTAATCACCTCTTCCGATCATCTTGTTCTCTTTTTCTCGTGATTTTCGGCAACGTAATCCTGAATTGTCATTTCGTCTCCCTGAGATGAGGAGCTCTTGGTAGAGATGAGATCTCAGGTGGAAATGGCAGAGGATTTGTTCGAAATAGAGATGCTACACTTTGTAGATTATGTCAGGCCAGATTTCTAGAATAAATCTTTATTAATTTTGAATGGTCATTCAAATCATAAAAGTTACGAAGCTTTGGAATTTGCTGAATATAACCTCGTGATACTACTTTGTGATTGCCTGCATACTGCATACATCATCTCTAATCTTTGGATGTTGCATTTTTGATCTCTCTCATAGGTATAACAACCAAGTCGTAACACAATGGTTAGGAGATAATCCGGCTCCTACCGTCACCATTTATCAAGTATCCCGAACAAGCATATTTAAAAACAGCAACACTAGCGATCGTATCAAATGGTTTTCGTTCAACAGGGATATCGCCTTTTATTTTTCCAGAATACATGTTTTTGCCTAGTCTAACCCACTGAACTTGCACCTGTTGTTGAAAGAGAAGTACTAAATGACGATGTGTAAAAGCTAGCAAACGGCGAAATACAAATTCTTAACCATTCTGAACCTACTTCTAAAGGACAAAACATCACACGTACACCGACAATGACCAAGTTCCATACACATCAAAAAAAGACCGTATTGAAGGTATCCTGAAAGAACTACAGCCCTGAGGGTGATATAAAAAAACTGTTAAACCTTTTGGCGTCTACTGGTTTCAATACAAAACCACTTTAATACGAATTTTGATCTTATATGTTGCTTTTAAAAAGTATCCAGTTGCAGTGTGAAACAAGTAAATGTGGTTTTATTTTTTAGGGCAGAAAAAGTGAAATATACTTTTCGCAACGGGCAAAAGCTGGCACCTGATCCTCTTTTCAGACTTATTGAAGAGATCCCATCAGAACCGAGCCGGATATAGGGGGCATGAGTGTAAATAAAGGGATGGCAACCTCAAATAATTCAACCAGCGCTTTACTTGGATATTATGAACTTACATGCACATTTTGAAGTCAAATTTCAAAATACCGACGACGGTGGTGAAAATAACAACGGGTGGGAAAGCGAGGATGATATTCCTCTTGCAATTATTCATAACAGGACTTAGCAAGAATAACAGTCTGAACAAAATGTTCTGAAAATCTTCTCTGGAAAAACTGGGCCAAAAACTTTGATGAAAGTTTAGAAACTCCAACAGACATTTTTCTTCCAGTATTTCCCGAAGAACCCATTGAACAATATTGCATTTCAAACAAACCTATATGAATTTCGAAAATATGGAAATCTAACAGCTCTAAGCTGAACAGATAAAGTTGAAATAAAAAAAAAATAGCCGTCAACATGTTGATGAGAATAAAGAAACGTCTCAGTTACCGCGATTTTTGGTTGTGTAATTACGTTCTTAGAGACAACATTTGTGATAATAAAACTATGGAACAGGGAGAATCAGATTGGCGCACTAGTAACGACAGCTTAGGCTACTTTAAAAGGATGGATCGTAAAGCTGTTCATTTTCTCAGTAATTATTCAAACCCAAACGAAAATGCTAATACCAACTGTAAGAAAAAAAGAGAGCACAAATCAAAGCCATTGATTGTCCGGCTCGTGGGATATGTCGACAAATTTATGAATTGGAGAGACAATCTAAGAAATGGGAGTCCCGAATTTGTTGGTAACTCCTTGATGTGTCTCGCAAACGCATATATGTATATAATCCTCAACCAAAAGTCTAAAGCTTTTCAGTCAGGTATAAAAGATCTGAAAATCGTCTGATCAGGATTGATTGGAGCCAATGAAAATACATCAAAGAGAGGACGACCCTTGTCAACTAAAACGTGTAACAAATATTAAGTAGTGGTTGCTCAAGAAATTAGATATGACTTGTTCTCCTATGCCCACCAAGGTACGCCAAGAAGATGTGCTCAGTGTAGCAGTTCATCAGAAATACAAAGGACAAGATGGATGTGCTTTAGTCTATTCTTAACATGAAATTTAATATTTGTTTTTTATGTGCAATGTTGGATTGTGCCTGAGCAACAAGAAAAATTGTTTTTTAAAATTTCACATATGTAATACATACATACTAAGCTAACCAAAGGAGAAAGAAACTTTCGGTTAGTGTTTTTTTACATATGTATTACTTATCAGTTAAATAAATATTTATATTTCACATGCCTCGTGGTTTCACTGCGAAACCTGCTTCTGAAACACTTTTCTATAAAAAAAAAAAATACACATTTTTTGTTATTCATACACTATAATAACATTTTTTAAATATTAGACATACAGGAGTAATCCGGCTTCGAAGAGTTAAGCGCTAAGCTGGTGCTATAAAGATGTACTAACTAGAAATCCCTAATTTAAAATGCTTCGCCAAGAAGAAAATAAGAAGAAACAAGAGCCACGGAGGATAAGCAAAAGAAATGTGGCAAGAAGGAAACTAATGGAAGTTGAATTCAGTAGCGAAGAAGATTTCTACACGAGGAGCAACGAGGAAGTATTGTAATTACCTCTTCAGTAGGTCGTAATCTAAGAAATTGTGGTTAGAGTGTCAACCTTGTAAAAACTGGTCATGCAAAATGTTTTTTTTTTTAATAAAAATGTTTGTTTTCAATATTTACAATAAGGGCTTGATAACAATGGTGGTCTTTTTGCCTAATATCATAGAAAATACTACCAGCTACCAACTTCATAAATAAAAATTTGAACTTAACATAGGTTCGGTTTTAGTTTAGTTACCCTAGTTTTGATTTAAGTCTATTCATATTATCTTTAATGACCTTTTTTTAAGTAGTTATTGCATGACACTTAATTGAGTTTAAAGACAGTACAAGATATATATCTAAATGACCATTCAATTTCTGATATATTGAAATTCATTCATATTTTTCATCTCCTACTATGCAAAAAATTACATTTTAGAAACGTCAATGATCACATTTAAATTGGAAAACATACAAAAACAAAATACTGACTCTAAATAGAGTAGAGATCACATCATTTTCCCAATTTTACAGGGTAATAATATTATTGCGGTTTGAATCATATCTATATTATATAATTTTTTTCTTTTATCTTTAGTTATCGACAGCAATTGTAAAGTCTGATGACGTGATTACTTACATTTAGTAAGACCATCTAATAGTTTCTTCCATAGATCATACTGTTCTGGTCCTTTGATCATGTGAATACTTATACCTTTTTGTACACTACATGCAGTCAGAGGGACTCTCTTATTTAAAAATTCCGGGGCATGTACTCGTTTAATCTTCAAACTATTCGCTACAATGCCAGTGACGAAAACGTCTTCTAATTTAAAATATGTATGATTCAAAGCGGAGGTATACAGGTCCCTGGCTAATTTGGCTGGTAGTAAATAAGCAGGACCTGTTGTGAAATCAGGAAATATCGACGGCTTATACTGCCTGGGCGAAATGTAATATTTAGATTTTTTATTTCGAATTGGTTTCCATTTTTTGGCTAATCGTCCGTATATTGACTTTTGTTCGGGACTGTGTTTACTTATAAATCCTAACAACCTCGATACATTTATAAACATATCATCATCCGTTTTAAGTACATAATTAGCTTTCGGACAATAGCTATCTATCCATTCCAACATTGAAATAGTCTTTAATGTCAGATTATCGTAAGTATCGATAAATTTACCTCTTATAATATCGCCATACATGTACTGTTCCTTTTTAATTTTTTCATTTAACGATGAATTTGATGTGGAGCCTAACATGAAGGCAACAGTGACATCTCGTCTTTGCGTGTAATGTCCCCATGTTTGTCTGATTGCCATACGTGAACTATCGTGACTAGGAGCGGATGTAATAGCTATAAGTAGTTGAACGTTCTTTCCTAAATCCGGACATATATCAGGATTGACATCTACGTGACCGGCTTCGTAAATGACCTCTGCTAATACACCTTTATCCAAGTCGACATGATCGGGAGTTACAATTGGGGGTGCCGCCTCTGATGTACTACTGTTATTGTTACTGTTAATGCCCTTGACTGTGGAATCATTTCTTGTTGGTACCAATACGGATTCGGACTGTGTCATGTTGATATGACTGTGGTTATCTAGAGATACAGGTGTTGAAGTGAATTCCACTTGCGGTGAATATGATAAATAAATCAACAATGTAACGCCCAGCATGCCTAGCATGGCTATGTGCAGAAACCGCACTTGGGCGACCCATGGCACCCCCATACCTGAAACACCAAAGAAGTAAACAATATCAATTAATAATTTCGTTGCGATACAAATATGTTAATAGTTACTATTATTATCAGGTTAAACATGATTTAAATTAAAATTTGGCATAGATATAATGTGCCGTTTGAGGTACCAAGCGATGTATGTATACTTGAATAATATGTACATCACTTGGTAACTCACACTCTACGAGCATAGGTCATTCGAGGGTCACAAATCTTGAATGGCAAGAATATATCGTCGTAGACACCGCAAAACTAAGTACCGGGTGGCCAACTAAGAATGGCTGCTGGCTATATTTCAGAAACCAGTAGTCATACTGCTTCCGGATAAAAAAAAATCAATCATCCATAGCGAGAGTGCCCAAGAGAAAATGCTGGAAATTATTTAGGAGTTTGTAAAATGCCCGCTAGGGGGCGTAACAAGCAGGATCAATGTTAAAATTACGAATTTCTTCATATTTTTACTAATTCAGATGTATTGATTTTTTTTAAACTTTATTCCTTACACCATTCTTTAATACTTTTATTCTTGAACATTTTTTACTATCTAGTGAAATAATATAGTGGGGGCAGTTCAAATGTTTCTCAAAATAAACTACAAATACTCCCGTTTGGAGTAACCGATGTTAACAAGTTTGGTCTCATTTAGAAGAACGTTATTTGCTCTACAAACTGAGCTTTGTTTTTTTGTATCCTGGACTTTTGCCGTTGCCGGTAGATGGCGTTAACAGAAATGTAAGCAAATATTAGGCTTCTTTTCAAAAAAGTTAAATACAATGGTATACTTCTTTTTATAGGAGGTAATAAAGAATTAAAGCCTCAACATTTCGGTAAAAAAACCAAATTTATATGTTTTTTAGAACAGGAGATATTGACATAAAATGTATACCATTTCGTTAGTTCCAGTTTAAGAAACCAAAATTACATTAATGTAATTGTATGCTAAACGTTGGAAAACACATGTATTTTAAATTTTCATATGATTTACTATACTAACAATTAATACTAACGCTATCAGAATAAAGCTAATATTAAACACTAAAATAATTACAATTTCATAATGCCTCCGATATATTCCGTACTGCTGCTACAATTTTCTCCATCATATTTCGTCTTGTTGTAGGCCGTTTTAACACAATGAGAGTTATTATTTTTTCATAGCATACTTTTTTTTATTTTTAATGGTATATTTTTTGGATTAAAATAAGTATTAAAAATTATTTTGTTTTCTTAAACACTTTTCTTTATAATAATATATATATATATATATATCGCATGTGTCAAATATCATTAGCTATAGGGATTCAATGTTTACGTGCGATTTATACGTATACAAGTAATACGTGGCAACGTAGCACCCCTACTGACCGTCACCAATCCCGGCAAAAATCGACATCACAACGATTTTCTCCGATCTTCCCACTTCTCCCCACCAGATTTTACATTCAATGTTTAGCTGCGAACACGTTGCGATTTAGTCTGCAATAAAAGCCGTCTTATTACTGGAACGGGAAACATCAAATAGCCGCCGCGATCTCCTGATCTAGTAGTTTATTATTATTTTCAGAATCCTTTTTTAATTACCTTATTTTTAATTTTATTAGAATTACGCTTTTGTTTGTGTCATGCAGCGTGAACGCAGCTTAATAATTCTCTGCATTTACTGAAAGGTAAAAGAAAAACAAATCCTTGCAACTCGTAAATATTATTTCTGAACGCATTACAAACACCCAAGTCAGTGGTCCAATAGTTAGTGCTAACTTGTATTTTCGAGCATGTATCGGTCGCGCTGGCATTGGAGAGGTAAGTAGGGGTGCCACGTTGTCACGTATTGCATGAATTGATCGCCTATGGCTAATGAAAATTGACACATGCTGTATATATATATATATTATTAAAACTGTTATTAGATAAGAGTGAATGTGTTATTTCAGGTCTGAATTTTAAGTTTCTTTTATACACAATTTTTTTCAAAATTAACTTCTAAATACTTTCTACTCTTAATATATCTGTTTAGAAAGCATAATTTGTGAGATATTCGCCAAAATCTACTTTTCGATAAGAGTAAAAGACATACTTCCGATAGGAATTTCGAAAAATAGTTGTTCTCAAATTCACTTTTGAGAACATTTTTATTCATTATAAATTTGTTTAAACTTAGTAGTTGACGAAATATTGGTAAAATTTAATTTTTTCACTGATGTAAGCTACTACTTCTGATCTAGCGAGGGCGATCTCAAGAGGGCGATTATACTCGTAAAGATAAAGTTTGTTATTAATAGTTTTAGCTGTTTGTTCGCTATCGTGGTCACACATTTTCCAAAAACCCCACTTTTTCGGTATCAGGAGACTTCAAAACGTGGACATCTGCAAAAATCTTGAGGTAAATATATCCGATATCAAAATACGTCCTTATACTACGCCCAAGAAAGCAAAAGGAATGATCTAAATACTCTACGTGAAAGAGTTTCTTTATCACTCTATTCTGTATTTTTCTTTCTATTAAGCTACATGCGCCATCGTCTTCCATATGCGTGTGCTCTTTTATCCAAGAATTTTTGGATCACAGCTACGCTTGTGTCATTAACAAAATGATAAAGGACATTACTTACACTGATGTGGATTTGGTAACTGCATCTCTGTTTATAGATCATAAGTTTTAGTTGAGAGTTCCATTTTTAAAAAATGGAAAAGATGTTTGGTGATAACAAAAGCCTCTAGACCGCCTTCAGCCTCAAGCCATAAGTAGCAGTTTATCTCCATGCTTTTTAAATTAAACGTTGTAAAGTTGTGCACGAAAAGTTTTGTTTTGTAGTAAATTGCAGATGCGCGTAATTGCACATCCATTGTAAAAATACCTAACTAGAATTTTCAGTAGCCTCTTTTTTGTCATTCTCCTTTTCATTTCTGGTTTCCTCTTTTATTCAAAAGTGTTTTGTATAGGTTTCTTCAATAATATATTTAGTTTTGTTTTTGTCTATTATTTTCACCGTTTCTTTAAAAAAAAAATATTCAAGTGCCTGCAGACTTTTTGAGTGTGCTTCTTTTGGGCGTCGATCGGACACAGTCCAGAATAAAATCAAAACTTCTTTCACGTCCTATGTCATTTTCCAAAAATTAGCTGCTTTATGTCAAGACATCTAAAATAGTTACAAAACCTATTTTTAGCTTTCCTATATAAGGCGGACTGACAAGTCGCACTTAGTTTCCCGCTTTACCTTTTCTTTTTCATAAACATACTTTTCAGAGTCTTTATTTTTCCTTAAATCCATTTCCTTTGAATAGTCTACGGGTTCTACATCGCTTTCCAAAGACTCGCTATTTTGACCTTCCGGCATCATAGGAATACTTACTTTCGCAGTCTACATTAGTTTTTTCCGTAGAATGTTGAATTTTTTTATTATGCAAGTATTTTCGGTGTTAAGCTATACGGTAGCATCAGGATATATTTCAAACACCATACCCCAAGTAACAGTTTTCGAATTTCGCGAGTGTTTTATGTTATCTACGAAGCCAATCAAATAGAATACAGGTAGGCTAATTCATATTTTCTTGGGAAATTACTAGACAAACCGTGAACCCAAGCAGAATATTGGTCAATAAATAGATGTAGAAATATTTATTGATGAAATTGCATGTCTATTCACTAATTTTACAGTGGAATATCAGTAAGTGCACCTTTATATAAAGCCAACTTAAAACACCCGCGAAATTCGAAAAATTTTACTTGGGACCTGGCACTTTACTTTTCACATCATACAATTTGCATGGGTAGAAGGCCGACTGTGTAGATGTGGAATCGTAACCTGGGACAATAGTGACATCACAAGAAAATATTCATATTTAGAACATTTGAAAACACACCTTATTGTAAGAAACGCTCACAAACGACTGACTGCACCCAATATGTTGAAGCGTGGGTGCTTAATAGCATATATCGAACATTCAATGTACCTACTCTTAGATAATTCAGTTGATTCACAAAAGTGGAAAATAGTCATGACTGCTAGTATAGTTTTATATTTTATATATAACCGCAGAATAAATTTTGTACATATTTTTAATGATAGCAATAATATTGTTATGAAGATTGATCCGATTCAATTAGTAGACAATTAAAAATGAATTTGTTTAGCAATAGATATTACACAACAAATTAATTATGATGGTGCTTTGAATGAAATGATATATCTATTAATGTACGAGTACTAACTATAACTTTGACATAAAAATGTGCTTTTTCCTATTCTTTTGTTATGAACTAATGGCCAATATTTTAAAGGACGGTAAGTGACCTCGATTAAAAAAACGTCCTCAAGAACAAATAAAATCGTGAATTTACTGGAATAAAAACGTTTCGCCACATAATCGTCTTAACTTAAATGTATTTATTGTTGAAAAAAACACGTATGTATACACATATGTCGATTTTTCAAGTCGTTTCAAGATCTAACATGAGCATGTTAATGAGTTAGTCATAAAAACGAATAAGATTAACTACAACACATGCTTGTTAAAGTACATTCATTACAGAATTATTTTATTTATCACGCAAGGAAAATTGTCAGCCCGCGCTCAAAAATATGAATTTAAAAATTAAAAACAAATTCTCGTATATTAATTAGAATTTATATTTCTGAATATATAATTTCATTCTTAGTAATACAGACAAGAAGTCGTAAACAGAACTACATACTCGGTGCCGCAAATTTTTTAGAAATGTCTTCGGGGTCATTAAAAAGCCTTCTATGTAATCAGACATTAAAAGGAAAGAACAATCATTTGTGATAGAAATAATTTTTTAATACTATATTTTACAGAACTTACTGAATTTAGATAAAAAATACGACCGTTGATGATTTGGTTTAGATATCAAAGAAGAGTTTTGTTTCGTCAGATTACGTGTTTAAATTAAAAAAATATATTTTACGTCCAAATATTGTCAGGCCGCGTGTATCTCTGAACTTCAAAATATGAATTTAAAAATTAAAAACAAATCTTTAAATGATAACACATATTCCTCTTATGTTAATTAAAATTTATATTGAATTCTAATCTTAGTAATACAGACAAAAAGTACGCAAACAGAACTGAATACTCGGTCACGCAAACTTTTTAGAAATTTCTTGGGGTCATTAAAAAGCCTTCTATGTATGTAATCAGTAATCAGACATTAAAAGGAAACAACTATCATTTGCGGTAGAAATATTTTTTAATCCTATATTTTACAGTACGTACTGAATTTAGATAACAAATACTACCGTTGATGATATATCCAAACCATATTATTAACGGTAGTATTTGTTATCAAAATTATCAAAGAGTTTGTTGCGTTAGATTATGTGTAAAAAATATATTTTACGTCTAAATATATTGGGTACTAAATTAATTTTTTTTTTTTTGCATATTTGACATTTTCAGTCAAAATGAGTATCTACATGCTTAATTGCTGGGCAGTGTATGGAAGACGTATCCTTTATCTTCATATTTAATTGCGGATGCTGTTGAGTTATAAAGTGATTGTGGTTTGTGTATTGGCTTTTCGAGGTAAATAGCTATGAAAAGATCATATCCCAAAAAATAATTACACATACGAGGTAGGCGCCATAAATTTTCGGCCTGACAGGTTCATACAGGTTCAAACTCCGTCACGTCATCCATGCACATACGCGAGGTGTACACTATAAATATAGTGGTTCGAAGCCTAGTAGTTTTTAGTAACCAGTCAACCAACGTGACTAGGGCACAAAAATGTCTGAAGTAACGAAAATTGAGTATCGCGCGGTCATTAAATTTTTAAGAAAAGAAGGGCATACACCTTACCACATTAAACAACGTTTAGATAGCCTTTACGGTGATTCATCTCCTTCGTATTCAACAGTAAAAAAGTGGGAAACATGTTTCCGTTTGGGACAAGAATCCCTGGAAGATGCTGATAGGCGGGGTCGACCAATTGCAGTGATAACGCCTCAACAAATTTCAATTATTGAACATTTAGTGCTAGAAGATCGCCGTTTGAAAGTGAAGGAATTAGCAGTGATAACGAATATTTCCGAAACAAGTGTTCGCCGAATTCTCCATGACCACTTCGGTATGAATAAAATTAGTGCTAGATGGGTACCGCGACTTCTTTCTGCTCTCCAACGTGAACGTCGAGTCGAATGTGCGCAGTTGTTTTTAAACATGTGTGGAGACCACCCAAAACCGATTTTGGAGTCCACTGTCACAGGGGATGAAACAATGGTTCTGTTTTACGATCCTCTATCGAAAAGGGAGTCCATGGAATGGCAGCCACCTGATGAACCTCGTCCCAGAAAGGCGAAAGCCGTTCAATCAACGAAAAAGGTGATGGCCACAATATTCTGGGATTGTGAGGACATTTTGCTAATTGACTTTAAAGAGCGCAAACCAAGTGTGAACGGCACATATTATGCGTCTTTCTTGCATAAATTAAGGGACAGTATTCGTGCAAAACGTCGTGGAAAATTGACAAAAGGTGTGCGATTATTGCACGACAATGCTCCCGTCCATACTGCCGCCATTTCACAAGCTGCCATCCGTGAATGCGGCTTTCAAGAACTGGAACATCCACCGTATAGTCCGGATATGGCTCCTTGTGATTTTTTTTATCGTTTTCTAATTTAAAAAAAGACCTTAGGGGACGTAGTTTTAAGGATGATAGTGAGTTGCAAGCAGCTGTTATAGAGCATTTTGACGGGAAAACTTCAGATTAATTTTACAAGGGTATCGAATTATTAATTAATTGTTGTAATAAATGTATAGAAGTTAGGGGAGATTACATTGAAAAATAAAAATTCTTATATTGTTCCAAGTTTCTTTTTTGTATATCAGGCCGAGAATTTATGGCGTTTAGTACAATTTTTGAACTGTAGCAAGACGAGTCGATCCAGTTGAATTTTAAATATGGTTTTAAAACCGCACAATAGCAGCAATAAGCACACAGAAGTAATGGATAAAGCAACTGAGTTTTCCGACATTATTATTCTCCATTGAAAAAGATGATTTAAAAGAAAGCTGCACGAAGAAATGTTAAAAAGATGTTCACTTGAAATTTGACCATGGAAAAAGAAGTACCTAAACAGATAGTATTGACAAATGATTTGTGACCAAGAATGAAAGACGTTCATATACAACAAAATTGAAAAACCCAACCCAACAAGCAGAACTTAGCCTCTTTCAGCGGCAACTTCTAGAAGAAATATTACTTATTTGATAAAATAAATATACCATAAGACCGCGTGCGTCTGCATTATCGCGATACCTGTAGAGTAAGCGAAACAGATAGAGATGTCTGTGTATTAGAACGGTAAACAAGTGGACGCAGTGTTATACTGGATTACAACAGAGCTAGTATTTCGCATTTGCCTATGATGCACTCGCATTTGTCCAAAAAATCGACATTTATACGGTGTAGTCGGGCAGTCGCATTCGCCGTCGCTTCCACATATGGGCGTCAGTTCGAGTTTTATTATTGCTTAAGAATAACATTTTTTTAGCTAATTACAGGTTAATTGCAATGTTGAATTACAATTCTGTTTTAACAAGTAAATATTTTATGTTTCAGTATTTTATTATAGTTGAGTTTTTAGATTATAATATTTGTTGAAAAATATTATTTTAGTTAAGAAGTTTTTTTTATTTTAAAGTCTAGGAGTTATTAATTATTTATTTTTGCTCTTTTATGTTGTTTATGAAGCTGTGATGAGTTACTTCACTGACATATTATCAGTGATTATCTGATGCTTCAAACAACTACAAATAATTACTTACAACGGGAACGCAATACCTAGTACACTGCTTTTTACTTGATTTGCCTACGAATACATTTATACGTATAACTTATACGCCCGCTGTCGGTGTGGCAATTCAAGTTGGCACGCCCATTTATAGTCGACCAGTAGTTACTAATACATGCATCGCGCTATGAACGGCGGCCACACGGTATACACGCGCAGTCTATATCATATTTTTCTTAGCCATTCTTGGTTACGAACTGAGGAACGTCCTTTCTATCGACTCAGCATTGTCTCCAAACACCCAAGACTGATAATCGTGGAAAACACATGAAGGAAAAAAGTTTGATAAAACTATAATTAAACTAAATATTGCTTCAATCAAAACGGGTCACACCAAACAAAACACAAACAGGAATTGTGAAGACTGTAGATTGTGGGAAGTGCACCACGAAAAACATGTTGCTGCTAGACAAGATACATGAAGGATCTGTCTAAGGAAAACGGACTTTACTTTTCAGCAGACCTTCAAGAGCTACTTATGAGTTTAATCTTTATTGCACACTACATATTTTGCAGGTTATAATGGTCGCAAGACATAATATGGTTAAAGAATTGATATTCCACGAATTGTTTTATTTATATTTTGAACTCTGATGTCATTCATTTCTAAGCTCTAAAGCTCTAGATATCAAATGCGTTGAACCTGGCCACACCAATTCGAAATGTGTTTAAAACGAAA
The DNA here is from genome assembly GCA_963170755.1 of Amphimallon solstitiale. NCBI lineage: Eukaryota > Metazoa > Arthropoda > Insecta > Coleoptera > Scarabaeidae > Amphimallon > Amphimallon solstitiale. The sequence continues at coordinate 1,121,556 of OY720684.1, read as the reverse complement.
AATGAAAGTATATAATCTTCAAGATTTTGTCGAGTGTGCTAAGATAGCAAATTCCAAAAGCGTCAATGTTAAAGCAATGAATATGGAAAACTTTCATACAATATTGACTGCATCTTCATGTTAAAACCATTAATCAAAGACGATTTCTTGGAGGTAATGCTCGTTTCGGACACGGAAGAAAGGATTTCGGATGCAAGACTTCCTTTTAAGCAGATTTTATGTATTTAAATCGGTCGTATATGACATTTTCTATCAAAAAGAGTTGTCGTATCAAAATCTACACGGTCAATTACATCATTTTCTATCTTCTGCGCTGTGTGTTTGGAACACGTATTATTTACGGGCATAAAATCAATAAGCAAAGTCAGCGTAATTGCATAACAATAGAGAGTTACTGAAAAGTATAGTCGTAAATGTTTTTTTAAGGGTGGTATTAACATAAGAGATACATGCCTTTAACGTATTTATTGTTAAAACTTAAAATGGAACAACTTTATGAGAAAACATATTAGTGGTGTGGTGCACACACTTTTTTTCCTTTCTTACAAGTAGTATAAGGAAGTAGTGTTGATAAATATTTTCAATCTCGCCGTTTTTGTAGATATCCACGTTTTGAAGTAGCCTGATACCGTGACCACGATAGCGGCCAAACGGCTATAGTTATCAATTCCATATTTTGTATTTACGAGTATAATCTTCCTCTTGAGATCTGATTTTCAACAAAATCGGTAGTACTAATTTCATTCAGTAAAAAAAAAATACTATCATCTCATTAACTACTCAATTTAGACGAATACAAATGTCAAAAATGTCAAAATTCGGGCCGAAAGAAACACTTTACTCTTATCGAATAACAGCTCTTTGCGAATATCTCGCAAAGTATGCATTCTATATAGATTTATTATAAATGCGTAAGTATTTAGAGCTAGACTTGGAGCAATTTTTGTACGGAGAGGTCGTAAATGGTTGACGGTGCCGCTTCATCGATATATCAACTTTAGCATGAGTTTTCCACATGTTCATTGTTGTAGTATGAATATTTACTTTGTATATTCTGTCATTTATACATAATTGTCCGTCATATAAGCTGTTTGTCGTTTCTTTTTCCCGTGGTTTACTGCGTTTAATTGAATATTAGAAACTGTCTTTCCCAATGCAATAAAAGGCACATTTCGTTGGTACTGTAAGTTATTTCTTTGTGTTTATAGAATATCACTATCATTTTTGCTTAATTTTAAAGTTGCCTTGAAATCAACAATGCCATTTACGGAAGAACAAGATAAGTTTATTGTGGCTTATTTTCGTAGCTCTAACAGAAGAAATGATCCAAAATGTTTTCATTTCCCTAAAGACGTATAAATGTGTGTCTACAAAATCTAATTTTGAACATGTTATAATATTTCTAAATATTTCATGTTATATGTAATATCGATCTTTGTATTAAATTATTTGTTATATGTAATATCGATATTTGTGTTAAATTATTTTTAATAGAGATATCAATTATTGAATGTACGTATTTATTGAGTTATTAGAACAAGTAAACTTGACAAAAATTTTTGCGCACGTGCCAGAGGCTATTTTTTATCCCTTCGATGCAAGGGCCCAGCTTCGAAAAGAATTTTTGAACATCTGCCCACCGTGTAGTAAATCACGCAGCATCGATATTTTCCCGTGTAAAGAGGACGTGTAGACCGTCAAATTCCTCTATAGCCTACACGAAATTTCGAAATTCAATATGGAGCTCGACGAGCACAGCAAACAATGACACTTTGAAGTCCACGTGTAGTTGGTTGGGTTAAATATTACAGGAAGCGTCAGAACTGAAGGGTGGAAGATCCACCTGACGTTTGATTATCGAAAATTCAAATGCAGGTTAACAAACGTCAAAACCATCGGTGAATTTCAGATCGCGATGACACTTGCTGCAAAACGTCAGAATTAACGGAAGTAGTGCAATACAACGTGTTTTGTCGATCTGAGAAATTACTTCATTAAGTGCACTCTCGTACCTTCTCCCTGAATAAATTTAGTACGTGCTATGTTTTTACTTTCTTATACTTAGTATAATAAGTATTGTGATGAAACACATTTCGACCTCGAGATTTTTGCATATGTCCACGTTTTGAGGTCCACTGATACTGAAAAAGTGTTCTTTTGTGCGTCTCTCTCTGTCTGTGATCACGATAGCGGTCAAACGGCCAAACTTTTCATTTTCGAGTATAATCTTCCTCTTGAGATCTGATTGGATTTTTAGTGAAATCGGTAGACAGGAAGTAGTAGTTTACAAATTTCTAAAGAATAAAAATGTCTTCTTCTTCTTGTTGTTTTAGACCTATTGGTCTGTTAATTTCTGACTTTGTAGCTATGGTTTTTCCTGTGATGTTGATTTCCAGCTGTCTTTCCATCGCTTATGTGGCCTTCCCGGTGCTCGGTCCCCTGCCGGCTTTCCCTCTAGTGCTACGCGTGGTAATCTGCTCTCGTCCATTCTCCTAACGTGATCGTACCATCCTCTTCTTCTCTGTCTCCCCCATCTCACCACGTCCACTATCCCGCACTGTTCTCTGATATCGGTGTTTCTTATACGGTCTTTTCTGGTTTTGCCAAGGATAGTTCGTAGTGTTTTCATTTCAGCAACTCTTAGCATGTTCTTGGTTTTGCTTGTTTCTTCGCGCGTTTCTATACCATAAGTCATGACGGGCCTTATACAGGTTTTGTAGATTCTTATCTTGCTGTCCGTTCGCATATATTAGAGTAAATTTTAAAAAAAATGTACAGAAATAGTTTTTCGAAATTCCTCCGGAAGTAGGTAGGTGTTTTACTATTATCGAAAAATAGGTTTATGCAAATATATCGATAGTTATGATTTCTAAACAGATACATTCAGACTATGTAAGTATTTAAAGCTTGATTTTGTATAAAAAAAATTCAAAATTTGGACCGGAAGGAGGAGCAAATCACTGATAAAAATAATTATTAATTGATTCCAAAAAAATACTTTCATACAGTATTAAAATCTTGAATACCTATACTCTGTTTTTTAATTTCGCTGACCACATTTAAATTTTAGCGCAAAAAGTGGGAAATTCGATTGGTTCTTTTGGAGCCCAAAATGACACTCACTTAAGTTGCCAGTCATTTCTAGTCATTTGACAGTTGTATTTTGTATATTTACCACGGTTTGTTCTACTTCGTTTTCTTTGTTCTTGTATTTATGTATTTATGCAACAAAAATTGTTCTTTTAGGAACTCTCAGACTGTTTATTTAGTGTCTACCATGATATATCATGGACCCAAGCAGAAACATACCTATTTCTCCACCGAAAAAAAACGGCCGTTTTGGTCACTTGTCCCATATTGAAAATCAAATAATTCTCAATCAATACTTATAAGAAGCTGAGAATGAAAAATACAAAAAGGGTACAAGGGAAATAGCATCGCATATAGTGTCCACAACAGGTAATATTGTATTTTCTTAGGTTATGTGTTACGTTTTTGAAGTGTGTTACGTTTATTCTCTTATTGCAGGTGTTGTAAGAATTACGGTTTTTAAAGTTATAAAGGAATATAATTCCAAGGGTGCGGTTACTCATCCCAAGTAAAGCTCTGGTAGACGCTCATTAGTCAATAATACAACAAGTATAACACAGCTTTTTTTTATAACAATGAAGCTCCTACACTTAATATGATTTTTAACGAAATTCAAAGCCACTCCAATATATCTCAAATGAGCCGTTCGACATTATACCTACTAATGAAAAAGATTAAGTAAAATATATTTATTTTTAAGATGAATAGGTATATAAAATATATTATTATTATTATAGGTACATGAAGCGAAACAGGAAGAGTTTATTGATCGAGTGTAGTGATATAAGTACTGGAGAAATAGATATTTAACAACTATTAAATCAATAGAGCCCAACAAAAGATATGATGAAACCGACATTATTCTGCACATAGGATCTGAAGGTGAATTGTTAGTTATCCAAAGCAAAAGAACTGGCGACTACCGTGAGGATATGAATTCTGTTGTATTTGAAAATTGGTTTAGTGCTGTTTTAGAAAAATTACCAGACGATGCTATTATTATTATGGATAACGCACCCTACCATTCTCACAAAGTTGAAAAGATTCCAAGTACATTATCTAAAAAGGACATGCAGAATTGGCTACAATCAAAAGAAATACCATTTCAACTAGAAATGAGTACAGTTTTACTAAATTTGATTAAACAACATCCACAATTTCAACTATTATGTTGTTGATTAATTGAACTGCTATGGGCCGAAATAAAAAATTATATTGGCCTGAATAATAAAAATTTTAAAATAGCAAACAATTACTATTGACTGTATTAACTATTTTAATAATGCTAAATGGAGAAAATGTATAGATCATGTAATTAAAGAGGAAGAAAAAATGAGGTGTGGCCCACCACACGACTTTCTTATACGTATGAGCGTTTCAAATAATAGAATTTTAAGAATTTTTTTATACAAAAATTATTCAAAATTCTATTCTAAGTACTTCTATTCTCTTAATAAATCTCTATATAATGCATGCTTTGCAAGATATTATCAAAAAAGTGCTACTCGCTAAGAGTAAAAGTGCTACTTCCGGTCCGAATTTTGAAATTTCATATATACAAAAAATACTGCAAATTCAGTTCTAAATACTTTAGTACTCTTGATAAATATATATAGAATGCATAACTTACGACATATTTGCAAAAAATCGTTATCCGATAAGAGTAAAAGTGGTACTTCCGGTGTGAATTTTGAAATTTCTTTTATACAAAAGATATTGAAAATTATGTTTTAAATACTTTTATACCCGTAACGTACTTGTCTAAAAAGCATGACTTGCGAAATATTCGCAAAAAACTGATTTTCGATAAGAGTAAAAGACCTACTTCCGGTAGGAATTTCGAAAAACTTTTTAAATAAAATTATTTTCAATTTGAATTTTAAGTATATATGAATTCCTTATAAATTTGTTTAAACTTAATAGTTGACGAAATATTGTCAAAATTCGATTTTTTCGCTGAAGTAAACTGCTACTTCCGGTCTACCGATTTTACTGAAAAACTAATCAGATCTCAAGAGGGAGATTATACACGTAAATACAAAATTTGAAATTGATATCTACAGCGGTTTGACCGCTATCGTGGTCACACACACACACAGAGACACAGACACACACACACAGAGACATTTTTTAAAAACCACTTTTTTGGTATCAGGGGACTTCAAAACGTGGACATCTGCAAAAATCTCGAGGTCGAAAATTTTCATCATCACAATACTTCCTTATACTACGTATAAGAAAGTAAAAGGAGTCTATTAGATGGCTTAATTGACAATATCGTGGAGCCATTTATGATTTCAACTGCAAGTGATAGTGATACAGATAGTAACAACTAATAATAAAATAAACATATGCACAATTTGAAGTTTTCCGATAATTACACATATGTCCATGTAATGATATTTTGAAGTTTTATTAGTTAAATTACTGATTAAGGAAGGAATGAATTTTTGCTGTTCGTTACGAAATATACTTTACTTTTTGTGTTACTATTTAGCAATATATTCTGCAGTTCTCTATGTAAACATGAAAAGTTATTAAAATATTAAATAAATATCTTGTATTATTTTTAGATATCATGTATATAACTAACTAATTTCCTTGACTTGAATGCAAATATTGTTGCCATATTATATAGAAATGTTCCAAACTACCGAAATTTACTAAAAATATTTGAATACATACATCTTGATGAAAAAATATTGAACAAGTGCGTGTAGTGTGGGTGCATGCATATCAGTGCGCATATACGTAATATAATGTACATAACCTATCTCATAAATTTGTCAAAACGAATGTCGTCATATATTGCAGTGTACATATGGCTCCACTTGGTGGTCCGCGGACTTAAAAACAGAGTATACCTCTGTAGAATTTAAATCGTAATTTGAATTAATGTACGCCTGATACTGGAAAAGGGCAATGAATATGACATCACACTACATATGCTGTTCATAGATTTTCGGCAAGCGTTTGACTGACTAAAACAGAGAAGTCATACTGAAAGACGCAGAAGGGATGGAAATACCAAAAAAACTCATTAGACTCGTGAAAACGACATATTGACACACTCACAAGCAGCGATTATGACGCAAGAAGGAACATCAGACTATTTTGAAATAAACAAAGGAGTTAGGCAGGGGGATGCGCTTTCAACCACCCTATTTAACATTGCCTTAGACGGAATAATTAAACAAACAGAGGTAGAAGGGAATATTAGAAGTAAATTGGTACAAATTATAGCATATGCGGATGACCGGGTCATAATAGGTAGAGACGAAAGAAGCCTGGAAGAAACATTCGGAAAACTCGTGAAAGCGGCGGCGGACATAGGTCTACATATCAACGAAAAGAAAACAAAGTATATGGTAAGCAACCTAACGACGTACGCCGGAAGGAAGCGCAAAGAGATGGGGAGCTACGAATTCGAGAGAGTAGACACTATCAAATACTCGGAACAACAATCAATATAAACAATAGAACTGCCGAAACAACTCACCATATTCAATCAGGAAATAAAGCATATTACGGGTACAAGAAACTACTAAAAAACAGAAACATCGGATTCGATACAAAAATGAACATTTACAGGGCAACTATAAGACCAATAGCAACGTACGCGGCAGAAACGATGGTAATCACAAAAAGAGACGAGGAAAACTTCAGAATATTCGAAAGGAAAGTAATAAGAACAATGTATGGCCCAAAGAGAGAGGCAGAAGGAATGCGAATACTGATGAACCATGAAATCGACCAACTGGTGAAAGGAAAAGATATAGTTAGATTTATAAAGGCTCAAAGAATAAGATGGTATGGACACATCAGCAGAGCAGGCGCAGGAGCAACGGTGCGCAGCATTGCCCAGTGGACACCAGCGGGCAAGAGAACGAGAGGAAGACCAAGAATCAGATGGGAGCAACAAGTGATAGAAGACTTGAATAAAATGGGAATAAACTGGAGAACGAAAACAAAGAACAGAAAAGAATGGAGGCTAATAGTAGAAAAGGCAACGTCACACAAAAACTTATAGAGGGAATAGGTGGAAATGTGGAGATCCCCCAAAAAAAAGGTTCGGAGAGCGGCTACTATTTAATTTTGTATTATGTGATTTGGAAATAAACAATGACTATTATTGTGAAAGAAGCATCTAAAAACCTTGAATAATGACATTAATGTAAAGTCATTTGTTTAACATTCATTTTCAATCAGAATTATCTCAAAACAAACAAAATACTAGTAACGTGGTTGTGATTCTAAGCCCTCAGCTTATTTTCTACATTAAATTTGAAATGTTACATTCACTTTAGATCTTATTTTTATGTTTTATTAGTTTTGGTTATTTTAAAATAGATATGTAGATCAAAGTAGGAATATTCAAGATAAGGTCAATGTATATAAGGTAGCAATGGACTTGTAATATGACCTATAATTGCACGATAATTAATGTTTTATTTATTTTTTGATAAGAAAACTTAAAAAAACATATTCGTATATGACCAGGACTTGTCTATTCTGGAATTTTTACTTTCTTATGTCGGTTTTCCACCAAAAGGACAAGTCGAGTTTTTGTTTTGTTCGTGTTTTTCGATACACTGATAACAGAAAACATAACTCGGACAAATTCAAAACCCTGTTTCCACCAAGCAGGCAAGATTTTACTGAAGTTTCGTTTTTGTTTGCAGTGCTTTTCCACCAAACGAATTAGTGTGATTTTCGGTAATTAAAGTTTGAATTTTAGGTGTGCGAAAATCGAAATGGCTTCAAGAGCTGATGATTTGCTTATCCTGGCTGGTGGTTGGTTTGTTCTGCGTTGTATGAAAAAGAAGTAATTGGGCACATACTTTGCATTTATATGTCAATATTGGCTTTATCTTTATTGTAGAAGTAATTAAGGTATTTTTTAACCTGTTTGTTTTACAAGGAAGCGACGTCGACAACATAGGTATTGGGTTAGATCTCTGTTATCAAGAAATAATATGGTGCTATATTTATGGTTTAATTTTATTTAAACCGGAAAAACACAGTAATATTACTATCCTCTTTTATTCTTTACAAAGGGTATCAGTTTACTCCGAGTACTAGTTTCAGCACATGGCCATCATCAGCTCAGAATCTAGGTAAATCATTATAAAATATTAGAATAGACATCCTCAATTAAAGTATTACCAGTAAAAATCACAATTTAAATTTAGCGAATTAAAGAATAAATTTTGCTAAATTTAAATTGTGATTTTTACTGGTAATGCTTTAATTGAGGATGTCTATTCTAATATTTTATAATGATTTACCTAGATTCTGAGCTGATGATGGCCATGTGCTGTACTCGGAGTAAACTGATACCCTTTGTAAAGAATAAAAGAGGATAGTAATATTACTGTGTTTTTCCATTCTAATCCTTTACAAAATGGACATTTACTACATTTATTTAAACCGTTCAACGTACACAGAAAGTAAACTCAAACACAAACGGATGACTCTCTGTTTCCACTAGACAGTCAGAATTCGTAAAAACTCGGAAACTCTTTGATCGTAAAAAGTTGCCATTTTGTTTTTTTCGACACGAGTTTGTGTTGTTTTTGTTTTGTCCGTTTGGTGGAAGAAACCGACTTTATACGTAGTATATGGAAATATTGTGATGAAAATTTTCAACCTCGAGATTTTTGCATACAGGGTGTTTCAGGAGGAAAAGGAAGTACTTGAGAAGGTCAAAATAAGTAAAATAAACCAATATATTATTAACCATTATTGAAATAATTTACTTTCTATTTTTTAATCATTGTAGCATTGAAATAATGTTATTTGTTAACGTTTGACAATTTAGTTTGACGTTTACTTAGTCATTTAAACTTAATTGACATAACACATCTTTTTTAGACGATTAGAAGCAAACAATGCCACAAATATTTGGTCATAAAGAGTATGCCGACATGGTTTTCGTTTATGGTTGTTGTAATTGTAACGCAACTAATGCAGTGGATGAATATTGACGTCGCTTTCCGGCTCGAAGAATTCCAAACAGGAAAGTGTTTCAAAATGTATTTGCAATTGCTAAAGAAAGAGGAATGTTTCCAAGTGCAAAGATTGTTTCTGAAGGGGATCGCGGCTTAGATGTGCAACTTGAAACAAATATTCTCGATATGGTGGAAAAGAATCCTGATATAAGGACGAGGCGTCTTGCAACCTAATTTCAAATTAGACACACGGCCACTTGGAGATTGCTGAAAGAGAATGGTTTGTATTCTTTTCATATTCAACCTGTTCAAAGTCTTTACAGAGGTGATCATGCTGCAAGGTTGCAATTATGTAATTGGGTACTTCAAAATCGCAATTTATACAAATACATTTTAGTGATGAAGCTCAATTCACTCGCGATGGGTAAATAATTACCATAATGAACACCGATGGTCAGACGAAAATCCACAGGTTAAAGTTGAGCGAAATTTTCAAAATCGTTTTATTATCAACATATGGTGTGGTATGTTGGACAGTCAATTATTTGTTCCATTTGTATTGGATGGTCGCCGTAATGGTAAACTGTATTTGAATTTTTTGGAAGTTCACTTGCCAAAAATTATGGATAATTTAGCATTAAATGTTAGACAACGGTTGTACTTTCTGCATCATGGAGCCCCTAAACATTTTAGTGGAAATGTTAGAAATTTTTTGAACGTTCATTATCCCAATCGTTCGATCGGTAGAGGTGGACCACAAAATTGGCCAGTGAGGTCACCAGATCTTTACCCTTTAGATTATTGTTTGTGAAGCTGGATAAAATCTTTATTTATGCAACAAAAGTGGACACAAGAGAGGCACTACTGGATCGTATTTTTAATGCTGCAGCTACCATAAGAAATAATCGTCGATCACTTAAACATGCAACTCGGGCAATTAATAAACGAGCAAGAAAATGCATTTAATTTGATGGTAGTATTTTCGAAAATAACCTCTGATTTATTATTATTTATTTTTAATAAATGTTCTATTTTAAATATTAAATTATTATTTATTTCTGTAATGGTTATAAATCGGACTTAAATATATTGGTTTATTTTACTTATTTTGACACTCTTGATATACTCTCGAAGTACTTCCTTTTCCTCCTGAAACACCCTGTATGTCCATGTTAAGTTCCCTGATACCGAAAAAGCAGTTTCTGCAAACGTTTCTCTCTCTCTCTTTCTCTCTCTCTCGCCTCGAGCCTCTAGTTGTGGTGTGTGTGTGTTTGTGTGGCCAAATGCCTAAAGTTATCAGTACCAAACTTTATATTTACGATTGTAATCTTCCGCTTGAGATGCGATTAGATTTTCAGTGAAATCAGTAAACCGGAAGTAGTTTTTTACTTGAGTGCAAAGGTAAAGTTTTACCAACTTCTCGCAAGCTCCTAAATCTAAATAAATTTCTGACGAATGCAAGTGCTGAATTTGAAAAAAAATATTTTTTCAATTTCCACCGAAAAAATAGTTTTTTGGGAATATCTCCCAAGTCATGCTCTATAGACAGAGGAAATCAGAGTATAAAAGTATTTGGAGCATGATTATGAGTAATTTATGTATAAAAAAACATGTCTAATTTGGAACCGGAACTAGCATTTTAGTGTTATCTGGTAGCAAAGTATGGCAAATATCTCACAATTTATTCATTGTATAGGGTTATTCTAAAGTAAGTTCCCAGTTTGAACTTGAAATAGAAACATTGCATTAGAGCAGATGAAGCAGTTCCAAAATCTGGTCTATTATGAAAATCTACCAATTCATGCTTAAAAGCAATTGATTCCAAATTAAAAGTCTTCACGGCCATCTGGAATTCAGTTTCGGGGAAAAAATTTTGATATGTTGAAAATAAGTGTGGTTGAAAAAGAAGAGCTATAGATAGGTGATCACTAAACAAAAAACAGTCATCAATATTGTTAATAATAATGTCGCACACTTCTTTAGCAACTATTGTGTGTAGCTTTAGGATATCAATTTTGCAGGCGTTTGGTCCAATTTAATTTTCCTAAGTTCTTGCATAATGTCATCAGCAGTATGATTCTCTGGTTGCAGAAAAGACAGAAATCGTTCTTGTATATTTCCGTTCAACTCGTATCAAACTATAAAAGCTAACTGGGAAAATGTAGCCGAATCTGTCGTCTCGTCTGCTTGTATAGCGATATAGTGGGCTTTGTTAATTTCGTTTGGAATCAAAGTGCGAGAAACTTCGAACATACTGTTTAGCAATTCATTTTGAATGGTTTTTGGCAAACCTATAAAAACTCTATTATTAGACTTGTTGATGTGGTCCTTGAGGGTGCTGTCAATTCCTGCCAATAAATTAACCAATCCACGAAAAATCCCCGGATTTGCACTGTTTCGTCATGGCCCCTTAAAGCGATTTCAAAAATGCCACAAAACTTAATGCAGTCTATTAATTTTCCAAGAATATGTCTGTTTTTACTGACGTTTTCATTGTGCTGAATTATATGCAGTGTTCAGCTGGCACATTATATTTACCTTCCCCAAAACTGAATATTCTATCATGTTACTAAGATTTTTTCACTTTGTCACCAAAGTGTTTTAAATCCCTAATACCTGTAGAAGTCCAGGCAGGCTCGCTTGGTGGAGAATTCCTAATTAACCACACATAACAAAAAAAAACATTTTGCACATTACACCCACACAGTAAGACCTTCTGTTGAATTTTCTCGTCACGGTTTTATTAGTTTTCGAATTGTGATCTTCTAGTTTAACCAATAAATCTGGTCTAGGGGACCTAGATTTTTTAATTCTATCTTAATGTCATAGCTCAGAGTGTTATTTTTTATCATTTCGAGTATGTTACTAACGCAATTCATAGTTGTATTTGCACCGATAGAAATTACAACATACATTCACCGCTGTATATTACCTACTGGACTTGCGTCACCAGCACCGCAGAGAAGTGCCCTCTCGCTGACATATACCCGCTCATCTACCCACGCCACTTTCATCGCTCGATTCCTAATACAGACGGTGCAGTCGAGCAATTTGTCCCGGAGCCTACGTCAGACTGTTACTGCCAAAAACATATTATTTGTTATCAAACAAATCATAAAAATTACATACAAATTAGGTATTTATAATTAATTTATCTGTTATAAGAAATTTGTCACGGGGGCGGGGAGGGGGCAGTGCCTCGTTGCCCTCCCTGCAGCAGCCGCCACTGCCCTGTAGACTAACTCATTTCCAAACGCTTTGCAACTTTATTAGCACTACGAACATATATACTGAATTTTCACTAACTTCCATCACTTCTAGTAAAACTACAGGTGCATTCACCACGTTATTAGCTAATTTCGGTCCGCCCAATTGTTTTTTTACAGTAAGTAAAACAGTTGTCTCAAATTTGCTCACAAGATTACGAAATGATTTTACGAAATCTTCTCAATGGATTGAGATATTGTCTATGGCATTCATAATAACACTGAATGAGGCCAATACGAATTTCTAAATGCAAAACCATTGTGTATGACAAATAGCCCTACATATATAGATTTGTTAGGAGTACAAAACTATTTAGAACTGACTGGAAACAATGTTTAATTTTAATTTAATTTACTTTGTTTAAAAAAATTCTGAACGCACATATCTATTGTACACACCTCATTTTTTAAATTGTAATAAATTCATATGTATTTATTATTCTAAACGGTGTTCGCAGTATATTATTATTATAAGACTCTTATCGCTTTTACATCGTTATCGTCAGCCAAAATGTGCCGCTGAGGATATGTAAATATCGACCAACATAAATTACTTCTTTTAGTTATTGTTCATTTCTACCGACATAAGTAATTCCCTTTTTTAGCTAAGTTTTACTGCATTTAAAATTTCACGGTTCAATCTCAGCTTCTTCCATGTCTAATGAAGGCACGTTGCTGCAGTTCTTCCCTCCACAGTACTTGCAAGCTACTGAGCAAACGAGGTCGGCTTTTCGGCATCCACAAGCTCCACCACATTTGTTGGTCTTGCATGTGCAAGTGATGAGGTTCATGACGTTTCTGGTTCAAGTCCTCGTGCTGTCCTCTTCCAACCCCAAATCCAAGGGATCGAAGTTATTGTCCAACCAAGTCAGGACTTGAAAATATGCTCTTCGGCTATGGAGGCCGAAGGCGGTAAAGAAGAGAGATCACTTTGCTTTTGGTGGCGGATTGCGTGAATTTCTTGAAGCGAAGTTGAGGCAGTGTGTCCCTGTAAGTGGCACCACCGGACAATGCCACGAAGATGACCTGTACCCCGGCTTCAACGCTTTGCTGAGGGATCATCGGTTTTTTGAAAATTTCTGCAGTGTTTCACAAAATCTCAACATTTGCGAGCCAGAAAAGTTACGTTCTAACGGAGCAACGATCGTTTCTCTACTGCCCTTAAGACGAATTAAGGCAGATATTTGCAAAAAGTCGCTCTTCGATAAGAGTGAAAGTGTTACTTCCGGTCCGAATTTTGAAATTTTTTTATATGAAAGATATTGAAAATTATGTTTTAAATACTTTTGTACTCGTGTTGTACCTGCCTAGAAAGCATGGCTTGCGAGATATTATCAAAAACTGCTTTTTGCTAAGAGTATGTGAAAAACTGTTTTAATAAAATATTTCTCAAATTTAATTTTGAGTACATTTGAATTCTTTACAAATTTACTATTGGCAAATTTCGATTTTTTTCACTGAAGTAAACTACTACTGCCGGTCTACCGATTTTACTGAAAATCTAATTAGATTTCAAGAGAGAGATTATAGCCGTCAATACAAAATTTGGAATTGATAGCTATAGCCGTTTGACCGCTATCGTGGTCATAGACAGACAGGCAGACATTTTTTAAAAACCACTTTTTCGGTATCAGGGGACTTCAAAATGTGGACATCTGCAAAAATCTCGAGGTCGAAAATTTTCATCATCACAATACTACCTTATACTACGTATAAGAAAGTAAAAATTGTCTCACTTATTTCGGTAGGTAATTTAAGCGAAACATAATAGTACCATACAAACCTCCCTTAAAAATTGCTATTTCATTTTTAATTGAAAGATAAAACCAATATTTACAATAAGTAAGCAGTTTATAAACTAATTTGGAAAGATTGTGAAGGCGTGAACTTGGTCATGATTTTAATATACGAATCAAAGAATATATTGGTCATATAATTTAAAAAAAGAAGTGAAAGTAAAATATTACACATTGCCAATAAAGACCGTAAATTAAACCTTTCAGAGGGGACATAGACGCTTTTAAAAGTAAGGAAAATCCAGACTAAGCATATTCCTCTTACATATCTGTATAGAACTATTAATTACTTCATTATTAATTTAGAATTATTTTTATTTTTCTATTATGTTGTTATATACTTTTGGAATAATATAGATACATATATATTATGTAGTATTTTTTATTTTTTTTTCTGCTCGGTCTGAGTTGAGCGCAATCTACATGAAATGGTAATATGTTTTTACGCTTCCAATGATTTAATAATTAATTACTAATCTTATAAATATGTTCCTCGCATACAAACGAATACCTATTACATTGATTCCTTTTTTATAATTTAGCAATATATCGTGTCAACATTGTATACACATTAAATATATATTACAACAATCGACTATATAATTAGGTCGTTTGTGAACAATGAATAACAATTACTGTTAAGAGTTATGTCGCTATTTTAACACATACTCCTTAATTATGTCGATAAGATGTCAAATTTAAATATTACGAAGCTTTATTGAAAATATTGAAATATTTTTCTAATAATGATATTATTAATATACATAAAATATGACTTACTACTTTTTTATATAGATTATATATTCAACTTTTTACGTTATTATTGCTAGCTTGCAATGAACTAATGCCCTAAACTTAACAATCCTACGAGTATTTTTGTGCAACAAAAATAGAAGTTACTAAAAACATGTAAACACATTATTTTAGAAAGATTAGTTTAGATGCTGTAGTAGAAGTTGTAATTTAGGGTCGAGTCAAAAAAGAGAAATATATCTAAAATGCATATCAGTAGAGAGCCCCTTGTCATTTTCTCTTTTTGAAATTTGTCAAAATTATTTGTCTCGTCCTCTCGTTTAAGCTAGGTGATTCATACTTTTAAATTACTTTATACTGCAGCGTTACTAAAGCTTTATTAGTATTGGTAGTGCCTATTGTTACCTTTTATAAAGATGTATATCAAATAGCCTGTTTGAAAGATATCCATTTTCCTCAATTACCTTTTATTATTTTGTTGTATCAATTTAAGAAAAGTATTTAATTTGTAAGCAGCTGCGTCATGATCTTCCATTTGTTATTATCCAGTTCATTAGGGAAAACCTAAATGTATATTTATTAAGTATTTCGTCACATTTGTGATACGACTTTCCAAAATATTCATAAACTTTTTCAAGAAACAGGCACGTTTGCACATAATGATAGATCAGGAAGGCCAAATACAGTAACAAAGGTACAATTGAAAAAAACTGAAATGAACGTTATAGAGAAAAGAAAATAGTGCTTACTTTGAATCTTAGTAATAAAATAGTTTTTAAAATGTTGAGGCGGTAGTGCTTGTATCCGTGCCACAGATGTAATTATTTACAACAGATTTTGTAGATTAAGAATTACTGTTCATAAAGCTTTCATTGACCTGTATTTTTGAAACAATGCCTCTTTCTCAAAATCATCTAACGATAAAGACAACTTTAAATACACCCAGGGATAAGTCCCTGACTTTTTGCTTGCACTTGCATATAATCATTTCATTTTTGAAAAGCATTGTTTGCGATAATGTACGGTAAGTAAAACGACATTTGACATTTATTTAGATGTAGAATAATACAAGAAAAAGGAGGCGTGGGCACCACACGACTTTCTTTGTGCTCTAAAGTTTGTATAAAAAAGTTGTTCCAAATTAAATTTTAAGTACTTTTATTCTCTTAATAAACCTGTGAGTTGAAGTTTTACTAATTTTAAAAGTCTATTCAACTTTCTACGACATTCTGTTTTTACAAGAGCAATCGTCTGCTCTTTCTCGAATGTTCCAGTCTTATTAGACACAGAATGCATTTATGTGTATCTTCACAATATACATATATACCTAATAACTAACATCGTATAAAACAAGTGCTCTATCTGGTGCTTTCTATAGTTTACTACAAAAATCCAAGAAGATGAAGGTTATCAACACCAATCCCTTACCATATCAAGATATTACTCAAACTGCCTAAAAGAAATGTAAATGCCGGTGTGTGTAAATACTCAGTCGGAACTGGTAACGGCAAACTGCCTACAACCAACAGGAATTTCGAAAAACGTTTGACTAAGTTGTTCTCAAATTTACTTAAATTTTGAGTAGATTTGTATTCTTTAGAAATTTGTTTAAACTTAGTGATAATATTATACTCGTAAATATAAAGTTTAGTATGGTTAACACAGAATTTGTTTGAGGAACTCTATTCAAATTTTTGTTTGAATTTGAAAACTTAGGAGGTAGTACAAAGAAGGTTCACGTAAATTTGGATTACATGCAATACTTTAAAAAAAATACTTGCTATATTCATTAATTCTATCCGAGTTTTGTATATATATGTATACATATATGTATATTCAATTGAAGTTTTCTTTTTGAGTAATATTTTATTTTAGATATGACCAAATCTAATAAGATTTCAATTATATGGCATTTTAAGTCCTTGTTGAATGATTTTAATTATGAGTCACTTTATATTCACTAAAAAAAATAATTAATATTATGAGTAATTATTATTAAAATCTATTTGTAGTAAATAAATAATAATGCGCACCAAGAAAACTGAAGGCCAAAAAATTAAGGAAACCCGTTTAAAATTCCAATTTTCAATGCTAGGATATTTGTATATTATAATATAAAGTCATATGAGTATAATACATATTACAGAATTAACATGTATAAACATGTCAACTATATAAAAAATTTATAAATATATTAATCCTTAATTAGTACCATCTAAATGTTTGCTAACCTTACATTGCTATGAAAGTATCAGGCTTTATAAACTGATAACTAGTGGTGAAAACTTAAGGTGACAAATCAAATGGTTATAACAATTGAAGATACCTGAATATTTCTTTATCAGTAGTACTTGTATAATATTTAAAATTATCGTACTCAAATCTTGATAGCTAGTAGAGATAAAATCAAGGAAGTAAAATATCAAAACATTGATTCAAAAAGATTAGGAAAAAGTAAATGTTTCATTAATGTTTTGTATTGTTAATGCATGTATATCTCTATATTAAATAAATCAACCGAAACTTCACATTTTTTATAAATATTTTGTTTCTTCCTGTGGAAGAATTGTTCAGTTTAGTTTTAATATTAAAAATTACAAATAAATAAATGAGTTTTCTTATAATGGTATAAATTAATATTGCATTTTAGCTGAGAAAAACATTCATGAAATTAATTAGAAATTAATCACTATTATAATTGATTTTTAATTATTTTACCTATATGAATGTAATGAGAAATTTTGTAATAGAAAAAATAAGTGCCAATAAAGTTTTGCAATAGGCAATTAAGTTGAAGTATATGCTTTTATTTATTGCTATAATGTATTGAATATGAGAATTAATTTAAATGCTTCATGTATAATATGAGAACTGTTTTCATCAGTTTAGAATACAAATGACGCTTGTGTAATAATAATAAAATTAAGAAAATGAAAACATATAAAAATCAAATTAATATAAAATTACATTTCTATCAAGTAAAATTGATCAAAATGTATTTGAAAAATACGTTGTTCTTGTCATTGAATTAATTTTTTGTCTGAGAGTCATAATAGTGTATTTGCAAAAATGAAAATGAATAGGTGATAATAAATATGAAAGGGTACTCACCAAATCACGTAGTACAGAAGATGTACACCCCGTTATATAACAGTTCCCTGTCTGCATCGAACATGATAAACTAAAATGAAAAAACTTATAATAGATATATAATAATTTTCAATGTTGAAGAACATCAATATTCAAATTAAACAAGCGCTGGTTGAATTTTAATATGTTCATTATAAGGTATTTAGTATTTTGTCAGTGTGGCACTAAGAAAACCGCCCCCTTTTCATTGTTGGTCGTTTCTGTATGTCTTTACGCTCAATGAAACCATCACGAAAACAATAACACTGATAGTAGTAAACAAAACATTTATTTTAAATCTAACCAGCGAAACTAATACAAATTTACCAGCTGTAGGTAACCTTGAAAAATAGTTAAAAAAATCATACGGGAAGATCCATCACTTTCACTTACATGACAATTAAAACATCTGTATGAGACTTTGGTGACAATTATCAAAATAATATCAGTAAATTAATTGATCAATCTTATAAGCTAATACGCTCTCGTACTTGATTATGTATACATAGTTACACATTCGATTAAACGTATTCGTCCCTCTTAAGAGCAGTGGACGGTTTTGGCAAATGACACACGTCAATTGTCAATAGGTTTGTTCGTTTTAGATATTGTGATACGATATACGATGCTTTAACATAAATACTTTTGCCATATATGTATGTATAACTTTGAGATAAATTAATTGAAAATATGTTTGCTTTATTCATATTTTCAATACCTATTTATATCTCTATACTGTAATTACCGGAAATATAATTTATTATTTCGAAGGATTATAAGGAAGATAATAAACTTAAATTAAAAATCTCTACAAAAATACCAAAATATATAAAATCATCTTTTAAAATTAAGTGATAATATGTTGAAGTCGTCTTTAGAATTACGTTTCCGTGTGTGCAATTAAAATCAAAACATGATAAATTTACTCGCCAAAATTCACATACATTTAAATAATAATGCAAACGATTTTTTTCCTGTCTGTAATTGATTTACGTATTTCAATTTAATAACTTTCATGTTATTAAATCGACAACCACTCTTTTATTTGTTCTTACGCCAGAGTCCCATCAAAATAAGTAATTTACAAAACAAACATCATTTTATAGTTTATGATCATGCTTACTATAACATTGCCAATATGATGAAATTAATAGTCTGTAATTTTATTTTTACATTTTGTTAAAGTTGATTAGTTTTTATCAATAACATTCAAAATCATTGTAAAAACACTCTTTAAGCTGCACTTATAGTATTATAATATCAAACTGGACAATTGTATTGAATTCAAACAGAAGCAGAAATTGTGAAACGTAAAATTCGTAAAAATGCAAATTGCCAATAAATAGATGTATTACACCCATCCAGTGGCTGCTCTTTAATGAGAGCAAGTGAGCAATTGCACCCCCTGGAATTTTGAAACAAAACAAACCAAGCGGCGACTAACTGTGAAAGTATTTATTTATTACGTATTCATAGTTATTGAACAGGAACGTGGCGTGTACGGCACGCGAAACAACCTACATGCACCGATCGTCGTCACAGATATAATGACGACTAACAGCGCACGGATGTAAAGACCTCTTCCACCGAGAGAAACATACCCATGAGCAAAGCGCTACTGCTGCTGCGTTAAGCCATTAAACATTACATTGAAGGTGGGGAGAACTGTATTTTGTTCTAGTTCCATATCGTATAATACATAGCATGTGAGCAAGATTCCCGTCTGCTCAACGCTGTTGTAAGATGAATTTCGTGTCTGCGATACAGAATAACACGTTTTCGCGGTTAACGTATGATGAAAAAATCGCAATAAAAATCTTAAACGGCCGATGCCTCAATTATGTTTAGAAAATAAACAATCTGTTAAAGGTAAAGACGTTATAAGAAAATTCAAAATGAATATTTATCAGAAAAATGACTGGATTTGTGGGTGTGAAATTAAAAATACTTTGTTTTGTTTTCCGTGTCTTTTGTTTGGTGGTGAACCGTCTTGGTCAAAGAACGGAATAAAAGACTTAATTCATCTTAGTGCTAAAATTACGAAACATGAAAATTCCGAAGGGCATTTGAAAAATATATTTAGTCTAAGAATGTTAGGAAAAAATAACATTCAGAATGTTTTAGATCATCATATAGAAAATCAGTTCAACAACACAATGAACAGGTAACAAAAAATAGGCATGTGTTAAATTTAATAATAAATTGCATTAGATTTTGTGGCGCGTTTGAACTGGCACTTCGGGGTCATGATGAACGGCAAACGTCGAATATCAAGGGCATTTTTCGGGAATTGATAAATTTTACGGCAGAATTAGATAAATCGCTCAGAGATCACATCGAAGCAGCACCGGTTTTTAATTGAATTTATAAATGATTTCCCAAATGTTAATGAAAAAGTGATAGAACTGTTCTGCAAGTCAAAGACACGCAAAATGGACTTCGTTTATCGTCAGATGTAATCAAACTGTAGTGTTATATTTATTATTCCCTCAAAACAAACTGTACAATGAACAGTACCTGTCTGGAACAGTATATCGGTGAAACTTATAAAGATTGGGTAAGCGCTCTTGTATTATACTTTTTAATTTTGAAATTATGCACTCCCTATGTGAACCACCCCGAGCCGCCACTGCATCCATCCATTACGTATTTACTTCTAATTCAAATCAGGAAATACCCAGCATATCAGTGAAATTAACTCTCACCAATTCATCGACAATGTTATCCACGACTATAGTACCACGCGACCACGCGATCATTTAAATTCTAAATTATAGCAGGCGGGATTTTTTTTATTAGGTTGTCCAGAATGTCAATTATTGATTAATTAACATTTTGAAACGTCACTATGTCAATTCAAATTGTAAATTAGTACTTACATATATACCAACTTAATTTAAATTTCACAGCCTGCTCTAATTTAAAATTTAAATGATCGCGCGGTATTAGCTACTGAAAAAGAGCAACCTACATATACAGGGGTAGTTTTAAATAGCATGATTAAAAAAAGGGGGTGAAAGAAAAATTTGAGTAATCCCCGTACAAAAAAAATCGCTGTCCAATGTGCATGCAGTGACGAGAAATTGATTTTTTCTTTCCTCGAGTCCGAACCTGTCACAGTTAATATACAAACATAATAATTGTCATATAGAGGAATTTAAGTTTCAAAATAATATACTTCTATTTACCGAAAAAAAAATGGTAATGCACCGAGGTTGTCGACCTTTTCCACATAAAGACGTGCTATTCACAAAAAAAACATCGCCTACAAAATCTTTTCAATTGCCATTCATTTCTAACAAAGACTGTAACTATTTGCATTTTATCTTTTTTTTTGGAAGAATCTTAAACTGAAATTACTTGTGGTATTTACGTAAATGCGTATAGGATAAACAATGTTATGGACCGACTTTAACTACATTTTGACCCTAAAAATGTAGTAATTTTTGATGAGTTACAAATAAATTTGTTTTTTGATTTTCAGTTAGACATTCATGCGTATTCTTCAGATTCTCATAGTCTGGTACCTATTTAGCGGTAGCCCTGTATAGTAAAATCTTTTCAATCTATTTTGGCTAAGTTTAAAACGGTTTAAACTTAATTAAGTTCTAATAATTAATTACTTTCAAATACAACAAAGATAGGTATGTGTTTTGCATGACATAACGAATGTCGGTTTCCGATTTGGAAAGTTATCATGTATTTGGAAATGTCACATTTGACAGAGATGTAAAATTAAAGCAGAGGCAGAAATTTTAAAACGTAAATTTTACTAAAATGCAAATGGGTAATCAGTATATCAGTTACGGATATACGGACCCATTGCGTCATTTCGATAAAGGCACTTGAAAAAATGTATTAAAATATTTTGAAGTTTAATATTAATAAGTTAATATAAGACAATAAAAGTGAATTAGGATAAATCATATTTCTTCACGTATTAAATAAAAATAAAATTTTTGGGAAAAATCATATTCGGTCAAAAGAACAAACTTAGCATTGTATATACTATATATGTTATCAATGACATTTCTCACTAAAATAAACAATTGTTACAAAATAATTTACCTTAGTAGGTACTAATGACAATGATTATTAAGCAATAATAAACGACTGGACATGACGATTTCTAATTAAATATAAAATATAATTAGTAAACAAAGTAAGGTCGAATTATTAAATTTATAAATTAGTTTTCAATATCGTCACTAATTATTTAAATAGGTAAGTACATACGTGTATTTGTGTTTATTTTACATTTTTTCTTTGGGATTATCAAGGTTGAATAATATCCTCTTTTTATATAATTAATCATTATTTGTTTTTAGATTTTGAGTCATATGGAGTCATGACACTTTATTGGTATATGCATTGGTTTTGGATAACTAGTGTGTTTTATGGTAAATAATTTACCTTAATGCATGATTTTTATTAACAGATATATTTTTAGTGTCCACATCTGACATAATAACTTCCACAATACATTCCATATCAGAAGAATCTTTAAAAGTAACTAAAGAATTGATGAATCAAGATATGTACTCTAGTATAATGAAACCTGACAATTTCAGTCCATCCACACATCCTGCCAGTGCATCAGTGAAAAATAAATTCTTTAAGAAACACATTAGTTTGACAACTTTAAATATTACAGCGAACAGTACAACAGTTAGCGATATACCTGTGATAGAAACAAATATTAGTAATTCAAATTTATTTAGTGGCACCGTGAATGCTTTCAATCATTCAACATTTAATGTTAATTTGACATATTTCGAAGAAGAACATTCCAATAAATCTTTCAGTTTTAATTTTGAACAGATCGCCTCGAATAGTTCACAACTATCAGATAATCTTTCTGCAGCCGGTATTACTGGAATTACATTGGGTTGTGTATCTATTGTAGGAATAATATTAGCACTTAGTTACATTTTATATAGAAATAGGGGATTCAACAGGCCTCAGGTACTTAATGATCACTGCAGTAATCTGGATTCCAGTGGATATATCGATGACACTTCTGTAAGGGTAAGTCTGATTACATTTAAAAATGTTAAATGTACATTCTTGATATTCTAGGATAATTCTGAAGAGATGTACAGTTTAGATAATGATTCATTTTTGAATAGTTTAGAAGCGATGACAATTCAAAATTATTGGACAGATACAGTTAAACATACCAAGTTATAAAAAAAAATTTCAAAACTTTTATTTTATTTTTTAATTGTGTAAATAGACTTAAGAATTGTTTTACTAACAAGAAGTATTTTAAAATCTGTGATGCATATCAATAGATATTTGATTTAGTCTTTGTGTATTACAGCACAAACAAAACTGGGGAATGTTCATTATTTTATTAAACCAAAAAATAGTAAAATTAATATATAATTAAATTACTGTTGGACCAAGGTAGTACAACAACATTTTAAATGTTTATTTTATTTCAAATTTATATCTAACATATTAATTACGAATTTTATAATATATTGCATCATAAATTTCAAAAATATACAAAGTTAACGAGCGTATCTCTTCTAAACCATGCACAGAAATGTGTGACATTATGTTTAATATAATTAAAATTATATTAATTAAAGAAAATAATGCCTCTTATATTCAGTATTATTAAAATTAATATTATCATCATTACTAGCCTTATCTTAGAGCAATAAATAACTAAAACATTCCATTGATAATTGTAAAATGCATTTTTTATAACTATTAAAATTCTTTTAACAGAAAATATTTAAATAATCAAATTCATTGCATAAATAAGGAAATGCCAATTGTCAAGTAATAATATGTTGTTTAAAAGAAAGTACTGTAAGCTGCAAAAAATAACTTCCTAGATAAAATTGTGAATAACCTCATTGTTTGTCCTATAATATACGAGTGTTCCACGTAAAGTTACATATGCGATTTACGGAAAATAAAATATATTTACATTATTACTATTACTCTTTGTCATTATTTATATATTATTATTTTAAAAAATATCCGCAATTAGAATTAGGAGTGTGTGTTCTTTTGCTATAAGTTAAAACAATACAATAGATCGGTTGTAGTGCATAGGTCGTTGGTTCGAATGTCATGAAAATTGGATTTTTTTTAAAACACACCATTGTATTGATATTTTCCTAAATTGAATACGTAATTTTATAAGAGTAACACAACCTGTACATTTGTTACGTAATCAATGTATAAAAATTTTATTTAATAATTAGGTAAAGTACAAATTTGTAATATAATACATCTGTATAGCAGATGATTGTAATCTTGTATAAAATTCAATTTTACATAGAACTATATACATATATTTGATATATATTAGTTAGTAGCTCAGGGTGGTTTAAAAACAAAGAATTTCCATTACTAAACATGATTAATAACAGAAAAAGGGATATATATACAGAACAATTCCTTTGTGTTTTTTTAGCGGCTGTCAATGAACTTGCACAATATAGAAATTAAAACGTTTCGATAATATAGATATTATCTTCGTCATTTAATTAAAACATAAACTAATTAAAATATTTACGAGAAGTATTAATAAATATTTTAATACTTTAACGTTTTAATTTCTATATGTATTCTATTATTCTAAAAGTTCAATGACAGCCGCAGAAATTCCTTTATTAAACAGCTTAGAAAGGAACGTATTATATATAACAGATACAGGTGATCAAATTAATTATATTGATTATGGAGCATTTACTATCTTTATTATTAGTAATTCAAGAAAACCAGTTAAATTACGAAAGCAGTAGTGTTTTGGGGCTCATTACTTTGCAGTTATTAAGAGAACAACCAACAGAGTTAGTAAAAAGTGTCAGAACGGTCGAATAACTTTATTAGTTAAAAAGGAAATTTCTTGTAATTCAATATGGTTATAAAGTTGAAATTAATGAATGTATCTATAACATTTTCGTTTTTTTCACTGATTTAACGGTAACTTGCTGGACTGTTGTTACAAATTATTTATGCCATTCATTCTTGCTCTTAATCGTTATATAAATATGACTATTTTACTTTTTTTTAATGTTTTTAATTTTTTTTTAACTACATATTTGTAATTTTCCGGTATTATTCACAAGTTTCACAAGTTCACATGTTTGTGAACTACCATTTTCTGATATTATATATGTATCAAGAGTTAAGCTATGATCATAGAAAATTAGTTAATAATACTACCAATACACTACAGTATAGCTCGGTTAATATCTGATGGCACTCTGGATGCGCGAGGTGTGGCTAAAATATGTATCATGTGCGTTAAAAACATCGGTATCGAAAGCAATACACTACGATAGACAAAGTGCAACTAAATTAAATACCGACTAATGTTTTCAAGTCGGTCTTTACCCCTTCATCGAAATCTATGCCTGTCTCTCACGTTTCATGCTGCGTTCTCATTTTTTGTCTTAAAATTGTCATCCACGCAAGTGCCATCAGGTCTGAACCGAGCTATACACAGACTGAGTCCTGGCCGATGGGAGGGCCTCGACCTATAAGTCGCGCAGATTTATAAATCAGTGAGTGACAGAGAAAGTATTCGGAAAAAAATGATAACATTTGTTCATCATCGCATACATTAGCCGGACGAACGAGTAAATGCAGATAATAAATTGTAATATACTGAAAAGAGATGCATATATGTGTAACGCTTGACAATTTTTCCAGACTGCTCGTGCTTATCCTAATATTATAAGGATCCACTGCGCACCTTGTGGGAGGGGCATCTCATCGGCCAGGTCTCAGTCTGTGAGTTGTATATGAGAATTTATAATCGTGAAGTTATGTCAGAATTCAATTTGAAACTGAGCTTGATCACACCATCTGGAATTTTTTCATATAAAAAATAAAAATAGCTATGAGCTACTACCGTCTTTCAAAGGGCACGGAAAGCTGTCGGTCCCGGATATTTTTGTAGCCGTTAGGTCATGTTAGGAGTGCTTGGGTCACCCAAAGACGCCTGAGTTCAGCCGCTATACGATATTTATTTAAATATATAGTAGGCCTCTTAATATAAAACAAAACAAATTATATGTTGTTTTATAGCTATCAAAAACATATTTATAATTGTTATTATAATTCAGCTTTTATATTGCAAAATTACAAGATCTATTAAAATTTTTAAAAAACAACAAATTTCTAATACTTTTAGAAATCGTTTTTTTTAAAAACAATTTGTAATTAAGAAATAGTCAGTACTAAAAATACTACTACTTTGCTAGTTTAACCGATTTCGTAAGGTCCATAATGGAGATAACAGTACTATGCACATAATTGGGTTCATTCTGTATATAGAGGTGATTCGGAATAATATATCAGAAGTGAAAGACATTATAGAGCGTGTTAATATAAAGATTTTTTTTAAATAAAATAAAAAAAACATGCGATAGTGCTTGAAACACAGAAAAAGCTGACAAACGTTACAATTAAATTAATCTATTTTAAGGGCAGTAAAACAAAGTAATGAAAAAAAGAACAATGACAGAGGCATGAGAAAGATATAGCACCTCCCATTTTACAACTCGTAATAGATAAGAGTTTATTATTAAAACTTCTTTAATTTTTTGACGTAATATTCTGAATCACACTGTGTATTCAAGCAAGAATTTTTTTTTATTCCACATGTGAATTTTTGTATTGACAATAGTGATAGTTGTATAAGTCGGTGTAAACCGTTTGGACTTCCGTTTTTTTAAATGATTTTATCACTTGGCATGAAATCAAAACAAAAAGTATGATTATAAATTAACTGGGTTGTATTATACAAATATATTAGTATTGATAGGCAGTATTATAGTTCAAAATCCAATAAATAAGTTTATTATACATATAGAAGTTGTAAGATATGTGTTACTCATATTTTGGACTAACGACCTTGGTAAACATCAGTGTATTGTTATTTCATAGGGATTTATAACAAATTACATGTAACATAAATACTGCATAATAAGCTTTGACTTATATGAAACTTAAACTGAATATTATAATCAAAGCATTTTGGGCAATTTAAAGAAAAAAAACTTATAATGAGTGACACATTAATATGGTGCATAATTTTTACTTATATAAAATCAAAATTTATGAAGTTTAATTTAAAAATTTTATAAATATGTATTCATGGTAGTTGTGAAACTTGAACTTTAAGTGCACTACGTTAGTTAGAATTGATGGAAGTGTAAAGTGCAAGTAAAATTCGAGTTTATATTTTACCGTAGGGTTATGAACATCAAAACCATACAAAATCATCCAGATATAAAAAGTATATTGTGCTTCATATTTTTCCAATATTTCTCTATAGTAAGTGCTTTTGGGTTGACCATCTTGATTTTTTCAAATGTAAAGGCCTTAACATTATATAGTTTTTTCCTCTAATGAAAAGTGGTTCCCTTGTTTACTTTAGATTCTTAGATTTAACATTATTTATTTTTGGAAAATAATTCACACCAATGTTTTCGTATAAATATACACTATGCAAAAAAAAAAAAAAAATGGAATCACCTTATCTATGAAAAGTAAAGCGTTGCAATAGTTTTTGGTTGTTTTGGTTTTATGACGTTGGCTTGCGCTGAATTCTATTATTTTTTTTCTAATTTCTTGAGCTTTAGGTGCTTTACATCTTCTTATTTCTTAAAAAAATTGGTAAGTTTGAAACTACAGTTTTTTCTTTTAACATTTATCACGTGTTTCCATGTAGAACCCTTTTGCCTGGTTTGGTAAAAATGAACGACAGTCTCCCAGTGTGCAATGCACGTAATTTGAGTCACGAAAAAATATGTCCAAGCCAGTACCTTAATTAACGGTGGTAGGGCGTTAGGTGTCCGAGAATCCACAATTTCGAAACTGGTGTGCAAGTATAGAGAAACTGAGATATATAACAGGAGACTAGGACAAGGTAGGAAGCGGTCAACTACGGCCATAGACGATAGCTTTTTACGACTTACTGCCTTGCGAATAAGGCATTACACTGCAAGACAGATAAAAACAAGCTGCTTACCATTTGAAATGTAACTGTTACGTCTCAGACGGTAAGGAACCGATTTAAAGATAAAGAACAAGGTATACGTGCTAGAATACCGGCCAAAGACCCATACTCACTAGAGAACACCCACTTCACAGATTACAATTTGCGAGAGATCATCGTAATTGGACCGCTGAAGATTGGGCTAAAATTCTGTTCACAGACGAGTCTAGGTATTACCTGTTCTCATCATATACACGTCTGGCAGTGTATAGACGAGATGGCGAGCGCTTCAGTCAGTGCAACTTCAAAAAATCAATAAATTTCGGTGGTGGTTCGATTATGATATGGGGAGGTGTATCTTCCGTTGCTTATACGGAGCTGAAGGTTATTCATATTGGCTCTATGACCGAAGATATGGACATTAGGATTATCTGAGAGCTACTTGTGGTTGTATTTAAACCCGACATAGGCCCAAATTTCCGTTTAATGCATGATAATGCTCGCCCCACATCGCCAACATTGTACAAAATTACCTAAATGGGGTTGACTACGTGTTTTGGAGTGCCCAGCTAGAGGCCCGGACATGAATTCAATAGAGCATGTCTGGCACCATAATAGGTGGGCATTACGAACCAGACAAGTTTCACACCAAGAACGCTAGAAGAGCTAGAAGCAGTGGTCAATGAAGAATGGAAGCAGGTGGGTCAAGACTATATTAGTCAAGGCGCGCACCAAAGTGGCGAGACGATGGCGTGGATTTGAAATGGCAAGTGATATAGGAGTGGCACGAACGTGGTGTGGCTGTGGAATGGCGGTAGTATGATTGCAATGTGTTTAATGCGCACCGAAGTGGCAGTCACGCTATTCCACTATTGTGATTAGCAGTCGTAATGTCGTCATCCGAGAGTGACGATGCTTTCGCATTTGTTCAAATCGCTAACCTCAGTGGTAATTGTAATAATCGTAGAAAAGCGCACTGGGTTCATCACCTGTGGCAGAAAGATATGTAGTACGGAATTCATAATGTTTACCGCAATGATTTATACTTGGACAACAGAAAATTTAAACTTTTATCGAATGAAAAAGGCCACTTTTTGCAGATTACTTGAAGAAGGGGCTCCTATAATACAGAAGAAACGAAATACACGAAATAAACATATAACAAAACATAATTTCCATTTAAAGAGTCCTTTACTTCCGCTCATAGATCATTCTCATAAAATACATTTAATGCATTTCCTATAGGAGGCTGCTTCATCTGGTATGTGTATCTGCCGTGAAAATAACTCCTCAGCAAGGTTTGAACTCGTTTCCTCTATTGAAAATGGATAGTAGCTACATGTCGTAGATGAACGACTTGACGTGTTGTCCACTGCAGTTAGTGCATTACTACATGCAGACGCCGGAAAAGAGTGAGTTGCGTTTTTATCAGTTGTAGGCTCAATATTTGCCCGGCAAGGGTCGAAATTCCCATTTTAAAATATCGTTTCTGCCTGTCTGTCCGTTTTTAACTCTGGCAGTACACTTTAGAAAAAGTGTGCATCAGCGTCCTCCTATATCGAGACATTAGACACCCTTGTATGATCCTTGTCTTTTTCTTTCAAAATATTCAAAAGCCGATTTATTTACTTTACACTAAGTAATTCCGTTTTGAATGCTTTTACGTTGTTCTGTTGTGCTATCACCGAGTAAATCCGTATCACTTTTGCTTTTATACTATTTTCCAGGTGTCTTTCATTATTTTCTTGCAATGAATTGGGCTCTTTAATTGTAGCAAAATTTGCCTGGAACACATGTTGATCGTGTTCTGCTTAAAATAATACTTCTACATCATAATTCACTCCGATTTCCTTTTCCTTTCCATCTACACAGTCATCGTCTGAGGAAACATCCTCAGTAAATACATCAGATACTTGTTCCGTTGGTGGAGGCAATATATTTCCTTTAGCTGGAGTGGAAAAATACTGACCACATGCCACGTAGTCACCACGCCACTTCCATGCCACATACGTACCATTTCGGTGCGCGCCTCGACATAGAGATCTTATTGAATGTTTGCCTTGGCGTATGGCAGCCCGTAAATACTTATTATTAGTTCCAACGTTCCGTTAATTAAATTCTTTGCGTTGGTGTTACTTGCCAATTGTTATGTTTGTCAAGTTGCGCTCTTTGGTTTTTCCTTTGCATGTTGTTTTATTTTTAACATGTCTGTGTACCTACTACTTCGTTATAGAACATACAGTTTTGATTTTTTTTTTTTTTACCAAAAATGGGTGATTCCATAATTTTTTGCGGAGTGTATTTAAAAGTTGATTAATCAATATGACTAAGTAAAAGTGTGTTTTCAAATGAACTCAAACATACAAGGCGGGAAGGTTTGAATCTTGCCATCTAGTTGATCATTCTATTGCACTTTCTAGGAAATTCAGCATTTAAGCTTGCTTGTACTTCCTCTCCAAACTATAGACGCGAATAATCCTTATCAACACAAATATTGTCAAGTTATTCATTGAACAGGGCTCAAATACCCATCCCGTAACTTCTTTATTTATCATCCGATTTTAATAAATAAAAAAAGGATAAAAACGGTTTGACAAACTCTATAAACTACCTATAATACCAATTTTTTCAACGCTGTCTTGAATACGTAACGATAGTCAACTTTTTTTTTTTTCAAATGGACACCATTAGTTTTCTTCGTTTAATTTGGTAGATAATTTTTTTCTGAATCTTGTAATATTCGTTTAGTTATCATTTGGTTGATATTTAATTTAAAAAAAAATGATTTTTTTTCACGCCAACACACGAAATTTCATAGTAAGCGGATAAAGATTGCAGATAAATCTTTTCTTTTAAATTAAATATCAACCAAATGATAACTAAATAAACATTACTCGATTCAGAAAAAAAAATATCTACCAGACTAAAGAAAAAAAACTACAGGTGTTCATTTAAAAGAAGAAAGTTGACTATCATTACGTATTCAAGACCACGTTGAAAAAATTGTTATTATGTGCAGTTTTTATTTATTGAAAACGGATAATAAATAAAAAGTTGCGGGATGGGGCGTTTTTTATCAAACAGCCTGTATACTACCTATCTATTAATCTTTTATTTGATTATGGTTCATCCAATAAATATATATTGGGCACAGTAATAGTGATTTCAAACTACATTATTCATTTAAGTCAAACTCTGCAATGTAACCCTGACTGCCGATCCCTTTCATCATCATTAGAAATTCGGCACAGTAATAGTGATGACTGCCGATTTCTAGTAATCAGAATCGCAGAAGGTGGTGGAATATGGAATTCCGATTGCAAACCTCTTTTCTTTAGAAGACTAAACTAAACCTTTCTACTCCAAATGATTTAAAAATATAATTTATAACAAGATAAGTATCCACAATTTCTTTTCGAGCTATTCGTATTTGGTGATATTATTAACCAAATAATACTATTATTATTACTGTTTATATCTTAAAGTTAATAGATAATCGACATAGAGAAAGCAATACGTAAAGGAATTGATTTTTTAATATGTAGGTATAATTAATCTATAATTATTTCTACTAGATTTTGTATGGCGATTTTACATACATATTTAATCACGTGCCAGTGTTGGATTTTGTATTGTGATTAATTGTATTACACAAATACAATGCAAAACAATGCTTCTGAATAAACAAAAATCCAATTTGAAACAATCAGTAATTGCAATATAAATTTATTTGTATTGAAAATGTGTTTTTTAGAAGAGAATAATTCTAATATGGCCTATATAATTTTTTATACATTTTTATAGAATAGATATTGCTCTGTTTTACTATGTTAAATCTTCATAATAAATTTCAGAATATATGAGAAGTAGATCGTTTTAGAATAAGTTTTTAGAGTATCTATAAAATAGCAATAAAATATTTAGGTAGTAACACAAAAACACAATAAGCCCATTACGTATATGATTTCAAATCATGCTTTTTTAATTAAGTCCATTAGTGTCACGTTACGAATGATGGTTAACTTTTTCCAAACAAAGCAGGTTTAGGTGTCAAAACGAATCTTTCAAAATGTATTTCTTCTTTAAAAAAAAATGATAAAAATACATGATCAGATCAATATAAATTAGGATTAAAATTTCACTATTCTTTTTACAGAAAATACATTGAAAGTTTAAAGTGTGGTGGTTATGCTGTTTTGTTCTCTTTGCTATCTTAAACCGGAAAAGAACGACCAACGACAAGTGACAGTATTGCCGGAATCTTTGATGTTTCTTGTCCCACTTTCGCCAAGCACACTCAGAAAACGCAATTTATATTTATACTGAAAGAACCGCCTTTAATGTTACTCCAATAATACGTGGGCAACTGTTAAAGTACACAAAACGAGTTGTAAATTTTAATTGGAATTATAAAATGTATTATAATTTTACACTTAGAATGTATCCTTTATGGACTTAATATATACGAAGGAGAGGAAGCATTGTGAATGTTTTTGAAACTCGAAAAAAGTAGTTAGTTATTTTAGTCGAAGAGCGTTTTTTATCAAACAGCCTGTATACATAGATATTATAAATAAGATTATATATGATAAAGAATTTTTATTTTCCATTCAGCTTTTTTGGCGCCTGCTTTTAATTTGAACTCCATGTTTGTGTATTTGAGAGAATAGAAAATGTTCATTCTTACGAATAACTATTTCATATAATTAACGGGTAACTCTCAACAAGGATGAACCTGATGTTGCTTTTATACTGAATAATATGTTGAAAACTGCTTCTCTAGTTTTCGATAAACAATATCGAACTGCACAATAATATTTACCGGGCATTTTACTCAAATTAACCAAATATCAATCTGAATAGACTCACAGGAGACAACCAGGGCCAGACGTCTGCCTCGCCTACTGAAGAAACAGGGACTCGTTTTTAACGTCCTTTGTCGCTTCTCGTTGGTCGTTGTTTTCTACTTATACCATAATACACGACACCACTAATGGAGTTAATTCATAGAGGTTTCTTTGTGATATGTAATAATAATTATGGTGCTTCCTATCAGGACAATCTAAAGCCAGAAATATAATATTAATCAAAATGTAGTACTTACTCACTATATGACTGAAGAAGAAGACAACAACGAGAAATAAATGTAACACACCAATAGAATTAATATAAACATTGAGTAAAATAGCAAATAAAAACAGCAGAATTTTGTAAATTAAACTGCGTTTTGTTGATATTGTCTACAAAATATATTTTCATTAAGAATAATCATATATAGAAATATTTTGTCTATTTCTCATAAGTTCTGGGGCTAAATCAAACTGCAACATTCGGATATTATTTTTACACATCGATCATTGCATTAGTTATAAAAAACCGTGTTATTTATCTAGGACTACATTTAATATAAAGCACGCCTAATGAATCAACTATTTATAAAATAAGACCAACAACTCGCGGAAACTACACATTATTGCCTTTGTGAAAATTATGTTTGTAATTGATTTTGTATTTCCTGACACTACCTGTACTATTTATTACTCTCTTGAATAGAATATGCTGTGATAAACAGTTTTTATATCGAATTAACTCTTTGTACTATAAAGGAATATTTGTGTGGTGAAATTTGAACGTTAGAATGAACATTGCCACCTTCAAAGATGTGTAGGTGCTAGCACAACAGCATGAAGACGGTAGATTTTATTTAGGAAATCTATAACATTTAAACTTAACTAATAACTTTCATATAAGAAAAAGATAAAATAGATCTCCGTGATATGAGTTTTGTGCTCTAATATTAATTTAAGCCATTATGCCGCGTTTTACTAATGCAGAATATGCCGATATAGTTTTTGCTATGGAAGTAGACGTGCTGCAGCTGCGGAGTACCTCACGCGATACCCAGATCGCATTTTTCCTCACCACACAACATTTTCAAACGTTTTTCACTGTTTAAGAGAGACAGGATCTTTCCCAAATCGTCGTGTAGAAAAAGATGGATTAGGGAACGCTGAAGTAGTTTTAAATGCAGTTGAACGAAGTCCTTCTACCAGTATCCGTAGAATATCTCGTACAACGAGAATTCCTCAAACCAATGTATGAAGAATTCTGCACCATACTGGGCTTTATTCCTATTATTTACAAAAAGTCCAGCATTTACTTATTGGAGGTTTAGAAAATCGAGTACGATATTGCCCGTGGTTACAAAATAATTTGGAGATTATTCCACACATACTTTTTACAGATGAGGCCCAATTTACAAGGAATGGTATTAGCAACACACGTAATTCTCACATCTGGGCGGATCAAAACCCACACGAGACAATCATGGTTAAATCAGCATGGTTTTCCCGTCAACGTGTGGTGCGGCTTATTAAATAATCATCTTATTGGGCGTCATTTTTTGGTAGAACGTCTTAATGCAGAAAGTTACCTTCACTTATTGGAAGAAGAATTGCCGAATTACATGGAAGATATTTCTTTGGAAGCTCGTCGTGGCATATGGTTCCACAAGATGGGGCACCACCACATTTTGGGAGACAAGTGACGGTGTTTCTTAAAGAAAAATTTCCGAAACGGTAAATAGGACGAAGTGGTCCTTTACATTGGCCACCTCGGTCACCTGATTTGTCTTCGTTAGATTTTTTTCTATGAGGTTGCCTTAAATCTCGTGTGTACATTAATGGTAAACCAGATACACGTTAAGAGTTGACTGACCGTATTGTTGAAGCTACTAATTCTCTAAAGAATGAATTGGTAACAATTAACTGGAAACATTCTATGACACAAAGAATAGTTGCTTGTTTAGAAAATAGCGGTTCTCAATTTGAACAGTTACTGTAATTTTGTGTTAATTAAATTCCTTCAATATCTACGGAACAAAGAGGAATTCACAAGTAAAAATTGAAATAAATTCAAATTGAGTTCAAAACAGTTTTATTCAATTTACTACAATTGTTTCACCCTACTAGGGCTTCATCAGGTGATGAATATTATAATACAAAAGAGGAATTCACTTATAGGTCATATAACATTTTTTGATTGTAATGACCCCCGGAATATATGGCATAAGTTTGTTGGTCGAATCGCGGAACAGCCTGTATATAGCTTTCAAAGTGTCATTTTAAAATTAAAATTTATTAAAAAATATTCATTTTATATAGTATTTATATAAGTAGTAAATATTGATAAATATAAATAGGAATACAAAAAAAATATGAACACAAAGTGATAAGAAAAAGCTATAGGAAAGATGAACGAAACAAAACTAATATTTACTCACAGACTGAATTTATTTTAGAAACTCATCACAATGTTCTACTTCTTTTTTAAGAACTTTACAAGTTATGCGAAATTGCACTTCGTTATTATCATTGCTTTTACTGTGTGTATTGTACATGCAGTTGTGATTTTTCCGATGTCGAAAAATGTGACTGGAAACATGGGCAGGCATGCACATAGAACGCAAAGAGCAAAGACGCGCGAATAAAATATAATCGAATAATTCACATGATATGATGAATTATGTAATTCGGGACATTTTCCGGGACATATATTAGTCCTGGAAAATTCGGGACGAATGGTCACCCTAGTATAATTGCTTCTATTACTGTTGTTTTTATAAAGTATATATATATTATTTTAACCGTGGATTACTTACGTATACAGGGTTGCTCATTAGTGGGTCAAAGTCCAATATAGGCGTTATTAAATAGTACTGAAGAAATTTATTTTATAAAAAGTGGCACAGTAACAAAAAACACACATTTTGAAAATAATTTGAATTATACAGGGCGATGCGTTAAAATGGCACACATTCGAAATTTTTTTTTTTAAATGAAACACCCTGTATATCTTTTGTTTTTCCTTATCTGCTTTAATTTGTGTTTTCATCATATCTGGGGTTTTGGTTTTGGATGACGCATTGTTGAGTTATTAACAGAAATTATAAAAAAAATGGTCGCGACAATGTTTACCATAATAATTCTATGCGGTAGTATTATGATTATCTAAGACAAAATTATTTAGTAAGTATGCAGCCAAGGGATGTGTTGAACCTACAAAATAATCAAACATTCATTTTATTATACAGGGCGTTTGTTACGATGCAATCAATTTGGCTATCGTCAAAGAGCGCTTACTGATTTTTTTCAAATGGAACACCCCGTATATTATTAAATTTTTGGAATGATGCGTTAATTGCGCTTAATTTTTGTTAATAATGTCCTATACCCAAACCCAATAATTTTGGAGTTATTTTTAATTTTTCATTACAAACCGCTAAATTATTTGTTTTCTGTTCGATTTAGTGTACTGGGTAAACGATTTGACAAACAAAAACAAATAAACGACTAAAAGTATCAAACTGTAATTTTGTTAGAAGCAATATTTATAATAAATTTTCAAAGTGACCCCCAGTTTGAATAGAACACATTTGCAGCCTTGACAGAAAGGACCTATTTACGTGTTGCAACTTCTCAATGGAAACTGTTTCAAAAGCACGTATTATACTACCGCATAGAATTATTATGGTAAACATTGTCGCGACCATTTTTTTTATAATTTTCTTTAATAACTCAACAATGCGTCATCCAAAACCAAAACCCCAGATATCGATGAAAACACAAATTAAAGCAGATAAGGAAAAACAAAAGATATACAGGGTGTTTCATTAAAAAAAAAAGAAAATTCGAATGTGTGCCATTTTAACATTTTAACACCCTGTATAATTCAAATTATTTTCAAAATGTGTGTTTTTTGTTACTCTGCCACTTTTTATAAAATAAGTTTCTTCAGTACTATTTAATAACCCCTATATTGGACTTTGACGCACTAATGAGCAACCCTGTATATACCGAGTTGTGCACCACTGATAGCAAAGTACAATAGAGGAGATGCAAATATAGAGATCTGGTGCTTTTATCTGGCATAGCTCGGTATAAACTTATATTTTGCACTTTAATGCATTAACGTAATGTTTTTGTTTTAAATTAGTCATCTCCATAAATAAAGAATAATAGTTGTGATTTATTATCAATTCCGTTATTTTTTGTTGTAACTAAAGGCAGTCACCAGAGGATGTAAGTAGTGTACTTAGGACAGTTCTGGAGCCTCCTCCCCCTCTCACCCAGCTCCCCCTCACCCCCCTCGCCCTAGTGGCGCCCTCTGCCAACCCAACTGATGTGGCGCCCCCTCGCGGTCGCCAACCCAACTAAAAATTGCAGATTTCATCATTACCAACCTAACTAAAAATTGCAGATTTCATCATTGCCAACCCAACTAAAAATTGCAGGTTTCATCATTACCAACCCAACTAAAAATTGCAGATTTCATCATTACCAACCCAACTAAAAATTGCAGATTTCATCATTACCAACCCAACTAAAAATTGCAGATTTCATCATTACCAACCCAATGTGGCGCCCTCTGACGGCCACTAACCAAACTAAGAAATGGCAGATTTCATCATTACCAACCCAATGTGACGCCCTCTCACAGCCACTAACCAAGAAATGGCATCTCTCATGATTACCATAATGCAGCATCCTCTCACGGTCACTAGCCAAACTAAGGTGACGTCAGACAAAATGGCGGACCATCAAGATGGTCTTTGTTTCTAGAGAATTCCTGAATAAATTACCAGGCTTGCTATCGCGCTTCTCAATGTACTTTAAACAGGTCTAAACATGTTTCCAGCGGAAACCGCAACGGCTGTCTGCTTCTGTGATAGCCGCATGCTTGAAATGTATATCTTACTTATAAAATAAAATAAAACAAACAATGTATTTATTATTATTAATTAACAATATGACCAAGTTTCATACCCTCAAGATGGTCGATAAAAATATAAACTTTATATCTAAGATCGGCATACCATTTCAAAATTATAAAATAAATATACAGTATGCTTCTGTGATAGCCGCACGCTTGAAATGCATATCTTACTTATAAAATAAAATAAAACAAACAATGTGTTTATTATTATTAATTAACAATATAACCAAGTTTCATACCCTCAAGATGGTCGATAAAAATATAAACTTTATATCTAAGATCGGCATACCATTTCAAAATTATAAAATAAATATACAGTATGCTACTGGACGAGATAGCAACCAAGTATGAATATACAGGACGTTTCAAAGGTAGGATAGAATAGCAAGATGGCCGCCAAAAATCTAATAAACTAAGGTGACGTCAGGCATCCAATCTATCAAAACCATGCACTCAAACTCCTATGAAACATCATCTCAAAACCATCGCTAGAATCAGCTCACAACCGGGTCATGAAGCAGTTCTGAAACCCCTATATTAAAACCACACATTCAAACCACTATCAAATCCCTCTTTTCTCAAAAAGCCATCCAACCATCCATCAATCCATCCATCCATCCATACATCCATCAATCCATCCATCCAACCATCAATCCATCTATCCATCCATCCATCCATACATCCATCCATCCATCCATCCAACCATCCATCCTCAAAACAATACTTTCAAGTCCATTAATCCATCCATCCATCTGGACGAGATAGCAACCAAGTATAAATATACAGGACATTTCAAAGGTAGGGATTTTTAGAAAAGCAAGATGGCGAATCCAAGATGGCCGCCAAAAATCTAATAAACTAAGGTGTCGTCAGGCATCCAATCTATCAAAACCATGCACTCAAACTCCTATGAAACATCATTTCAAAACCATCGCTAGAATCAGCTCACGTCATGAAGCGGTTCTGAAACCCCTATATTAAAACCACACATTCAAACCACTATCAAATCCCTCTTTTCTCAAAAAGCCATCCAACCATCCATCAATCCATCCATCCATCCATCCATCCATCCATACATCCATCCATCAATCCATCCATCCATCCATCCATCCATCCATACATCCATCCATCCATCCATCCATCCATCAATCCATCCATCCATACATCCATCCAACCATCCATCCAACCATCCATCCATCCAACCATCCATACATCCATCCATCCATCCATCC
Organism: Amphimallon solstitiale; assembly: GCA_963170755.1. Lineage (NCBI taxonomy): Eukaryota > Metazoa > Arthropoda > Insecta > Coleoptera > Scarabaeidae > Amphimallon > Amphimallon solstitiale. The sequence goes on along the minus strand of OY720684.1, from coordinate 1,082,592 downwards.
ATCCATCCATCAATCCATCCATCCATACATCCATCCAACCATCCATCCAACCATCCATCCATCCAACCATCCATTAATCCATCCATCCATCTGGACGAGATAGCAACCAAGTATGAATATACAGGACGTTTCAAAGGTAGGGATTTTTAGAAAAGCAAGATGGCGAATCCAAGATGGCCGCCAAAAATCTAATAAACTAAGGTGTCGTCAGGCATCCAATCTATCAAAACCATGCACTCAAACTCCTATGAAACATCATTTCAAAACCATCGCTAGAATCAGCTCACGTCATGAAGCGGTTCTGAAACCCCTATATTAAAACCACACATTCAAACCACTATCAAATCCCTCTTTTCTCAAAAAGCCATCCAACCATCCATCAATCCATCCATCCATCCATCCATCCATACATCCATCCATCCATCCATCCATCCAACAATCAATCCATCCATCCATCCATCCATACATCCATCCATCCATCCATCCATCCATACATCCATACATCCATCCATCCATCCATCCAACAATCAATCCATCCATCCATACATCCATCCATCCATCCATCCATCCAACCATCCATCCATCCATCAATCCACCCATCCATCCATCCATCCATCCATCTGGATAACATAGCAACCAAATATTAATATACAGAACATTTCAAAGGTAGGGATTTTTAGAAAAGTAAGATAGCGAATCCAAGATGGCCGCCAAAAATCTAATAAACTAAGGTGACGTCAGGCGAAATGGCCGACTATCAATATGATCGATCAAAATATAAACTCAACTTCTAGAAAATACCCAACTCCATATCACGCATCACAACAACAACCACCACCACAACCACCCAACATAGTTTCAAACGCCACAACACCAGACCAACTTAAGAAGATACATCTAGGTCAATCCCCAACACAACATACTTTCAAACGCCACCACCGCGGATTTACATCTAAGATCGGCATACTTTGTCAAAATCATAAAATAAATATATAGTATGGTACTGGATAACATAGCAACCAAACATGAATATACAGGACATTTCAAAAGTAAGACTTTTAGAAAAGTAAAATAATGAGCCCATATTTTTAAGAAAACAATTTATTAAAAATAAAACAACTACACACATCAAACAAACCTCAACCATACTTTCAATTTCACAAATATCAAAATTTAAACAAAACAATCAAATGCAAAGGCAAGGAATGTTCTCGAGATGACCCATATAGTGCAATATAACAATGCAGTAAAACGATAGAGGTGAGATACATGGTCTATCAAAAATTTTTATTACCCACTTTTTTTCAGCAATCAAAACTTTTTTGACAAAACACTATACATATGAAAATAGACATAACATTAAATATTTCCATTTTAGAGATACCCCAGTTTAATCTCAATTTTAAATAACATAAATTCTTAAATTGATTTAGTTAACTTTCTTATAATATTTAAAAAAAGGTTGAAAAAGAAAACATACTAAGTCCCACAACAGATAAAATATGTACTATCTTTTTACACTTCATGTTTAGTACTATCATTAGAAGAAATATGCTTGAGGTACAGCTTTTAATATGAAATTTAGAGGTTTTTATGCAAAATACATAGTTTATCACTAATAAAACTAATTTTGAAACACATTGTCCACATAGCAAATACCACTTCCTGTACATTTTAAAAAATAACAATTTTTATATATCATAAAAGAACCAAACAAAAAACTAATATAAAGACAGCATCAACGTTCTAACCAAAAGATTTACAAAAATATTAAATATATACTTGTTCTAAAAATGCTTCTATCTCTCTTTTACAGTTTATGTTTGTACAGCAGCGAATGTATTACATTTCCTTTGAAATTACATAAAAATCCATGCAATACACTTAAAACATTTGAAAAATCATGTTTGGTAAGCCCACTATATATCAATATTTAAGACAAAAAATTATTATTAATTTTCCATCTACAGATACCCCTGCTTAATATCAATTTGAATTAACATAAATTCATAAAATGAGTCTATCTTTTACAGTTCGTGAGTTGTACTATCATTAGAAGAAATATGATTGACGAGCGGCTTTTAATATGAAATTTAGAGGTTTTTACACAAAAACATAGTTTATGCCTAATAAAAACTAATTTTGAAACACATTGTACACATAGCAAATACCACTTCCTATACATTTAAAAAATAACAATGTTTATACATCATAAAAGAACGAAACAAAAAAAAAAAAAAAAACTAATATAAAGACAGCATTAACGTTCTAACCGAATTCGAGCCATACTTTCCCATGTTTTGTGAGCTGTTGCATTGTCCTGTTGGAAATACCCATGTAAAAGTTCGTCATCATGAAGATTTTGTAAAAACGGTTCAAGTAAATTATTACGATATCTCTCAGCATTTATCGATCCTTCAAAAAACACAGGTCCAAATATACACCTTCTAGAAACCGCTAGCCAAACACCAATTTTCTGCGGATGGAGAGGCGATTGAATAAACTCATGAGGATTCTCCGAAGACCAAATACGCATATTTTGTTTGTTTATATAGCCGGATAGGTGAAACCATTCTTTTTGTATATATTTGTAGAGTAAAAGCAGCATTCGATCGACTAAGAAATAGTAGCACTTAAAACATTTGAAAAATCATGTTTGGTAAGCCTACTATTTAAGACAAAAATTATTATTTATTTCCATTTACAACAGATAGCCCACTATTTATCAATATTTAAGGGCAAAAAATACTATTAATTTCCCCATTTACAACAGATTCCCTTGTTTAATCTCAATTTTTGAATAACATAAATTCTTAAATTGATTTAGTTAACTTTCTTATAATATTTAAAAAAGGGCGAGAAAGAAAACATACTAAGTCTCACAACGGATAAAATATATGCTATCTTTTACAGTTCATGTTTTTGTACTATCATTACAAGAAATAAGCCTCGCGATTAGCTTTTAATCTGAAATTTAGATGCTTCATAAAACCACCTCAGAGACACTAAAAAATTATGATTTTCAGCTCAACCAACCAATCAAAAAGTTGATACATCAAATTCATGAATATTAATATCACTCTACACTCTTAATAAAAAATTTAGCAGAAGTCTCACATTAAATGAATACAAAATTTATATATGCACTACATTAAATGAAGATTGAATTTTATACACTGCTTATATCACCAGAAATTTTGTTACAAGATTATATGATTAGATAGACTCATGACTAAGCCTAAACGGACACCAGGCTTTCAATATGTAGTAAAGTTTTTTCTTCATACATTTAATATAAACTAATGATCTATCTTTAGAAAGCATCCACAGGTCCATTAGAACTTGCGGGTGGTGCAACATCTACTTTAACCCTCTTCTTAGGCGGTCCGGCAACATGCTCACATGTATCCACACCCTCCCTACAAATACAGCAAACAAAATTGCGGTGGAGGGTATTCACATGCCGCTTCAAACTATCCCGCCGGCTGAAGGAGTTGCCACATATGATGCAATTCATTCTATGAAAAACAAATTAAAAATAATTAATATAATAAATTTAAAAGAATAAAAAGCTATTGAAACCTAATTTTTAATATATCTAAATTGCTAATTTATTTGAAAAGCTCCTCGTATATGAATTGCTATAAAATACTAATTATAGACCTACATATATAAAAATAATATTTTAATACATAAACTTTGACTGATACCCGTATATTTAACTAAAAATACTCTTATTGTTCAGAATTTATTTAAATTATTGAGAAAAACCTTTAAAGAACCGTATGAAATAATCAACTTAATTATATAAATTTACACACTTAAACATTAAAAAACAATTTAAAGAAAGCACTAAATGCAAAAAATACTTTGAAGCACCCATGGATTAATTGTATATAAAAATAATATTCAATAAAATTTACACCATTAAATTATTAAAAATAACCTTATAATTGAGAAAAAACAATTTTTAAAAGTCCTATAAAATTTTAGAGTAGTAGAAAAACTATGATCAGCGTATATTTAACTAAAAAATACTTGTATTATTGAAAATTTATTGATAAAACCCTTTAAAACTTTATAAAATAATCAATTTAATAATATAAATTTACGCACCTAAAAATTTAAAAAAAAAGGAAAAAAAAAACAATATAAAGAAGCTACTAAATACAAATAAAATACTTTGAAGCACCCTGGATAATTGTATATAAAAATAATATTCAATAAAATATTAATAAAATATACACCATTAAATTATTAAAAACAGCCTTATAATTGATAAAAACAATTTTTAAAAAGTCCTATAAAATTTTAGAGTAGTAGAAAAACTATGATCAGCGTATATTTAACTAAAAAATACTTGTATTATTGAAAATTTATTGATAAAACCCTTTAAAACCTTATAAAAATTAAAAAAAGAAAGAAAAACAATATAAAGAAGCTACTAAATGCGTATAAAATACTTTGAAGCACCCTGGATTAATTGTATATAAAAATAAAATATTAATAAAATATTAATAAAATATATACCATTAAATTATTTAAAAAATAACATTATAATTGAGAAAAAAACAATTTTTAAAAAGTCCTATAAAATTTTAAAACTAATGTAAAATATTGCAAGTTAATATTATATAAATTAGGCTTTCTAAATACCTTGTAGTAAAACACAAACAAGCACTAAAAACGATGTTGACTGGTCG